>CM051266.1:52317052-53007052 GCA_027921565.1 Artemia sinica | reverse complement strand
CCCTACTCAAACAGTTCGTGGTAACGAACTGTAAGTAAGGAGCGACCCGGCTCAATGGTAACCGAAACTCTAGAAAACGGGTTTTTCATACCAATAGATATATCAAAAGAATCAGATTTCAATGCTGATTTCAAATATATAACTTTCATCAAGTTTAGTGCTACCCATCAAAAGTTACGCGCCTGAGAAAATTTGGCTGATTTTCGAAAAAAGGGGGAAAGACCCCTAAAAGTTATAGAACCTTAATGAAAATAACACCATCATATTCAGCGTATCAGAGAACCCTACTGTAGAGGTTTCAAGCTCCTATCTACAAAAATGTGGAATTTTCCATTTTTTGCCAGAAGAAAGATCACGGATGCGTGTTTATTTGTTTTTTTTTTTCCCAGGGGTGAACGTATCGACCCAGTGGTCCTAGAATATCGTGGGAGGGCTCGTTGGAACGGAAATTAAAAGTTCTAGTGCCCTTTTTAAGTGACCAAAAAAAATGGAGGGCAACTAGGCCCCCTCCCACGCTCATTTTTTTCCCAAAGTCACCCGATCAGAATTTTGAGATAGCCATTTTGTTCAGCATGGTCGAAAATATGATAAAAAGTCTTTTAGGATGACTTGATCCCCCAAAGTCCCCAGGGGGAGGGCTGAAAGTTATGAACTTTACTCAATGTTAACATATAGTATTGGATTTGGGAAGTATACAGACTTTTTCAGTGGAGATTTTTTCTGGTAGGTGGGGGAAGGAGAGGGTCGGGGTCTATATGGAAGGATCTTTCCATGAAGGAAGTTTTCATGGGGGAAGGGAAATTGCCATGAAGGGGGCGCCGGACTTGCCAGCATTATTTATTGGTTATTGGGAAGTATACAACCATTTTCAGGAAGGATTTTTTCTGGAGGGGGGGGGGGGGCTAGAGGAGGGATTACTCTGGAGAATATTTCCGTGGAGGATGTTTCTTTGGGGTAAGGGACATTTCTATGAAGGGGGCGCCGGATTTCCAAGCATTATTTAAGAAACGATCAGAAGTTAAATAAAAAAAAAACAAGTTTTTTTCAACTGAAATGTAAGAAGGAATATTAGAACTTAAAACGAACAGAAATTATAACGTATGTCAGGGGGCTCTCCCCCAAGTCAATACCTCGCTCTTTACCCTACAGTTTTTTTTAGTGCTTTCAAAAGAGCTATCTATTCTAATTAAACGGCCTTTGTGATTCAGGGGTTTGTGAATCAAATTTTTTTTAACTTTTAACGTAAAGAGCGTGGTATTGACTAAGGGGAGAACAGTAGAGATGCCTTATTGACTCCGATCGCTCACCCCTGCTGCCACCTACAACTTTTTTACATAGTTTAATGAGGACAGGGTCAATGACCTCTTTCTTCATGGTCTCTTTCTCCAGGTGTGTTTTTGGCACGCCCTCAGCGAATGTCAATGTTGTTGTTATTGTTTCCGAGGCCAAATGCCAAGGTCAATGTTATTGTTGTTTTGAACAGAGTCATTAGAGAGAACACGTGGTTAATGGGGTCAATGTTATTGCTGTTGTTTTGAACAGAGTAATTAGAGAGAACACGTGGTTAATGGGATCAATGTTGTTGTCGTTTCCGAGCCAACTTTCTTTTCTGGTCAGTCTAGAGTTGGCAGTCATTAATCCAATTTTTTCCAGGGAGTGTCTGACAGATGACGTCAACTTAATTAATGTCTTTGGAGTTTGACCAGAATTGTCTCCGAGACAAAGTTTTGATCACACATGACAGATGATGTCATGATTGATTGATTGACACGAAAGGGGAATTAATTTGTTGTTCTAAAGAGAATTGATTCACGAAAGGGAAATTAATTTGTTGTTTCTAACAAGAGAATCGTTTCCGAGCAGACGTTTTGATCTTAGCGCGCGAAAAGGTTTCCAAATAATTTGAAATGCATTGGCGCAGAGATGCCAAACAAAAGGAACATACCGAAATTCCGTTTAGGGATAATTTTGGCGAAACCGTTTTAGCTATTTTATGGAACTATTTCGGCGAAACAGCTAGAGACATTTTAAAAGGTGATTTTTGAAGAGATTTTGGAAGAGGTTTTGAGTGTGGTCGTTATAATACACAAGTTGTATTTTAACAGTGTTGTGAGGTCCTCTACCCCTACCCCAAAGGCTTCTCATACCCCACCCCAACCCCGAAGGAAGCCCCCGGTCCTCAAAGGCCCCCCAAGCTCTCAAAGGGCCACCGGAGCCCCCAAAGGCCCACCCAGACCCCCAAAGGCCATCCCCGGGTCCCCCAAAGGCCCATCGAGCTCCCGAAGGACCAACGGGATCCCAAAGGCCCTCCACCGGTCCCCAAATGTCCCCCAGGCCCTCAACTGCCCTCCCTGTGCCCCGAAGGGAGCCCCCCGGTCCTCAAAGGCCCCCAAAGCTCTCAAAGGGCCACCGGAGCCCCCAAAGGCCCACCCAGACCCCCCAAAGGCCCATCGAGCTCCCGAAGGACCAACGGGATCCCAAAGGCCCTCCACCGGTCCCCAAATGTCCCCCAAGCCCTCAACTGCCCTCTCTGTGCCCCAAAGGCCCTCCCTGTGCCCCAAAGGCCCTCCCCCGGCCCCCCAAAGGCCCCTCAAGGTCTCAAAGGGCCTCCGGGGCCCCCAAAGGCCCACCCAGACCCCCATAGGCCATCCCCGGGCCACCCAAAGGCCCTCCCCAGGCTTCCAAAGGCCCTCCCTCGGTCCCCAAAGGTCCCCCAGGCTCCCAACTGGCCTCCGGACCCCCAAAGGCCTTCCCCCGGCACCCAAAGGTCCACCGGACTCCCAAAGGACCAATCGGCGCTCAAGGGCCCCCAGACCCCCAAAGGCTCTCCCCGGGCTCCCAAAGGACCACCCAGCCCTTGCTTTAGTTTTAGTTAAAAGTATAGAATGTTTTAGCTTAGAGTCTTAGCTTAGAGTTTTTGTTGAAGTTCTAGTTTAGTTTAATTTTAGTTAAGAGTTTGATGTTTACCTTTGAATTTCAGTTGGAGTTTTAGTTTGGTTTAGTTAAGAGTTTGGTGTTTTAGCTTAGAGTCTTAGCTTAGAGTTTAAGTTAGAGTTGAAGTTTATTTTAGTATTAGTTAAGAGCTTAGAGTTTTTAGCTTAGAGTCTTAGCTTAGAGTTTTTTTGTTAGAGTTCTAGTTTAGTTTAATTTTAGTTAAGAGTTTGATGTTTTACCTTTGAGTTTCAGTTAGAGTTCTAGTTTAGTTTAGTTTTAGTTAAGAGTTTAGAGTTTTTAGCTTAGAGTCATAGCTTAGAGTTTTTGTTGAAGTTCTAGTTTAGTTTAGTTTTAGTTAATAGTTTAGAGTTTTAGCTTAGAGTCTTAGCTTATAGTTTTTTGTTGAAGTTCTAGCTTAGTTAAGAGTTTGATGTCTTACCTTTGAGTTTCAGTTAGAGTTCTAGTTTAGTTTAGTTTTAGTTAAGAGTTTAGAGTTTTAGCTTAGAGTCTTAGCTTAGAGTTTTTGTTGAAGTTCTAGTTTAGTTAAGTTTTTAGTAAATAGTTTAGAGTTTTAGCTTAGAGTCTTAGCTTAGAGTTTTTGTTAGAGTTCTAGTTTAGTTTAATTTATTTTAGAGTTTAGAGTTTTAGCTTAGTCCTAGCTTAGAGTTTTTTTTGTTAGAGTTCTAGTTTAGTCTAATTTTAGTTAATAGTTTGATTTTTTTTACCTTTGAGTTTCAGTTAGAGTTTTAGTTTAATTTTAGTTAAGAGTTTGATGTAATACCTTTGAGTTTCAGTTAGAGTTCTAGTTTAGTTTAGTTATAGTTAAGAGTTTAGAGTTTTTAGCTTAGAGTCATAGCTTAGAGTTTTTGTTGAAGTTCTAGTTTAGTTTAGTTTTAGTTAATAGTTTAGAGTTTTAGCTTAGAGTCTTAGCTTAGAGTTTTTGTTAGAGTTCTAGTTTAGTTTAATTTTAGTTAAGAGTTTGATGTCTTACCTTTGAGTTTCAGTTAGAGTTCTAGTTTAGTTTAGTTATAGTTAAGAGTTTAGAGTTTTTAGCTTAGAGTCATAGCTTAGAGTTTTTGTTGAAGTTCTAGTTTAGTTTAGTTTTAGTAAATAGTTTAGAGTGTTAGCTTAGAGTCTTAGCTTAAAGTTTTTGTTGAAGTTCTAGTTTAGTTTAGTTTTAGTTAATAGCTTAGAGTTTTTGTTAGAGTTCTAGTTTAGTTTAATTTTATTTAAGAGTTTAGAGTTTTTTAGCTTAGAGTCTTAGCTTAGAGTTTGTGATAGAGTTCTAGTTTAGTTTACTTTTAGCTAAGACTTCAATGTTTTACCTTAGAGTCATAGCTTAGAGTTTTAGTTAGAGTTCTAGTTTAGTTTAGTTTTAGTTAAGAGTTTAGAATTTTAGCTTAGAGTCGTAGCTTAGAGTTTTTGTTAGAGTTCTAGTTTATTTTAGTTTTAGTTAAGAGTTTAGAGTTTTTAGCTTAGAGTCTTAGCCTAGAGTTTTTGATAGAGTTCTAGTTTAGTTTAGTTTTAGTTAAGAGTTTGATGTTTCACCTTAGAGTCATAGCTTAGAGTTTTAGTTAGAGTTCTAGTTTAGTTTAGTTTTAGTTAAGAGTTTCGAGTTTTTTACCTTTGAGTTTCAGTTAGAGTTCTAGTTTAGTTTAGTTTTAGTTTAGAGTTTTAGTTTAGACTTAGAGTTTCAATTAGAGTTCTAGTTTGGTTTAGTTAAAGTTACGAATTTAGAGTTTTAGCTTAGTGTCATAGCTTAGATTTTTACTTAAAGTGATAGTTTGGTTAAGTTTTAGTTAAGAGTTTCCAGTTTTAGCTGAGTCTTAGCTTAGAGTTTTTGTTAGAGTTCTTGTTTAGTTTTAGTTAAGAGTTTAGAGTTTTACCTTAGAGTCTTAGCTTAAAGTTTTTGTTAGAGTTCTAATTTAGTTTAATTTTAGTTAAGAATTTGATGTTTTACCTTTGAGTTTCAGTTAGAGTTCTAGTTTAGTTTACTTTTAGTTAAGAGTTTAGTGTTTTACCTTAGAGTCATAGCTTAGAGTTTTAGTTAGAGTTCTAGTTTAGTTTTAGTTAAGAGTTTAGAGTTTTACCTTAGAGTCTTAGCTTAGAGTTTTTGTTAGAGTTCTAGTTTAGTTTAATTTTAGTTAAGAATTTGATGTTTTACCTTTGAGTTTCACTTAGAGTTCTAGTTTAGTTTAGTTAAGAGTTTGGTGTTTTAGCTTAGAGTCTTAGCATAGAGTTTTGGTTAGAGTTCTAGTTTATTTTAGTTTTAGTTATGAGTTTAGAGTTTTTAGCTTAGAGTCTTAGCGTAGAGTTTATGTTGAAGTTCTAGTTTAGTTTAGTTTTAGTTAATAGTTTAGAGTTTTAGCTTAGAGACTTAGCTTAGAGTTATAGTTTTAGTTTAGTTTTAGTTAAGAGCTTAGAGTTTTAGCTTAGAGTCTTAGCTTAGAGTTTGTGATAGAGTTCTAATTTAGTTTCGTTTTAGCTAAGACTTCGATGTTTTACCTTAGAGTCATAGCTTAGAGTTTTAGTTAGAGTTCTAGTTTAGTTTAGTTTTAGTTAAGAGTTTAGAATTTTAGCTTAGAGTCTTAGCTTAGAGTTTTTTGTTAGAGTTCTAGTTTATTTTAGTTTTAGTTAAGAGTTTAGAGTTTTTAGCTTAGAGTCTTAGCCTAGAGTTTTTGATAGAGTTCTAGTTTAGTTTAGTTTTAGTTAAGAGTTTGATGTTTTACCTTAGAGTCAGAGCTTAGAGTTTTAGTTAGAGTTCTAGTTTAGTCTAGTTTTAGTTAAGAGTTTCGAGTTTTAGCTGAGTCTTAACTTAGAGTTTTTGTTAGAGTTCTAATTTAGTTTAGTTTTAGTTTAGAGTTTTAGTTTAGACTTAGAGTTTCAATTAGAGTTCTAGTTTGGTTTAGTTAAAGTTATGAATTTAGAGTTTTAGCTTAGTGTCATAGCTTAGATTTTTACTTAAAGTGATAGTTTGGTTAAGTTTTAGTTAAGAGTTTCGAGTTTTAGCTGAGTCTTAGCTTAGAGTTTTTGTTAGAGTCCTAGTTTAGTTTAGTTTTAGTTAAGAGTTTAGAGTTTTAGCTTAGAGTCTTAGTTTAGAGTTTTTGTTGAAGTTCTAGTTTAGCTTAGTTTTAGTTTAGAGTTTTAGCTAAGACTTAGAGTTTTTGTTAGAGTTCTAGTTTAGTTTAATTTTAGTTAAGAATTTGATGTTTTACCTTTGAGTTTCAGTTAGAGTTCTAGTTTAGTTTACTTTTAGTTAAGAGTTTAGTGTTTTACCTTAGAGTCATAGCTTAGAGTTTTAGTTAGAGTTCTAGTTTAGTTTAGTTTTAGTTAAGAGTTTAGAGTTTTACCTTAGAGTCTTAGCTTAGAGTTTTTGTTAGAGTTCTAGTTTAGTTCAATTTAGTTAAGAATTTGATGTTTTACCTTTGAGTTTCAGTTAGAGTTCTAGTTTAGTTTACTTTTAGTTAAGAGTTTAGTGTTTTACCCTAGAGTCTTAGCTTAGAGTTTTAGTTAGAGTTCTAGTTTAGTTTAGTTTTAGTTAAGAGTTTAGAATTTTAGCTTAGAGTCTTAGCTTAGAGTTTTTTGTTAGAGTTCTAGTTTATTTTAGTTTTAGTTAAGAGTTTAGAGTTTTTAGCTTAGAGTCTTAGCTTAGAGTTTTTGTTGAAGTTCTAGTTTAGTTTAGTTTTAGTTAATAGTTTAGAGTTTTAGCTTAGAGTCTTAGTTTAGAGTTTTTGTTGAAGTTCTAGTTTAGCTTAGTTTTAGTTTAGAGTTTTAGCTAAGACTTAGAGTTTTTGTTAGAGTTCTAGTTTAGTTTTAGTTAAGAGTTTAGAGTTTTACCTTAGAGTCTTAGCTTAAAGTTTTTGTTAGAGTTCTAGTTTAGTTTAATTTTAGTTAAGAATTTGATGTTTTACCTTTGAGTTTCAGTTAGAGTTCTAGTTTAGTTTAGTTTTAGTTAAGAGTTTAGAGTTCTACCCTAGAGTCTTAGCTTAGAGTTTTTTTGTTAGAGTTCTAGTTTAGTTCAATTTAGTTAAGAATTTGATGTTTTACCTTTGAGTTTCAGTTAGAGTTCTAGTTTAGTTTACTTTTAGTTAAGAGTTTAGTGTTTTACCCTAGAGTCTTAGCTTAGAGTTTTAGTTAGAGTTCTAGTTTAGTTTAGTTTTAGTTAAGAGTTTAGAATTTTAGCTTAGAGTCTTAGCTTAGAGTTTTTGTTAGAGTTCTAGTTTATTTTAGTTTTAGTTAAGAGTTTAGAGTTTTTAGCTTAGAGTCTTAGCTTAGAGTTTTTGTTGAAGTTCTAGTTTAGTTTAGTTTTAGTTAATAGTTTAGAGTCTTAGCTTAGAGTTTTTGTTAGAGTTGAAGTTTAGTTTAGTAATAGTTAAGAGTTTAGAGTTTTAGCTTAGAGTCTTAGCTTAGAGTTATAGTTAGAGTTAAAGTTTAGTTTAGTTAAAGTTAAGAATTTAGAGTTTTAGCTTAGTGTCATAGCTTAGATTTTTACTTAAAGTTCTAGTTTGGTTAAGTTTTAGTAAAGTGTTTAGAGTTTTAGCTGAGTCTTAGCTTAGAGTTTTTGTTAGAGTTCTAGTTTAGTTTAGTTTTAGTTAAGAGTTTAGAGTTTTACCTTAGAGTCTTAGCTTAGAGTTTTTGTTAGAGTTGAAGTTTAGTTTAGTTATAATTAAGAATTTAGAGTTTTTAGCTTAGAGTCGTAGTTTAGAGTTTTTGTTGGAGTTCTAGTTTAGTTTAGTTAAGAGTTTAGAGTTTTATCATAGAGTCATAGCTTAGAGTTTTTGTTGAAGTTGAAGTTTAGTTTAGTCACAGTTAAGAATTTAGAGTTTTTAGCTTAGAGTCTTAGCTTAGAGTTTTACTTAGAGTTCTAGTTTAGTTTAGTTTTAGTTAAGAGTTTAGAGTTTTATCTTAGAGTCTTAGCTCAGAGTTTTTGTTGAAGTTCTAGTTTAGTTTAGTTAAGAGTTTAGAGTTCTACCTTAGAGTCTTAGCTTAGAGTTTTACTTAGAGTTGAAGTTTATTTTAGTTATAGTTAAGGGTTTAGAGTTTTAGCTTGGAGTCTTAGATTAGAGTTTTAGTTAGAGTTCTAGCTTAGTTTAGTTTTAGTTAAGAGTTTAGAGTTTTACCTTAAAGTCTTAGCTTAGAGTTTTAGTTAGAGTTCTAGTTTAGTTTAGTTTTAGTTAAGAGTTTTAAGTTTTACCTTAAAGTCTTAGATTAGAGTTTTAGTTAGGGTTGAAGTTTGGTTTAGTTTAGTTATAGTTAAGAGTTTATAGTTTTAGCTTAGAGTCGTAGCTTGGAGTTTTAGTTAGAGTTATTGTTTAGTTTAGTTTTAGTTAAGAGTTATAGCTTAGAGGTTTAGCCTAGAATCTTAGCTTAGAGATTTAGTTAGAGTTGAAGTTTAGTCTAAACTAGCATAACCACAAAATTCCACAATATTGCATAGAAATACCAAAACCATAGGTTAGGTTAGGTTAGAGGTTAGATTTCTCCACGTTTAAGTTAGAGGTTAGGTTTCTCCACGTTTAAGTTAGGTTAGATTAGGTTAGCTTATCATGAGCACTCAAGATAATCTAACCTAATCTAACTGGTACAAAGTCGACATGGGGGGTTAGATAGCTTTTTGCACCGCGGGACCCGGGAAGCACCGGTGGGCCCGGGAAGAACCGCGGGAAGCGCTGCGAGATTAGGTTAGGTTAAGTCAGGTTAGGTAAGTTAGGTTAGGTTAGCTAAGTTAGGTTAGGTTAGGTTAGCCTACGTACGTGCGCGTACGTAGGCTAACCTAACCTAACCTAACCTAACTTAGCTAACCTAACCTAACTTACCTAACCTGACTTAACCTAACCTAATCTCGCAGCGCTTCCCGCGGTTCTTCCCGGGCCCACCGGTGCTTCCCGGGTCCCGCGGCGCAAAAAGCTATCTAACCCCCCATGTCGACTTTGTACCAGTTAAGATTAGGTTAGATTATCTGAGTGCTCATGATAAGCTAACCTAATCTAACCTAACTTAAACGTGGAGAAAACCTAACCTCTAACTTAAACGTGGAGAAATCTAACCTAACCTAACCTATGGTTTTGGTATTTCTATGCAATATTGTGGAATTTTGTGGTTATGCTAGTTTAGACTAAACTTCAACTCTAACTAAATCTCTAAGCTAAGATTCTAGGCTAAACCTCTAAGCTATAACTCTTAACTAAAACTAAACTAAACAATAACTCTAACTAAAACTCCAAGCTACGACTCTAAGCTAAAACTATAAACTCTTAACTATAACTAAACTAAACCAAACTTCAACCCTAACTAAACTCTAATCTAAGACTTTAAGGTAAAACTTAAAACTCTTAACTAAAACTAAACTAAACTAGAACTCTAACAAAAACTCTAAGCTAAGACTCTAAGGTAAAACTCTAAACTCTTAACTAAAACTAAACTAAACTAGAACTCTAAGTAAAACTCTAAGCTAAGACTCTAAGCTAAAACTCTAAACTCTTAACTATAACTAAACTAAACTTCAACTCTAACAAAAACTCTAAGCTATGACTCTAAGGTAAAACTCTAAACTCTTAACTAAACTAAACTAGAACTCCAACAAAAACTCTAAGCTAAGACTCTAAGATAAAACTCTAAACTCTTAACTAAAACTAAACTAAACTAGAACTCTAAGTAAAACTCTAAGCTAAGACTCTAAGCTAAAAACTCTAAATTCTTAACTGTGACTAAACTAAACTTCAACTCAACAAAACTCTAAGCTATGACTCTATGATAAAACTCTAAACTCTTAACTAAAACTAAACTAGAACTCCAACAAAAACTCTAAGCTACGACTCTAAGCTAAAAACTCTAAATTCTTAACTAAAACTAAACTAAACTTCGAACTCTAACAAAACTCTAAGCTAAGACTCTAAGGTAAAACTCTAAACTCTTAACTAAAACTAAACTAAACTAGAACTCTAACAAAAACTCTAAGCTAAGACTCAGCTAAAACTCTAAACTCTTAACTAAAACTTAACAAACTAGAACTTAAGTAAAAACTCTAAGCTAAGACACTAAGCTAAAACTCTAAATCTCTTAACTAAAACTAAACTTAGAACTCTAACTATAACTCTAAGCTAAGACTCTAAGGTAAAACACTAAACTCTTAACTATAACTAAACTAAACTAGAACTCTAACGAAACTCAAAGCTAAGACTAAGCAAAAACTCTAAACTAAATTAAACTAAATTAGAACTCTAACAAAAACTTTAAGCTAAGACTCTAAGGTAAAACTCTAAACTCTTAACTAAAACTAAACTAGAACTCTAACAAAAACTCTAAGTCTTAGCTAAAACTCTAAACTAAAACTAAACTAAACTAGAACTTCAACAAAAACTCTAAACTAAGACTCTAAGCTATAACTCTAAACTCTTAACTAAAACTAAACTAAACAAGAACTCTAACAAAAACTCTAAGCTAAGACTCAGCTAAAACTGGAAACTCTTAACTAAAACTTAACCAAACTATCACTTTAAGTAAAAATCTAAGCTATGACACTAAGCTAAAACTCTAAATTCGTAACTTTAACTAAACCAAACTAGAACTCTAATTGAAACTCTAAGTCTAAACTAAAACTCTAAACTAAAACTAAACTAAAACTCTAACTGAAACTCAAAGGTAAAAAAACTCGAAACTCTTAACTAAAACTAAACTAAACTAGAACTCTAACTAAAACTCTAAGCTATGACTCTAAGGTGAAACATCAAACTCTTAACTAAAACTAAACTAAACTAGAACTCTATCAAAAACTCTAGGCTAAGACTCTAAGCTAAAAACTCTAAACTCTTAACTAAAACTAAAATAAACTAGAACTCTAACAAAAACTCTAAGCTACGACTCTAAGCTAAAATTCTAAACTCTTAACTAAAACTAAACTAAACTAGAACTCTAACTAAAACTCTAAGCTATGACTCTAAGGTAAAACATTGAAGTCTTAGCTAAAAGTAAACTAAACTAGAACTCTATCACAAACTCTAAGCTAAGACTCTAAGCTAAAAAACTCTAAACTCTTAAATAAAATTAAACTAAACTAGAACTCTAACAAAAACTCTAAGCTATTAACTAAAACTAAACTAAACTAGAACTTCAACAAAAACTTTAAGCTAAGACTCTAAGCTAAAACTCTAAACTATTTACTAAAACTAAACTAAACTAGAACTTCAACAAAAACTCTAAGCTAAGACTCTAAGCTAAAAACTCTAAACTCTTAACTAAAACTAAACTAAACTAGAACTCTAACTGAAACTCAAAGGTAAGACATCAAACTCTTAACTAAAATTAAACTAAACTAGAACTCTAACAAAAACTCTAAGCTAAGACTCTAAGCTAAAACTCTAAACTATTAACTAAAACTAAACTAAACTAGAACTTCAACAAAAACTCTAAGCTATGACTCTAAGCTAAAAACTCTAAACTCTTAACTATAACTAAACTAAACTAGAACTCTAACTGAAACTCAAAGGTATTACATCAAACTCTTAACTAAAATTAAACTAAAACTCTAACTGAAACTCAAAGGTAAAAAAATCAAACTCTTAACTAAAATTAGACTAAACTAGAACTCTAACAAAAAAAACTCTAAGCTAGGACTAAGCTAAAACTCTAAACTCTAAAATAAAATTAAACTAAACTAGAACTCTAACAAAAACTCTAAGCTAAGACTCTAAGCTAAAACTCTAAACTATTTACTAAAACTTAACTAAACTAGAACTTCAACAAAAACTCTAAGCTAAGACTCTAAGCTAAAACTCTAAACTCTTAACTAAAACTAAACTAAACTAGAACTCTAACTGAAACTCAAAGGTAAGACATCAAACTCTTAACTAAGCTAGAACTTCAACAAAAAACTCTAAGCTAAGACTCTAAGCTAAAACATTCTATACTTTTAACTAAAACTAAAGCAAGGGCTGGGTGGTCCTTTGGGAGCCCGGGGAGAGCCTTTGGGGGTCTGGGGGCCCTTGAGCGCCGATTGGTCCTTTGGGAGTCCGGTGGACCTTTGGGTGCCGGGGGAAGGCCTTTGGGGGTCCGGGGGCCAGTTGGGAGCCTGGGGGACCTTTGGGGACCGAGGGAGGGCCTTTGGAAGCCTGGGGAGGGCCTTTGGGTGGCCCGGGGATGGCCTTTGGGGGTCTGGGTGGGCCTTTGGGGGCTCCGGAGGCCCTTTGAGACCTTGGGGGCCTTTGGGGGGCCGGGGGAGGGCCTTTGGGGCACAGGGAGGGCCTTTGGGGCACAGGGAGGGCCTTTGGGGCACAGGGAGGGCAGTTGAGGGCTTGGGGGACATTTGGGGACCGGTGGAGGGCCTTTGGGATCCCGTTGGTCCTTCGGGAGCTCGATGGGGGCCGGGATGCTTGGGGGTCTGGGTGGGCCTTTGGGGGCTCCGGTGGCCCTTTGAGAGCTTTGGGGGCCTTTGAGGACCGGGGGGCTTCCTTCGGGGCACAGGGAGGGCAGTTGAGGGCCTGGGGGACATTTGGGGACCGGTGGAGGGCCTTTGGGATCCCGTTGGTCCTTCGGGAGCTCGATGGGCCTTTGGGGGACCCGGGGATGGCCTTTGGGGGTCTGGGTGGGCCTTTGGGGGCTCCGGTGGCCCTTTGAGAGCTTGGGGGGCCTTTGAGGACCGGGGGCTTCCTTCGGGGTTGGGGTGGGGTATGAGAAGCCTTTGGGGTTGGGGTAGAGGACCTCACAACACTGTTAAAATACAACTTGTGTATTATAACGACCACACTCAAAACCTCTTCCAAAATCTCTTCAAAAATCACCTTTTAAAATGTCTCTAGCTGTTTCGCCGAAATAGTTCCATAAAATAGCTAAAACGGTTTCGCCAAAATTATCCCTAAACGGAATTTCGGCATGTTCCTTTTGTTTGGCATCTCTGCGCCAATGCATTTCAAATTATTTGGAAACCTTTTCGCGCGCTAAGATCAAAACGTCTGCTCGGAAACGATTCTCTTGTTAGAAACAACAAATTAATTTCCCTTTCGTGAATCAATTCTCTTTAGAACAACAAATTAATTCCCCTTTCGTGTCAATCAATCAATCATGACATCATCTGTCATGTGTGATCAAAACTTTGTCTCGGAGACAATTCTGGTCGAACTCCAAAGACATTAATTAAGTTGACGTCATCTGTCAGACACTCCCTGGAAACAATTTGATTAATGACTGCCAACTCTAGACTGACCAGAAAAGAAAGTTGGCTCGGAAACGACAACAACATTGATCCCATTAACCACGTGTTCTCTCTAATTACTCTGTTCAAAACAACAACAATAACATTGACCCCATTAACCACGTGTTCTCTCTAATGACTCTGTTCAAAACAACAATAACATTGACCTTGGCATTTGGCCTCGGAAACAATAACAACAACATTGACATTCGCTGAGGGCGTGCCAAAAACACACCTGGAGAAAGAGACCATGAAGAAAGAGGTCATTGACCCTGTCCTCATTAAACTATGTAAAAAAGTTGTAGGTGGCAGCAGGGGTGAGCGATCGGAGTCAATAAGGCATCTCTACTGAGAACCCCTTCATATAAGTAATAACATATACGTAATAAAAAAAACCATAAAAAAACAAGCGGATACGGCTCAATAGTAATCGAAACTTTTAAAAACGAAATTTTGATGTCAATAAATGTATCAAAAGAATGTGTTTATAATGCTGATCCTAAATATATAAATTTTATTAAGTTTAGTATTACTCATCAAAGGCTACGAGCCTGAGAAAATTTACTCAATTTTTTAAAGAGGGGGGAAACATCCCCTACAAGTGAAAGAATTTTAATGAAAATCACACCGTCAGATTCAGCGTATCAGAAAACCCTATTACATAGGTTTCAAGCTCATATCTGCAAAAATCTGCAACTTTGTATTTTTTGCCAGAAGAAAAATATACGAATATAGAAGTTAGTTACGTAAGTTAATTTGTAAAGACATCCATTTAGCAAAAGAAAAGTAAAATTTTTATGCAAATAAAAGCTGCATTAACTAAAAAACGATCAGAAATTAAATAAAAAAAACAAGTTTTTTAAACTGAAAGTAAGGAGCGACATTAAAACTTAAAACGAACAGAAATTATTCCGTATATGAAAGGGGCTGTCCCCTCCTCAACGCCTCGCTCTTTACGCTAAAGTTTTTTATTGTTTTAAAAAATAGAGTTGTGAGAAAGTCAAACTTTTTATTGTTTTAAAAAAATAAAGTTGTGAGACAGAGTCCAAACTTTAGCGTAAGAGCGAGGCGTTGAGGAGGTGACAGCCCCTTTCATATACGGAATAATTTCTGTTCGTTTTAAGTTTTAATGTCGCTCCTTACTTTCAGTTTAAAAAACTTGTTTTTTTATTTAATTCGTTCAAGACCGGTAGTAGCCAATCTCTCTCCAAACATCCAATTTCATCGTCTCTTTGGAGCATCTGATAGCATTCCTCAAAAAAGGGATTGGCATACATTCCTATAATTTACCATTCCTATTCCTCCTTTTACTCTTGGTACAAACAGCATTTTCATGCTCAACTTTTCAATTTTTCCTCTCCACACAAACCTCCAAATAATCTTTTTTATTCTCTTCGCACTCTTTATCTAGCTCGAAAGCTGGTGCGAAATAGAACAGTAGTGGTAGACAATCTGTGTTTACATATGTCGCTCTGAAAAACAAAGAACACTCTTCAATATCATTTGCCGTCGCCAGCATTCCTTCAATTTTCTGTATTTTTTCTTCCCATAAATTACCCAACTTCATCCCGTGGGTCCATGTCACTCCAAGTATTTTCGCCTTCTCTAGTTTCGCTATCCAAAGTTCCTGCTTCATTTCTTCCGTATTTTCTTATTCCAGTATTGGTAAAAGATTGTTTTTTCCCTTGTGGATTCTTACCCTAAAATTCCTCTCATACCAATCAAGTCCTTGTAGAACTGCCTTTACATCTTTGACACTTGATAGGGTAAAAGTTGCATCATCTATAAACCCCAGGGCCTTTAAGCATATCTCATTACGAAGAGGTAAACCGATTATACGGTCTTCTACGTATTTGAACAAGGGATCAATGTATTTTTCAAAGAGGTATGGCGAAGCCGGGTCGCCCTGTCTCAACGATATCTACAAATTAATCCTCCTTGTAAGCGAGCCATTTACATTTATGACAGCTATTGGTTTTTGATAAATTTCCCTATCAACCGAATGATATGCTTTCTCAACATCCACACTTAAGAAATAAGCAAGTTTCCACGCTTCATTTTTCTTTCGGGTCATCTCATCTCTCCTACATAATACATCTCTTAGAACGCTCAAAATATGCTGTGCTTTTCTTCCTTTTATCCCCCCGAACTGGTAGCTTCCTAGTATATGTGGCATTATTTTTCCTAGTCTTTTTGTTAGCACTAGGGATGCAATCTTGTAGTCGCAGCAAAGCAAGGAGATGGGTCTCCAGTTGCGTAGATCAGAGATGGTTCTTTTAAACTTCGGAGGGGACTCAAATGATTGGAAATTCAAAGTTCTCGTTAACAATTTTAAGAGTCAAAAGCGGTCCGATAGCAACTATCCCCCCCTTCACTAGCCCTCTTTTCCCCAAATGCGTCCGATATAGCCATTTTGTTCAAAATAGACCGAAAATTATATAACAAAACTCCAGGGATAACACAGCCCCCCTCAGAACCCAGTGGCAAGTGTTGTAAATTATTCTCCCGGGGCATATCAGATTTTCTTGGAAGGGATGGTAGCATAAACTTCGGAGGGGGCTCATTCGATTGTAAATTGGAATTTCTAATACCTTTTTAAAATTCAAAAGTGATCGGAGGACAGCTAGGTCACCCCAGGCTTTTTTTCTCTTTTGAATCTGATCATAATTTTGGAATAGCCATTTTGTTCAAAATAGTTTAAAGTCAAAATAACAAAAACTCCGAGGTTGACACAACGCCCCAGAGCCCGGGGGCAGGTGTTGTAATTTTTGCACCGGGGGCATATAAGATTCTTGTGCAAGGGTTTTGAAAATAGTTCAAAGATTAGATAAACCCAACCCCCATCCCCCTCGAAAAACTTATGAACGACATTTTATTCCAAAACTTAAGGGAGCTGACCCCTGGCCTTCTCTACATGATCTGACCCCATGATCTGCATGATTTGTTCCAATAACCTTGAAACTAAGTATTTAGGACCAATGAAAGTCGGAATAGCCTAAGGGAAGGATATCCTTCCATCTTGGAAGGATACGAAAAAAAGTCAGAAAGAAAAACAACAAGTCAGAAGGAAGTAAAAGACGCTGGAGGAGACCAGGAACGTTATAAAGGACATGAGTGAATCAGAAGACTGTAAAGGAAGGCCTCCAGTACTTGTGTCTATGACTGTGTCTACTTGCGACGGCGAGTACTTGCGATGGTGACTGTGACTACTGGCAGCTGCGACTGCTTTGGACTGCAACTGCTGCTTTTTGCGACTTCGATTACTTGCGGTTGCGACCCAGTTTGACTTTGACTGCATGCGACTGAGACTACCTTTGACTGTGAATTTTCGCGACTCTGGCTACTTGGATTGCAACTGTGACTACTTGCGACTGCGACTATAATTAATTGTGACCGTGACTACCTGCCGCTCTGATTACTTACAACATTGACTATGACGATTTGCGGCTGCTACTGTGACTAGTTATGACTATGACTCCTTGTGACTGCAATTACCTCCAAGTGTGACTACTTGCAGTTGCGACAACTTGTGACTGTGACTACTTGTCACTGCAAATGTGACTACTTCTGACCTTGAATAAGCTTACTTGCGGCTTTCTTCTGTCTTATTCTTATGTCTGTCAATGTCAAAACCGAGTTTCTGAATTCCTACTGGATTACATATGCATGTATATGATATTTGTTTCAAGAACAGTAGTAGACTTTAGACATCGACATTTATTTTAACAATAGAAATTACAAAGAGTTTTAAAAAGTTCACCAGTAGCCAAGTCCACGACCATAGCCATAACCACCGTAAAAGGGGCTATAAATGCCTCTGTTTAATCCAGCACCGTAGGCTCCATAAAGACCACCATAACCATAGCCAAGTCCAGCGCCATAGCCAAAACCATAGCTTGGAAGGAATGATTCACTTCCTTGAATGTCTGTGGCCTCCTTTTTCTCTTCTGCTGGTGCGCAGAAAGCAACCGTTAAAAGGGCAAGGAAAACCTAAAAAAAGAAATTGATTAGCAACGATGTACATTTTACCAACCTTTCTGTCTTAAAAACATAATAAAATTATTTTTCTTGCATTGCGGGCCCTCCAATTTCTTATTTCCTTATTACATTGAAATAAATTAAGGAAAAAGAAACTTGTACGTTTTCCAAGAAAATAACAGAAATGATCTGATGAAAATAAATTTTTAAGTGGGAAATAGCTCACATAAATTATTATGTTTATTACTTGACTATGACAAATTCCGTTCCAATGAGCCCTCCCACGATATTCTAGGACCACTGGGTCGATACGATCACCCCTGGAAAAAAAAAAAACACGCATCCGTGATCTTTCTTCTGGCAAAAATGCAAAATTCTACATTTTTCTAGATAGGTGCTTGAAACCTCTAAGTAGGGTTCTCTGATACGCTGAATATGACGGTGTGATTTTCATTAAGGTTCAATAACTTTTAGGGGGTCTTTCCCTCTTTTTTCTAAAATCAGCCAAATTTTCTCAGGTGCATAACTTTTGATAGGTAAGACTGAACTTGATGAAACTTATATATTTGAAATCAGCATTAAAATCTGATTATTTTGGTGTATCAAAATTCCGTTTTTCAGAGTTTCGGTTACCATTGAGCCGGGTCGCTCCTTACTTACGTTACCACGAACTGTTTGAAAACAAAACAAAAACAATCTTTTAAATCAGAAGTTCTGCTTTGCTTTTATATGGCCAAAATCTACTGAAAAAAGATTGACTTACAAATAGTTTCATCATATTTGGTTGTTTCAATAGGCAAATTTCTTAGAAAACTGTTTCAGTTCTGATGTAAAAAAATGCTTCTTAGGGACTTTTATTCAAAATCTTTATTCGCCGAGACCTTGAAGTGCACTCAGTTTTTTTGCATCCAATGGTCAAAGAACTTGAAAAACAAAACGTGCCTTATTGTGTCCGACAGTTTCATTAAAGATAAAGAAAATGTTCTTCCGGATTACTCAATATGCCTATTGTGTTCATTAACAATTCTGAATTGTTTTGGTATTTCAGAGGTAACATAGAAGTATAGCGTTGCCTATAGTAAAGAGCCGTAAGGGCTTCAATGTTTTAGTATTCCTTCTTTTGTATTTCTTTTAGTATTTCTTTCTTTATTTTTTCCCAGTTGTACTTCATACCGAAGAGATGATCATATAAACTTCGGAGGGGAGTCATTTGATTATAAATAAGAAGTTCTAGAGCTCTTTTTAAGAGTCAAAAGTGATCGGAGGGTATTTAGCCCCCCATGCCCTCTTTTCCCCAAATGCTACCGATCGAGATTTTGAGATATCCATTTTGTTGAAATAGTCCTAAGGTCAAACAACTATGCATCCGGGGTTTAAAAAACCTTCCACAGCCCCCCGGGGCAAAGGGATGTAAGCTATTCAAGCTGCCCATTGTTGGCTTATTAGGTTTTTATGGAAAGGGTGGTCGTATAAGCTAAGGAACAGCTCAATTCAATTTCAATTCAATTCAGTTTCTTACACAATGATATAACACATTACATTAATCCAAGTGGCTGCCCAAAGAAAGATATAAAAGCACTTGATACTGGGCGACCACATATATAAAAAAACACTTAACAAACAAAACTCCTAACAAACCAACAAACAAACGAAAAAAGTGGAAACAAATATCAATAAATAAATAACCAAATAATAACCAATCGCAAATCATAAGAAAAATCATCTATGAACAAAACCAAAAGAAAGTTTTTCATTTTTATCTTAAATAAACCAAGATGCTCCTCCGCCCGAATGCTCACAGGAAGAGAATTTAAAACCTTACGACATATGTATCATAGGCAGCACGCTAGCGCTGCCTAAGTAAAGAACGATGTGGGTACAATTTTTTTTTTTTTTTTTTCTCTCCATACCCGGGCACTTCGTATCGAAGGAGTTGTCGTAGAAACTTCGAAAAGGGCTCATTCGATTGGAAATTCAAAGGGCTAGTGCCCTTTTTAATAGTCAAAAGTGATGGGAGGGCAACTAGCCACCCCCTCCCCACACCCATCATTCCCCCAAACACATCCAATCAAAATTGTGAGATAGCCATTTTGTTCAGCGTAGTTGATTTTCAAATAGAAAATATATTTTTGAGGAGGACACTCCCCCACAACCCTCAGGGCAAGGGTTTTAAGTTATGCCCTGGGGGCATATAAGGTTTTTATTGAAGGCGTTGTCGTAGAAACTTCAAAACAGGCTCATTCGATTTGAAATTCAAAGGGCTAGTGCCCTTTTTAATAGTTGAAAGTGATTGGAGGCAACTAACCCCCCCCCCCCACGACCATCTTACCCCCAAACACATCCAATCAAAATTTTGAGATAGCCATTTGGTTCAGCGTAGTTGACTTTAAATAGAAAATGTGTTTTGAGGAGGAGACTCCCCCACATCCCTCAGAGCAAGGGTTTTAAGTTATGCCCTGGGGGTATATAAGGTTTTTATAGAAGGTGTTCTTAGTAGAAACTTCAAAAAGCTTCATTCGATTGGAGATTCAAAGGGCTAGTGCCCTTTTTAATAGTCGAAAGTGATTGGAGGCAACTAACCCTCCCCCCCCCCCCCACGACCATTTTTCCCCCAAACACATCCAATCAAAATTGTGAGATAGCCATTTTGTCCAACGTATTTGATTTACGGATAGAAAATAGGTTTTTGAGGAGGACACTCCCCCACAACCCTCAGGGCAAGGATTTTAAGTTATGCCCTGGGGGCATATAAGGCTTTTATAGAAGGCGTTGTCGTAGAAACTTCAAAACAGGCTCATTAGATTGGAAATTCAAAGGGCTAGTTCCCTTTTTAACAGTCGAAAGTGATTGGAGGGCAACTAGAACCCTGCCACGCCCATCATTAACCCAAACACATCCAATCAAAATTATGCTATAGCCCTTTTGTTCAGCGTAGTTGATTTCCACATAGAAAATATGTTTTGAGGAGGACACTCCCCCAGAACCCTCAGGGCAGGGGTTTTAAGTTATGCCTTGGGGGCATATAAGATTTTTATAGAAGGCGTTGTCGTAGAAACTTCAAAACAGGCTCATTCGATTGGAAATTCAAAGGGCTAGTGCCCTTTTTAATAGACGAAAGTGATTGGAGGGCAACTAGCCCCCCCCCACCACGCCCATCATTCCCCCAAACACATCCAATCAAAATTTTGAGATAGCTATTTTGCTCAGCGTAGTTAATTTTCGGATAGAAAATATGTTTTTGAGGAGGACACTCCCCCACAACCCTCAGGGCAAAGGTTTTAAGTTATGCCCCGGGGGCATATAAGATTTTTATAGAAGGCGTTGTCGTAGAAACTTCAAAACAGGCTCATTCGATTTGGAATTCAAAGGGCTAGTGCCCTTCTTATTAGTTGAAAGTGATCGAACGGCAACTAGCCCCCCACTCCCATCATTCCCCCAAACACATCCAATCAGAATCTTGAGATAGCCATTTTGTTCAGCGTAAGCCAGTTGATTTTCAGATAGAAAATATGTTTTTTAGGAGACACTCCCCCAAAACTCTCAGGGCAAGGGTTTTAAGTTATGCCCCGGGGGCATATAAGATTTTTATAAGAAGGCGTTGTCGTAGAAACTTCAAAACAGGCTCATTCAATTGGAAATTCAAAGGAATAGTTCCCTTCTTAATAGTCAAAAGTGATTAGTAATATTTGTTGTTGTTGTTGTTGTTTAGACCAGGGCACTTCCCCAAACACATCCAATCAAAATTTTTGAGATAGCCATATTGTTCAGCGTAGTTAATTTCCAGATAGAAAATATGTTTTTGAGGAGGACACTCCCCAACAACCCTGAGGGCAAGGGTTTTAAGATGTCCTGGGGTATATAAAGTTTTTATAGAAGGCGTTGTCATAGAAACTTCAAAAGGGGCTCATTTGATTGGAAATTCAAATGGCTAGCACCCTTTTTAATAGTCAAAAGTAATTGGAGGGCAACTAGCCCCCCTCTCACACCCACCTTTTCCCAAAACACATCCAATCAAAATGTTGAGATAGCCATTTTGTTCAACGTAGTTGAAAGTTCTAGAAATTATGTCTTTGAGGATGACAAACCCCACAGCCCTCAGGACAAGGGTTGTAAGTTATGCCCTGGGGGCATATAAGGTTTTTATATAAGGTGCTGTCGTAGAAACTTCAAAAAAGGCTAATGCGATTGGAAATTCAAAGGGCTAGTACCCTTTTTAATAGTCGAAAGTGATTGGAGGGAAACTAGCCCCCCCCCCCACACACACCCATCCTTACCTCAAACACAACCAATCAAAATTTTGAGATAGTCATTTTGTGCAGCGTAGTTGATTTCCAGATAGAAAATATGTTTTTCAGGAGGAGGCTCTCCCACAACCCTCAGGGCAAGGGTTTTAAGTTATGCCCAGGGGGTATATAATGTTTTTATAGAAGGCGTTGTTGTAGAAACTTCAAAAACAGCTCATTCGATTGGAAATTCAAAGGGCTAGGGCCCTTTTTAACAGTCAAAAGTGATTGAAGGGCAACTAGCCCCCCCACGCCCATCATTCCCCCAAATATATCCAATAAAAATTTTGAGATATCCATTTTGTTCAGCGTAATTGATTTACAGATAAAAATATGTTTTTGAGGAGGATACTCCACCACAGCCCTCAGGGCAAGGGTTCTAAGTTATGCCCTGGGTGCATATAAGGTTTTATAGAAGGCGTTGTCATAGAAACTTCAGAAAAGGGCTGATTCGATTCAAAATTCAAAGGGCTAGTGCCCTTTTTAATAGTCGAAAGTGATGAGTAATATTTTTTGTTGTTGATGTTGTTTAGACCAGGGCACTTCGTATCGAAGGAGTTTTCGTGGGAACTTCGAAAGGGGCTCATTAGATTGAAAATAGAAAGGGCTGATGCACATTTTAATAGTCGAAAGTGATTGGAGGGCAACTAATCCCCCTTCCACTCCCACCTTCCCATTTGCTCATTATGATTAAAAACTAAATGTTGCCTTAAGATTAAATCAAAATGCACTGTGATAATGCTAATTCCCAATAAGGCATCTCAGCAGTATCCCAAGAACGACTGAGGGTATTATGTTCAAACTTTCGTGGCTACTTCTGCTCTTTAACTTCAACCAAATCAAATAGTGTAAGTGTATCCAAGCTATCAAAGAAATTAAACAGATTTTTTTGCGAATCATATCAAGTTTTCCATTTCAGGTCAACTAGAGGAGGTATGAAACTAAGTTAAACAGTACTATTTGTGTCTAGATTTTTAAAAGGGTGTATGTTGTTGAAATTGCTGAAACTTTTTCTCCAGCATACAAATAGCAGGCCAAACTATAAAATCTTAAAAAACGAAAAGATTTAAAGTGTTATTTTCTTTTCCCTGAAAAGAGTATGTCAATATAAAACGAACAGAAATTAATTAAAAAAACTTTTTCCACAAAATAAGTTTATCAAAGAAGAATAAAGAACTCCATTAAACAAAAAATGAACAAAAATAAAATCAAATAATCTACCAAGCTCGAAACTACCACAAATCAGCATCGATAAATAAATGAAAGCCAAAACGAACAGAAATTACAATAAATAACCGAGTCAAACTCAAAACGAGCAGAAATTAACATAAGTTGGGCTCCAAACCCCTATGACTTCCCAAGACCAGAACAAAATTTGCACTTTGCTGAAAAAATACAAATTAATGTGCATTGTCAGTTTAATTTACATATACTGATATGTAGTAATGAAAATGTTAAAATTATTCGATTTATTAAAGTTATAAAAGTAAAAAATTTTATATTTTTTTCAGTAAAGTGCAAATTTTGTTCTGGCCTTGGGAAGGCAGAGAGTTTTTGAGCAAAACTTATGTTAATTTCTGATCGTTTTGAGTATGACTTATTTTAATTTCCGTTTGTTTTGGGTTTCATTTGTTTATTGATACTGATTTGTGATAGTTGTATGCTTGGTAGATTATTTGATTCTATTTTTGTTTATTTTTGGTTTAATGGAGTTCTTTACGTTTTTTGAAAAACTTATTTTGTGCAAAATTTTTTTGATTAATATCTGTTCGTTTATATTGATATAGTCTTTTCCAGGGAGAAAGACTGATCCTTTTCTGAATTTAAACAACCATCCCTTCCATAAAAACCTTTAATACCCTCTGGGTATAACTTACAACTCTTCCCCTAATCTTTGGGGTTTGTTTCAACCCCAAAAACCTTGTTATATGATATTTAGACTATTTTGAATGGAATGGCTATCTCAAAATTTCTATTAGTTTTACTACAAAACTTTCTATATGACATTATATGCCCCTGGGAATAACTTACAACCTTGGCCCTGAGGGCTGTTGGGGGTTGTCATACTCAAAAACATAATTTCCGGACCTTTCAACTTCGTTCAATAGAGTTGCTATATCAAAATGCTGATCATAAGTGTTTGGGGAAATGATGGGTAAGGGGGGGGGGGCATTCGTCCTCCGATCACTTTTGACTATTAATAAGGGCACTAGCCCTCTCAGTTCCCAATTGAATGAGTCCTTTTTGAAGTTTATACGACAACGCTGGTAAAGACCTAATTTCTAGAACTTTCAACTATGTTGAACAAAATGTCTTTCTCAAAATTTTGATTGGATGTGTTTGGGGAAATGGTAGGCTTGAGAGGGGCGTTCCTTGCCCTCCAATCACTTTCGAGTATTAAATAGGGCACTAGCGCTTTCAATTTCCAATCGAATGAGTCTTTTTTGAAGTGTCTAGGACAAAACTTTCTATAAAACCTTATATTCCCCCTGGGAATAACTTACAACCCTAGCGCTGAGGGCTGTGGGGAGAGTGTCATCCTCAAAGACATAATTCCTGGACTTTTCAACTACGTTGAACAAAATGAATATCTCAATTTTATTGGATATTTTTGGGGAAATGGTGGGCGTGGGAGGGGTGTTAGTTTTCCTCCAATCACTTTTGACTATTAAAAAGGGCACTAGCCCTTTGAAGTTTTCGAAGTTTCTATTGCAACACTCTATAAAAACCTTATGTGCCCCAAGGGCATGATTTACAACCCTTGCCCTGAGGGCTGTGGGGGGGGGAGGTTTGATCATCCTCAAAGATATAATATCCAGAACTTTAAACTATGTTGAAAAAAATGGTTAGTTTAGGGAAATGGTGGGCATGAGAGGGAGGTTAGTTGCCCTCCAATCAGTTTCGACAAGCCTATTAAAAAGGGCACTAACCATTTCAATTTCCAATTGAGTCAGCCTTTTTTGAAGTTTCTATGACAACATTTTCTATAAGAAACCTTATATGCCCCCAGGGCATAACTTACAACCTTAGCCCTAAGGGCTCTGGGGGGAGTGTCATCCTCAAAGACTTGATTTCCAGAACTTTCATCTACGTTGAACAAAATGGCTATCTCAAAATTTTGATTCGATGTGTTTGGGGAAATGGTGAGCTTGAGGGGGGCCTAGTTGCCCTCCAATCACTTTTGACTATTAAAAAGGGCACTGAAACTTTCAATTTCGAATCGAATGAGCCCTTTTTGAAGTCTCTACGAAAACGCTTTCTATAAAAACCTTATATACCCTCAGGGCATAACTTACAGCTCCTGTCCTGAAGGGTTTGAGGGTTTGTCATCCTCAAAGACTTGATTTCCAGAACTTTCATCTACGTTGAACAAAATGGCTATCTCAAAATTTTGATTCGATGTGTTTGGGGAAATGGTGGGCGTGAGAGGGGGGCTTGTTGCTCTCTATTCACTTTCGACTATTAATAAGGGTACTAGCCCTTTTAATTTCCAATCGAATGAGCCCTTTTTGAAGTTTCTACAATAACTCTTTTTATAAAAACTTTATATGCCCCCAGGGTATAACTTACAACCCTTGCCCTGAGAGCTTTGATGGGGTTGTCATCTTAAAAGACCTAATTTCCAGAACTTTTAACTACGTTGAACAAAATGAATATCTCAAAATTTTGATTGGACGTGTTTGGGAAAATGGTGGGCGTGAGAGGGGGGTTAGTTCTCCTCCAATTACTTTCAACTATTCAAAAAGGCATTAGCCCTTTCAATTTTTAATCGAATGAGCCCTTTTTGAAGTTTTACGACAACGCTATCTATAAAAGCTCATATGCCCCAAGGGCATAACTTACAACCCTTGTCCTGAGGGCTGTGGGGGTTTGTCATCCTCAAAGACATAATTTCTAGAACTTTCAACTACGTTGAAAATAATGGATATCTCAAAATTATGATTATATGTGTTTGGGAAAATGGTGGGCATGAGAGGGGGGTTAGTTGCCCTCCAATTGCTTTTGACTATTAAAAAGGCCACTGCACATTTCAATTTCCAATGGAATGAGCCATTTTTAAGTTTTTACGACAACACTTTCTATAAAAACCTTATATGCCCCCAGGGCATATTTTTCAACCCTTGCCCTGAGGGCTTTGGGGGGGGGAGTATCATCCTTAAAGACCTAATTTCCAAGACTTCCAACTACATTGAACAAAATGGCTATCTAAAAATTTTGAAAGGTGGGCGTGAGAAAAGGGAAAAGGTGGGCGTGACAGGGGGGTTAGTTGCCCTCCAATCACTTTTGACTATTAAAAAGGGCTCTAGCCCTTTGAATTTCCAATCGAATGCGACATTTTTCAAGTTTCTACAACAAAGCTTTCAATAAAAAACCTTATATGCCCCCAGGGTGTAACTTATAACCCTTGCCCTGAGGGCTCTGACGGGGTTATCATCCTCAAAGACTTAATTTCCAGAACTTTCAACTACGTTGAACAAAATGGCTATCTAAAAATTTTGATTGGATGCGTTTGGATAAATGGTGGGTTTGGAAGGGGTGTTAGTTGGCTTCCAATCACTTTCGACTATTTAAAAGGGCACTAGCCATTTCAATTTCCAATCAAATGAACCCCTTTTGAAGTTTCTACGACAACGGTTTCTATGAAAACCTTATATGCCCCGAGGACATAACTTACAACCCTTGCCCTGAGGGCTGTGGGGGAGTGCCCTCCTCAAAAATATAATTTCTATCTGGAAATCAACTACGCTGAACAAAATGACTATCTCAAAGTTTTGATTGGATATGTTTGGGGAAATGGTGGGCGTGCAAGGGATGTTAGTTGCCTTCCAATCACTTTTGACTATTAAAAAAGACACTAGCCACTCCTATTTCCAACCGAATGAGCCCTTTTTGAAGTTCCTGCGACAACTCCTTCGATACGAAGTGCCCTGGTTTAGACCAAGAAAAAAAACAAAAAATAAATAAATAATACATTGTGCCAACATCGTTCTTTACTTAGGCAGCGCTATTGCGCTGCCTAAGATATTGACGTCAAACGTGTACTTTTGGACCTTTAGTGATACTGATTGAGTATCCTTTTGTGAGAACTTCTCGGCAGGAATATTTTTAGTGTTTCTTTGTCTTCAACGGTTGTAAATTTTCTCCTATTTTGTTATTGTAGTTGTCCTACATTTTCTCTAATTGTCATGTTATAATAATAGGCCTATAGCGTTAGAACTTATTCAGTAGCAAGCAAGCTTCTTGGCACTTAGCAAGTAACATTTTAACCATTGACTTTTCATCAGCTTCCAAGTTTAAAAAGCTCAGTGAAAGATATAATGCTTTTAAAAAGTTAGAAACCAACAAGAAGCCAATAGGGAAAAATACTGACTTCGAACGAGCGAGTTTAAAATGCCAATTCGAAATATAAATGGCTTATGAATCTTGAAAAGCCAATGTGCGAAGTCGATACTAGAGTAAAAGTTAAATTTGTTTTTAGACCAAAGAAATTAAATACACTCTAAATTGGTTTCTAGATTGTTTGTCTGCATGGACAAATAAGGAATCGAACTAGCTTCTAAAAACATAAAAGCCCTTGAATAAGCCAATTCCTTTCTTCTGTATGATTATTAGGCATATTATCATAATGAATTTTATAGTTACTAAGTACTTGTTGTTTTTTCAATTACCGAGACAACCCAACATTTTTAATTAACAGAAAAGAAACATTAAGTAATCCGGAATATTATTTAAATCGTTAAAAACACTATTGGACACAATAATGGACATATTGTTCCTCAAGTCAGGGGTGGATCCAGGATTTTTTTTATGAGGGAGGACGCAAAATAGGTTGATCCGAAAAAAAATTTTTAGGGGGGCGTAAAATAGGTTGATCCGATAAACTTGCATTAGGAGCAAGTTTAATTAACGCAAACTTGAGTTAATTAAGTAAATTACACTACTTTAGACTACGCTAGCAGGCGTGTGCCCCCCCCTCTGGATACGCCACTGAGCACCTCACTAACATAATGAATATTTCTTGTATGTTTTAAGTTTTAATGTTGCTAGTTACTTTCAGTTCAAAAAGTCTTGTTTTTTTTTATTTAATAGAATAAAGACATTAATGCTGGAATATATTTTTGTCAATTCGTTTAGAAATGGCTAGCAGCTTGTCATGTTATGTGGTCCTCTTTCGTCCAGAAATTTGGGTGATAAAGCTTCCACACATAGATTTTCATTTTACCCCTATAGTATTATTGGAAAAACAAACTGAGAAATTAAAAGTAGTCAAACCTCAAATGTATGATTTTTTTTTTTCCTTTACCAATTCAAAGCTCACCTCCATGGCTATGTTTTTAGACCTTGTTTTCACTTATCAAAACTTATACGAATGAATCCAGGAGGGGAGGAGGCACAGTCAAGAAATGAAATCATATTTATTTCATTATTATCAAAAATGTTCCCTGGGAAGGTATTGCCAAGCTACTATATCTACCCTTTTATTACTTCTGGCGCTTAGAAGGCTACACACATGACATGTCTATTACCTATCTAAATTTTGACAAAACACGTTTCACATTAATTTTAAGTTCTCAATATCCTCTTTTTGACAAAACACGTTTCACATTAATTTTAAGTTCTCAATATCCTCTTCGTCGGCTTTAGCGTATGAAAATGTAGTTCTTGTTATTTCACAAGAATTCTAATCCATATTAAAGTTTTTTTTTTTAATATTTAAGGAACCAATTTACAGATTTTCAAAATCATCTAAATTGGGATTGAGCACAGATAGGAGCTCTCTTTTTTTGTGTCTGATTTGAGCATAATTATATTTTCATCAAAAATCATCAAAAATCAATACCCTCTATAAAGAGAAGGGATGGAGATAAGTGCATTAAAATAACTTCCCCGGAGATCATTAAGGCTCTGGATTTATTCTCGAAAGTTTCATTGACATAGTTCAACTACTTTCCAATATATCAAAAAGCCCGTAAGCTAAAATTTTACCTCCACTAGTGAGACAAGCTATATAGTTTTATATTTACACTATAGCCCAGTTTAAACCCGACTATTCAATATGTAAGTAACTTTGAGCTGATTCTCAATTATTAATTTAAAATATAATTTTGACAAATGGGAGTTTTTTTTCGTAATCCGATAAGATTCTTAATTCAACACCCTGTTTTGCCCGTCAGGAAGGCCAAAATTTAGGCAATAAACTTGCACGTCCCGGATGACCTTTGTTTCGGGATTCTCGAATGCCCACGAGCCAGCGAGAACGTCAGAGCTTCTTACAATCAAGGTTTCTCCCGATGTTATGATTTTTAATCCAAAGATATCATCTCTCTCATTCGATACAGTATTTTCTGACTGTTTTTCACTCCTTGGTCTTAATGATGCAAGGTCATAACATAAATACTAAAATGAATCCTCTTCTATTCCCTTTCTCTCCACATTTAGCACTTCGACTGTCTTAGAATTACGCCAAGTAACATTTAATTAGTAAACTAATAAGAACTAAAACTGATTGTAATATTACAACACTGGTATCCTTTCTAGTTCAGTAAGTAAAATCTGTTGTCCCCTCCTGGGCCGTATTCCAAAATATGATCGGGTCATTAAAAGTGCAAAATATCACAAGCAATTGTATTCCTCTTGACAAAACTAATTTAATGACAAGCGAAAAATACAAAACAAAACAAATCATATAAAAAATATTTTTTTAACCCAACTTTGACCCATTTGCTTGTATTAAAAAAATTTGCTTCCCTGTCTCGGCGAATATACGAATCAAAGCGGGTGACAGCCCACAAACTCCCAAAGCGGCAAGATTAATTAAATGATATTTCCTTTTAACTCATTTTCAGTATTTATCGAGCAGGTAGGCTATAAAATTTTAAGGACTGCTTTTTATTAAACTTTTATAAGAAAATTTTGCTCTGATTAATTAAAAAAAAAAATATATACTTCCTCATGACGCAAGTCTTATTAGAACAACATATATCTATATCAGCATATAAATATTATACATCCATAACTATCTCTATATCAGGCACAAAATGAAAAAAATTAAATGGTTTTTCTAAGACATCTGAGAAATTTTGCGCCGGCTTTTAGTTTTCCTTCTTTTACTCGAATTTATTATCCAAATTAATGGCCTTAACCCGTCTTGAAGGAATTGAGGTAGTAATATTCCTTGCCAGTTTAGATTTTAGATCCCGAGAAGTAAAAAACTGAGAAGGGATTTTTTTTACTTTTATTGTAGTTTTTTTCTGCCAGAATGCCGCAAATAGAAGGATTACTTGTCATTTTTGCCACTTAGTGCTTGAATTTTTAGGAAAACAGATGATAAGAATCATTTTGCTATAAAGAATGCAATACAGGAAAACAGATAATTCTAAGTCAAAAAGTACGCAAATGACCCTCTCCTGTCAATCAGGATTTTAAGACTTTAGACGAGGACATAGACGTCAATTTTCGGCCTGTCTGACGCGGCTCTGATTTGGAGGAAAATTTATTCGCTTAATTCTATCTAACATAATTTAGAAAAGTAGTCGAAGGTTAGCTATTTCATTTTGGCCTTCTGAAAATTTTTCGATGCCAAAAGAAACACCCATTGTACTCTACTGATTTTAACAACCAAAGCTTCTGGTACTAGTATATTATCTCATGGAAGATCCAAGATACATTCAGAGTGGTCCTGTTTTACCTGTCACTATCAGGGATGGTCCAATTAGGTCAAATGAAAGCAGAATTCTCTGCTTTCCTATAAGTCGTTTTTCTAAGACAAAGCAATTCATTTTCTGTACATTTGGAGTCTTTGTCTTCTACATTATATATGGATACTTTCAGGTGACTAGACTTAATTCAGGTTCAGCCTTATTTACAATCAAGTAGGCTAGGTCTAAAGCAATAGGCCTACTCCCAGTTGGTCTACTTGGACAAATATTTCACTAAAATGTACTTTGGCATTTCCACATTTCAGAATGAAACACTATAAAATTCTTGAAACTAGGCCTACTCTAAAGAATTCTAAAATTCTTATTTTAGCTAGGCTATATTATTTCAATAAATATATTAAAGATTCCATAAGTGGTATAGGAGCAAGGGAATACACTACTCTTTCTCTTTTTTATGCTCTTTCTAATATAGTAGGCTAGTCAATTTGGTAAAGGTCTAGATTAGGGACTATTCAGAAGGAAACTTGTTAAAAAACAATTTGTAGACTATCCAACATAATATACAGAGTTATTGTGATTAAAATATTTTGACTAGCTCCCCTTTACTTTACCCTTAAATCCCTTAATGTGCAAATATATGGCTCAAATTGGTAAAGTTCTAAACTTTTGTAGGCCTATAGGCTAGTAGCTTTAAAAAAATATATTCTTTCAGTTGGGTAAAGGTACCAATGATTTTACAGTGCAATTTTAGAACCCCTGTCAAAATAGAATAAGTCTGCTTAGATGTGACTTGGAGTACCAGCTCTTGAAGCTGTTTTTGTATTTTAATGATAGGCCTAATAAGGAATGTTGACACAATATCCAGTACACCCAGATAAGAAAAGAACATTTAATTCAGTCAGTTTCCTGTTTTCAACAAGAAACAAGCTCCTAATAATTTTTCAGGTATAAAAAAATTGGAAAAAGCTTTTATATAGCCCATGCCCATTGACTCTCTGGATGTGGAACTTTTTTGTTCCCTCAATAAAAATGCTGGAGCTACACCCCTGCCTGTTACTTGGTTGTTTAGGCCTATTGCAAAAAAAGTTGGGATTAGCACCAATGCATCAAGATACATTTGATGTTATCTGAATTCTAGTCACATTAGCTTTTTGTTGATAAAATTAAATTAAAATGGTAACAAATATTACATTGTCAAAACTAGGTTCTAAGTGTCAAAAATTCTTGTTTAATGTAGTGGAATACCAGGCACACTAAAAATGTTCCTTTAGTCAAATTCAAATGTAGATAATGGCTTCTATAAATTGATTTATTTCCATTGTGAATATCTTATGGTAACCTTGTCAAAATTTTAAGCAGACAGCAACAGGCCCTGTCAAACTATAGGTGACTGTCAAAACTTTACTGAATGTGTAAAACAAATGAGAAATAATTGGTGTCAAAAATTCCTAGGTCCTCTGATGAAAATAAAGCTGTCAAATTTATGGGTGCTGGCTACTGCCAAAAATTGCAGAGTTTTCACACGGAAGTAATTTTTCCCTTTCCTTAGCATTTATCAATGAAACTAAAAAAAATTCTCAAATTTAGGTCAGAACCACAGCTTGACAAATGCTATACTGTTTTCTTTAGCAAAAAAAAAAAAAAAACAAGGTGCCATATTTTTTTGGTAGGATTCTGGACTTTGCTGACAAAGGACAGTCCAAACTAAAAATTTTCAAGTGGATTAGAATCACAGATCACACTTTGAAATGGCTGAATATTGATGACATTTACACTGTCAACTATGAACAAATCTTTGCTGGGCCATTAAAACTGACAGGAAGTAGGCCATCCCAGATAGCATTTGGAGATGCTATTCCTGTGGCATATATGCAACACTTAGAAAAAGAAGATTTAAGTGATCTAGGTCACAATATCACACTCCTTATGATTAACCAATTTTTTTTATTCTAAATACTACATACCTCAAACAATTTTGTTAGTTTTATTACTCCTACTTTTTGAATAGTGTTTATACTCTTGTACATTAAATGAAGTTAAAGAAAACAAAGAAACAAAATATACATGTTGAATACACCAGTTTCTGTCTACAGGTATTCCCCAAGTATTTTGACTCATTTTGAATTGGGTTCTGACTTGTGTCAAAAACAGGTAATTTTGTTGTTGTGTTGAATTTGAAGGGGAAAATGCTCTAATTTTGTAAATTGGAATTTTGCACCCTTTTTAGATAAAACTTCAAACTTCTCATCAAACAGTTAGATTCCTAGATGTTTTTCCTACATACTGAAACTCTTTTCAAACCAAAGGTCTTTAAATTAGGACTTCTGGAGTATAAAAACTGATTTTTTACAAAAACTCTTGAATAATTGTCTTACAAATTGCCTATTTGACCAGTTTATAGCATACCTATCAGAATTTTAACAAAACAAACATTATACCTTAATTTTAAGATTTTTACTGGTTTTAATTTTGAAAATGCAGTTCCTATTGTTTGAGTTGAATTTTTAGCCATATTAATGTTTTTTTGTCTAAATTTAGGAAATGTATTTGTAGATCTTTGAAACTTCATAAATTAAAATTGAACAAAATTATGAAACCAAAATACTTTTCTTGTACTTCACTGTAGCAGAAGATCTGTTTTGCAAGGTTTCACTTTTATATCACAAAGATTCTAAAAGGTCAGTGTTATCTAGAGGGAGAGAGGTAGGCACAATCATAAAGATTCTAAAAGGTCAGTGTTATCTAGAGGGAGAAAGGTAGGCACAATCATGAGGAGGCATGCCAATCATGTGACTTCTATGCACTGATGCAATTTTTCTTAAAAGGTCAAGAGATGGCAGCCATTATGAAAATGGTATTTCCTGTTTTAATTACAAATGTTGACTCATGTCAAAAAGATGAAGTTCTGTTGTGTTATAAGATATAAGAATTGTGATTGGAAACCTGGCTAGTCATTTCAGAGGTTTGACAAAAAATATGTTTGAAGGGTCAAGTGACAAATATGTCAAAGTACACCTAATAGAATTACATATTTTTTTTTGGTGTCCCTCATGGCCTAGAACAAGATAAGGCTAGTAATGGTTTTAGGTCTCATAAACTAGGGGACAAGGTATGCAAAAATAATTGTTAATTAAGTACCTTAATAGGAGCTTAAAAATATAAAATAAAAGAAATTTAATGTCAGAAAAAGCTAGGGGGGCAGCTGCCTCCCCTTCCCAGTCCCAGAACCACCACTAGAGAAGGCATGAGCATTTGCTTCAATTTGTAAATCTGCTATTATCCATCATTGTATGTTTGCTAAGTTTGTGTATTGTTAACAATCATTGTCACTCAGGATCAATCTTAAAGCTGAACATGTGAACCTTCATAGAAGGCCAGCTTTAGTAGGTTTCTCCTTGGCAAAGGTTTTGAATGGACAAAGATGAGAGTTGGCTCTCCATTATGTTTTATATCTTTGCTGAATGCATGTCATTTGGGGGAGAGGGGGGCAATCAGTGAAATTTTTAGGATTTCTGTTCAGGGAGGACCCCCCAGCTAAAAGCTACTGTAAATCCAGAAAATTACCAGCAACTATTACTGTCATGATTTCCTTTTTGAACTTATTTATTGCTATGCAACTAAAAAAAGAAACAATAATGAGTTAAATGAACCAGATTAAAGTGCTCTAATCATGCTAAAATCCTTGATTCAGATACAAAACAGCATAAAAACTGCAAATACTTCTTATATTTTAATCTTATGTATTTAAATCATTGTTGAGATTTTTGTATGGACCAACATAGTTGACCACAATTTTAGATATAAACCCTATAGAAAGTTGATCCAGACAATTGGCATCAATGTGATCCTGTCACTGGACTAACATGTTTCATTCTTAACATTCAATATTTCTTGTGCATTTGAAAATGCAGAAAAATGAAAATGGTGTATAAAGCTACAATAAAAAAAATGCCATGAATGACCAGAATGGTTGTTCCAGGAATGAAATTAGCCAAGTACCTTCTACCCATGCCTTAACAACTGGAATAGCAGAAGCCAAAGCACTATCTGCTTCAACTACATGCAATGTTTTTGAAAAAAATGATAAAGAGACTGTAGACAGTTTTGTTTCACCATTAATATACCTGTCAACATATATTGTGCTTTCTTTTCAAAAATCACTGAGTCAAATACTAGCAGGAAAGCTTACACACCTTTCAAACTGGTCTAACATAATCACAATATAGAAGGAAATAAGACTTGCTGGAGACTCAAGCATAGGGATGGAATGACCAAGGGAATGACAATTCTTGGCTAAGGCTATCAGAGAGATCTTAAAAGTGTAGGATCTTAAGAATGATAGACCTAGATAGATATATATAAAGGGGAGAAATTTTATTGCTATGGAGCACTTCCAGTATATTATTGTAGCATACAACAAAAATCAAGGGGACTGCTGAGAGAAATACCTTAAACTCTTAATAAATTTCTTCTTTTTTTTGGGGGGGGGGGAAGGGGTGGGCCTCCTTCTAAATGCACCACAGAAATGCTACTTGCCTTCATTTAATTTGGAATATATTATGATTTATTAAGTAAGCCTAGAAATTATAATTGGCAAAAATTATTTAATGCAAGGTTAATTGTTTTGTCAAAACATAAAATTCGACTGGGTTAAGATGTACATTTTAGATTAAGGCTGGACAGAATGAAAACCAAAAATTAGCTATGCAAAAGAGATTTTACCATGCAAAAATGGGGGGGTTGTCTTTTGATGAATGCAAACGGGTTTAGAAGGTGGTCCTTAACTTGACTCTGCAAAATTTGAATTGCAGGCTTTCAAGCTCTCACCTGATTTTAAAAGACAAAATCGCAAAAAAAAGGTAACAAGTGGACAAATATTTAGAATTATGTTTCCCTCTTAGCATTAGCCTTTACTAAAATTGAGGAAACACTAGACATTTAAAAAAGAAGAAGGATCAATTAAAGAAAAACGCAAGGACGTTTGATAAAACATTGACAGGAAAGAATACACTTATTTAGCAAGGGCACCAACAGCAAATTTTCCAGGGGGGGGGGGGGGCAGACGCCAAAACAGCAGTGGTGGTTGGGGGACAGGGAATATATTTCAGGATATTTATTTTTGTAGGAATAACTTTATTTATAAATACTTTTAGTGAAAAACTCAAATAAAAAGAGCAATTAAATTGCATTGAAAATAAAACAAAGTACAGTAAATGTTAAACAACAAGGATTCCTGGCAAAGGGATTGCTTTATTTAGTCAGTAATATATGTAATTATTATGCATTTAATCTGAAAGAAAATCAGACTCAACAAATGCAACAAATGCAAAACAACGCGGATATTTCGCCTGTATCCAAACAAGGCGTCTTCAGCACAAGAGAAACGGAAGAAAAACAAAAAAAAAAAAAAAAAAACAAGCTATAATTACAAAACCAATAAAATCACCACCACCAAAAAAAAAAAATAAAAAAAAATATACATTGGCTGCAAACTGATCCACTTAGGGAAAAGATGCTATTGTAGAGCATCTTTTTTCTCTATAATAGCATCTTTCCCTACATGGATCGTGGTAGTGGTGGTGGTTTTATTGGTTTTTTAGTTTTAGCTGGTTTTTTTTTTTATCTTGTTCTTCTTCCGTTTCTCTTGTGCTGAAGACGCCTTGTTTGGATACAGGCGAAATATCCGCGTTGTTTTGCATTTGTTGTTTCTTTTCTCTCCACTGGCTGCAGTCTTGTTTGTTGTTTTTTATTTCACTGAGATTTTTCTCTTTGTTTGGTTTTTTGCCATGCCTGGCCATTTCGGTTTAACATCTTTCATGTAAAATGTACCTCTTTCATAACAGGACAATTCTCCATCTCAACTTAAATCCCTTTTATATTCAGACATTTACAAAATTTACAGAACAGCAAAAGAAAAAACTGAATTTAAACTTACAATCCAGCTGTCAAATTGATCATCTTTATTTGTATTAGCCTATTCAACTAGATAAATAGAACAGGTTAAAAAAAAAAAAATGTCACAGGAGAATCTTATCAAACAGTTTGTGATAAAAAAAACTGGAAGTAAAAAGTGACTTGGGCTAATATCCACCAAAACTAAACAAGGAATTCTCTTGACAATTGCTAGACCAAAAGTATTGGCTTTTTATGCTGATTCTAAATATATAAAATTATTTCAGTTTATTGTTACCCACCCACAACTAAAAATTTGGGAAAATTTGGCTAGTTTTTGAAAAAAAGGGGAACACCCCCAGAAATGTGAGCGATCTTATTGAAAATCCCTTAATAAAAAAATCATATCAGAAAACTCTAACAATAGAAGTTTCAAGCTCCAATCTTCAAAACGTGGAGTTTTGCATTTTTTTTTCAGAAGAAACATTGTCAATGCATGTTTGTTTGTTTGGCTTTTTCCCAGGGGTGATTGTATCAAAGTGAATGTCCAAGATAACTGGGAGGGAGCTCATTCAAACGTAAATTGAAAGCTCTTTTTTAAATGACCATACACGTTGGACCAGAGGAAAGTCTAGTTTTCTGCCATTTTATGGCACCAAACTATGACTTTACTCCAACGAGGACGAATTTGCAATCAACTTAAAATTATGAGAAGTTCATTGGTTTAAAAGTACCAATAACTATTTTTTATACTTCCCAGTTGTAAAAGAAGTAATGCTAAACAGTGGCAGTACTGGCTTCAACCAGGTTGATTCACTTCATTTGTAATAAAATTAGGCTACGTTTGGTGATCTGTAATTACGTATCAGCTACAATGAGGGGGGGTGAGTCTTTCTTTAGGTGGGGATAGGGCAGATTCCTAAAAAAGTACATATTAATGGACACACTGCTTACTCTTCATGAGGCTTCAGATAAATGTTAAAAGAGGTAGAGAGGAGTCAGGATTAATTAAAATGTTTCTCTATAGAGCTAAAATATTAAATTCCCATATCTACCACACAGAGGGGAGAAAAAGCAAGGCAGACCATCATCAGTCCAGCCAGTAAATTTCTTTGGGGTGGGAAATACTGCTAGGAACTAGTTTTCAGCAGTTTTAAATTGTATTATTTTTCTTGTTCTATTTATATGAAGTACTTCAATGTATTTAAACAAATGAATGCAATGTATTTATCAATAAGAAAATCCTATTGCAGAGCTTGTGATGGTTTCAGTTATGTAGAAGATCAAAAGTCTGTCTCATTCGTAAGTCCTTACTCTTTAATGTGAAGTTTGGCTTTTGTTCAAATTTTTAAAGAAAATTTGCAATTGGAAAAAAAAAAGATTTTTCAAAGCACTAAAAAACTTTCTTTTAATGAGCAGGGTGTTGAAAAAGGGGCATCCCCCCTAATATATGAAGTAATTTCAATTTGTTTTGAGTTTTAAAACTTGCTCCTTACTTAAGTTGAAAAATCTTTTCTATTTGTTTAATTACATTTCATGAGACTGTGGAGAATTATGAATGCAATACTTCTGGTAACACAGAAAAAAATCAATGTTTCAATGATCTCTGTTTGGATTTTAATGTTAATCAAATAGTTCATGATAACTGACGGTAAGTAAGGAGAAATTATAACTTATATGAGGGGATTTGCCCCCTCCTCAACACCTCTCTCCTTAAATTTTGTCCCAATTCTTTAAAAACCACTTCTGAAACACAAGGTTGTTTAATTAGAGCAATACGTAACTTTTTTTAAAGTGCCGAAAACCTTAGCATGAAGATCGAGGTGTTGAAGAGCGGGCATTCCTACTCATAGAGGCCTGCATAATAATTTCTGTTTGTTTTAAGTTTTAATGTTGCTCCTTACTTTCAGTTGAAAAATCATGTTTTTTTAAATTTAATGATGCTTAGAGACAAGTATTTTTCTAAAGGCAATGGAAAAAGTATATCAATTAAAGTAAAAGTATATAAAAATGAAAAAAAGTAAGTAATTACAAAACAATAGACGAAAAATAGCCTACTTACAAAAGCTAAGATGTAAACTCCCAGAGGTCTGTTCTGTTGAGCAATGTCGAAGCATTGGGCGGATATTTTTTAACAATATTGACAGTTTTGAACTTGGTTATCAAACACCAAAATATATAATACCTTTAGACTATTCAATGTTTATAAAAAGTAACGCATTATCAAAGTAGTTTGGTCAAAGTAAAACGCTAAAACTAAGATTAAGAAAATCAAATAAAAAATTTTATTAGATATTTTCGATTTAATTTTGAATACCAAAAACCAATATATTTGACAGCTTTATACTTCATAACCGTAGAAAATTAAATCTTTTCAAAGTGGCAATTAGGTAAATACAATCACTCTTGGAAAAGACCAAAAAACGTATCCGTTCAGGGGGAAAAAATTCCCAGCATTCCGTTTAGGGGAAACATTTCTGATTATGGTGGCTTCATATATCAGCTCATGGGTACTCTTGCAATGCAAGCAAAAGTTGACAGCATATTTGTACCGAAATTACCCCTTATTAAGTTGTTTACTATAATCATACGAACTTTCTTGTGTACTAATAACTGCATTAATTACTTATTAGCAAATACATATTTAGGATCACCATAAGAAGCTAATTCTTTGGTTTAATGTTATCAATAGTTAGGCTCTTATACTTTCGTTTTTGACAAGGATCGTTATTTACTTACCATTTGTTACTATGAAGAATTTGATTATTTTTGTTGTTGTTGTTGCTCGAACCAAATTATAAAGAAAAAATGTTTCTGGAAAACTAGAAAAGGGTCACTCAGTCACAAATTAGAACTTGTGTTTTCCTTATTAAGGGTCAAAATCTTTTGGCAGGCAGCCAACAATGGAGCAGTACACATTTTTCCCATGTTTTTTTCTCTTTTTTTTTTCTTTTTCTTTTTTACAGGCTTCAGGGCTCTGTCACAAATAATGATTTGCCGCTAGTCCTGGTAGTTACCTCATTTTCTAACACTGAGGCGCTTGTTATACCTTCTCTTGGATGCGTCAAGTGAAGGATCTTTCGTGATTACCTCTGCCAGCAATCTATTCTATGTGGCAACCGATCGCCGGGCGAAACTCGTTTTCAGATATTCTTGGCAGGGAGTATCTTGCTCAAGGTAGTCCTGACGAGTTGTACTTCAGCGAGTTGATCGCAAGGTCTTTGCTTTATCGGGAACGAACTTCGATAGCTTCTCTACTCTGCTCTCTTTCCTTTGGATTTCTGATAATTACTTTATAGTACCAAATTTTGAGGGGGGGGGGGGCATGGCCCCCTGTCGGTGCCCATATTATTTAGGGTAAATTATTTGACAATTTATAGATTATGCAATTTTTTGATTGTTTACACAGGATTTGTCATTAGGAAAGGGAAAAATGTTCGAACCTGGTTGTGTCACAAATAGTAAGGGTCCAAATATGAAACTTACACTAAACATTTAACCTAAACACTTTACCAGCAAAATTCCTATTACCCTTTGAAAATTTATATATTGAATTTTTAGACTTGCTTCCAATTTAACTTTATCCAAAAAAATGTGAAAAATAGGGGTACACAAGCATTCTACAGTTAAAAGTATCCCAACAGAGTTAGCTTTGGGAAAACATTTGAGTAACTATAAATATTCAGCAAACAATGCTTTATGAATGATGATGAATTAGAAGAATCGTTGCTCTCCAAGGGCACAAATTTTTTCCAATCTTGGCCTTCTTGAAATCTTTGCCTTTCACGAGATGTTAGTGTCTCCTGAGGTAAAATTCTGTAAACGTCCTCAAGCAGGACCTAGCTATTATGTTTATCCTCTTTTCAAACAGTTTGTGGTAACAAACTGTAAGTAAGGAGTAACCCGGCTCAATGGTAACCGAAACTCTAAAAAGCGGAGTTTTGATACGAATAGATAGATCAAAAGAATCAGATTTTAATTCTGATTTCAGAAATATAAGTTTCATCAAGTTTAATCTTACCCATCAAAAGTTACGCGCCTGAGAAAATTTGGCTGATTTTCGAAAAAAAGGGGAAGACCCCCTAAAAGTTACAGAACCTTAATGAAAATCACACCATCATATTCAGCGTATCAGAGAACCCTACTGTAGAGGTTTCAAGCTCCTATCTACAAAAATGTGGAATTTTCCATTTTTTGCCAGTGTTTATTTATTTTTTATTTTTTTTTTCTTTTCCCCAGGGGTAATCGTATTGACCCAGCGGTCCTAGAATATCGTAGGAGGGCTCAATGGAACGGAAATTAAAAGTTATAGTGCCCCTTTTAAGTGACAAAAAAATGGAGGGCAACTAGGCCCCCTCCCACGCTCATTTTTTTCTCAAAGTCACCCAATTAAAATTTTGAGATAGCCATTTTGTTCAGCACAGTTGAAAATCTAATAAATATGTCTTTTAGGATGACTTAATCCCCCACAGTTCCCAGGAGAAGGGCTGCAAGTTATGAACTTTGCCCATTGCTTACATATTGTGTTGGTTATTGGGAAGTCTACAGACATTTTCAGGAAAAAATTTTTCTGGTGGGGGGGGGGGGCTGGAGGAGGGGGCTACTCGGTAGAATCTTTCCGTGGAGGATGTTTCTTTGGGGTAAGGGATATTTCTATGAAGGGGGCGCCGGATTGACAAGCATTATTTAAAAAACGATCAGAAATCAAATTAAAAAAAACAAACAAGTTTTTTCAACTGAAAGTAAGAAGCAACATTAGAACTTAAAACAAACAGAAAGTATTACGTATATGAGGGGGTTCTCCCCCAAGTCAATACCGCGCTCTTTATGCTACAGTTTTTTTTTAGTGCTTTCAAAAGAGCTATCTATCAGAGGCAACGCTGTAGCGTTGCCTATAGTAAAGGCCATACGGCTTCAATGTTTTATTATTTATTATTTATTTGTTTTTCCCAGAGGCACTTCATATGGAAGGGGTCGTCGTAGAAACTTCAAAGGGGACTCATTCGATTGGAAATCGAGAGTTCTAGTGCCCTTTATAATAATCGAAAATGATTAGAGGGCAACTAGCCCCCATACCCCACACCCACCATTCTCCCAAACACATCCAATCAAAATTTTGAGATAGCCATTTTGTTCAGCATAGTTGATTTCCAGATAGAAAATTTGTTTTTGAGGAGGAAACTTCCCTACAACCCTCGGGGCAAGGGTTTTAAGTTATGCCCTGGGGATATATAAGGTTTTTATAGAAGGCGTTGTCGTAGAAACTTCAAGAAAGGCTCATTCGATTGGATATTCAAAGGGCTAGTGCCCTTTCTAATAGTCGAAATTGATTGGAGGGCAACTAACCCCCCCCCCCCCGCACGCCCATCATTTCCACAAACACATCCAATCAAAATTTTGAGATAGCCATTTTGTTCCGCGTAGTTGATTTCCAGATAGAAAATATATTTTTGAGGAGGACAATCCCCCACAACCCTCAGGGCAAGGGTTTTAAGTTATGCCCTGGGGGCATATAAGGTTTTTATAGAAGGCGTTGTCGTAGAAACTTCAAAAAAGGCTCATTCGGTTGGAAATTCAAAAAGCTAGTGCCCTTTTGAATAGTCGAAATGATTGGAGGGCAACTAGCCCCCCCCACGCCCATTATTCCCCCAAACACATCCAATCAAAATTTTGAGATAGCCATTTTGTTCAGCGTAGTTGATTTCCAGATAGAAAATATATTTTTTAACGAGGACACTCCCCCACAACCCTCAGGGCAAGGGTTTTAAGTTATGCCCTGGGGGCATATAAGGTTTTTATAGAAGGCGTTGTCGTAGAAACTTCAAAACAGGCTCAATCGATTGAAATTAAAGGGCTAGTGCCCTTTTTAATAGTTAAAAGTGATTGGAGTGCAACTAGCCCCCCCCCCCCCCTCCACGCCCATTATTTCCACAAACACATCCAATAAAAATTTTGAGATAGCCATTTTGTTCAGCGTAGTTGATTTCCAGATAGAAAATATGTTTTTGAGGAGGACACTCCGCCACAACCCTCAGGGCAAGGGTTTTAAGTTATAGTCGAAATGATTGGAGGACAACTAGCCCCCCCCCCACGCCCATTATTCCCCCAAACACATCCAATCAAAATTTTGAGATAGCCATTTTGTTCAGCGTAGTTGATTTCCAGATAGAAAATATATTTTTTAAGGAGGACACTCCCCCACAACCCTCAGGGCAAGGGTTTTAAGATATGCCCTGGGGGCATATAAGGTTTTCATAGAAGGCGTTGTCGTAGAAACTTCAAAACATGCTCATTCGATTGGAAATTCAAAGGGATAGTGCCCTTTTTATTATTCGAAAGTGATTCGAGGGGAACTAGCCCCCCCCCCCCCACGCCCATCTTTCCCCCAAACACATCCAATCAAAATTTTTAGATAGCCATTTTGTTCAGCGTAGTTGATTTTTCACATAGAAAACATGTTTTTGAGGAGGACAATCCCCCACAACCCTCAGGGCAAGGGTTTTAAGTTGTGCCCTGGGGGCATATAAGGTTTTTATAGAAGGCGTTGTCATAGAAACTAGCCCCCCCCCCACCCACGCCCATCATTCCCCCAAACACATCAAATCTAAATTTTGAGATAACCATTTTGTTCAGCGTAGTTGATTTCCAAATAGAAAATATGTTTTTAAGGAGGACAATCCTCCAAAACCCTCAGGGCAAGGGTTTTAAGTTATGCCCTGAGGGCTTATAAGGCTTTTATAGAAGGCGTTGTCGTAGAAACTTCAAAAAGGCCCATGCGATTGGAAATTCAAAGGAATAATGCCCTTTTTAATAGTCGAAAGTGATTGGAGGGCAACTAGCCCCCCCCCACGCTCATCATTCCCCCAAACACATCCAATCAAAATTTTGAGATAGCCATTTCGTTCAGCATAGTTGATTTCCAGATAGAAAATATATTTTTGAGGAGGACAATCCCCCACAACCCTCAGGGCAAGGGTTTTAAGTTATGCCCTGGTGGCATATAAGGTTTTTATAGAAGGCGTTGTTGTAGAAACTTCAAAACAGGCTCATTCAATTGGAAATTCAAAGGGCTAGTGCCCTTTTTAATAGTCGAAAGTGATGTTATTTGGGCCACTTTGTTCAGCGTAGTTGAGTTCCAGATAGAAAATATATTTTTGAGGAGGAAACTCCCCCACAACCCTCAGGGCAAGAGTTTTAAGTTATGCCCTGGGGGCATATAAGGTTTTTATAGAAGGCGTTGTTGTAGAAACTTCAAAACAGGCTCATTCAATTGGAAATTCAAAGGGCTACTGCCCTTTTTAATAGTCGAAAGTGATTGGAGGGCAACTAGCCCCCCACCCACGCCCATCTTTCCCCCAAACACATCCACTCAAAATTTGAGATAGCCATTTTGTTCAGCGTAGTTGATTTCCAGATAGAAAATATGTTTTTGAGGAGGAACAACCCTCAGGGCAAGGGTTTTAAGTTATGCCCCGGGGGCATATAAGGTTTTTATAGAAGACGTTGTCTTAGAAATTTCAAAAGGCTCATTCGATTGGAAATTCAAAGGGATAATGCCCTTTTTAATAGTCGAAAGTGATTGGAGGGCAACTAGCCCCTCTCCCCACGCTCATCATTCCCCCAAACACATTCAATCAAAATTTTGAGATAGCCATTTTGTTCAGCGTAGCTGATTTTTCACATTGAAAACATGTTTTTGAGGAGGAAAATCCCCCACAACCCTCAGGGCAAGGGTTTTAAGTTATGCCCTGGGGCATATAAGGTTTTTATAGAAGGCGTTGTCATTGAAACTTAAAAAAAAGCTCTATCGATTGGAAATTCAAAGGGATAGTGCCCTTTTCAATAGTCGAAAGTGATTGGAGGGCAACTATCCCCCCACCCACGCCCATCATTCCCCCAAACACATCAAATAAAAATTTTGAGATAGCCATTTTGTTCAGCGTAGTTGATTTCCAGATAGAAAGTATGTTTTTGAGGAGGACAATCCCCCAAAACCCTCAGGGTAAGGGTTTTAAGTTATGCCCTGGGGGCTTATAAGGTTTTATAGAAGGCGTTGTCGTAGAAACTTTAAAAAAGGCCCATGCGATTGGAAATTCAAAGGAATAGTGCCCTTTTTAATAGTCGAAAATGATTGGAGTGCAACTAGCCCCCCCCCCCCCCCACGCTCATCATTCCCCCAAACACATCCAATCAAAATTTTGAGATAGCCATTTCGTTCAGCGTAGTTGATTTCCAGATAGAAAATATATTTTGAGGAGGACAATCCCCCACAACCCTCAGGGCAAGGGTTTTAAGTTATGCCCTGGGGGCATATAAGGTTTCTATAGAAGGCGTTGTCGTAGAAACTTCAAAAAAGGTTGATTCGATTAGAAATTCAAAGGGCTACTGCCCTTTTTAATAGTCGAACGTGATGTTATTTGGGCCATTTTGTTCAGCGTAGTTGAGTTCCAGATAGAAAATATATTTTTGAGGAGGAAACTCCCCCACAACCACAGTTTATATAATTATCCAGTAAGCTTATCGCAGATAATTTCTGGTCTTTTTCTCGGTGCGAACAAAAAGCTCCTCCCACTTCTTCCTGCAGTTATGGATCAGTGTGTTGGCGTCTATCAATGAGAAATGGTTACTAAGTGCATTGTTCGTAATAGCGGATTTCCACTTGTTTCCGATTGTTTCGCGTCTGACTTGTCTACCCGTGAAAAGATCTGATGCCGCTTATGTTTCTACGTTCTCTGGAGCACTCGCACCCCGGTCCGGGTTTTTATAATGGGTGAGATAGGGAATGATCATACTGGATAATTATATAAACTGTGCCCTCAACCCTCAGGGCAAGAGTTTTAAGTTATGCCCTGGGGGCATATAAGTTTTTTATAGAAGGCGTTGTCGTAAAAACTTCAAAAAAGGCTCATTCGATTGGAAATTTAAAGGGCTAGTGCCCTTTTTAATAGTCTAAAGTGATTGGATGGCAACTATCCCCCCCCCCTTCGCCCATCATTCCCCCAAACACATCCAATCAAAATTTTGAGATTGCCATTTTGTTCAGCATAGTTGATTTTCTGATAGAAAATATGTTTTTAAGGAGGACACTCCCCCACAAACCTTAAGGCAAGGGTTTTAAGTTATACCCTGGGGTCATATAAGGTTTTTATAGAAGGCGGTGTCGTAGAAACTTCAAAAAAGGCTCATTCGATTGGAAATTCCGAGGGCTAGTACCCTTTGTAATAGTCGAAAGTGATGTTATTTGGGCCATTTTGTTCAGCGTAGTTGAGTTCCAGATAGAAAATATATTTTGGAGGAGGAAACTCCCCCACAACCCTCAGATCAAGAGTTTTAAGTTATGCCCTGGGGGCATATAAGGTTTTTATAGAAGGCGTTGTCGTAAAAACTTCAAAAAAGCCTCATTCGATTGGAAATTTAAAGGACTAGTGCCCTTTTTAATAGTCGAAAGTGACTGGAGGGCAACTAGCCCCCCCCCCCACTTCGCCCATCATTCCCCCAAACACATCCAATCAAAATTTTGAGATGGCTATTTTGTTCAGCGTAGTTGATTTTCTGATAGAAAATATGTTTTTGAGGAGGACACTCCCCCACAAACCTTAAGGCAAGGGTTTTAAGTTATACCCTGGGGACATATAAGGTTTTTATAGAAGGCGTTGTCGTAGAAACTTAAAAAAAGGCTCATTCGATTAGAAATTCAAAGGGCTAGTGCCCTTTTTAATAGTCGAAAGTGATGTTATTTGGGCCATTTTGTTCAGCGTAGTTGAGTTCCAGATAGAAAATATATTTTTGAGGAGGAAACTCCCCCACAACCCTCAGGGCAAGAGTTTTAAGTTATGCCCTGGGGGCATATAAGGTTTTTATAGAAGGCGTTGTCGTAAAAACTTCAAAAAAGGCTCATTCGATTGGAAATTTAAAGGGCTAGTGCCCTTTTTAATAGTCGAAAGTGATTGGAGGGCAACTAGCCCCCCCCCCCCTTCGCCCATCATTCCCCCAAACACATCCAATCAAAATTTTGAGATGGCCATTTTGTTCAGCGTAGTTGGTTTTCTGATAGAAAATATGTTTTTGAGGAGGGACACTCCCCCACAAACCTTAAGGCAAGGGTTTTAAGTTATACCCTGGGGACATATAAGGTTTTTATAGAAGGTGGTGTCGTAGAAACTTCAAAAAAGGCTCATTCAATTGGAAATTCCGAGGGCTAGTACCCTTTGTAATAGTCGGCAGTGATTTGAGGGCAACTAACCCCCCTCCCACGCCCACCTTTTCCCCAAACACATCCAATCAAAATTTTAAGACCACCATTTTATTAAACGTAGTTTTAAGTTCTGGAAATTAGGTCTTTGAGGATTACAACTTCCCCAAAGCCTTCAGGGCAAGGGTTGTAATTTAAGGATTCTCCGAATCCTTCATATTATTTCTTATGGAAGGGATGCTCGTATAAACTTTAGAGAGGGCTCATTTGATTTTAAATTGAAAGTTCTTGTTGTCTTTTTAAGAGTCAAAAGAGATTGAAGGGCAGCTAGCCCCTCTCCCTCCTCCTTGCCCAAAACGCATCAGACAAAAATTTTGATATAGAAATTTTGTTAAAATAGTTCAAAGATCTGATAACAAAAAACTCCGGTGTCGACACAGCCCACCAGGGCCCGGGGGTAGGCGTTGTAAGTTATGCCCTGGGGCATAACTTATTAAGGGGGGTTTATAACTTATGGGAAGGGGTTTTGTATGGGAAGAACACATAGGAAATCTATTATAATTATCCAGTTATAAGGTTAACATACATACTCTGTGATAGATGCAAAATTGCTTTGGCACACAAAATCCTATTAAGGTCAATTCCAAACAGTCATGATCCCTTTGTGTCAGCAAGTGAAATTGTCTTAACCCCCTTATTGGAGCTATTTTTTCAATCCATTCATTGTTGTCAATCGCTGACCACAAGTTATGCAAGCTGTCTATTGTTCATATATAAGGTTTTTATCAAAGAGGTAATCGTATAGACTTTGAAAAAAGCCTCATTCGATTTAAATTGAAAGTTATAGATCTGTTTTTAAAGTCAAGAATAATCGGATAGTAAGTACCCCCCCCCCCATGCCATAAAAACTTGAAACTTCTTGCAATCAAAAACGAACAAAAATTAATTTAAAAAAATTTTCTAAAAAATAAGTTTTTCAAAGAAAAGTAAAGGCCATTTTAAACTTAAGCTCAGGAGATGTAAATGCCTGTTAAAATTCAAACTCAAAATGACCAGAAATTACTATTAAAGAATAAATGAAACCCAAAACGAACAAAAATTAAATAAACAATCATAGCCAAAAACATACAACAAGTAATAATATAAATGAATAAATAGATCTTAAAGCGAGTAATGCTTAGATTGAATATGAAAATCAAGCTTAAAACGAAAACAAATATTTTGCTATTAAAGTATAAATGAAATTTAAAACGAACAAAAATTAAATAAACAATCAATGTGAACAAACACACAATATATATTAATGTAAATGAATAAATACATCTTAAAACGAGTGAAACTTAAAAGAATATGCAAATCAAGTTTGAATCGAGTAAAAATAACTACAAACAAGAGTTTGGGTATCGCCTCACTGCAGAAGCCTAAAACCTACTGCGTCATTGGCGCTTTACTGAAAACGAATTATATTACAAATGTTTTCTTTTGTACTTAATATTGAAAATAAATATTAAAATTACAGTAAAATTTTGAACTGATGAGCTTTTAGCAATTAATATCATTATGCATCAAATATTCAGTTTAATTTGTTAGTTCTTTTCAAGATTGGTCAAGGCAAATATAGTTTCACTACAAACAAAATTTGGATACTGCTCCCTTCTTTAACTGTAAAAACCTAAAGCCTTCTACGTCATTGGTGCTTCACTGAAAATGAATTACTCCTATATTACAAATTTATTATTTTCCAGTTCTCAAAGCATTGAAAATGAAAATAAAATTTACAGTGAAAAAAAATCTTGAACTGATGGATCTTTCAACAATTAATATCATTATATATCTAATATTAAATTTGAGATTGTTTATACTTTCCAAGACTGTTCAAGACTCATATAGTTTTGCCATTTTTTTTTAACTCTGCCATTTTTTCTAACTAATCGTGTTAGTTTGTTATGAAAACATTCTATGGCTTTTAGGCATTTCTATTTGAGCGGAAAACTGCACCTCAAACTTTGTGGAACATGCATTTTCTTGCATGAAACACCAAAATATAATAAAATGTCAAGTTTCGGAGTGTTCCACCACTCGTAAGCAAGTGCCATTGGTATTTTTGAATCCGCATGGTCAATTTAGGGGATGGAGGCTAGGCTAATTCTCGTAGCAGCCCCATTCCGTCGTGGTATGATTCACATTTTTCAACACCTGGCGTCCGGACTATCATATAATCGACCAAGCATACAAGTACCCCAAATCAGTATCAATAAATAAATGAAACCCAAAACGAACAAAAATTAAAATAAATATTAGAGTCAAACTCAAAACGAGCATAAATTAATGTGAGTAGGGTTCAAAACCCCTATTCTTTCTAAAACCCAGGATATAATTTGTACTTTACTGAAAAAAAAATTCAAATGAGTTTACTGAAAAAAAAAATGGGCATTGTCAATTTAATGTGCATATGCTGATATTTATTCCCTAGAATCTTAATTAATTTTTGATTTCTTAAAGTTACAAAAGTGAAAACATTTCAAAGAATTGTTTACAGTAAAGCGCCAATGACGCAGTAGGTTTTAGGCTTCTGCAGTGAGGCGATACCCAAAACTCTTGTTTGTAGTTATTTTTATTCGATTCAAACTTGATTTGCATATTCTTTTTAAGTTTCACTCGTTTTAAGATTTATTTATTCATTTACATTAATATATATATATTGTTTGTTGTTTGCCTTGATTGTTTATTAATTTCTGTTCGTTTTAAGTTTCATCTATACGTTAATAGCAAAAATATTTGTTTTCGTTTTAAGCTTGATTTTCATATTCAATCTAAGCATTACTCGCTTTAATATCTATTTATTCATTTATATTATTACTTGTTGTATGTTTTTTGCTATGATTGTTTATTTAATTTCTGTTCGTTTTGGGTTTCATTTATTCTTTAATAGTAATTTCTATTCGTTTTGAGTTTGAATTTTAACAGGTATTTGTATCTCCTGAGCTTAAGTTTAAAATGGCCTTTACTTTTCTTTGAAAAAATTATTTTCTGGAACGTTTTTTTTTAATTAATTATAATTAAACGGGATTCAGGGGTTTGTGAATTAAAAAAAAATTTAACTTTTAACGTAAAGAGCGTGATATTGACTAAGGGGAGAACCCCCTCAAATACGTAATAAATAAAACAATAAAAAAAAAACAAGCGATACGGCTCAATAGTAATCGAAACTTTTAAAAACGGAATTTTGATGTCAATAAATGTATCAAAAGAATGTACTTATAATGCTGATTCTAAATATATAAATTTTATTAAGTTTAGTATTACTCATCAAAGGCTACGAGCCTGAGAAAATTTACCCGATTTTTAAAGAGGGGGGAAACGTCCCCTACAAGTGAAATAATTTTAATGAAAATCACACCGTCAGATTCAGCGTATTAAAAAACCCTATTACATAGGTTTCAAACTCATATCTGCAAGAATCTGCAACTTTGTATTTTTTGCCAGAGGAAAAATATACAAATATAGAATTTCGTTACTTAAGTTAATTTGTAAATTACGTCAGAACCAAATTTAGAGACAGCCATCTAGCAAAAGAAAAATAAAAATTTTATGCAAATTTTGTTTACTTATTCAATGACGGTGAGCCAAAATAAAAGCTGCATTAACTAAAAAACGATCAGAAATAAAATAAAAAAACAAGTTTCTTTAACTGAAAGTAAGGAGTGACATTAAAACTTAAAACGAACAGAAATTATTCCGTATATGAAAGGGGCTGTCCCCTCCTCAACGCCTCGTTCTTTACGCTAAAGTTTGACTCTGTCTCACAACTCATTTTTTAAAACAATAAAGAACTTTAGCGTAAAGAGCGGGGCGTTGAGGAGGGGACAGCCCCTTTCATATACGGAATAATTTATGTTCGTTTTTAAGTTTTAATGCCGCTTCTTACTTTCAGTTTAAAAAACTTGTTTTTTTTTTATTTGATCAGGGTAATCAAACAGCTCGTGATAACGAACTGTAAGTAAGGAGTGACCCGGCTCAATGGTAACCGAAACTCTAAAAAAAGAAATTTTAATACCAATAGAACATCAAAAGAATCAGATTTTAATGCTGATTTCAAATATATAAGTTTCATCAAGTTTAGTCTTACCCATCAAAAGTTACGCGCCTGAGAAAATTTGGCTGATTTTAGAAAAAAAGGGGGAAAGACCCCCTACAAAATATAGAACCTTAATGAAAATCACACCATCATATTCAGCGTATTAGAGAACCCTACTGCAGAGGTTTCAAGCACCTATCTACAAAAATGTGGAATTTTGCATTTTTTGCCAGAAGAAAGATCACGGATGTGTGTTTATTTGTTTTTTGTTTTGTTTTTTTCCCAGGGGTGATCGTATTGACTCGTTGGTCCTAGAATATCGTGGGAGGACTCATTGGAACGGAAATTAAAAGTTCTAGTGCCCTTTTAAGTGACCAAAAAAAATGGAGGGCAACTAGGCTTCTCCCACGCTCATTTTTCTCCCAAAATTTTGAGATAACCATTTTGTTCAGCATGGTCGAAAATATGATAACTATGTCTTTTAGGATGACGAAATCCCCCGAAGTTCCGGGGGGAGGGCTGAAAGTTATGAACTTTACCCAATGTTAACATATAGTATTCATTATTGGGAAGTATAGTCTGCTATACTTCCCAATATACTCTAAGTATATTGTTTGCTACTAAGTTCGCTTGGCTCTTAGACTTTATGTTGGAAACTTTCAGGGCATGATGAGGGGGATGTTAAACTGATATAAAGGCAATGCTTACATACACTACACTGTAAGAAAAATTGTTTGAGATTCAACAAAAATTGTTTGTTATGTTTATCAACAAAAATCACACAAGGGTTATTGGTACTAGTTGGAAAAACATTAGACACAGAGGGTAAAACATATGTTGAGCATTGGTATTCTTAAGAATAGAGTAGCAGCTTCAACAATTTTCTAGCTAAGGAAAATCACAAAAGAAATGTATTACGAAACAAATTTGCCAATAAAAGTTTTATGCGAATATAATATTTGTAGACAATTTTTGCGTAAGCACTTTGTAGACGTGTAAATTAAACTTTATTCAACTCAATCAACCCAAATTTTATACTCTTTCCTTTAGTCAAAAAAAACAATTAGCTTCTTTTTTTCTGTCGTAATTCCAACCTTTGATTTGAATTACTATATGACATACTACTTTAAATATCACCTTAGTCAAATTCAATGATATTCAAGAAAATTTGATCTAGCTTGCCAATCCAAACAATATTGATTAATAAAGTCCGTTTTCGTTTGGAATTACATTTTTTTGCTGAAAACTACATAAATCTTAGTAATTTCAAAAATTTGACGGACTTGATGTTGTGATTTTCATTAAAATTCTATGACTTCGAAGGGGTCTTTCCCCTTTTTTGAAAATCAAACAAATTTTCCCAGGCTCATAGCTTTTGATGGGTCAAACTAAACTTAATGAAACGTATATATTTGGAATCAGCAAAATAAGCCAATTCTTTTGATATATCAATTGGTATCAAAATTCAGTTTTTAGAGTTTCGGTTACTATTCGGTTACTATATTGCTACAAAATAATTTCGGTTGGAAGAGAAGAAGTATTATTATGTGTGTGGATGGAAATTCTGTGAGAATTTTTATCTTCTACATTACTGAAGCCATCACAACCTCTAAAATAAGATTTTCTAATCGGTAAATACATTACATAGATTTGTTTCAATACATTGAAGTACTTCGTAGAACTAGAAAAAGAAATAACACAATTTAAAATTGCTGAAAAAAAGTTCCTTGCAGTATTTGCCGCCCCAAAGAAATTTCCTGGTGGGGCTGATGATTACCTGCCCTGCTATCCACCTCTGTGCTGGTAGAAATGGGAAAGTAACATTTTTGCTGTATAGCGAAACAATTTAATTAATTCCTACTCCCCCTACCTCTTTCAAAATTTATCTGAAATCTCGTGAAGAGTAAGCAGTTTGTCTATTAAAATTTACTTTTTAGGAATCCACCCTAACCCCACCTAAACAATGACTGACCCCCCTCATTATAGCTGATCCGCATTTACAGATCGCCAAACGTAGCCTAATTTCATTACAAATAAAGCGAATTTACAACTGGAAAGCCTAAAATATAGTTATTCACACTTTTAAATCAATTAGCTTCTCAGAAATTGAATTTTCTCTGATATGATGTACCTAATGAAGAGCTTTTCAATAAGATCCCTTGCCTTTTTTTGGGGGGAGGGGGTCCCTTTTTTCAGAAATCAGGCCAATTTCCTCAGGTTTTTGGTTTTGGGTGGGTAACAATAAACTGAAAGAATTCTAAATATTTAGAATTAGCATAAAAAGCCAATACTGCCGGTGTAGCAATTGTCACGAGAATTAAATTTTTAGTTTTGGTGAATATTGGTCCAAGTCACTCTTTACTTCCATTTTTTTTCACAAACTATTTGATAAGATTCTCTTGTGACGAAAATGTTTTTGAACTTGTTCATTTTTTTAGTTGAATAGATCAATAAAAAGAAAGAGGGTCAATTTGACAGCTGGATAGTAAGTTTAAATCTTGTTTTTCTTTGCTATTCTATTTTTTTTTCTTAATGTATGAATATATAACGGATTTAAGTTTGAGGGGAAGAATTGTCCTGTTATGAAAGAGGTATATTTTACATGGTCGTTATAAAATCGTAACGTGGTATCTGTGCTGGCAGGATGATTTTGAACATCTCTACTCCTTGTGTAGAGAGCTTAAAGGCGTAGGAAATTGTATAAAGGCAAGTCTTTCGTATAATATACGAAAGCAATCTTTCTGTAATTTGGTTTGAGTTTGATTCTCTTTTAAAATTAAATGCATAATAATTAAATATATTATTGATTAAACAAATTGATCCTTTTACCAGGAATCCTTGCGGTTTAAATTTGCTGTATTTTGTTTCATTTTGCAGGCAATTTAGTTGCTCTTTTTATTTGAGCGTTCGTTTCTATAAGTATTTAAAAATAAACTTATTCCCACGACAAAAAAAACTCCTGAAATATGTTCCATGTCACCCAACCACCACTGATATTTTGGCGTTTAAATTTTCCGCCCCCGGAAAATTTTCTGCCGGCGCCTTGTATTTCAAAAAGCACTTTTGTGAAATAACTAGGCCAAGTTCTTCTTTAATTGCCTTTCTCTTCTTTCAAAATCTTGGACTGCAACCTAATTTGACAGAGCATTCCCATTTGCATAATATGTTGAAACATTCACTTATCATGCCAGCCGAGACAAGTTGAAACCCTGACCGTTTACCATCTGAAAACTGGTATTTATGCCCGCCTATTGAAATTAGATATGCAACAGCTCAGGAGTTTTTAATATAAAACTGATGGTAACAACTTTTAGTAGAAACAAATAAACCTATGAAAATGTCTGTTTTGAATTAATTATGAAAAAAAAAATTAAAAGTCAAGTTGTTCCTTTCAAAATCCTCTACAAGTCTATGTTGATTTTACTAAACTTGCATGTACCGTTCTTTCAGACAAGTTGAAATGGAATTTGCACTGAAAAAAACCTAATTTAGAAAGCCCAGAAAAAAAAAAATGCAAACTCAGATTATGTTGCTAGATCAGGGGAACAGATAGAAACCAAAATTGATGCCTTTATGCGTCTGTTGTCGCCAGACGAGCTAAAAATATTTAACATGGAAGAGATAGCGGGGAATTTTTCCATCTGTTCCCCCTTAACCTTTCATTGTTTGAAGTTTGATAGGTTAAGGCAACTGTACAAAAGTAGGTACACACCCTGGATGCCAGGTGCTGAGAATCTGTCAGTGAGCCTCCATCACTGGATTGTTGCAGAAGCATGACTGTCTGCTTAAGTTTATGTTTGTTTGATGTGTGTGTGTGTATTATTTGTAGTGTATTGTGTAATGTTTCTGAAATCAACCAAGTAGCATCTTTGCTGAATAATACTTTCCATTGTTACTGCTGAAAAAAAGAAATGTGCCATTGAAAGCACAGGGCCCTGCCCATGCCATCTTTCCATTTTTACCATTTGGTCTTTAGCATCCATTATAAAATCATTTCCCAAAATAAGTTTTCAGACAGCTTAAAAACAAATTTAGGCTTAAATTTTCGGGGGGGGGGGGGAGAAATCCCATTTATCCAAAAGGGTATCCCATACTTCCCAGATGTGGACCCCATCCTGCCCTCGCCATTAAAAAACAAATCAAAATGCTGAAATCCCACATATGACCAAATGGTATCTATATCATTAAGTTAGGATGAAAATCTAGTTAAGGTTAAAATTAGCCTACTTACAGGGTTAAAGTTACTTATAGGATAGAGCTCCAATAGGCCTAGAAAAAAAAGAGATGTACAATTTGATTCCCTATCCAAAACTCTGTAAAATAATGACTACTATTGTTGACACTTTATCCCCCCTCCCTCCCCTTGATAGGACCAGGCATTGCCATAGAGTAGACTATATGAACAAGTTTAATGATTCTGTCTTCTTCTTCTTCTTCTTTTTTTTTGACATTTGGTATTATGAACTAAATGTTGATCAGAAATACTGTGCAAAAAAGAATGATAACCCATTAAAGTGCTAAAACTTGGTAATAGCAATGATTATCATATTTGGAAAGAGTATTGAATAGAGAATCTAATGGTATGTTCCTTTTTTTGCTGGAACCAATGTTGAATTTATAATGTACCAAAAATGAAACTAATATTCAACTCAAGCTCAAAACAATCTGAAATTAATAGATATATGAGCTGGGAAGTCACCCCCCTTGTACCCCAATTATAGCATGTACCTTGTACCCTTGAAATTACTGGGTGTTACCATCTCAAGCAACTTAAAATGGAATTGCAATATTAATAATACTTAAATACATTATTTGAGGATTTTCTTCTCATTTGTGTGCCCAACCCTCGAGTACGCCTGTCCTGTTTGGCATCCTGGCATCTCCATTGAATCGTTGGACAGAATTGAGGCAGTCCAAAAAACATGCATAAGAGTTATCTTTGATTAGGGTAAAGTGCCTTATATTTCCCCTCTTTGGACAGCCAATCTAGTCACCCTTAAGGAAAGGCGAGCAAAAATTTCGTTGCGTTTTGCTAACAATTCCCTTCATAACCCTTGGACAACTACCCTTTTCCCTAGTCAATATTCACCCCTCTGACCCCACCTCCCACATTCTGCTTCAACAAAAATCACTTTTCTTGCCCCAATAATAGTTTCCACTGAAAGATATAGAAAAACTTTCATCCCTTACATAATTGACATACTCAATAAGTGAATCCCCCCCCCCAATACTCCCTTTTTATCTTAGAATTTTAATGTTCATTTTACAAATTTCTAGCTTTCTATTTTTTGGTTGCATAACTAAATTGTTTTTGTTTTAAGTTTTTATTCCTTTTTTAATTTTACGAGTTTTCTTTGTTTTGACATTTTGCTGATTTGGCCTTGACCTTTTAGTTTTATGAGTTTTAATTGTTTTGACGTTTTTACGTATTTGACATTGACCCTTTTATAATTTTTTTGTTGCTGTTTGACTTTGGTTCTTTTTTTGTTTATTGACGCTGAAGTGCGAATTTGGCCCATTTGGGCTTGTGATAGCCATTTTAAGCAATAAATTTTATCTTATAGTGCAAGTATTATTTGTGCTTTACTGAAAGCAATATTTTTAAGTGATTTCTTTCTTATTATTATAACATATTGTTGGACAGAATTGAGGCAGGCCAAAAAACATGCATAAGAGTTATCTTTGATTAGGGTAAAGTGCCTTATATTTCCCCTCTTTGGACAGCCAATCTAGTCACCCTTAATAGATTAATATATAGATTAATAAAAGCTCTCAAATCTATTGCCATTATATCTTATAATATCAATCAAGTCCATCAAGATGATATACACTAAAGTTTCATTCTAAACATATTCGTTTCAAATGTATAAAAGAGCCAAATAGATTTTACTGTTATTGTACAACTTAACTTCAAAGAACAAAATATATTTTTTCAAAAATTAAAACTATTCATTTTTGAAGTGTAGCACAATTTATGCTAAATGTAAGTTTGCTAGTATTGATTTGGAATACAAGATGTTTCTGAAGATCAAAGCTTAAACTAATCTTATTTTGCTTTTTATCCTTTTAAACAAAATTGTTGGTTTAAAATACTGGCTTGTTAGTTATTATAAAAGCTGTTTTTAGACTTAAATTTTATTTTGTTTTAATTCCTGTAATGGCCTGAGCATTATCATTTTTTATGTTTCCAATGGACGGATTCCAGAATATATCTTGAGCCAGTCCCACTATTGTTCAGATTATTTGGTAATTAATTTTGTATGGGGAGGGGGAGGGACAGCTTAGGGATTGAAACAGTTGGGCTAGTAACGATTTTAGGCCTGAGCATTATCATTTTTTATGTTTCCAATGGACGGATTCCAGAATATATCTTGAGCCAGTCCCACTATGTTCAGATTATTTTGGTAATTAATTTTGTATGGGGGGGGGGGAGGGACAGCTTAGGGATTGAAACAGTTGGGCTAGTAACGATTTTTTTCGAAAATTTTAGGGTAATTAGTAAATAATCAAATAGTAAAATCTGTCCTATTTTAAGTGGAATGATCTAAATAATTAAGTGGTTAAAACTTTTATGTAAAAAAATTCATTTGGCGGAATTTACAAACAAAATCGGAAGGAAAAAAAGTGCTTGGACAACAGCTGAACTAATCATAATTAAAATACATTCAATAGAATTAGTCAAAGCCTATAAATCCTTAATATTTAGGTACTCTGGTGGTAATTTTGTAATTCCAAACTGTTATTGACTGGCCATGCATGTTTACCTTTTAATTTCTGCCATGGCAAGAAATAAAGAATTAAATCTGTAACATTAATTTTTTATAATTACCTCATCAAGTTTCTTTGGGATAAAAAAGTATACAAACAAAGACTTAATCATGGGACTGTTTCAACCCTTCTCCTTTAGAATTTGGGGCACCATGGTCAGTAGCATCACAAATTACTATGCTTAAGCAGCGTTCACATGCGTGTCTAGCTAGAATCCCATGTCTTCTAGCTAGAAACAACCGTTCACAAGTAAAATTCGGTGCTTAGCTAAAACTACAAATTAGTTTCAAATAGATTACAGTTGTCATTTCTAGCCAATCAAGAGAGCTTATGCAGGCACAACTTTCAAAATTGTAATCCCTATTTTTACTGTCACAAGATAAGGGATGAGATGAGCCAAACAATTCCCTTAGTGTGCTTCACTATTATGTCTGGTGTTGCATATTTGCCTAAAATGCAAAAAAAAAACAATTAATGAGGAAATAAAAATTAAATTTCAGTTTAAAAATGTAAACACAGATGATGAAAATAGTGAAGCTTGACACATTCTGATTGGCTGTAATCGAAAATCCTAGACATTGAGTTCTAGAGTCTAGAACTCACAATCTAGCCAAGCGCCTTGTCTAGCATGTCTAGCTAAGCAACGAATTTTACATTTGAACGGTCGTTGCCTAGACATTGAAGTCTGGCTAGACACGTGTCTAGACATGGGATTCTAGCTAGACACGCATGTGAACGCTGCTTTATGGTAACTTGTAATTTTAATTATACTCCCTAGACTAAAAGTAAAAACGAGTATAAATGGCTCAATACTTGCAATTTGAAAGCTACTGTGTAATTTTTTTTTCAATTTTTGCAAATACATTTGTTGTTGCTAATGCATTTACTGTACTCATCTATCACTGTAAACTATAGTGACTATGGTAAGTAGGTTGAAACAATAGTCAAAAAGTAGAGTAAAATGCCTGCAAATTTCAAAGATTGGGACAATTATGGTGAATAATAGTAGAAATAGTTGTAGGTATTCTGAGTTTGAAGCACTCTGTAGGCAAATTGAGGCACTCTGGTAGTAATTTATGATACCGCTTATCTTTTATTGACTAGCCAGACATATTGTCCTTTGAATCTCTGTCACACCATGAAATAAAGAATTAGATCTGTAATATTAATTTTTTTTTAATTATTATTATTATCTTTTCACAACAAAATTAAACAGGAAAAACAGGTTTATTTTAATGTATGACAAAGAATAAAAAACAAAGGACACATTAATTAATAAGAATAATCTGACTATTTCAACTCCACATCTGGGAGCCTTTGTCAACAGAAAAAAAAGAGAAAAAAAAATAGTTAAATCATCCAAAGAAAAACACACACAAAAAAAAAACAAAACAACAAGAGAAAAACAAAACAAAAGGCAAACAAATAAATAAAACTCACATCTTTATAAACTTACACAAAACTGCAACACTGTAGCACAGACATTTCCCCGAAAATCTCTAGCAGAGCAGAAATTTCTCCTCTATAGATTCAGATTGGCAAATGGGATCCATCAAAAATAAAATCCTATATTTATTTAAAAGAATTTACAAGGAAAAACTAGGTCGCCACCCTTGATTAAATTTACAGGTTAAAAACATTCGAACTTTTTAGGTAATCTTAATTATATATGGCAATATCTCAACGAATTGAAAAAAAAAAAAAAAAAAAACCTGAAAAACCAATATCTCAACGACACTGATGCATTATAAATTAAGTGAATTTCTTTATTTGCAAGTTTAGCTGCAGTCCGTTGACTCTTTGTCACTACTTTATTAAATTAAACCCGTTTTTATCACTTAATTTTTCGTATGTGGAAAAACAGTGTGGCCTAAAAAAAAAAATTTAATTAAGTTTTTCATCACTAGAAAGTATACAAACAAAAACCCAACATTGGGCCGTTTTGACCCTTCTCCTTGAAAAGTTTGGGAACCATTGTCAGTGACATCACTAGTTTATATACTTTTTATAGGTTTTTAATTTTCAATCAACAACAAATTTTGTTGAACTCTTTTGTTAATGAAACTAGAAGTAAAAACAAGTGTAAATCCTTCAATACTTGGAAATTGAAAGCTAATATATGATTTCTTTTAATTTTTGTGAGTTGTTTCTATTCAACTGTTGTGAGTTGTTGTATAGTTATATACAACAATACAATACTGTACTGTTGTGAGTGGTTTTATTGTTGTGAGTTGTATTGTTGTGAGTTGTTGTATTGTTGTGAGTTGTATTGCTGTGAGTTGTTGTATTGTTAGGGTTGTAAACAACTAACATTAGTTGTTTCTATCTCTTACTGTGCTCACCTGTCATGGTGAGCACATGGCTATAATTGACCATGGTAATTAAGCTGAAACAAAAACAGTAATAAGTTAAAGTCAAACTTGGATTTCAAAAGTTTGAGCTATAATTGAAATACGTAATAATTGTTATTAGTAGCCTATTATTTAATCTTTGTTTTCTCTTAAAGGAGTTAATATTCTCTACTGGTGACTTTAAGCCATATGGATTGTATCTTACCTTCTATCAGTTTTGTTTATATTCACTATTTGCATTTATGAAACAAGGATTGAAGGGAAAACTTCAAGAAGCATACCTATTAGAATCTATTGTGTTCTGGCATTTTTAACAGTTGGCACAATGGCACTATCCAACTCATCTCTAGGCTATTTAAATTATCCTACTCAAGTAAGTTGTTCATTATATATCAGCTCTTTATGCAATGTTTTTCTTTTTAGCATAGGAACACACTAATGAGTAATAAGTCATATGAGTAATATAGTCATAAGTAAGGCTATGTACCAGTTCCTGTTTCCAGCTTCTGTACCATGTTTCTAGCTTTATACCAGTTCCTGTTTCCAGTACCGGTACCGTGTTTCCAGCTATGTATCAGTTTCCAGACCCAAAAATATATCGACTTTAAATAAAGACAACTTTACTTGTAGTCTGCTCAAAGTCTCCAAAGATATTGTAAAGTGCACACACTGAAAATTTTCTTATGATTGCCGCTTGTGTTGAGCAGTGTTTATCAGACGGAGTATATTAGATGAAGGATCTGATTGCCAAAATCTAAGAGTCAATATTAACTCCAAAAGATATTTGGAAAGCATCACCTCTTGTCCCAAATGCTTTTGAGACCAGGGCCGGGTTTAAGTTTTTGGCCCTCCTAGGCTCAAGCGATTTACGAGGAAATCCCCGAAAATTCGGGGATAGTGGAAGCCCTGAACAGAAGGCAACTGATCAGTGATGAGACAAAAGTAATGCAAGAGAGGTAATACCGAGCTCTCAGCTGCCATTCTTGGGAGACATATGGCGGTTGATAAGTGGTTACGAAATTCCTGTGTTGTTTTAAAATCACTTTTATGTGAAGAGGCAGCGCAGCAGCAATGTGCTCCTGGCACTTTGAAAATAAATCACATCAGTCCAGTTTTGTTAAGAAAAAACATTGCTCAGTTTGTTTGTTTTTTGCGTCCCTTCGCATTGTGTGCCCCTAGGCCTAGGCTTAGTGGGCCTATGCGTAAGTTCTGGCCTGTTTGAGACATGAGAGAATTGGAGACTCTTGCTAGTAGTGAAAGAGAAATAATAATAACAGAAAAAGATATGATGGTTTATTCTACTAAACTTAGATTTTGATCTAGATTACCATTGATTTAGGTTAGATTTAGATTAAAGATCCTGAAAAATCTATAATTTTTAAATAACTAATTTTACCGTCCATTTTTATTTCCCCCAAGGTAGATATTTTCAGTTAATTTCAGCAACCCCAAAAGACAACCTATAGCTGATAATAATTGATGATAATAATACCAGGATGATAGTGTATGATATATGGTAGCCCACAAGTAACAGATATATTACCTTATCTGTGTTTGATTTTAAATTATCTTCATTCAATTGAAATTTTCAATTTTAAACAACAATGAACATGACACAGCAAAGAACTGGTCATAATATGAGTATGTTTTGTACTTCCAGGTTTTTCCATTACTTTATGTGATCATTTCTAATGTCTTGATTAATATTAATAATATTATTTAATGATATATTATTAGTATTATCTTGATAACTAATTCTTGATTAATGTCTTGCTAATAGAATTGTTTATGTCCATAAGGAAGTTTGGCAGGTTGCATACTATGTGTAAATATAATATTTAGGAAATAAGTATTATTTGAATAAAATTATATGTATTATAGTTATATGAATAATATAATTATATGAATAATAAGTATAATATGAATAATAAGTGTTATATGAATAATAAGTTATATTGTATTATATGAATAATAATAAATTATATGAATAATAAGTATTATATGAAATAAGTATTATTTGAATTATTTGAATAAAAAGCTGCATATTAGGTAGAAGCGTAATAGATAGGGCAGCAGTAACTCAAAACACATGTTTAATTTTACAGAAAGGTTTCACTTTTTAGGGGAATTTGGGATTTAGGCCTAAGAATTGACTTTTTTGGCTCTTTGCAGCATTCTCCTACAAAACTGAAATCACCAATACCCTACCCTAAAATTTAGGCACATAGGCTGTAGTAATGTAAAAGTTTTGCTGAAGTGACGAAAGAATGGTTGAACTTAGCTCCTTGTTATTTTAAAAGTTAGACTGCAAAGAGGACTAATAACTCAAATTTATCACCAGAATTGTTCAGTCTACAAATTCATCAATGAGTTGTAAATATTCATTTTATTAACTTTGTTTATGCTGTTCATCCTTGTTCAGTAATATTCAAATAATTATTGATGTATGGGTCCAAACTTTAGCAAGTCATGGCTCCTCCTCTCATAAAACATCCTTTTTGCATCACATACGCCCACAAAGTTACAGCCATATTAATTGTAACACCTTCCACACATTGATACATTTATCATTTCAACATATAAAATATTTTTAATCTACTTTGATTTCCATGTGCTGGGGTCATGCAGTAAAGACAGATAACCCAAATTCTAATAAAGTATACGATGCTTCTCCCTCATCTAGATGGTGCACCTCAAGAGGGGTTTTCATTTCTAGGTGCTCTATTCTAATGCCCTTGACTGCACTCCATGATTGTCTAAGAAAGTTTATTTTTATTCTTCTTTTGCTACTAGTAACAAGTTTTGGCTGTTTTTTTCTAATACATGATAGCATAAAGAACGATGTGGGAGGATACTCTCTAAGGAACGCTTGCCCAAAGGAACCCCCTTCACGTGCGATTCCTTTTAATCCCTCTTTCTTTGCTGGAAATTTTCTAACAACCCTTTTTCCTCCCACTTTCAATGTTATTAATCTCCCCACCAAAATTTATGGTTGATTTGTATTGTCCATAGATTTTGTGTATGCCAAGGTCGCATAGTCATTGTAGATTATAGTTCTCAATGTAGATTTATAGTCTTGTAGGTTATTTCGAGGACTATAGACATAGTCCTCAATGTAGATTTAAAGTCTTTATGGTCTTCTTGTGTGCATAATTTAAACTCATATCCAGTTCCTAGGACCTAGGAGATATATTCTGTGAAACTATGATTTGTATTATCCTAGTAAGATATATCTACTATAATTGTCCCAATGAAAATACCAGCACACTCTTTATTAGAGGAGGATATTCCCAAAATTGGTCCATAGGAAACCGCTCCAAAGAGAAGGTTGAATCCAGCATTTGTTGGAAATCTTCCATCTGTACTAAGGCCTTTGATTGTGTAGAATGCTAGTCTAAACACCCACAATGAGCAAGCAAAGTAATAGCAGATGAACCCTAAGCTGGTGCACGGGAACCCTCCTCTGGAGAGAGGGGAGAATCCAACATAAAGAAGTCTAAAGTAATAATAAACGAAAATGAAGAACAAAAGAAAAAGAATAAAGAACAAAGAAGAGAAAATATACAGTCAAAATACTTGAGTCACTGAAAATTACTGCGAGTCACAAACAAAAGCGAAGAACAAAGAAATATCCGGTTCGAAAATAATTGGCAGCAAGAATTAAAACAAAAGTGAAGATCAAAGAAATATGTGGTTACAATATATGCGACAACAAGGAGTAGATCGAATTAGAAATGAAAGTGAAGAATGAAGAGATATGCGGCTAAAAGATACGCCATAGCTAAATATGTAGGTTAGAAGATAAACAGCAGTGAGAATTACAAGTGACAGCGAGGAAAGCGAGTATGACTGGCCACAAATAAAAATCTAAATAGATCAGGACTTCAAGGAAGAATTCGTATTTTTCCCAGGGTGGTTGTAACTAACCTGTGGGGACGTCATGACAACAGGAAGAGGCTGACGTCTGCAGTTAGAAGGAAGACAAGCGATAATGAGTATCCATATATAGAAGCCTGTCACTTGCCGAGTGCCGGGGCCCGATGGCGAAGCCACCGGTCTCCTGGTTCTCTCTCTCTCTCTCTCTCTCTCTCTCTCTCTCTCTCTCTCTCTCTCTCTCTCTCTATATATATATATATATATATATATATATATATATATATATATATATATATATATAATATATATATATATGTATATATAAAACTGTTACTCTGCATTCAAGCCTGTATAGCAATTATGTATATTGCTGTTCAGAAATTCTTAGGCAATACACATTAGAAAATTCATTAGGTATTGATGCCTTGTACTTTTGAAAACTGTCCATAAACAGTGAATTAGACTAGATATATGATAAAAATTTGAGTAAAACTGTAACTGGTTCTTATTTAGCTGGCCTTTATTTTTTCTTTCCTATTCCTTTTGGGATTGGAATATCACAGTTGTGATTACAAAAACCAAAATTAACCTTTTTGACAAAAATGAGGTCGATACAAGAATTTAGGCAATCATTTGTCTTTCTTGTGCATGACTTTACCAAACTGTAGCCGAGCGGAAGTGTGGCTAACAGTATCCTTAAGCGGTCAAAAGTGGGTAGCAATTTATTATTTTTTTATTTTTATTATTATTATTGTATTTTATGTTATCATATTATACATTTTATTTATAATAATTATTTATTGTATATACCTGATATCATTTATTATAATATCATTTTTGTGTTTTATTATTAGTGGAATTTTTTTATTATTATAATATAAGGTTTCATTATTCTGCTGATGCTTGAGCACCAAGAAATTATGGAAAATGTTACAAAATGAAAAAGAATGAAGATCAAGCATTAGTGATTGGTTTTACCACTGGTAAGACCATCTCGTAGCCTATAAAAACGGCCGTTGAAAAACGTTGATAGTCCTACTATAACGGTTGTATATTGGAAATCAGAACGGCATGTATCACAGAAGCAGGTTCAATTGACACCACAAAATGAGTTATAATATCCATGGAATACTTACAACTACTGCAACCGTGTCTCTTGTTCTGTTATTTGTATGTATTGTCTCCAAGAAAAGAAGGGTTAAGAGGTACGTAAAAGCACAAAATAGCACAAAAGCACAACAGAAAAAACCATCAAATAGGCGTTTTCAGCTTGAAAAATAGGTCGAAAGTAATATTTTTACAGGCTGAGCAACTGATTTTGTAACATGGGAAGGCAGTTTGTTATGACCTTACTAGGCTATTACTTGTTTGCTTCTTTGCAGGCATGTCCTTAACAACAGGGCAATCTACTCCTCTAGAATCAACATTACTGAAAATTTATGTATTTGTCCTTCCACGTACCTGGAGGGAGTATCAACTTTTTTCCTGAAAACTGGTGCACAGAGTTTGAGGTGCATAATTTTGCATACAACATGAAGTTTGCTGGTCTCATATCCCCTACTCCCATGAACATTTTTGCATGCGCCCCTTAACTTTTTTGTTCTTTATGGCCTTCCTTCTTGCTATTATAGCAGTTGTAGGGTAATCTTGTTACCGCTCGTCTCTTGCCAAAGTTCTTCCAAAGATATACAAATCTAAAAATGTTGAGATTCACATTAAACAAACAATTTTAAGAGTGGAATAAGAATTTTATGGCAGGAATCTTATAAGCAAGGCTTTTGAGCTCCTGATTCCAATAATCCTAGAAATAATTGTGTTGATACGCCACCTTTTCTTATATTTCGATTCAATTATAATTTTCATATGTTTCCTTTTATTGTAGAATAATTAACTTACCCACTTTAATTTCCGTTGTTTCAAAATTTTTAGGTAATATTCAAGTGCTGTAAATTGATACCAGTTCTTATTGGTGGAATAGTAATTCAAAGGAAAGCCTATGGTTGTCTTGATTTCAGTGCAGCCATACTGATGTCTTTAGGTCTCACTTGGTTTACTTTAGCAGATGTGCAGGTGTCACCCCGCTTTCACCCTGTTGGTAAGCTTCATTCTTTATTCATTCTTTCCTTTTTGTCTTTTATTCCAATGGTGACATCTGGTCTCTTTTCTTAGAGATCAATAGTCTTGCTGTAACTCAGGTGTATTAAATATGCGGCCTGAGGGCTCCATGTGGGTTGCAAGCAGAAGAATTTTGGAAAATGTCATTTATTTTTCCAGGAATTATTGGGCCATCATGCAGCACGTCACTCAAGTACATATTTGTTGGGACATGAAACAGACAGGGCATAATCATGAATTTATTTTGAGAGAGGGGCAACTTGAAAAAGAAACTCCAAATGTAGTGAATCATGTATGAATGGGAAGAATTATTGGGAAATTCGTAAAAAAATTTTAGATTCCCCAATGTGGGGGCATGGATCTGCATCAATCTATTCAAAGCTTCACTCTTTACATCTTGCTAAGTAGTTCCATTTTTTAATTCCCTTCTTACTAACTCTTCCCACCCTATTAGGGACGATCTGCTTTTCATTTGGTCCTAGATGGATGCCCGAAAACAACCATCTTTAGCAATCTGTCATTGTTCATCTGCAAAACGCTGTCCTAACCATTTCAACCTTTCTCTCATTATATCCCTAGGAAGCGGGATTGTACTACGTTTTTCTTACGACTTTCTGTTTGAAATACGGTCAGTAAGGTCATACGTACAGTCATTATTTAAAAACGATCAGAAATTAAATTTTAAAAAGACAAGATTTTCAACTGAAGCTAAGGAGCAACATCAGAACTTACAACAAACAGAACTTGTTACGTATATGAAAGGGGTTGACTCCTCCTCAAGACCTCGTTCTTTACGCTCAAGTATTTTTTAGAATTTTAAACAAAGCTTATTATTCTAATTAAACAGTCATTGTGTTACAGGAATTGTTCTTAAAGAACTAGTACAAAAAGTCAAAACTTTAGCATAAAGAACAAGGTCTTGTGGAAGGGGCAACGTAACCACTTGGGCTCGTACCCACTTGGGATTTCGATATTTTACAATTGTCCGCATCGTTTTTTGTCTTTTCAACATAATATGCCTATTTTTGTGTTTTCTAGAATCCCCCTCCCACAATGAAAATCTGTATCCTCGTAAAAACTAATTCCTGAGCGCATGCCCTTGACTTCTTGTTTTTTCCTTGTAAACCGTTTAATGTCTACTAAGCCAAATTAAATTGCTAGAGTTTTTACTCCTATCAGTTTGTCGTACTCTTTGGTATTGTATTACAGCTCTTTTTTTAGGTTTTGAAATTCTAATGATATCGCAATGACTGTGCTCCAATTACTTTTGACTCTTAAAAATGGCACTAGAAGTTTCAATTTCCAATCGAATGAGCCCCCTACGGAGTTTTGACGCCAACTCCTACCATACAAATGGGCCTGGTGAAAAAAAAATAATACTTAATACACATTTCGCTCTTTACTTAATGCCTATGATATAAATAATGTTTTATAACATATGTAAATTTTATTTTTATTATAATGTTAGGTTATAATAAATAATTTATATTCTACTAAGCCCTATTAGCCCTTTTGCTCTATTACTAAATTACTTATTTTCGACGTAACACCTTAAACTAGGTATTCTTTTCTTAGACCATACTGCCGTTCTTTGACGAACAAATAAATGTATCCCCATTTGAAAATTTATCTGTACTAATAAATTACTGGAGTTTTGTCTCTTACCAGTTTATCACACTGTTTGGTATAGTATTATAGCTCTCTTTTCTAGGTATTGCAATGATATCCCTTGCTTTGCTGTGTGATGCTTTAATGGGAAATATTCAAGAGAAATTTATGAAGCGTTATCAAGCTATCAACAGTGAGATTGTTTTGTATTCATATTCAATTGGTGTATTATACATTGGTGCTGCACTTGTAATTACTGGACAATTGCTACCTGCTATTCATATATGCTCCAAGGTATTTGTGGTTTTTTTTAACATCCACTATGTGTAAATATAGGAGGGGGGGGGGAGTCATCACTGGCTCAACCAATAGGAACATTTTCGGCTAAATCTGTTTGGAAAATGAAATATTTTGCAGTTGAAAAAGATTTCAAGCAAATGTTTGTTTTATTCCTAGGTTGTTGTTTATGGCTTTCATTTGGTTTCTTTTATTTTTCGCTGAGGACGGTTATTGTTAATGTATATGAGATTTTTATGTAGTAGAGGTCGATTGTTTCAGAAGAATTGCTAATTTCTTAGAATTACGTTGATCAAATTTGACAGAAATTTCATTTTTAATTTTTTCAGATTACAAGTTACTACGCGGCATCAAATTCACCTTTTATGGAGACAAATTTGCATAGCTTGAAGAGATTATTCTGCATGTTTGCTCCACCCTACTTTGCAGCCTCTAAGTCTTAGATCTGGATTTGTTTTCAAAAAACTTCGAAAAAAATTAAATAAAAAAGAAGACCATGACCAAGGCCGTATCCAGATGAGGGTGGGTAGGGGGTCTGAACCCCTCCCCCGAAATGTTTATCCGACTCATAAAAACGTAAAAAAAATGAATATAAACACATTTTTGATGCGGTTTTTAAAGTTTTTGTATCCTCCCCACGAAAAGAAATCCTGGATACGGCCCTGGCCATGACATTTATAAGTGATACAGATATCTGCCATGAAAATCTGCTTAGGAAAAAGTACATTGGGCAGAGATATAGTCTTTGTAGTTACTTAAGTTTGATTAGCCAATAAAAGGTCCTAGTATCAAATATGCATTTTTTGTTTTTGACGTTGCCGCATATAATTCCAGTTCACAACACTTACCACAAACTACAAATGTCATGTTTTTGATTCTCATCGAATAAAAAAATAAAAATTAATATCTCAGTAATACAAAAGATAAAATTAGAAATTAATAAAATGCATCTATAAACAATTTCTAAGGGTTAAATTCAGATAATAGAAAAAGCCAAAATAATTTGTATACAATAAATAACCGAAAAAAGAACGAACATCAAACCAGGTCCGATGAATAAAATTGAAAAGTCAGATACAAATATTTAAAGATTAAATAAAAATTCATTTGAGATAAAAACGAATAGATTGCCATGTTTTCCAGGGCATAAATAACTACAGGCCAAAGCCCCTCAGATTTTGACTTTCTGAATATATAGTTCATAATTCTTAATAGTATATTTATAGTTTTCTATCCTTGTCAAGGAACAGTATACAGGCCGTGGACCGTATAAATCCCATTAGCATTTACACTGCACGGAACATTTCATTTGTTAACTGTAGAATTGTTTGCAAACTTGTAAGCCTCATCTTCGAATGCAGCCCACTAAAATTCCAGGTCTATTGGGTTCAGTGATGGTGGTGGCCATTCAGTAGGTCCTTGTCTTACCCTTAAAATTCTCCGTGAGTGCTATTGCGGAGGTTTCCAGTTCCTATATACAAAAACAAGAAATTTTGCATTTTTAATGTTCTTTTTAATTTACAGTATCCTACTGAAACGTATGGGTATGGTTTTCTATTCTCATTGGCTGGATATTGTGGTGTCAATGTGGTTCTGACTTTAGTACGAACGTGTGATGTATTTACGGCTGTGACAGTGACGACATTCCGAAAAGCTTTGACGATTGCTTTATCTTTCTTCTTCTTTGAGAAACCTTTTACAATACAGTAAGTAATTGGCTTATATGAAGATCGTAATTAAAATGCGGTTATTTTAAAAATGCCTTGGCTTTCCCAATACCCAAGGCCTTCTCTATACCAAAGACGCTCCTTATTGTCAAGGCCTTCCCTATTCCCTAGGCAGTCCTTATAGCCAAGGCATTCCCTGTACCAACGACATTTCCTGTACCAACGACATTTCCTAAACTTAAGGTTTCCTATACCTAATGCCCTCCCTAAACTCAAGACATTCTCCATGAAGTTGATTGGATAGGCTTTGTCAGTGGGAATACCAAAAAAAAAAAAAAAAATATGAAATCTTAATGTCATATAAATTGAAACTTATAACGAGTTTTTGTCTTTCATATATTTTAATTTTCTGCTTAGTTTGTGCTTTGGTTTATTAGGTTTAAGCAGAAAAAAAATACCCATGGCGCAACTACCTGACTGCAATGCCGCCTTGCACAATTTTTTCTTTAAATTTTAGTCCGGTTATAGTTTGTAAATAATTATTCACTAAAATATTATTACTTACTAATAATGATTTAATTAATTAATTTAATTTACTAATAATACAATTATGATATTAGACATAATACAGTCCAACTAGTCATCCTGCTTTGTTTTGGATGTTGAGCTTCAAACTCTCCAACAACGATTTGATTTACTAGAGGAATTTACTAACAATCTTGGCTGACAATTTTTTGCTAGCTCGTGGAAACGCAATTGTTAGTAAAATTGTTTGTTAACATTTTTTTTAAGAAGGTTGGAAAAACGGCAGAAGTTTATATATTAAAATATAGAAATATGCTTATCTTTAAAAACATAAGAAAATACCCAAGTATTCAAAATTGGGTTCAATATTATATATATATATATATATATATATATATATATATATATTATATATATATATATATATATATATATATATATATATATATATATATATATATATAATATATATATATATATATATATATATATATATATATATATATATATATATATATATATATATATATATATATATATATATATATATATATATAGTATACAGCATGTAGTACGCTGTCCTTTACGCTAAAGTTTGACTCTATTATCTTGACGTTTCAGGAATATTTACTCGAACACAAGAGTGAAAAAACAAAAAGATTGCAGCCAAGGCTTTTTCCGGAGGGGGGATAACCCCCCCCCCCCCTCAAAATGTCTGTCCGACTCGCAAAAACATACAAAAAAAGGAATTTAAACAAATTTTTGATACGTTTTTTAAAATTTTTTTGTAAACCCCCTTCCTTCCCCCTAGAAAAAATATTTTTGTAATTGTGATAGTTAGTGATAGTTAGTCAGAATTTATTATTATGGACCGCTACTTAAATTCAAAATCTGGTCTGCACAAAGTAAGCATAGTTTAGCTTGGGAAAATCTTGGCAGCCAAATTAGGCTAGTTCACTTTAGCCTGGTAGACCTACTGAGGATATATGTCTCCTTTCTTTTACCCTTCTCATAGCTCAAAGTACCTGAGAAGATAAGCATGCAGCAGTTCTTAGTCGAACAAAGTGGCCTTTTAGGACTTCTGTACTTTTTGGTAGCATACAAATTATAGTAAATTTATACAGGGAGATATTCCTTGTTTTCTATCATTAGCAGGCCGTAGGACTTTGGCGACATCCTTTTTGGGATATATAATTGTTATATAGTTGTTAGGAAAACCTTAATGGTTTTACTGTGTTTTGCCACACAATTTTAAAAGAAATTGGATTTCTTTTAAAATTTTCAAGTCGAAAATAGCGACAAAACCCTTAAAATGATTTTTCAAAACCTATGGATCTGAAATTAGCATCAGTTTTGTCTTTTCTGACACTAAACCTAGGTTCTCAGAGAAAACGTTTGTTATGGCCTTTTAGACGCCAATTTTTGCGATTTTAGTTGTTTTGTCAATTAATTAGATAAGGTGACAAAATCTAACTTTGTTGGACTGTTACGCCATTATTCCGGCAGTGTTTTTTCTTCTTTTTTTAACACAACAACAACAACCACGAATATTGTTGTTTAGATGGAATATTTTTCTACGTGATCCTAGACTTCAGAGTATCAACGATAATTAAAACTATTATCCACAAAAATATGGCAATATTGACCGCCAAAATCGTTGGTATCAGAAACGTCCAAATTGAATCCTACAAGTGTCTGCTAATTTGGCTATTCACAATCTCCGTGACAGCATCAGCTAACAGTAGTTTTTGGGGTTGACTAAATCGGTTTTCATGAAATCTCATTGCAACACTTTAATTTAAAGAAAAATCCGAATATTTCGGCCTCATGTCCGGGAGCCTTTCTCAACGGGAAAAAATCAAAAAAAAATTCAAGTAAGAAAAAAAAAGTTTAAGTAAGAAAAAAAACAGTTGTTTTTAAAAATAACAAAAAAAATGACCACTAAACACACGAAAAGGAAAAAAAAATAAGGCTCCCGGACTTGGGGCCGAAATATTCGGATTTTTTTTTTATTAAAGTGTTGTTTTGTTTTTAAATAAAAGTTCAAATAGGGATAAAATCCTTTTAATCGACAGTGTTTCACAAACAGTGATAGAAATTCACAAAAATACCAGATATGGTCACTGCATATGTGACCGAAATATCTGGTATTTTTGTGAATTTCTATCATTGTTTGGGAAACAATGTCGATTAAAAGGACTTTATCCCTATTTGAACTTTTATTTATCGTCATGGAAAGGCAGTGTGGTCTCCGAAATTATCTATGTTTTGTTTTAATTTTTTGCTCACGGCTTTGTTGAAATTACAACCCGTTTTTCTCGCCTAATTTTTCGTAAATAGAAAAGCAGCGTAGTTTAAGAAATTATTTACGTCTAGCCTAAGGTTGTTATTCAGAATGTTTTCAGATAATTCTGATGTCAAACATTTTGGACTCACCAAAGAAAACTGCGTCACTTGCTACAACATATATATTTACAACATATATTTAAAACATATATATTTACAACATATATATTTACAACATATATTTTTGACAACAACACAATTTATTGTTGTCAAAAATAAATTGTGCGTAAAATCTAAAAAATTCCGCTAAGACTGGGTTTAGGAGCATTCTGGTACCTGGTGCTGCTAAAACATTTTGTGATTGTACCTTAATTAATTTATATTTAATTTGAATTTGATTTTAAATTTTTTTTAAGAGAAATTAATTATTTTTCAGGTATTTATGGTCTGGAATTATAGTGCTTATTGGTATATACGTTAACTATTATGGGAAGACGCACAAATTGACATTTAGAGAAGTGGTTGTTCAATTGTTAAGTGGTATAGTACGGCTTGGGAGAACAGGAAGGAAAAAGAAAAATGAAGCAGTATTTATTCAGTAAATTAACGATGTGATTTGTTTTATATTTCGACATCTCGGCCATCAACGGAATCAGACCTCTATTTTAATGGTTTGGCTTGCGTGATATTTTCTAAGGAATAAGATTTGATTTAAATCATAGCTGAATATAAATTCATTGTTTTTTTCTTATTTTATGAAGCAGTGGTGTCTCTGGTTAAGTTTTTTTTATTGTCTAGGCTAATTGCTAATAAGGCTGGTAATTATTTAATTGCCAAGATTAGGGATATAGTGTCAGTTAGTTGATGGTGTTGTAAAGCTTAAAGAAAAAAAATTTCAAAGACTGAAATCATTGATCCATGTGCGACCTAAGAGGGCAGAGGGGGTGGGGGCAAGGAGTTGGACATTTATTTCCTCGTTAGACCAAATGTGTATACACTGCGCAAAACTTTGATACATTTAAAAAAAATTGGAATTTTCCGGAAACCAAAAAAAGTTAAATTATGTCCCCCTCTCTGGCAAAATTGTTTAGTAGCTAGATAATAAAAAGAAGTTAGTTTGTAGTTGGATAATTTCGTTTTATTCTTGTAAATAATACATAAACTTGTGTCAGATGCTGGTCCGAAGTAAGTTCACACCTTACTTCAGATACGAAGTAAGAACGCCTCTGCTAACATCTGCAGTAGTAAAAATCGACTTGAAGATTTTTAGAGCAAAATAGCTTGTACATGTCTAAAGTGATAAACACCTCCACTCCCCCTCTGAGTGCGTGTCTGAATCTTCTCAATTAAGATTTCGTTTATATAGGAGGGTTTTTTCCCAATTATCAACAACACTTATTCTAGTGTATATTGTTTCATATGACTTAAATCTGGTATATAGTTTTACACTATATATTCTTTGAGCTTGAGGTGCTGATATATATTTAGTGCCACCAGCGAATGCCACCGCTCTTATGAACTAAATACACCTTTGCAAATGGCACCAGCGGATGCTATACCTTAGAAGTTTGTTCTCTCTATACCTATAAGGTACCTAGTGTATTCAAGGAGGGGCTGTCAATAATTATTCTCATTTTATGTTGCGAAGACCCCGAAGTTGCGAGTGTAGTGGTGTACCTAGGGCTCTGTAGTGCACCTACTCCTAGAACATGCACCTCCTTAATTGGTGGAATCTTTAATTCGTCACGGGAGGTTGGCTTTTCTTCTAGTGGGTCATTTGACTTGTAATCAGGGGATGTTAGGGCTTCTGTTTACTGAAATAAAACTCTGTGCTTTCCAACTCATCTTAAAGAGAATTGTGAGATAGTCTTTTTCTCTTGGGCATAGCCACACAACTTCTTGACGTTTTTCACTTGTAACACTCTTTAGCAGTACAATAAACTTTTACAACAGTTTTGTTATCGTAAGGGTAAAATCCAAATTCTTAGAAGGTTTTTGGGCATTAAAAAGCCAATAAAGTAGAGGTAAGTCTGTTTTTAGTTATGTATTGATGCCTTTATAAGAACTGAATCGGTTGACGGTCGTAGATGTTTTTCCGTTTGTATATATTGGTTGATGGTTACCCTTTTTACAGATTCGTTTTGTTCCTTTACTGCCATGGAAGTTTCTTTCTGTTATTTTGTTTATTTATATATATTTATGATTTTTTGTTTATATTCTAAATTTAATTCTTTTTTAATTTAACGTTAGTTCAAACTATACTGATGGGTGACCTCTTGATTAGTTCTTTTGCTCTTCCATGAGTTAACTTGAGTTCTACTCAATATCTTCCAACTATTTTATCACCCAAAATAAAAAATCGTAATTGACTGCAAAATGTTTTTATTCTGGCATGCCAAATTAGCCAAAAGTGCCTAAAATAATGAAAATGAAGTCCGATTGTTAGAATTTGTTAAGTGAAAACTTAAACTTGAAAAAATAAAACGAATAAGAAAACTTAAAAGCAAAATAAAAAAAGAAAACTTAAAAAAATAAGAAAAATTAGGAATTTGGTTTCAAATCAAAAAGGCCTCGATATTTTTGTTATGCAAATTTTGGTTTTAGCGGGTGTGAAATTGAAAAAAAATTGAAACATGGGTGAGAAATCAGCAAAAAAAAGCTAAAACTTTTGGCTACAGAGGTGACTACAGCACCAAACAACCTAAGAAGTTGTTGAATGTGTACCTGTCTTTGAGAATCAACCGATTATTAGTGTCTCAATTTTTGACGGAGCTAAAGCATTGTGAATTTAACAAGCCACTTTTACTTATTTGTTTTCAAGGTTCAACTTGGCTACACGGACAAAAATTTGGCAATGCTCTAAAAAATGTGATAATTTTAAACAGCCAAAACAAATCTTAGTAAATCGTATTTTTCAAGTATGAATTGACCTAAGGTGAATCCAGCGGGATGGGGGGGGGGGCAAAGAAAGGTTTTACCTGATGTCCTTATTATTTTAAATTCGACGCTTGGTCTATTGAAGTTTAGTTGGACAATTTTTCTTCATCATTCCCATTTTTAATAGACTTATATTATGACTGCACCACTTTACTAAAGCTTTATCTGGAGTTTTTCTGATAATAGTAATTTTGTGTGAATTATATACATTTCTATGTCATGTTTTCTTCCAAGATATGCTTTATATTCATTTTATGAGCCAGATTTAAACCCATCTAGTGAAAAAAAAGGTTTTGAGTGGTATTTGTTTCACTTTTGATACAGTTTGTTAGAATTTATATTTATAATATGGGCCTTAAATACTTTTTAGAATTAAATAAATTTGACGAAAAATTTCAAACGTATTTAGATCTATATAATATTATCATTCTGAATCATTATATACATTTAATGATTAGATAAGTTTCCAAACTAACTTTTTATTTTATCTGTCTGGCGTTATTTTTTGAGCAACCTTAACGATGCTGCCGATGAAAAAAGATAGCATAAAATCAACTATTTCATTTTTGAAATTCTAGAACTAACGTCTGGAACAAAAGTTAATTGAATGAGGCCATTTTTTATTTTTAAAAAAGAAAATAAATGTATTCTCGTTTTTTAAATATTATTTTTCTATTTTATTTCTATTTTTTTTCAATCTATACAGTGTCAAAGTGTGGTGTCCCCAATCACGTATTGCACTCTCGGCCGAAGGCCGGGAGAGCAATATTCTGCGAAGCGCAAACGTCTGTGCAACGCAGACCTTTGGTCAGCATGCGGAAAAGTATACAGTGTCAAAACCGAGTTAAACAGTTTCTGAGAAGGGTCATTCACAATGAGATTTAGCCAACGCCGAACCCATTAATAATATGATTTATCTGATTGGCTAGTTTGACTAATAAATAAATTATCTCTGACAAGAAAAATATCATGAGTTTCTTTAATTTTATTGATATGATTTCTAACTTCTCCTACATTGCTTCCAAGCTAAGAGTAAAAGATTGGTTAGCCCAACTATGTCGTACTTGCTGCCATTAACTTATCAAATGCAAACACACTCGTACTTTTCCAGTGCTTCTCCTAATTCAGAATTATTTTCCTTTCAATTAAAACTGATAGTTCATTTTTAGTAAGTGATTACTGTGTTTAAAATAAAATATATATGTATATCTATAGTACTTGCTATAAAATAAAAGAAGTCGCCCTTGTTATTTAATTCTTTTGATATCACAGATGCAAGAGAATGGAGTGAATAAGACTTTTCAATTTTAATTGTGATATCAATGCAGTACTATAAAGGGCTCATTCGATTGGAAATTGAAAGGGCTAGAGTTGAAAGGTCCGTAAATTATGTCTTTGAGGATGATAACCCCAACAGCCCTCAGTGCAAGGGCTGTAAGTTATTCCCCGGGGGCGTTTAAGGCTTTTAGAAAGCGTTGTCGTAGAAACTTCAAAAAGGGCTTATTCGATTGGAAATTGAGAGGGCCTAGTGCCCTTTATAATTGTCGAAAGTGAGCGGAGGGTTAATGCCCCCCCCCAACTTCCTAAAAATACTTCCGATCAAAATTTTGATATAGCCATTTTGTTCAACGTAGTTTGAAGGTCCTGAAATTATGTCTGAAGATGACAACCTCCCTCCCCCCCCAACAGCCCTCAGGGCAAGGGTTGTAAGTTCTGTCCTTGGGGCATATAAGGTTTTTATAGAAAGCGTTGTCGTAGAGACTTCAAAAAGGGCTCATTTGATTGGAAACTGAGAGGACTAGTGCCCTTTTTAATAGTCGAAAGTTATCGGAGGGGAAACGCCTCCCCTCCCCCCCCCCAAGCCTATCATTTTCCCCAAACCCTTTCAATTATAATTTTGAGATATCCATTTTGTTCAACGTAGTTGAAAGGTCCGGGAGTTATGTCTTTGAGGATGACAACCTTTTTGGGTTGAAACAAACCCCCAGAGCCAGGGGGCAAGGGTTGTAAATTATGCCCCTGGGGCATTTAAGGTTTTTATGGAAGGGATGGTTGTATAAACTTTAGAGGAGGCTCATTTGGTTGAAAATTGGAAGTTCTAATTCCCTTTTAAGAGTTAAAAGTGACGGAGGGCAGCTTGCTCCCCCCCCCCCCTCCGACTACCCCTTTTCATCAAACGAATCTGATCAAAATTTTAAGATAAGGGTTTTGCTCTAAATAGTCTAAAGATCATAACAGTGCCTCTAAAGCTGACACAACCATTAATGCCCTGGGGGCATATAATGTTTCTATGGAATGGTTGGCCGTATAAACTTCAGATGGGGCTCATTTGGTTTGAAACTGGAAGTTCTAGGGCCCTTTTAAGAGTCAATATTGATGGAGGTCAACTAGAACCCCTCCCCTCCCAACTACCCCTCTTTTCACTAAACGTATTTGATTGAAATTATGCGATGACAATTTTGTTTAAAGTAGTCCAAAGAACATATAACAATGCCTCCAGGGTTGGCACAGTGTAACTTAGGAATGACTTAGTATATTAATTTGGAATTTTTAGGAAATGAAAAGGTAGATGATCAATTGACCAAAAAGGCAATATTTGCAAGCTACTTCTACTACAGCTACTGCTACCACAAGTACTATTACTACTACCACTACAACTACTGTAGTGAGTACTACTAAGGCCGAGGATATGGGAAAAATATTTGAGGAAACGTTGAGGAGAAATTTGAATCAAATCAATACATACTATTTGTACAGATTGCTGATATGGGCGTATCAGCAATATTTTTGGAACAGCTTATCATATCAAGAGGAATTCAGGGGCATCATGAGCGGGATGTTCAGTTAACCAAAAGGCAAAATGTACCTGCTACTACTGCTGTTAATGCTGTTGCTACTAACAGTTATACACTGGTACTGCTACTACTGTTCCTATTACTACCAATACTACTATGATACTAGTTGAATTAAGGCTACACATATGAAGGTGAAAAGTTTACATAATTTTTATGGGGAATTTGAACTAAATCAAAACACACTAAGTGCATGCAAACTGTCAAAAGGGCGTATCTCTAGAATTGATTAAGGTATTGAGTTGAAACTTTCGGAGAATACTTAAAGGGGAAGATCAATTGACAAAAAGGTAATATATGCATATCACTACTAACACTAATACCGCTGCTACTTTTACTTATGCTACTACTGCTACTAAACTTCTCCAACTACTTTTTGTAGTTTTTCAACTACATTTGAAAAAAAATTCAATTGTTTTCACTTTTATAACTTTAATAAATCAAATATTATTAACGTTTTACTGAATAAATATCAGCATATTTGTATTAAACTGACAATGCACATACATTTTTTTTTTTTTTTTTTTTTTTTTTAGTAAAGCGCAAATTATATGCTGGCCTTGATAAGGCATAAGGGTTTTGAGCCCTACTCATGTTAATTTCTGCTCGTTTTGAGTTTGACTCTGTTATTTATTGCAATTTCTGTTCGTTTTGGGTATCATTTATTTATCGATGCTGATTTGTGGCAGTTTTACGCTTGGTAGATTATTTGATTTTATTTTTGCTCATTTTTGGTTTAATGGAGTTCTTTACTTTTCTTTGAAAAACTTATTTTCAGGAAAAAGTTTCTTTTAATTAATTTCAAAAGGAAACGGAAATCAAGTAACGAAGGCTTTTCACTAAACGATCAAAGCTGATTCTGATATTAGAGTCAAATCTCGGTCCGCGACCCAGATTTCAACTCATTCAATAAAAACAATGGTCTTCACATCGCCGAATATTTGTTTCCCCTCTGTTTTGAATCAAAGTGGAAAAACGTCACTTCGCTGTGTGTTGAAATTGGAAAACATACATCAAAGAGCTTAAACAAAATTATTGCTGATAATGAATGAATGAATTTTATTTGAAACCCGCCATACAACAAAAGAAGAATAGACGGAACGAACAAAAAGCAAAAAAGAAATAAACGGAAAAAAACATTTCATATAAACACTTATACAAAATACACAAAAACTCAAAATTCAGTAAACAGCACTGTAAATCAAATATGTCGATACACAATCAAAAAGACCACTTAGTGTTTTCAGGCGAGCATTATCTTCGAGCTCAGGTAGCTGAATTGAAATGTTGCGTAATGCTATTTTTTGTATTTCTGGTGAAAAGAGGAAGTCGGAGGAGAAACTTCAGGTACTTGAAAAAATCTAACCTAATCTTTAGTTTCTCTATACTAGATAGCCCATTCCATAGTGGTGAAAGATAAAAAAAATAACTGATAAAGGAACTGCTGAATAAAGATGTGACAAAATTTTTCTATTTCATAGACTTTCTTGAGTTAAATTTCACCTTCAAGTTTGGATTCATTAGGAGGTTCTTTTTATTATAAACATAGAACGCATTTGAGGAAAGTGTATTTGGAATTTATGTGAAGGATGATATTTCTGTAACCGTAAAGATACTTTACGTGTCTGGGTTGAAGATCTGTTTGAGTCTTTTGTTGTTTATGAAAAAAGACAAAATGATGTCGAAATTTGTATCGCCTCTTATTTACCGGCAGTTTCGTTACTAGCCAAAATGTTCGGGGGGGAGCAAGAGATTTAACCGACTGGCTGGTCATTTTTACCGACTGTTTTTGTCAATAATTAGCATAATTTCCGTTTCAAATACAATACGTAAAATCACTGCATGAGTTGGTAAAACCGCTGCATTTACCAACCTAGATTTGGATCTCGGTACATATCACGTCGCTATTTTGACGCTGTTTACTTAACCAAATGGAAAGTTGTGGCACCATCTATAAAATCACGGCAGGATTCGGTAAAACTGCTACGTTTACCGACCAAGCTCAAAATTTCTGTAGATGATATGTCAGTATTTTCGTGGTCTTTATTGAACCGAAAAAAAGAATATTAACGGTGTCAGAAAAATAATGGCGCAAAGCGCCACGATTTTACTGAACTTTTTGTTACCAAGTGACCAAAAACATTGGAGGGTTACCCCCTATCCCCTCCGTATACGTTACGGCCTTGTTTATAGGACACCTAGTTATAACCCCTCGGAAAGGTATTATCATTTTTAGAATCTTAGTCAGAATATTTGGTCGCGTAAAAAGACATGTATTCTAATGGGAGATTTTAACCATAACTTGTTTGAGCTCGGAAATAAAACGAATGCACTAAGCTATCATTTAGCCTTAAAATTTACTAAATTTCAGTGAAGCAAGTTTATTGTAATATATCCTTAAACCCGTTAAAACGCTGTCAACTGTCATTGTTCGGCTGTTTTTTATATTAGGTCCATATGTTACACCAAGGATCTTCACAGTATAACTTGAATGTATTTCATGGCCGGTTGCAGTTACAGCCATGCTGCTGTGTAGCCCGCACAAACGAGACGGCTCGTTATGAGGAACTCCGTCTTAGCAGCATCAACCGATAACTCAAACAGATTGGTATCCTTCTACAAGTAACTCCAAATTGCATTTGACGTGTATGTACATCGCTGCTTATCATAAGTAAGTCATTGGCGTAAGAAATAAGGCTCAGGTTAAAAAATTCAAAGGCAAATCCTCCGGTTATTTTCTTTGTAATAGTGTGAATCAGATTATTAAAAAACAGAGGGCTCAGAGCCGACCCCTGTCTTACACCTTTCAAGAGAAGTATGGGTGACGATAAATTTCCCCTTCACAGTTCAATACGAACAGAACTATACGAGTACCAATATGACAGCGGGAAATGTAGTCCAGGTAGGGAACGATTTGACCGGGTATAAATTGCAAGAGAAAAGATTCTTTGACTACCCGACTAAAAAAAAAATGCTGATTCCAAATATGCAAAGTTTGCTCATCTATCTGTTTCACATTTTTTTTTTAGGTTGAGGTTGATTTTGTGGGGGTGAATCTCGTGTTTCATATATAGGCGTACAACAACAAAGTTGATGTCTGGAATAGTGTAACAGGTCACGGTGCTTACGAAAATTACTTTTATTTCAACGTAAAATTAAAACTTAGGTTTTTTGAGGTTGAGGTGGATTTTAAGAAGGTGAAATTTGTGCTTCCATATAAAGGCGTACTACAACAAAATTTATGTCTAGAGTAGGGTATTAGATCACGGTGATTATCAAAATCACTTTTAGCCTATATAAACGTAAAACTAAAAATTAGGTTTTTGAGGTCAAGGTTGATTTTGAGGAGGTGAAATCGTTTTTACATATAAAGGCGCACAGCAACAAAATTGATGTCTAGGATAGGGTAAATAGATAACGGTGATAATGAAAATCACCTTTATTTGAACGTAAAACTAAAACTTTCATTTAAATATTCCATTATTGTTAAACCACGCTTAATCTGAAAGAAACTGGTCTTAAAATGTAGAATGAAAACTATGACCCAGTTCGATGTTTTAACTAATGATTAAAACATTCTCGACTTTTTCAGTTATGTAAATACAAAATAGACCCCGGCGCCGCGCCGGCGAATCGACCGAACACCGCTGACGAGAGGCCCGGTCAAACGCCGCTGAAGTGTCGTGACGCCGCCAACGCACCATAGGCGTGCCGCCTCCGGCAGAGGCGGTGGCGTTCGGTCGACTTTAAATTAATTTTGCGGCAATTCTTTATTGCGTCAACCGCAAAGTCGGAGCTTTTTCTTCTCGTGTGGCTTAGTATTTTGATTTTCCTGATTAGAAATCAAGCAGGGCTTGCACTATCCTCGAATTTTAGGGTATTTCCCCAAAAATCTGCGTCACCTCGAAAAAAATTTGGTTCCCCAAATCCCCGAAAATCACGCAATCACGGTGCCACCCTAGCGATTTATCACCAGTAACTTTCCCTGCCAAATATTACTTTGCATACCATAATTCTTCACTACTCTCTTGTTCATTAATTTTTGTCTCTTTTGCTACTTTGCATAAAAACCAAACAGATGCAATATGCAATTGCAAATATTGCAATATACACAGTTCTTCATACGTTAACAAAAAAAAGTATCATCTTTATGAAATGAGTTTAAATCATTTCGAATGCAGTTTCCCAATCGCTATTTCTTACATCATTCGTAGTCAAGAATTTTATTTTCAAGTTGAATAGAATTATAGAACGCATTCACTACTATACAGCTTCAGCCTTCAGTTGGATTTGAAATTGACAGCCGACAGATTGTTTCTACAGGTAAATTGTAAGTTTGCTGATTTTTTTTTCTTTTTGCTGTATTTAGATAATATTTTCTTAATGTTTAATATTCAATTGTTGAACGCGTTATAGAAAATACAATCTTCTTTCTGAAATATTTCCCCCCTCCCAAAAAAACCCTTCTATTGAGACAAAATTTAGCTATAGACTAAGCTATGTATAAGGTTAGGGAATTAAAGATTGAACCGGAAGTTACCCCAAAAATATGATTCATAAATAAATTGTAAATTATTGCCTATAGGGGGGATAGGGGGCTATCATTTTTAAATGATAATACCTCATCTTTTTTATTGAAAGCAGGGATGCCAAAAAGAAAGTTATTTTTTTCATTTAAAGGGAGACAGAAGAAAATGATATCAAATTCCTTGGGAAACCATTGAAATATTTTGATAGGCCCAGGGCCCCCCATTGGGACTTGTCCAGTGTCTTGGGTATTTTGCGATTTCTCATAGGCTACTGGCCTTATTTGGCTTTTGTGTGTGCTCTCTTTTAATTAAATTCTTTGTACTATATTCAATGCCATGGCGAATCTATGACTTAGTTTTCCAATAATTTCAATACGGCTCTGGATACGACCAAATCCATTCAATAAGATCATTGTCTTGGGTATTTTGCGATTTCTAATAGGTTACTGGCCTATTTTGGCTTTTATGTGTGTTCCCTTTTAATTAGATTCTTTGGATCTTATTGAATGTCACGGCGAATCTATGACTCAGTTTTCCAATAATTTGAGGTATATCCGAATAATTTCGACATTTTTGTTGTTGTCTGTGTACCCCTTTACTCATACCCTCAATTTTTTTTTCAAGGAACACTAATCTGTTTAACGTTATTTTGCGTGTTTGTTTGAACCATATAGTAACCTAGTTAATTATTAAGTAAATTATTTTACATTTTTTTTTTTATTGAAAGCTGGGATCCAAAAAGTTAATTTTTTTTTTAATTTAAAGCAGAGACGGCATCCTATCAATGTGGTATCCAGAGGGGGAGGGGGGTAGTGAGCTATCATATTTAAATGATGATACCTTGATTTTTTTTTGAAAGCAGGCATGCCAACTAGTAAATTTCCTTTTTATTTTAAGAAGAGACGGTATCCTATCAAGATGGTATCCAGAGGGGGGGGGGCCTAGGGAGTTATTATTTTTAAGTGATAATGCCTTGATTTTTTTTATTGAAAGCAGGGATGCCAAAAAGCTGAAAAGTTGACAAAAATTAACAAGATTTTCGTGAGTTATGCTTGATACAGCACTTGCATGGTTTTATCGTTCAAAGGGAAAGGGACATATGCGTCAAACCCGTTTTTTTCTTATTGATGAAACGGGTTTACTTTGAAAACATTCATTCATAAGTACCAGGCAGATTCACACTAAAACGAATTGGTGTGACGAAAGCGATATCGACATCCCCACCTAACGTTGCGCTCGAGTGACAATGGCACCCTTGGTCCAGTGCCCAAGTTACATTAAAAGGCCAGGTCAAAATAAATGCTTTCAATTTTGGAAGTTCAAGGAGGAATCTTTGACAGTCTTATGACCTCAGGGTACTAGATGTTGCAACGTTCTTACGTATCTACATTGGTTTAAAAAATTTGACCACCCCACAAACGATTACCAAAAATACGCAAAGATATAACAAATGTAACATTTGGAATATTATAACACTTTTTTCAAAGCTTTGAAGAAAAGCAAAAAAGGCTAAATACCCCTAACTACGATTGAAAGCTATTTTAAAAAGAAACTCTTTGGAGATTTCCATGGAAATGACGATAGCAGAAGCTTTGAGCCTGGGTGGGGATCAAAGAGGAGTCTTTGAGTATTTTGACCACAGGTGACTTATTGTTGCGACTTTCTTAAATTTTGTAATTTTTGTGAGCATTTGGAAATGAAAGCTTAAACTCAATAACTGATACTAAGTGTCCTAACATTTTGCTTGGATTAAAAGTGACTAACTAGGATGAAAATCTCAACATCTTCCTGGAGCTACTTCAGTCTGCATATTATTTCATTTAATTACATTTAAAACGGATGAGCTTTTCATTTTTTACCTAAGAAAATAACTGGCACTTAATTTTTCTTCATACCGAATAAACCATTAAGTGTTTTTGTTTTATTGTAATTGAACTGTTCTCATGTGAAGTGTTCATCATGCATTTTTCAATTTGATAAATTTACTCCTTTTAGATGCAGTTTATAATTTGACTGATATTAGGTATTTATCAGTTTATAATTTGGAATGAATCCCCAAAAGAAAAAATGAATAATATCCAAAAGAGCAGCCAAAAGCAATAAAAAAGCAGCAGTTCAGCCTTAGCCTACATGACATATATTCTATAAAGAAGCCAAAAAAACTTTAAAATATATTTTTTTAAATTGTTGTTAAAAACCAGATTTTAATACAAGAAGGGTTTTTAGGAATCCAAAAGAGCAAAAAAAAAACAAAAAACAATCAATATCAAAGACGCCCATTTCAACTGTTTTAAAGGTGACAAAACAGATATAGGCAAAGGGCATTATGAAAAAATTAAGCTTCTAAGTTCAAAGTTATATTCAAAGCTGTTACCCAGATAACTGACAAATTTTGTGATACGGTATTTGAAGTTTTGTGTGCAGTAATGCTCGATGAAAAAAACTACTAATTTGGTAATTATTTATGTTAAGAATACATGGCTAATAGATACTTCAACTACTCGTATTATGCAAGGGTTCTGAAACGCCACAGCCATTTCGTTTCTACCAGATTTCTACTTCTCTTGATGAATAACGAAGAAGACCAGTTTCCAGCCAGCGACTAGTGAATTTTTGAACTCATGAATAGGCTCGAATCTGTTGTAAACTTAAGCTGTGATTTGAGAAAGACTGATGACAACATTAATGTTTGCGGTCAACATTGATCGCGCCGGCGGCGCGCCACCGACATCTTACCGGCAGCACGGCGTGGCGCGGTGTTTTTGGCCCGCCGCCGCCGGTCTTCCCTCATCGGCGCGGCGCCGGGGTCTAATGACAACCCCCTCACAGCCCTCGGGGCAAGGGTTGTAATTTACAACCTTGGGGCATATAAGGTGTTTATAGAAAAGGTTGTTGTAGAAATTCAGAAAGGGCTCATTCCATTGGAAATTGAAAAACCAAGTGCCCTTCTTAATAGTCAAAAGTTATTGGAAGGCTTGACATTTTTATAGTAAACATCGATGTGGGTACAATGTATTATTATTTTTTTCTTTTTTTTTGTTTAGAACAGGGCACTTCGTATCGAAGGAGTTGTCTTAGGAACTTGGAAAAGGGCTTATTCGATTGAAAATAGAAAGGGCTAAAAAAGGGCTAATAGTTGAAAGTGATTGGAGGGCAACTAGCCCCCTCCCAAGCCCACCCTCTCATTTGCCTATTATGTTTAAAAACTAAATATTGCCTTAAGATCAAATCAAAATGCTAATACTAATTCCCAATACTAATTCCCAATAAGGCATCTCAGCAGTATTTCAAGACCGACAGAGGGTATTATGTTCAAACTTTCGGGGCTTCTTCTGCTCTTAAAATTTAACCAAATCAAAATAGCGTAAGTGCATCCAAGCTATCAAAGAAAGTAAACTGATTTTTTTTTGCGGATGGTATCAAATTTTCAATTTCAGGTCAACTAGAGGAGGTATGAAACTAAATTAAACGCTACTATTTGTGTCCACATTTTTAAAAGGGTGTATTTTGTCAAAAATTGCTGAAAATTTTTCTCCAGAATACAAATAGCAAGCCAAACTATAAAGTCGTAAAAAAAACAATTAGATTTAAAGAATTATTTCTTTTTCCCTTAAAAGACTATGTCAATATAAAACGAACAGAAATTAGTTTAAAAAACTTGTTCCACAAAATAAGTTTTTCAAAGAAAAGTAAAGAACCCCATTAAACCAAAAATGAGCAAAAATCAAATAATCTACCAAGCGGGAAACTACCAAAAATCAGCATCGATAAATAAATGAAACCCAAAACGAACAGAAATTACAATAATTAATTTATTCAAACTCAAAACGAGCAGAAATTAACATGAGTAGAGCTCAAAACTCCTATGCCATCCCAAGGCAAGAACATAATTTGCGCTTTACTGAAAATACAAACGAATGTGTATTGTCAGTTTAATATACATATACTGATATTTAGCAATCAAAATGTTAATATTATTTGATTTATTAAAGTTATAAAAGTAAAAACATTTGTAATTTGAAATGCACCTGCGACTTGTGAATTTATGAACTCATGAATAGGCACGAATCTGTTGTAAATTTAAGCTGTGATTTGAGAAAGACTGATGAAAACATTAATGTTTGCGGTCAGCATTGATCGCGCCGGCGGCGCGCCGCCGACATCTTACCGGTGGCGCAGCGCACTGTTTTTGGCCCCACCACCGCCGGTCTTCCCTCATCGGCGCGGCGCCGGGGTCTAATACAAATGTGACAAAAAATCGAAATATCAATATTCACATATCTTCGTTATCTTCCAGATCATCAGCTCCGAGAAACTCAGTTTTAACACAGCACAACTTGTTCCCTTGCAAGGTCCACAGGCCCAGGTGCATTTCATGCCATTTTTTTTGCAAGTGCATCGCATATTTGAGCAGTCAGTTTTGCAGTTACAGTGAAAAACTGCAAGGAGAGAGTTGGGGGCAGCTGGGAGTTCACCAAAAATAGGATAATATAGTCCATTCTGAATTACCGAACTGAACTGGGTAGGATCGAGATTACATCCCAGGGCTTTCTGCGATCCAACTTACAAATAAACTCGAAATGAGTGGAAGCTGCAAGCATCACTGGTGGGAGGGAGAACTTTAGACTCAACATACGAAGCAGATGCTGTAACTTTCTCGATGAATTTGAGATGACGCAACTGATTAAGGATTGAAATTGAGCCTGGACACTTATATAAAAGCATCATTGCTTTCCCCCAGCTGCTGAAATCTCGTGCTTGGTGGATAGTGGGTCCATAAAAAATTTAACGGATTCGTAAAACTCATTGTTTTTATCAGAAGCTCTAGTCCCGCTGACTTCCTAATGCCATAGATACGAGAAGTTGAATCGCACCCAAGGAAGGCGTGGACATACAGGATTGTGCTACATATACGAGATCCAAGTTTGAGTTCTGTTGCATTTATATCCCAAACTCTATTCTTTGAGATTCCAGCTCGAGGCTCATGAGTAAAAGTAGATCGCTTGGCTACCTGTCTGTGTGTGATGACACAGGAGTATAAGCAGATCTGTGTCGTCTCCAACCAGGACAGTAGGCACTAAAGAAGCAGATGGAACTGCAGTTAGAACAATGAGAAGGTCAGCGTCATCTTCTGCCTGATATACCTGACTAGATCCCCCTGCCGCGCCGATGAGGGAAGACCGGCGACGGCGGGGCAAAAACAGCAGGCCGTCGCCGCGCCGCCGGTAAGAAGTCTGCGGTGCTCCGCCGGCGCGATCAATGTTGACCTCAAACATTAATGTTTTCATCAGTCTTTCTCAAATCACAGCTTAAATTTACAACAGATTCGAGCCTATTCATGAGTTCAGAAATTCACAAGTCGCTGGCTGGAAACTGGTCTTCTTCGTTATCCATCAAGAGAAGTAGAAATATGGTAGAAACGAAATGACTGTGGCGTTTCAGAACCCTTGCATAATACGAGTAGTTGAAGTATCTATTAGCTATGTATTTTTAACATAAATAATTATCAAAATTAGTAGTTTTTTTTTCATCAAGCATTACTGCATACAAAACTTTAAATACCGTATCACAAAATTCGTCAGTTATCTGGAAAAAAACTTTGAATATAACTTTGAACTTAGAAGCTTAATTTTTTCATAATGCCCTTTGCCTATATCTGTTTTGTCACCATTAAAACAGTTCAAATGGGCGACTTTAATATTGTTTGTCTTTTTTTGCTTTTTTGGATTCCTAAAAAGCCTTCTTGTATTAAAAACTGGTTTTTAATAGCAATTTAAACAAAAAATGCATTTTAAGGTTTTTTTGGCTTCTTTATAGAATATATGTCATGTAGGCTAAGGCTCAACTGCTGCTTTTTTATTGCTTTTGGCTGCTCTTTTGGATGCTGTTCCTTTTTTTCTTTTGGGGATTTATTCCAAATTATAAACTGATAAATACCTAATATCAGTCAAATTATAAACTGCATCTAAAAGGAGTAAATTTATCAAATTGAAAAATACATGATGAACACTTCACATGAGAACACTTCAATTACAATATAACAAAAACACTTAATGGTTTATTCGGTATGAAGAAAAATGAAGTGCCAGCTATTTTCTTAGGTAAAACATGAAAACCTCATCCGTTCTAAATGTAATTAAATGAAATAATATGCAGACTGAAGTAGCTCCAGGAAGATGTTGAGATTTTCTTCATAGTTCGTCACTTTTAATCCAAGCAAAATGTTAGGACACTTAGTATCAGTTATTGAGTTTAAGCTTTGATTTCCAAATGCTCACAAAAATTACCAAAAATAAGAAAGTCACAACAATAAGTCACCTGTGGTCCAAATACTCAAAGACTCCTCTTTGATACCCACCCAGGCTCAAAGCTTCTGCTATGGTCATATCCACGGAAATCTCCAAAGAGTTTCTTTTTAAAATAGCTTTCAAGCGTAGTTAGGGGTATGCAGCCTTTTTTGCTTTTCTTCAAAGCCTTGAAAAAAGTGTTATAATATTCCAAATGTTACATTTGTTATATTTGTGCATATTTTTGGCAATCATTTGTGGGGTGATCGAATTTTTTAAACCATTGTAGATACGTAAGAACGTTGCAACATCTAGTACCCTGAGGTAATAAGACTGTCAAAGACTCCTCCTTGAACCTCCCAAATTGAAAGCTTTCATTATGACCTGGCCTTTTAATGTAACTTGGGTACTGGAACAAGGGTGCCATTGTCGCTCGAGCGCAACGTTAGGTGGAGATGTCGATATCGCTTTTGTCACACCAATTCGTTTTAGTGTGAATCTGCCTGGTACTTACGAATGAATGTTTTCAAAGTAAACCCGTTTCATCAATAAGAAAAAAAATGGGTTGGACGCTTATGTCCCTTTCCCTTTGGACGATAAAACTATACAAGTGCTGTATCAAGTATAACTTACGAAAATCTTATTAATTTTTGTCAACTGTTCAACTTTTTGGCATCCCTGCTTTCAATAAAAAAAATCAAGGTAATATCACTTAAATATAATAACTCCCTATGCCCCCCCCCCCTCTGGATACCATCTTGATAGGATACCGTCTCTGCTTTAAACAAAAAAAATTAACTTACTGGCATCCCTGCTTTCAGAAAAAAATTGAGGTATTATCATTTAAATACTATAGCTCACTACCCCCCCCCCCCTCTGGATACCCCTTTGATAGGTCTTATCCAGAGCGGTATTCATGCCGTATCTGCTTTAAATTTAAAAAAAAAATAATTTTTTGGCATCCCTGCTTTCAATAAAAAAATCGAGATATTATCATTTAAATATAATACCTCCCTACCCCCCCCCCCTTCTGGATACAACCTTGATAAGATACCGTCTCAGTTTTACATTAGGAAACTAATTTACTTAATAATTAACTAGGTCACTATATGGTTCAAACAAACGCGCAAAATAACGTTAAACAGCTTAGTGTTTCTTCAAAAAAAAATTGAGTATATGAGTAAAGGGGTACAAAGACAACAACAGAAATGTCGAAATTATTCAGATATACCTCAAATTATTGGAAAACTGAGTCATAGATTCGCCATGGTATTGAATAAGGTCCAAAGAATTTAATTAAAAGGGAGCCCACACAAAAGCCAAATTAGGCCAGTAGCCTATGAGAAATCGCAAAATACCCAAGACAATGAACAAGTCCCAATGGGGGGCCCTGAGTCTATCAAAATATTTCAATGGTTTCCCAGGGAATTTGATATCATTTTCTTCTGTCTCCCCTTTAAATGAAAAAATAATTATCTTTTTGGCAATCCTGCTTTCAATAAAAAAAAATGAGGCATTATCATTTAACAATTATAGCCCCCTATCCCCCTTTATAGGCAATAATTTACAATTTATTTATGGATCATGTTTTTGGGGTAACTTCCTTTTCAATCTTTAATTCCCCAATCTTGTAGACAGCTTAGTCTATAGCTAAATTTTGTCTCAATCGAAGGTTTTTTTTGGAAGGGGTAAAAATGTTTCAGAAAGAAGATTGTATTTTCTGTCAGGCGTTCAACAATTGAGTCTTAAACATTAAGAAAATCTTATCTAAAAACAACAAAAGAAAAAAAGAAGAATTCTGCAAACTTAAAATTCAGCTGTAGAAACAATCTGTCGGCTGTCAATTTCAAAATCCATCTGAAGGCTGAAGCTGTATAGTAGTGAATGCGTTCTATAATTCTATTCAACTTGAAAATAAAATTCTTGACTACGAATGATGTAAGAAATAGCGATTGGGAAACTGCATTCGAAATGATTTAAACTCATTTCATAAAGACGATATTTTTCATGTCAACATATGAAGAAATGTGTATATTGCAATATTTGCAATTGCATATTGAATCTGTCTGGTTTATATGCAAAATAACAAAAGAGACGAAAATTAACGAACAAGAGAGTAGTGAAGAATTATGTTATGCAAAGTAATATTTAGCAGGGAAAGTCACTGGTGATAAATCGCTAGGGGTGGCACCGTGATTGCTTGATTTTCGTGGATTCGGGGAACCAAATTTTTTTTTGGGTGACGCATAGATTTTCGGGGACATACCCGTAAATTTGGGGATAGTGCAAGCCCTGCTTGATTTCTAATCGAGAAAATCGAAATATTAAAACAAATGAGAAGGAGAATCTCTGACTTTGTGGTTAACGCAATAAAGAATTGCCGCAAAATTAATTTAAAGTCGACCGAACGCCGCCACCTCTGCCGGCGGCGGCGCACCTGCGGCGTGCTGATGGCGTTGCGACACTTCGGCGGCGGTTGACCGGGCCTCTCGTCGGCGGCGTTCGGTTGATCTACCGGCGTTGCGCCGGGTCTATACCTGACACCCAGTGTTGGTCAGGTACTCACTGGTCATGGCTATGATTGCCTGCTTTTTCTTGAAGTTGCTTAGAAACACTTCTTTCTTTGTAGAACAGACCATATTCCTGTTAAAATTGATCTATGGGTACGATTATGACCCTTTCCGTCCCAAATGGGTGATGTCTTTGATTGAAGATGCTTGGTTGTATCCGTCAAAAACCACCGACGTCCTTTGCAACCTGTATTTCCGTGCAACGTAGTCAACGTACTTCTGGCAGATACTATCATAAGTCGCGTTTTTGTCCCAAGGGATTCGCTGAACAGTGCCCCACCATCGAGAACTAAATGCTTGTCACTGAAATCTTTGACGAAGTCTTCAGTTTTTAGCTGCTGCTCTACAACCAGACGCCACATCGCATCGGTAAGGGCAGGCTTATCGGCTAATCTTGGAAGTCCGTTTGCTTCAAAAAGTGACGGAGGTGGCGAGCACAATTCATACTCGAAGTATGACTCCAAATTATCGTCGTTATTTCCAGCAATTGTCACCAGTCGCTCAAATAGCAGTGAATGATCAATAGCAACTGACTGTCCATTAATAACTGGTGCAGCTTTATGAGCAAGTGTTACGGCGACCGATTTTTTCTTGAATGCGTACGCGTTGACGTTTTCCCCTGTCATGCTATCCATGATTTATTGTCCGACGGATCTAGCTGTGTCGACGTTGACTTTTTCATCAGCCGTAACTCAGACGTAATGTTTCGCAAGCTCGAGTCTTCTGCGAAAGGCGTGATCTCAGCAAGAAAGCAAACAAGCTTTCTAGTGTCATGGTTGTCCCGTTCAATCCTTGACTCTGTAACTTCTTTGCGCTGTTCGCTTGTCTCGTATTGGACCTTAGCAAATTTTTGCATCGACAAATTAATTGCACGGCTTTAGAAATGGATTATCATCAAGCCTTTTCAAAAGTGCCGTTTTACCAACTTCAACGAATGGGAATTAAGAGTCACCGCCGCGCAAGGGCCTTGCCCACTGTGACTGTAAGGTCCCTAAAATAGAATCTATCACAGTGGGCGTCCAAAGGGCTTCATCATATTTTTTTCTCTACTAAAATGTTTTATTACATATCAGCGAAAATTCTTGCAGTTTTTACTCTGACTTTACTACGCTGTAATCTACTATCACAAATAAGAAACCCGACTTCTTACCTTTTTTGAAAAAAAAAAAAAACAGCAGAACTTCACCGTCATCTAAACAACGCTCACTGACTGAACGCAACTTTGACCTGTTACTCATTAATCGACTGGCCAGATAAGACGAAACACGATGGAACAGGTTTTATCACTGTAGTGATCGATTTAGAATCGCTCGAAGGATTTTTACATGCTGGGATTGTGAGGTCCCACACACCCCACCAGGTCCCACACCAGGTTTATACCCTCAGCTGTTCTCGACATATTGCAGATACAACGTCTTTTAAAACTGGAAGCACATAGTAACTCTTGATTTAGTTGAAGATGCTCCTAAACATTTTCAGAACGATATGGCGGCTGATACAATCGGTTATTGTAGATATTGCTGGTATTTCCTTTTCACAACCAATCAAGGAAAAAATGTCTTTTAATTGTGTTTGGCATTCTTCTTGATATTTCTCTAAGGATTGACCTTAATGCTCCATGTTTTTTTTATTTATAGGATCAAACATGCCCACTTTTAATGACAAAAAAAACACCTTGTATGTTAACAATAGGCAACAAGCATAACTTACAGCCCTTGCACCAGGGGCTAGGGGTTGCGAACCCTGGAGGCATGGTGGAATTTTCCCGTGGGAATTTTCTGAAGGGGGGAGAGTTTCTGGAGGATTTTCCATGAGAAGAATATTTTTGCATGGAGGGGAGGGGGGTAAGACTTACACATAATTTCCTCTTTTCCACTTTTCTTAGCTTTTCTCAGCTAAACTTAAAAAAAAAACAGAACCCAAATAAAATCTTCCGATTTGGAAAACCGTATTTTCCGTGAGGGGGTATATTCCAGGGGAGGGTTTTTCCATGGGAGAGGGGGAGATAAACGCCTAGGCCTGTAGACAGTAACAGGGCAAAGGAAACCCCCATTCACAGACATAAAAAGGAGAAATAAATCCGCCTTTAAGAGTTTGTGACGTACGATTTTCTTTGTTTTTGTGACAACAAAACAGAGCTTTTTTATTAATCATCTTGACAGTCCTTTATATTATGACTTTAAAAAGCAAACAATTCCAACAAGGTTGAACATGCAAAGCTTCTAACTTTTGTTTCACCCAATGCAAGTACAGTGGTTGAGTTGCACGATAGTTCAGTTATACGAGGGTTCAGTTGCTAAGTGGTTTAGTTGCACGGTGGTTCAGCTGCGTGGTGGGTCAGTTGCACGGTAGTCCAGTTGCTTGGTGGTTCAGTTGCAGGGGGGGGGGTTCAGTTGTACCGGAGTTCAGCTACACAGGAGTTTAGTTAAATGGGGTTGATATTGCACGGGGTTGAGTTGCACGCAGGGCTTAGTTAAATGGGGTTTAGTTGCACGAGGGTTTAGTTACACGAGGGTTCAGTTACACGGGGCTTCAGTTGCACGGGGCTTCATCTGCACGGTGGTTCAGTTGCATGGTGGTTCAGTTACAGTGGTTCAATTGATTGGGGTTCAGTTACACGGTGGTTCAGTTGCAGTAGAACTTATTTTTTTACTCAAAAACAGGTTTGTAGTGCTCAACCCACTTATCTTCAGGTAAATTATCTGAATGCTGATACTTATTATTCTGCTTAAAAGACCTCCACACATCATTAGGCGAACAAAGGGCCTGCTTGAAGCCTCTTCGACTTGTGAAAGCTTTAACTTGTCAACTACTTTAATATACGCTTTTTTAAAAGTTCAAAATAAAGCAATGACGGGACCAGAATGGGGTCTGTTGCGCTCCCGCCAAACTTTGCACCAGAACTCTGATTGGTGTTTTGCATCTATCATGTGAGGATTTTTATTCTAACCCAGCTTGTGGGTCCTTAATCGTATGCGCGCTTCAGGAACGGCTGCTGATTTTGCCACTTTCATGTCTCACAACAATACAAATCTAATGCTAGGGTAACAGACAAACAATGCATTAGTAAATAATACGGAACTTAGATTTTCTGTAGAACTTTGTCACAATTGGCCTGATACGGATCTCGATTAATTTTTGCCATTTAGTTTTAGTGTGAAGCTTGGTGGTTCTCGACCTAGCTATCTTCACGAAATAACTTTGGGTCGCAAACCCATGGGGTCACTCATGCTATGCTCATAATCAACGTGAATAGGATCCGTAATGTTATGATTGGGGAGTACGTGGTCTATGCTGGTGGCACTTCATGAGTTATGGATGTAAGTGTATGAACTATCTTTGGAACCGACGACTAGATCGTCTGGTACACTGGAAACAAACATTTCTGCCAATTTGCTAGAAGCACTCTCAGAGATATTGCATTGTAGGTCACCTCATACGACTTACGCCGATCCCCAAATTTGTCCAGAAGTCGCGATAACTTCGTGCAAGCCTAGGAATATCATTTTTCAGAAGGCAAAGTACTCATATTTGTGGGAAGATAAACATTCACCAGGACAAATCCTTTAGCGCCTTGGATCTCAGTGGTGATATAATGTTCACCAGACTTAACCTTTTGAAAACTAAAACTTTTGCTAGCGATAATAGCTATTTCTCCCGAGGACCTACTCCAAGAATAACGACGTGTCGTTTCGTGGATTAAAAGTTCTTTCTCAGCATCAATCTGAAGCAACCCGTAATGTTCTGACATTAAAAAGTGCTCTTGGAGGCACACAACATCATATTTGTTGCATATTTCGAAGATATATCCAGTTTTCAAGCATTTTACCCATAAATATTGCGACTGAAGATCGAGACACGGTTCTTGAGGAGGTTGTTACTCTCTTTCGACGTCTTTGAGTCCGTAGTTGACCACCGATCAGTTCACACTATAGCTTCTGTGCGAGTTTCTGCCATCAGGGCATAATGCACATTTAACAGTTGCACTAGGGCACGGTGGTTCTTGGGCACGTGTGCACTGACATATTTCGGGAATTTTGATTTTACAGGCTTTGGCGAAGTGGTTGGAAGAGTGACAATTGAAACATTGCCGCAGTAGGGAAGCATAAGAAAGAAAATTGAAACAAGTGTAGCCTACAAAAATCCCGTTTTCAAGGCATGATCATGAGACAATGAATTCTTGAAGAACAGCTTGACAGTTGTAGACGTACCGTAACGATGGATATCCATAAAATTTGGGCTGTGAACGATAATATCATTCTTTAAAGTGCCAATAGAAACAAATTTTAGTGACTGCTAAGAATTTCAGAACTCGGTAAGAAGTTTTCACACCTGAAATTTTGTTGAAAGATTCATTTTGCCGATTCGTCCGAGTCGACACAGGCTATAAGACCACCTTTCCTTTGAAGGATCTTACAGATATTTCCAGAAGCTCCGTTCCGTACGACAAAATCTTTCTGCTTACTGTAGTGTTCAATAGTCCAGGTGCCAAGACCTAAAAATGTGACACCTCCATGACACATCTGCTTCACGCAATCTGAAAGCAATTTCTAGTCATATCGAACCCACGGGGTTCGATATGAGCACTCCAAGGGGTGCTTGGCACTTAAAAATGACCTGAAATATTAAATAGTAGCCTACTATCTAGCTAGTTTCACTTGCATCCCGTTAAATTTTGGTCCTTTTAGCTGCAGCTCATCCTAACTGAGTAAAAATTTAAACAAGTTAGTGATTAAAAATAATAATAATAATAATAATAATATATTACTGTTATCGACTGAACTTTATTTTTATTCAATAAATTGAACAAAGTGTCTAAATTAGATCATCGAGAATTGAAATGAACAGGAACAGTCCTGGTTAAGAATAAAAATGAAATAAAGAAGAAATTCGAAAAAGCAGGTCAACTGTACATCTATCTTCTTCTTCACTCACATCATAGGGTGTAAGCAGGTCATTTGGGGGCTCATCAATTCTGCTAATAAAGAATGCTAGTGAGTTGTACAACAATGGTGATTTGCAAACAAGAGACTTGGCATACTCAAAGGTCACTGGCATATCCTCTCTTGTTCTGTTATATGCTATGAAATGTTTGATTTAAGATTTCAGCTGCTTTATTAAGCTTGAATTTGATCAACTTGGTGCAAGAATTGAGAGCCAAGCCATGGATAGTTAGAATAAAGCCAAGACAGATAGTCTTTGTGAGAGGCTAAACTGGCATATCTTTTTCAGAATTTTACAAAAATGTTTCACTTGCTGATAGACAGTCTATCATCCACAATACGGCAGAACTAAGGTAGATAGGTATAGATTAAGGATAATTGAAATTGTCAATCAGTTCTGTGAGCCATTTGAAGGCAATTGGAGCAATATTTTTAAAGTTATTATTAGATCATCGTCTCATCTTCGCTTTCAGGAAGGTCACCTTTCCCAGCACAAACACAAAGCATGTCGCACTTGCGGATTTCTGCAGAGGAGCACTTTCCAATGCACATTTTTTTGCATCTGCAGTGAATGGTGATACGGCTTACGTAAGTTGGCCGCTATGACAATGAATTTGTCAGAGGAATAACCCCAAGAGCATCACTGAATACCCATCCAAAATTTAGGGGGTTCTAAAACTATTGGTTCCCTTTACGTAGCCTGTAAAATGATTCCCCACTGATATACAACTCTAAAGATGTGGTATTTAAATCTGTTTTCAGTGGGTGGAAGGTTTTTTCACTGATTTTTTCCTGTGGAATAAGTGCACTCGCACTTATTCCTGTGGAATAAGTCGTTCAGAGATTTAGAGTCAGTAAGATTCTTTCCATAGGCTGCTATTGTTGCTTTTCTTGTCACCTCTATAACTTCCTCTAGGTAATTCAATATAATTACGAGGTCAATCTTGACTTTTCTCGCCAATTCCACCATTTCATTTATTATATTATATTTTAGAGCTGCTTAAACGAATATCTTCTTACCAACAGAAAATATAAAACTCGGTGTGCCAGTGCCACTAAGGCAGCGCAGAAGTCCAATACTGTTAACAATGTCCTATATGTGCATAATATATGGTCAGTAATGTACCATTTAGAATACCATTTAGTATTCTAGTATATGTACCATTACCATTTATTTATGTAACATTTTTCGAAGCACAGAACAACATTTCATCCCAAAGAGAAAGAAAAAGCCATCGATTGAAAATTCGGAGATAGCTATTCAATTTAAAATCACTGATAGGTTATAAAATTAGCTTCCCAGTTTCAAAGGCATTAATCAAAACAGTTCGTGGTAATGAACTGTAAGTAAGGAGCAACCCGGCTCGATAGTAACCGAAACTCCAAAAACCGGAATTATGATACCAATAGATACATCAAAAGAATCAAATTTTTATGCTGATTTTAAATATATAAGATTCATCGAGTTTATCTTTACCCATCAAAAGTTACGAGCCTGGAAAAATAGGCCTTATTTTCAAAAAAAGGGGAAAACACCCCCTCAAAGTCATAGAATCTTGATGAAAATTACACATCAGATTCAGCGCATCAGAAAACTCTACTGTAGAGGTTTCAAGCTCCTATATGCAAAAAAGTGAAATTTTGTATTTTTTGCCAGAAGAAAGATTATTTGTTTATTTGATCTGACTATTTGATGCATGTTTACTTGTTTTTTTTTTGTTTTTTTTTGTTTTTTGTTTTTTTTTTTCCAGGCGTGATCGTATGGACTCAGTGGTCATAGAATGTAGCGAGAGGGCTCATTCGAGCGGAAATGAAAGTTTCGAGTGACCTTTTTAAGGGACCAAAAAATCGGAGGGCAACTAGGCCCCCTCCCACGCCCATTTTTTCCCAAAGTCACCGGATCAAAATTTTGAGATAACCATTTTGTTCAGCATAGTCAAAAAATCTAATAACTATGTCTTTAAGGAAGACTTAATCCCCCACAGTCCCCGGGGGAAGGGCTGCAAGTTATGAACTATGCCCATTGTTTACATATATTATTGGTTATTGGGAAGTATAGAGACGTTTTCAGGAGGGAGTTTTTCTGGTGGGAGGGGGGCCATGGGAGGGGTTACGGGATAGAATCTTTCCATAGAGTAATTTGCCATGGGTGAAGAGAATTTTCCATGAAGGGGGGTGCCAGATATACCAGCATTATTTAAAAAAACGATCAGAATTAAAAAAAAACAAGTTTTTTCAACTGAAAGTAAGGAGAAGCATTAAACTTAAAACAAACAGAAACTATTATGCATATGAGGGGTTCGCCCCCTCGTCAATACCTCGTTCTTTATGCTAAAGTATTTTTAATACTTTTAAAAGAACTATTTGTTCTAATTAAACGGCCTTTGTGATTCAGGGGTCATTCTTAAAGAATTGGAACAAAATTCGAACTTTAGCGTAAAGAGAGAAGTATTGACGAGGGGACGAAAGCCCTCATATGCGTAATAATTTCTGTTCGTTTTTAGTTTTAATGTTGGTCCTTAGTTTCCGTTGAAAAAACTTGTTTTTTTGTTGTTGTTTTTTTTTTACCGAATAGCAACGCATTCTTTCCTAAAGCTCCATGTAATCCGTACAAAATAATACGGTTAATAGAAAAAAAAAAATGTTTTATTGCTTCATTTACCACATCTTTGTGCAGGTATGGGGGGGGCTGAAGCCTCAAAAGTGTATTCCAATGCCCGAATTTTTGAAACCTCTGTTGGCCCTCAGGTAAATATAAAAGGAAGTCTAGGGTAAGTGTTGAAATTAACCTCTAAACTCCCTTCGTTTCCGGGAATACTTTTCCTGTGGCGTGATTGCTCCCCTCTTATTGCAAAAAATAAAATGTATTTGTAATGTAAAAAATTACATTGAAATGCTTCCCAGCAGAAATTGGGGAGAGTTGGAAGGGGAAATCGTGATTTCTGCCAGCAACTTTCCCTGGACGGGGGCAAATACATTAGAAACTTTGTTTTTACCGAAATTTAAACGGGAAAATTTATCTTTTTCCTATTTGTATATTGTTTTATGTCTTCTTGTTTCCCATAATTTATCGGGCTCCTACCTCCCCCTCCATCTCCATGAGAGACATCCACATTAAATAAAGGTTTGTTTATAAGAACTCACCTTGAAAACCGTCCCATTGCCACGTGCCTGGTGCAGTCAGAATTCCTATTTTCCAAAACACGGTTGCAGTTCAAATTTCAAACTTCAGTCTTAAAATTGAAATGCCAGTGTCAAAATTTTTGAAACTAATTAGACAATCGATTTCTAAATAGTGAAATTAGGCGAATATCTTAATTGCCTTTTGGATGTTTATCAAACAGTTCGCGGTAACGAACTGTAAGTAAGGAGCGACCCGGCTCAATAGTAACCGAAACTCTAGAAAAAGGGATTTTGATACCAATAGATACGTCAAAAGAAACGGACTTTAATGCTGATTCCAAATATATTAGTTGCATCAAGTTTAGTTGTACCCATCAAAATTTACACGCCTGAGAAAATTTGGCTAATTTTCGAAAAAAGGGGGAAGGACCCCTAAAAGTTAATGAACCTTAACGAAAATCACACCATCATATTCAGCGTATCAGAGAACCTTACTGTAGAGGTTTCAAGCTCCTGTCTACAAAAATGTGGAATTTTGCATTTTTTGCCATAAGAAAGATCACGGATGCGTGTTTATTTGTCTTTTTTTTCCCAGGGGATGATCGTATCGACCCAGTGGTCCTAGAATATCGTGGGAGGGCTCATTGGAACGGAAATTAAAAATTATAGTGCCATTTTTAAGGGACCAAAAAATGGAGGGCAACTAGGCCCCCTCCCACGCTCATTGTTTTCCCAAAGTCACCCGATCAAAATTTTGAGATAGCCATTTTGTTCAGCATGGTCGAAAATATGATAACTATGTCTTTTAGGATGACTTAATCCCCCGAAGTCCCTGGAGGGAGGGCTGAAAGTTATGAACTTTACGCAATGTTAAAATATAGTATTGGTTATTGGGAAGTATACAGATGTTTTCAGGGGGAATTTTTCTGGTAGTTAGGGGGGGGGGGTGGGTCGGGTGTTATGTGGGATGATCTTTCCAACAGAATAGGAAAACTCTACTGTAGAGGTTTCAAGCTCCTATCTGCAAAAACGTGAAATTTTGTATTTTCTTGCCAGAAGAAAGATTATTTGTTTATTTGATGCATGTTTACTTGTTTGTTTTTTTTTGTTTTTTTTTTTCCAGGTGTGATCGTATGGACTAAGTGGTCAGAAAATGTAGCGAGAGGGCTCATTCGAGCAGAAATGAAAATTTCGAGTGACCTTTTTAAGGGACCAAAAAATCGGAGGGCAACTAGGCCCCCTCCCACGCCCATTTTTTCCCAAAGTCACCGGATCAAAATTTTGAGATAACCATTTTGTTCAGCATAGTCAAAAGCGGAAATTTAATGCACTTTACATATCCTTCGATCTTGAGAAGGGTAAAGCAATTTTCTCAACCTCCGTCCTTTGCAAATCCTCCATCATCGCCTTCAATTAGAGGGTAGAGGGGCATGGGTCCCCTAGATTTTTTTGGGGCTATTTTCATTGAAGAATCCCCTTTTTGGCATTTTCATTGGATAAATTGAAAAACCGACAAATTTGCCCTCCCCCCTCCTAGAATTAAAAAAAAATAATTTTGCCCCTCCCTTAAATTTTCGTTAATTGACACTACTGCTCTCCATAGAAGTTATGAATAGTGCCACAATTAATCATATGGTCTCTGAAAATCCTATGAAAAAATACGTTCATCCATCTCGAAGATTATATTTTCTTCCCCAACGAGAAGCGCATGATTTATTCACACCTCATCAAGGAATCTCCAGTCGCAAATTAGCCGATGACAGTTGAATAGTTTTGGCCCCTCTCTGTCTGGCATCTCGCGTGCCCCCCTTGATCTGTGCCATTTGCTTTTAAGGGTTCTCTTTGACTTTTTGACCTCCAATGGATTAAATCCAGTTTCTAAGACGTAAATATAATCATGCAGAAAATTAGTTGTAATCTTTTTATTGTTATATAAATGCCGAAACAGATAACGCTTTGAGGAAATAAAAGACAGACAAAGACATTTAATAGTCACTGTGGATTTTTATGTCAAAAGGGTTTGGGACTTATTAGGGGCATAACAATTTCACCTATGGGCTTTAATGGTCAAATCAAATTTTGGTAAATGATATTTACAAGTCTGTAGCTATTGTAAATTTCAGAGAAGTGAATGTGTCGGGATACAATGAGATAAAAGAGCAAAAAAGTGGCATATTTTAAAGATTTGGGACATAATAAGGCAAAAAAGGGACACATTTTGTCAATTTATGACATAAAAAGAAATATTTCCCAGCTAGATATATATTTTGGTAAAGAAGAATGTCACTTCTCACCAAATTAGTGCTTTTTTTTAGCATCCAGGTTTCGCAGAGATGTCGTAAGTAAGGGAGTTTCTCTAAAATAAGGGATTTACGTGTTTATATGAGTTTCTTGCTTTCATTCTAAGCCATTGGCTAAAAGTGACACATTTTTAGATGCTCAGGGAAACATTCTTGGCACAAAAAGTTGGCAACCCGGGTGGCAGAAGCACTTTAGTTGTTATGACGCTATTGAGGAATACGGTACCCTTGGAATTTCTAAGCCTCCTCTATATGTTATAGTTTGTGATAATTTTTCTAGACTACATTGTGATCAGTCTGTATAATTGGCCTGTTCTGGTAAATTTAGTCTTCATTTCCTCGAATGAAATTCCCGTTTTCTTAAAACAGAAAATGAAACAACACCTGGTACACGAATGCAGAGATTGAAAGTAAAGGGAAGAAAAATTAGAAAATTGCTGGAACAGTAGGAAACCAATTAAACGTAACTACTAAAAGAATGAGTTGTAAAATGTGAGCATTTTAAAATCAGGAATAGAAGTCATTGTGGATTTCTATATAAAGGGGGGGTTTTACTATGGGTATTGCAACCAGGGCCTTATCCAGAGGGGAGGGTGTTTGACCCCCCCCCTCCTGAAATGTTTGTCTGACTCGTAAAAAGTAAAAAAATTGATATATTTTTTTTGCATTTTTTCAGTTGTTTGTTTAAACCCTCCATCTCGAAAAAAAATCCTTGTATAAAACACCCCCCCCCCCAAAAAAAAGCATCCTGGATACGACCCTGATTGCAACATCATTTATGTGGTGTGAATCAAAATTGAATTGAGTGTATAAAGATTGAAGCATCCTTTCTTAAAGTGTTGTTGATGCTGGTAGAATTCGATTGTTTGAAGGTAGATTGGTATAGTCGCTATTTTATGCCAGAGTTTAATTCGTTTTAATTTTGTTTAATTAATTTAACCCCCCCCCCCCATGAAAACGTGTCTGACTCGTAAAAACGTAAAAAAAATGCATATAAACAAATGTTGATGTTTATTTTTAAATTTGTACACAGACTGATCTCGTGATCAAACTATAATATGTAGAGGAGTCTTGGCCACCATTTGATTCTGTCAAAAAGAATTTAATTCTGTATATTACAGATTTGTCGTTGATTTACAGAGTTGATTTTACGTTTGAATTATTGCAAAACAAAACTATGATGGTATTTAATTCAACGTGATGGTTAAATTCAACCAGACCAAATAAAAATTAGCCCAATGTACTTTCCTTATTTTTTCCAGTAAATTCAAGTCGAAATATTACACATTGTATAGCTAACTTTGAAATATGAAAATATACAACTAAGCAGAATACCAAGACGAACAAGTCATTAGGGTACATAAAGAAAGAAAAACGAGCAAAAATGGGGTTTTTATAGGCCAAATGAAAATACTGACAAAACAAAGCGAATATTTCGAGAGGACAAACGCCTCTCTTCTTCAGCGCGAAACGAAACGATGTATCCAAGGAAAGTGCCGCAAAAAAAAAAAAAAAAAACACGGAAAGTCAATGTGAAAAGAACCAAAAAACTAAAACCTTAAAAGATGAATAAAATTCAATAAAAGCCAAAAATTAAAAGAATTAAAACCAAATACCTAACAACCATAAAAGCGAGTTATTCGCCAATATCCGCGATTTGCACAAAATCCAAAAAAATATGAACTGCCATCGACGGATACTAGCGAACAGTTGTTCGCTAGTATCCGTCGATGGCAGTACATATTTTTTTGGATTTTGTGCAAATCGCGGATATTGGCGAATAACTCGCTTTTATGGTTGTTAGGTATTTGGTTTTAATTCTTTTAATTTTTGGCTTTTATTGAATTTTATTCATCTTTTAAGTTTTTGTTTTTTTCTTTGGTTTTTTGGTTCTTTTCACATTGACTTTCCGCGTTTTTTTTTTGTTGTTGTTTTTTTTTCTCTTCGACACTTTCCTTGGATACATCGTTTCGTTTCACGCTGAAGCAGAGAGGCGTTTGTCCTCTCGAAATATTCGCTTTGTTTTGTCAGTATTTTCATTTGGCCTATAAAAACCCCATTTTTGCTCGTTTTTCTTTCTTTGTGTGATGTCAGGCCAATGTGGTTTAAGAAATTATCTAAGTCATTAGGGCTGCAGGGGTTTCAAAAGGGTGAAAGTTGGTCGTTTTTGGTCGCGTTTAACTTAACCATCATAACCGTCACGTTGAATTAAGTACCATCATAGTTTAGTTTTGCAATTATTCAGACATAAAATCAACCCCGTAAATCGGGGATTTTTAGATTATCGAAATAAATTATCAAAATCTATTAAAAAAAATTTAGTGTTTGCTTTTGAGTTTTTTTTGTCCTAGGGGCTTATATTCGTATTTTTTTCTCTTTATTTACTTTTGTGATCTGAGGACGGTCGAGTGGAGGTCACGACCGAAATATCTGTATTTTTTCTTACCTTTTTTACTGGCTGGAACTATCCTAGTTTTTTTTTCTTCACAATTTGTTTTTCATTTTGTGTGTAGACAAGAAACATTCTTTAATGGAGCTGTCCAAGAAAGTGACTAAAAATGTTCAAAACTGGATAATTTGGCTGTAAATATACTCCTGATCTAGTCGAGGAACACTATTAGGGTCTTTAGTTTTTTTATTTTACTTCTTTTCTTTTTTTTTCTGACATTGGTCGTATTGATAAGTGTCCAAAATATCCAGATTTTGAATATTATTAATAAAATCCACTATCTTCGAAGGCTCTCTTTCCTAGAAAATTTTATTTTATTATCTATTAGTCACATATGTACCAGAGTGGAGCCCCTCACCCCACATAGAAAAATGTTTAGTGTAAAAATGAATTAACGTGTTATCAATTTATAATTGTTATTATTTTGTCTTTTGCCATGGTCCTTTTTTTTATCATTATCGTATAATGTTAGCTGTAAAATGGTCATTTTCATAGTCAATCGCCCCCTTAAAATAAGTTGAACCTAAGTAGCTCAATCTCCCCCCCCCAAATTTCATGATTTTTATATATTTTCCTATACTTTAAACGGAATTTACCTGTTTTTTACGACTTCATTTCGACCTCCGGCCCCGAATCATTTCGTGCGTGCCTAGGAATACCCCTGCTCACATTCAATTCTTTCCATACCTCTCGCTTTAAAAGTAAATTATTGAACAATTACAAAATTGCCTTTAGGAAAAACTGTGTCTATCGAAATTAGTATCCCAAAAAGAAAACGCCCGCAAAGGGGTAGAAGCTTGGTATTTGGGGAAACCCGATTCCTCCAAATGCCGCAAATGGATTTGGGCTTTCAAATGGTCAGCTGAAGGACCACCAGTGGACACAGATAAATTTGTTTAACTAATTGACACTTTTGATTAGGCCAATGTTGGATAACAAACTGAATTCATCAAGATGAAATACGATACGTAACGTTATGCATGAGTAGGAGTAGCCCTTGCACGAGTTTTAGGCTAATGACCACAGTATGAAAATTAAGAAAATGAGACAAATCACTGGAACAGGGGAGGATCCAGGAGTTTTTTAGGGGGGGGGGGCGTAAAATAGGTTGATCCGATAAACTTGCGCTAGGAGCAAGTTTAATTAACGCAAACTTGAGTTAATTAAGTAAATTACACTACTTCACACTACGCTAGGAGGGGCCCTCGCACCTCCCCCTGGATCCACCACTGCACTGGAAATGAATTAAGCAACTTGTGATTGCTCAACAATCATTATGAATATGAATCTCTTGAATGTGATATTCTCTTGAATATTAGTCTTTATGAATATGAATGGAGTTTCTACCTGAATCTCTTATGAGAATACGGATCTATTCAACCTGGCACGTAAATACCTAATGCAAACTACTCGTTGCACTTTACTAACACAGGGTGGCGAATATGGTTTGCGTGTCTCACTTTCGTTTTAGCGAAGTAGCCAGCCAGTTTCGCTATTTATGACTAGTACACTTGCGCACTGTGAAGATTTTAAAAACTATACTATATATAACATAGGAATCAATGGTTTCATACAAGGCCGTATCCAGAGGGGGGATTAAGGGCATTGAACCCCACCCGCCCCGAAATGTTTGTCCAATTATTAAAAACGTAGCAAAAATGAATATAAACAAATTCTGGTATCTAGTTCATAAAAGTAGTTCTTGTACGCTTTTTTTTCAACAAAATGTTCGATATTTTATTAAAAAACAAAGCAAAAAAAAGAAGGTTGAAACTTGAAGCTTTTCAGTTAATTTTTAAATTTGAAGCCTAAATTAGTTAAGTAATTCATGGAACACAGAGTGAATTTGGATTATCACACACGGTTTTTCTGTGCGATAAATGTTTTATAAATTAATTTTGTTATGAATTTTTTTTTCGAAACAGGGGAAAAAATATCCCCTAGAATTCAAAGAATCTTAATAAAAATCATACCATCAGATTTACTTATGCAACGTTGTTTTACTCTACAAATCACAAAGATAATGGAACTATATACTTTATTTTTGACCTTGAGCAGGGATAGATAGATAGATAGATAGATAGATTTTTCATATAACAGGAAAATAATTAAGCAACAATCTACAAAAGGAAAGAATATAAATTTTTTTATATCAAGTAACGGTTTAGTTGCCGAACGATCTCTTACCAATCTCTTACCGAAAATATTGAGACTTTATTCAAAGAGAAATTAGAGATTGAAAAAGACATTCCTCTTAAAAAAGTGTACCGCATAAAGAGTGTTAGCCCCATTACAGTTAGAAACAACAAACAAGCTGGAGTATCACCTGTTCTTATTTCTTGTGCGAACAATTTGGACTTGCAAATACTATTGGGCAATGTAGGCAAACTTAAAGGAAGCGGTATGATAATATGTACTGATTTGCCTCCTTCACTAAATGCCCTACGTAATGAGCTTTTGGCCAAGGCACGTGATCTTAAAGCTCAGCAAATATCCAAGTTCACGCGAGTGAAACAATCCGGGGCCAGACTATTGCTGCAAACTAGAAACGATATTACTGGCCCATGGGTAACAAATGACGAATGCTAATATTAGTTGTATATATATCTATATAATGATTTGTCAGATTGATTTTGTTTTTGTTTTTTATTATTCAGTATATAGTCTTAAGTCTATGCTGCTTAGGAATGTGAAGATCGATAAGTAAAGTGTCCTACTTAAAAAAAAGTGTATTTATTTCGTTCTCTATGTTCTTCTTTATTTTTGTTTCATTTCTTTTTGCTCTTTTCGTTCCTATGTGCTTTCCTTTTTTCCGTATTTTTCACTTATTTCCAAATCCCTGCTCATCTATCTCTGAGCTCCTAGGCCTAAATTCATTAAAATTGTTTCAGTTTTCTTGCCGTATATCTTTTGTTGCAGAAATTCTACAGGAACGTACTGCCGTTGACTTTTTTCCACTGTGTCGCCCCAGCCCACCGCCAAGTGGAGAATATGGGTGAGTTATTTTTTCTTCTAATTTGAATAGTGGTGGCTGTGGTGGAACTCGCGATAGGTTGAGTGAGTTGGAGGAGAGACCCTTGAATTTATCACAGATTCTTTCATGCATTGATAGAGAGGATGAAAACACTTATGATTATTTTATTAATAATTTACCCATGAACAAATACCTTTTTCTAGGAATGATTATGAGTAAACCAACAAAGAAGTGTCTGAGAACAGCATTTCTAAATTGTTGTGGATTTCTGAGTAGTTTAGAAAATATTTCACTATTGCTTCCCGACCATAAGATTGATGTTTTTGGTGCATGTGAAACATTTTTAAATGAGCAATCTTCTGAGCTAGCTCATATAAATGGGTAAAAGTCGTTATTTAAACATAGAATAGGGAGACAGAGAGGAGGGTTGGCTTTTTTTGTAAATGATAGTATACCTGTAAGAGAAGTGAACGATTATGATTACCTTTATGAAGAAATGGCATTTGAATTTTTTGCTATTGAGCTAGATTTAAGTCCTTCGAAAGTATTATGTTGCGTCCTATATAGGCCGCCGAGTTCGGCTGCTAAACAATTTGTAGAAAAGTTCGATGAACTTAGCTCGCTGATGACCCAAAGAAAGTGTAAGTTAATGATGTTGGGTGATTTTAATATTGATATTAGTAATGTACATAGGGATGTGAATTGAATGCTTTCGAATAATGTTGCCGTTGACTTTGTAACGATTTGTATGTCTGCGGGTTTGCTTCCAACATGCCGGATCCCGACGAGAATCACGGAGTCGTCAGCGTCGTTAATTGACAATATTTTCACAAATTTAGAGACACTGGGCTGTAACGTTATAGTTGATGATACTTCTGACCATTTTACGATCCTGTGCGACCTTGAAACGGGTCCCTCCCCTAAACCCTCTTCATTGAGGTCAGGAAGACTGGACGCTGCTTCGATTGATAAACTGAAAAGTTTACTGTCCCAAGTCGACCGGTCTCCCTGCTTAGAATGTGACGACGTGGACAAAGCTACAGAATACTTCATCAATCAGTTTGAAATAGTACTTAATAAGACATGTCCTTTATCAAGCAGGCAAGCTAGGCGTTATGTTAAACCAAAGAAACCATGGATTACAGCTGCTGTTCTGTCCTCTATACATACCAAAAATAACCTCTTCAGGAAATTCATGGCAGATCCTACACATGAAAATCAGGCCAAATTTCGGCAGTACAGAAATTGTCTGACAAAATTACTGCGACAAGCGAAGCAGTCATACTATCTTCAGGAATTTCAAAATGCTGAAGGGTCCCCGAAAAAGACTTGGTTGATTATTAATGAATGCCTTGGGAAAAAGAAAATGAAAACCTTCCGGAAGAGATATTATCACCAAAAGACAAGAAAATTGTTAAAGGAAAGCGAAATGTTGTTGGTGTCCTAAATGAGCACTTCGCAAATATTGGTCACGTAACATCACTTGAGGCACCAACTCGAAGTTTACCCGATTCAGCATATTCTGCTTACATGCCGCCTCCATCGGATTGCTCTCTTTTCCTAACGCCGGTCTCAGCAGATGAATTACTGCAAGTTATATACCAACTGAAGAATGGGTCGTCGGAAGGTACGGATGGCTTGTCGACAAGCCTATTAAAACGGATAATGCCTGATGTTACAGAATTTTTAGTTCATGTTATCAACTTATGTTTTTCAAGTGGACGTTTCCCAGCTTGCTTAAAGTCTGCACGTGTTTTAGCCCTGCATAAGGGTGATGACGTGAAATATCCAACAAAGTTCAGGCCAATCTCGATCCTATCTTCATTCGCAAAAGTAATTGAACGATGTCTTTACAACCGTATAGTGAAGTTTTTTGATAAGAGGGGATGTTTTAATGACCTTCAGTTTGGGTTTAGGAAGGGTCATAGCTCTGAACATGCAATTCTGACTCTCACACAGTTTATACACGACACTTTGGATAAAAAAGAAATTCCAGCTACTATATTTATAGATATTAAAAAAGCGTTCGATACTATTTGTCATACAATTTTGCTTCGTAAACTGGAAAATTATGGTATACGTGGACCTACAAATTCTCTGATTGACTCATATTTAACTGGGCGCAGTCAGTTTGTGGATGGTGGAAATGCTACCTCTTCACTACTTGGTATTACTGGTCAAGTCGGCGTTCCTCAAGGATCCATACTTGGACCTCTACTCTTTCTTATTTATGTTAACGACATCAACAGGGCGCTGGATGATCTCGGGCTAAATGTCCTATTCGCTGATGATACAGCCTGCACAGTGAGCGGTACTGATGAAAGATCGCTTAAGAAGAATTTGTTGGCAGCTTTCGAGAGGATAGAAACTTGGTTTAGTGCAAATAAATTATCTGCTAATATGCCAAAAACCAAGTTCATGATTTTCTCTCGTACTGACCAGTCATTACCTGAACTTAGTATACTACCCATTGATGAATATACTTATTTGGAGCGTGTATCTACTATGAGATATTTAGGAGTGCTAGTTGATCAGAATATGAGTTGGAAGGAACACATTGCTAAATTGCGGATGAAGTTGGGAAGGAATGTTGGAATATTGCGGCATTTGAAATTTATTCTACCTTTTCATGCGATGAGATCGGTATATTTTGCCCTAGTTCATTCTTATCTGAGTTATTGTCCCCTGATTTTTCTGAATACATTTAAAACTCATATAAAACCACTTCAAAGGCAGCAAAATAAAGCACTGCGTATTCTGAAAACTTTCATTCCCTCCCCAATATCCCTACCATCAAAATCGCCAAATAAAAGTATATTTTCTTTCCTTAATATATTACCAGTGAAATTATTATTATCTTTTCATGGATTGATGTTTTGTGTTAAGTATTTTGCTCAAATTCTACCGAAAATTTTCTATGCTATGGATCTATTTAACCAATGTGAGCACGATTATGGAACGAGGGGATCTTTTCAGTATGTTGAACCCCGAGCTTGCACTGAGAGATCGAGGTTCTCACTCAGGCACTGCATAACCAAACTTTGGAATGTGCATGGGTCGGGTCTTAATATTAGTCTTTCTGTTGGTACACTGCGGGGTCATTTAAAAAATCTTTTACTAACCCTTTGATCATTTTATTTAATTTCATTTTTTTTTAATTTTTTTTTTAAATTCAGTTATGGTCTACCTGCTGGCACATTCTATTGGTAGGGTTTCCCCACGGCTTCACTTCACTATTTTTGGTGTTTTGTTTTAGTTTGTTCTCCATTTGGCTGCTGGCTTGGGGTGATGCTTGGTAAGTCTTACATTTTTCTTTCTTTTTTATCTATTTACAAAAGTGTGATTATGTAAAATGCAGTTATATATTATGTTTTTGTTGTTTTTATTTGTTATTGGTTGCCTGGTAATACGAGCTAGACTCTCAGCCGGGCATACCCATATTGTAGTTGTATTTAGTTTATAAATAAAAGAATCTGAACCTGAACCTGATAAGATTTATAGCTTTATCGTAAGTATTCGAAAGTGGTTTGAGAAAAGAAGGGAAAGTAGACATCCATATGACGGGGCAAAAGGAAACATAAGAACGAATTAAGCTATAAGATCAGATTGGCAAATAAATATTATCTAAATATTTGAGTGTCTTTTCTGTGATTACAGTTTTGCCGTACTTTGGAAGTTTGTTAAGATGTGAGTTTTATTTACTTGTTTTATCTGTTGATCTTTTTTTCTCTTGTTTGTGTTGTTCTTTGTCTTTTTCTTTAGATGAATAACTTTTTTTCTTTTTCTTTTTTTCTCGTTGATAAAGGATCCCAGATGTGGAGTCGAAATATTCGGATTTTCTTAATATTTTGTTGTTCCTTTTGTTTTTAGTACGTTTGTCACTGCTTTATTTAAATTAAACCCGTCTTTCCCTCTTAAACTCTCTTGCAAATTGTGATGAAGATGTAAGAAAAATTAAAATTTCGAATTAAATTTGCGTATACTTATCGGCAACTGCGCCCCCTATTTTTTTTATTAATCCCACCTCCTCTCCTCTCTGTGACATAACAACAGTAGTACTACTACAGTAGTAGTACTACTAACAACAACTCACCGCAGCACCAAGCCGCCTGAGGCCAACACAGCTACGCACGCTCCTCCTCCATCCCAACCTATTCAAAGCCTCCCCTTTTACGCCCGCCCATGAAGTTCCTATTTCCTTTAAATCTTTCTTAATGACGTCCTCCCACCCCAGACGAGGATGACCTGCTTTCTGTTTAGCCCTAGACGGTTGGCCGAAAAGAACAATCTTCGGCAATCTGTCATCCTTCATCCGCACAACGTGCCCAAGCCACCCCAACCTTTCTTTCATTATAGCCCTAGAGAGCGGTATTGAATCACATTTTTGGTATGGCCTATTATTTGAAATACGGTCAGTCAGCCGGGTACCCATAACAATCCTTAAGCAATTTCTCTGGAAAACATCTAGCAAATCTTCATCCGCTTCTCGGAGTGCCCATGCTTCAGAGCCATATTTGACCACTGTCGTCACTGTGCCTTCTAATATTCTAATCTTGGTTTGCAGACTTATCTTCCTATTTTTACAAACTTTTTTTAACTGTGAAAAAACACCCTGAGCCTTGGATATTCTACTTTTGTCATCTTCACTGCTCCAACCGTCTTTACTAATAATACTACCAAGGTAAGTGAAGCTGCCCACCTGATCAATATTAGAACCACTGTCATCACTGTAGCTTCTAATATTCTAATCTTACAGAATTATCTTTCTGTTCTTCCAAACTTTTTTTTAACTGTGAAAAAACAAACTGAGCCTTTGGCTATTCTACTTTTAACATCTTCACTGCTCCCACCTACTTTACTAATAGTATTACTAAGGTAAGTGAAGCTGCCCACTTGATCAATCTTTTCATTACACAACGTCACCTTTTCATCTTCACTTATTCCTAGCCTTAGTGACATAGTCTTCTTAACATTAACTTTCAAACCTATTCTAGCACCTTGAACTCGCGAAACCTCTGAAAGTTCATTCATTTTGCTCACACTTTCCTCTAGGATGCTTAAATCATCAGCATAATCTAAGTCCAGGAGACATTTTCCTCCCCATTTGATTCCGTGGTCTCCCATTGCCTTTCTTGTGCTCCTTAAGACAAAGTCCATCAAAATAATCCATATAAAGGGGGAGAGAACACAACCCTGCTTAACTCCTGATTCAATACAAAACCAGCTGCTTACCTCATTTCCTACCTTAACCGCAGCAGTGTTACTAATTTAAAAACGACATTTATTTTTTAAATTGGGTATCCAAACAATATTGATACAAACACAGTCTGCTACTATAAATATTTAAAATGATCAAAATTTTTAACAAGGATTATTAGCCTTCATTATCATTTTCTGTATTTTTATCCTATATTTTCATTTTTTTTCCCTTTTCCTTTTCCTTTTATAGAGGGCGCAACTGCGCCCTCTATAAATTTTAGTAAAAATAAAACTTCTAAATTACAAAATGGTTTTAATCGTTAGATTGTTTGTTTGAAATGTTTCGCCCCTAAAGCTTTGGCGCCCTGGGAAAGTGTCTCCTTTGTCCCCCTAAAACCACCTCTGAATCTTAGAGGGGTTTGATTATCGCTAGTAAATTATGCTGATGATATTTTGAGCATTAGTCAAACGCAGACCAATTTAGAAGAGAATTTTTGAGGAGCACACACATATCGGGCTAAAGCTCAACCAGAATAAAACTGAATTCCTAGTTTTCAACCACCGCAGTAGAGTCAGTTTAACTGTCTCTTGGTGATCATGTCGCTCTTGAACAACATCACCTTACTTACCTTGGAATACAAACTAGGAAAAATTTGTACCCAACCCTAGCTTTATTGAGCGATTTTTTTGCGAATAAGACTTGAAAAGCTTATGGGCTGCCAATTCCCAAGGAATTTAAATTTAGCAGCCGTATCCTAGCTTCCATGTATAATGCCTTTGTAGTCGCGCATTTGCTCGCTCTTTCGCTATTTTAGCCACTTTTCACGTATGGTGATAAAGTAGGAAGTGTTGTTTATAAATATGCAAAGTACCTACTTCTGCTGCATCTTTGGACTAGTGGTAGCACTATAGGAAACAAATATGAAGTTACTAGCTCTTTGAAGGCTCTTTATAGAAGAGCTGAATATCATCAAAAGCTGCTAAACTTTGAAAGTACTTTTGTCCTTCGGTAGGCTACTCATTTTTTTTAGTATTGATTTGTGTTTAATGTTTTTTTTTTTTTTTTCTACTCCACAGTTATGTGGTTTTGTGCGTTTTGAAGAGTAATAAAATTATACATACGCATGCACATTGAGGTAGATGCACGTAAGCCAAATTAAGAACGACTTTTGATCAATCAAACTTTCTTTTTAAAAGGAAGAAGGTTGAATCCTGTTTTTGCACTGCTAGGATAGACACATTTTTGGAAGGTCTTTATTCTAAAACATAAATAATGAATCTCAGAGTCTGGTTGTTTGGCTCATTCAAAATAAGAATATAATTGTTTCTGACTAAACCTGTTAAATTTAAGCTGATTAAAACCTGTAATAGCAGCCCAGGTAAGTGAAGCTATCCATTTGAAAGATTTTCTCGTCCCACAAAATTACCTCTTCACCTTCATTAATTGCTAGTCTAAGTGACATAGTCTTCTTAATTAATTTTCAAACGTGTTCTTGCACCCTGAACTCGCAAAACCTCTAAAAATGTATTCATTGTGCTAACATTTTTATCTAGGACGCTGAAGTCATCAGAATTCTAGTAGACTTTTACCTTCCCATTTGATCGTTTGCTCTCCCATTGCCTTTACCGTGTTCCTTCTTGTTATACGCCAAACTTTCATGTTCGGGTGTTCCTACGGGGTGGCAAATGGGATCCACACGGGTCATTTGCGTAGCTCCCTGGCATCGCTATTTTTTACCACTGAACTTGCGCACTGAGAAGATTTTAGAAAAGTATTTAAACAGTAATATTTTACAAACATTGTTCCAGAAGATCTGCTATTTGCAAAACCTTTTAAAAGTTACACAGCTGGAGAAGCAATTTTTTATATGATAAATTGGTATTTTGAAAAGAATTGAATAACCTTGTCTTATTGTGTGGGTGTATGTACAAATGGCGCAAAATCAATTACAGGAAAGTTTTCAGGTTTTGTGGCACGGGTTAAGACCTTTTTAGGCCCAGCTCCCTCGAGCTAAGACCAAGGTCCGCAGCTAAGCAAAAACACAACAATTTTTTAATCTTTCATCGAGAAGTCCAATGACTTAGAGACGAAAAAGGAAACTTTTACTTTTACTTACTTTTTCTGCAAAGTCTCTGTAGTTTTCAATGGGTTTTCAAGTTTTATTCCGACTAGAGTTTCTAGGACCTCTGTAAAGCTATTGGACAATGTGTTTTCAAATGTACCTTTAAGATCTCCAGAAGTCATTGTAAATATTAAATCTGTCTGCTCTTTGGGAATCATCAGGTTGTTAATGTTTTTAAGATTGTTAACTTTGTTGGGGATGTCCTGGGTACTTAATTATTTTTTTTTTCTTTCGAAGAAGCTGTCTCTGCTTGAAAAAATAATAAGGATTCCAAATCAATAAACTTCATTTTAAACTGAAAGATACTTTTCACTGTACTTTTCTTTGTCCAATTTTTCCTAGACAAGCCAGTATTGAAATGATTTTGAAGGTATACAACAGGCCTTAAGAGTTATTACTTTTTTTTTATTCAACATTACACAACTAGATAGAAGTCAAAAGAAAATGACTCCCTAGAAAGTAAAATCCAAAAACATAAAAGAGAAGCATATTGTCTATAGTAATACTCTAGAGTAATAACTGCCAGAGTCCTGGTAAACTGACAGTTTTTGGGTAGAGTTCTATAGAAAGATGAGCTATTGACGAGTCACCGTATGGCTTGCATAATGTCAATTTTTGAAGAAATTCTTAGAGGTATTTTGGAAATAAGTTTGTCCTTTATCCTTTATAAGCAAGTTTGATCGCTCAAGGGATTAAAAAGAACGGTACTTTATTACATTCTTGATTATGCTCAGAAAATGCTTGCGCACAAAGGGTGAGATAGAAACTTCTGAAAAATGGGTTTGTCTAGTTTTATTTGTTTCGGGAGGTTAGTCTGACCCTCCTCCCTCAGTCCCTTTCTATTACCATCTTGTTGATTTCCTGTTTATGCTTTAAGACTCAAATCTATCTTGTAATAGTAGAAGTAGTATCTATAATAGTAGTAGCAGTATGCACAGAGTGACTTTTGGTTAGTCCAGCATTATCCCTCTCAACACGCCCTGAAAGTTTCAACTTAATACTTTGTTGTTCCTGTGAAACACTCATACATCCTTTTAGCAACCTGAATGCATATAGTAAATTTTGATTTAGTTCAACATCCCCCTAAAGATTCCCTGAAAGTTTGCCCAAATACCCCCTTAACCTCAATAGAAGTAGCAGTCGTAGCTGTAGCAATATTGGTAAAATGTGCAGAGTGCCTGTTTCTTAGTTCAATGTCCCCTCAACATGCCCTGAAAGTGCCAAGCTAATTCTCTAAGCCGCACCTAAGATATTTCTTGTATGCCCTTTTGAAAATCTTTATGCATATAATGCGTTTTGATTTATTAGAAACACCCCTCTAAACATTCCCTGAAAATTTCACGTTAATACCTTTATTCTCACTAGTATGCACACAGTGTCTTCTGGTTAGTTGAAAATCTGTCTCAACATACCCTGAAAGTTTCAACTTAAGGCTATAGCCTGTTCCTGATATATTACTGGTACATACTTAAATTTGCTTAAAATATGGACACAAAAGCTGAATTTTCAATTACCTAAGAAAATACACAGACATAAAACAGTGAGACTTTATCATAGGCAGGGCGATAGCGCTGCCTAGGTAAAGAATGATGTGGGGACAATGTATTATTTATTTTTTCTTCTCCATATCTGGGCAATTCGTATCGAAGGAGTTGTCGTAGGAAGTTCGAAAAGGGCTCATTCGATTGGAAATTGGAGTGGCTAGTGCCTTTTTTAATAGTCGAAAGTGATTGGAGTGCCACTAGCCCCCCACGCCCATCATTCCCCCAAAAACATACAATCACAAGTTTGAGATAGCCATTTTGTTCAGCGTAGTTGATTTCCAGATAGAAAATATCTTTTTGGGGAGGATACTCTCCTACAACCTTCGGGGCAAGTTTAAAGTTATGCCCTGGGGGCATATAAGGTTTTTATAGAAGGCGTTGTCGTAAGAACTTCAAAAAAAGCTCATTCGATTGGGAATTCAAAGGGCTAGTACCCTTTTTAATAGTCGAAAGTGATTGGAGGGCAACTAATCCCTCCCACAACCCTCGCGGCAAGGGTTGTAAGTTATGCCCTGGGGGCATAAAAGATTTTTATAGAAGGTGTTGTCATAGAAACTTCAAAGAAGGCTCATTCGATTGGAAATTGAAATGGCTAGTGCCCTTGTTAATAGTAAAAAGGAATTAGTGATTTTCTTTTGTTATTGTTGTTGTTTAGACCAGGGCACTTCGTACGCCCCTCTCACGCCCACCTTTTCCCCAAACACATCCAACCAAAATTTTGAGATAGCCATTTTTTTCAACGTAGTTTTAAGTTCTGTAAATTAGATCCTTGAGGATGACAACCCCCTCAAAAGCCTCAGAATAAGATTTGTAAGTTATGGCCTGGGGGCATATAAAGTTTTTAGAAACTTCAAAAAGGGCTCATTCGATTAGAAATTAAATGGCTAATGCCCTTTTTAATAGTCGAAAGTTATTGGAAAGCAACCAACACCCCTTCCACGCCCACCATTTCCCCAAACACATCCAATCAAAATTTTGAGATAGCCATTTTGTTCCACGCAGTTAAAGTTCAGGAAATTATAACTTTGAGCAGGACACTCCCCCCCACAGTCTTCAGGGGAAGGGTTATAAGTTATGCCCTGGGGGCATATAAGTTTTTATTGAAATCTTTGTCGTAGAAACTTGAAAAAGAGCTATTTCGATTTGAAATTCAATGGTCTAGTGCCCTTTTTAATAGTCGAAAGTGATTTGAGGGCAACTAGCCCCCCCCCTCGCCCACCTTTTCCCCAATAACATCCAATCAAAATTTTTAGATAGCCATTTTGTTCAGTGTTGTGAATTTCCAGATAGAAATTATGTTTTTGAGGAGGATACTCCCCCATAGCCCTCAGGGCATGAGTTATAAGTTATGCCCTGGGTGCATATAAGGTTTATATAGAAAGCGTCGTCGTATAGTAAAATTAATGTCAATTTTCAGAAGGCCTAAACTATGACTCGTCTTTTATCAGAGGAGTTTTGACTAAAAGCTCACAATTAATATTCCACGAAAGTACAGCTTGCACAGTAGTAGGCACATCCATCTCATACCGTGGGCTTTGCTAGTTGACTGTTGTTATTAGGACACTTTACACTTTAACAATTATGGCCGGCAACTTACATTTCCGAGCACGGAGAGGCACTGTTAGAGGTGTGGTGGCATGATCCACAGCGACAGCAGAGGGCCCAATTGGTGCAGTGCGAGGCCAGATGCCCAGTCTTATGACACGAGAAACAACGCTTTTGGAGGTATATAAATGCTTGTGCAGAAAGATTTTCGTAGCCTACTTTCACAGACACTTTCAATAACTGAAGTAGTAAGGGCGTGCACAGTATCACCAGTGATTGCGTAATATGACTTACCACGGGTCAGTCACCTATTACTATGAACGGTACATGCCTTACCAGACGGGTTTCTAAGGTAACACCCATTTTCTTGGGGTCAATCAGAGAGAGAGCGGTGGTTACTCCATATACAGTAACTTGATTAGTAGGTTTTTTTTAAAACTTGGCAATGTATAATGTACTCAAGCATGTTTTGAGGGTTTGATTACATGCCTTACCAGACGGGTTTCTAAGGTAACACCCATTATTTGGGGTCAATCAGAGAGAGAGCGGTGGTTACTCCATATACAGTAACTTGATTAGTAGGTTTTTTTTTAAAACTTGGCAACGTATAATGTACTCAAGCATGTTTTGAGAGTTTGATTTTTTTGTTGTCACTATTCTAGTTTTTTCTAAACCAGTATTTGCTTGCCTGTATAGAACCATGCTATTTGCTTAACATCCGTTTTTTTTATTTGTCCTTGAAAAACTGTATACAGTTTTTTTTCTGTTTTTGTTGTCAATTTTACAATGGCACCTTTTCAGAGCATGTACTTATGGATACCTTTCCAAGCAAGATGGTTAAACATGCTTTTACAATCGGAAATGTTTGATCAACATTTGCAAAAAAAAGGGGTAATGGGATTTGCGAATTGGAGGAGATGGGGTGATTATGTACTGTATAATACACACGCGATGTTTTGGAGAGTATTGTCAATTTAACGAGAAATGACTGAAAAGTGTTTTGAGGGAGATGGGTTGCATGGAGGGTTGAGTTTTTCAAAGAGAGTGAGTATTTGACATTTTTGCAATAAGGGATAAGGAATTCGCAAATTTGACTCTATGAACGATATTAATCAGTGTTTTGAATAATAGGAGTGTGAATGATTCTAATTAGTGATTGGATTGTATGACGGTGGAGAAAAAAAGGATTAAACTGATTAACAGTTAAGGTAACCCCGAAGGGGATGTTAACTCAGGTAATTTGTTACTTGACCTAGCTTTACCTCTCCGATCTGGTCTGTATAATACACAAGTAACGTTTGAAAAGCATTGTCAATTTAAAATAAGATCTAACGTCCCCTACGTTCCCCCATTTCTGAGGGGCAGGGGAGGGTAGGAGAGGGGGAGGGGGAGTCAATTTTGGAGGTATAACAAGTACCATTCATTACGATCGTAGCTCTATGTTGGCTCGTTTTAAATATTTCAGCTTGTCTATTCATTTGTGTTAAATAAAAATCTTGAATCTGGAAAATGAAAAAATAAGTATTTAAACAAAATGTACGATGCTGCTAATTAAAGAATAGTAGGCTACATTCAGAATTGTTTGCATGAGGGTTCAGATAAAGAGGGTTCACTTGCACGAGGGTTCAGATGTATGGGGGTTCAGTTGATTGGGGTTCAGTTACACGAGGATTCAGTTACAATGGAACCCACACAAAAACAATGGGGCACACACAAAAGCCAAATTAGCCCAGTGGCCTATGAGAAAACTCAGTAGCACGGGGGTTCAGTTGTACAGGGTTTCGGTTATACAGGGGTTCAGTTACATGGATGGTTCAGTTGCACGAGGGGGGATTTGTGAATTGGAGGAGATGGGGTGATAGTGTACTATATAATACACAAGTGATGTTTTGGAGAGTATTGTCAATTTAAAATAGTTTAGAAATAAAAAAAATTTAACAAGAAATGGCTGAAAAGTGTTTTGAGGGGGATGGGATTGCATGGAGGGTTGAGCTGCACGAGGGTTCAGTTAAAGCGGTACAGTTACACGGGGGTTTAGTTAAATTGGGTTGAGTTGCACGAGGGTTCAGTAGCACGAGATTTCAGTAGCACGGGGGTTCAGTTGTACAAGGTTTCGGTTATACAGGGGTTCAGTTACATCGAGGATTCAGTTGCACGAGGATTCAGTTAAAGGGGTATAGTTACACAGGGGTTTAGTTAAATTGGGTTGAGTTGCACGAGGGTTCAGTAGCACGAGGGTTCAGTAACACGGGGGTTCAGTTGCATGAGGGGGGATTTGTGAATTGGAGGAGATGGGGTGATAGTGTACTGTATAATACACAAGTGATGTTTTGGAAAGTATTATCAATTTAAAATAGTTCAGAAATAAAAAAAAAATTAACAAGAAATGGCTGAAAAATGTTTTGAGGGAGATGGGATTGCATGGAGGGTTGAGTTGCACGAGGGTTCAGTTAAAGGGGGTACAGTTACACGGGGGTTTAGTTAAATTGGGTTGAGTTGCACGAGGGTTCAGAAGCACGAGAGTTCAGTAGCACGGGGGTTCATTTGTACAGGGTTTTGGTTATACAGGGGTTCAGTTACATGGAGGGTTCAGTTGCATGAGGGTTCAGTTAAAGGGGGTATAGTTACACAGGGGTTTAGTTAAATTTGGTCGAATTGCACGAGGGTTCAGTAGCACGAGGGTTAAGTAACACGGGGGTTCAGTTGTACAGGGTTTCGGTTATACAGGGTTTCAGTTACATGGAGGGTTCAGTTGCACGGGGGTTGAGTTAAATGGGTCTTGAGTTCCACGAGAGTCGACTATAAATAAGCCTTTTGCGTCTTTCTGGACTTTCTGTGAGAGGCGGGGGTAAGTATTTAGTTTAAATAATTCTAAGAGGAATTGAGTTTTTCTTTCATTGAAAAGCAAGAGTTGGAATATTTCAGTAGTGCTTTGTCGTGGTTTAGCTTGTCACAGTTACATTCTCTTAATCTTTCAAAGTTCACTTTGATTTTATTTCATTGATTCTTTTTGTTTGCATGTCCGGGTTGGTGTTTGCAAGTCCAAGTTGGGTTTTCAGACCTAGGTTTTTTAGATTATCGTGTGTGTTTGACTCCTGGGGTTTATTATTTGAGAAGTTAACTTTAGTATTTTGTGGTTTTACGTGCCTGAAATCATGAATTAGAATAGTTAATTTAGCTGTTTGGGTTTTCAGACCTTTTTTTGAGATTTTCGTGGGCGCTAGGTTCCTGGGACTTATTATTTGAGAAGTTAACTTTAGTATTTCGTATTTGACGTGCCTACTTAGGTAATAATGGATCATTTAGTATTGTTTCTAATGTAAGTGTTTTTTCTTAAGAAATTCCCACTGGAGGTTTTATGACTCCTCACCACAATGAATTCAGATGGTTTTAGGACTCATCTCACTAGCCATAACTCAATTCAACCTTAAGCGAAGGTATAAAAGTTTGATGAAATATTTCTCTACTTAACAACTACATGAATAGCCTCCAAGATGATAGGACTGTATGACACCGAATTTATCGGATTAAAAAAATCATTTTGTGATGTTATATTTGAATGTACTTTTTTATTATTGTCCATGGATCTCGAAGAAATTGACTGTTATCATTGGATAGTGAACTATAATCCGTTTGAGTATGATAAAAGCTTTTGGAGTACTACATTACGTTATATAAACAGATTGGGATTCTATGATAGAGTGATTACACCACTTAATAATACTGGTCAGGAACTGAGGAAATGTTCAGGAGGAAGTCGGTGAAATTTGCAGCTTTTTCAGGGTTGAAGCACTCTACGTAAAGCTTAATGTATCTACAGATAAAGTTTTAATTCAAAAGTGTGACCCTAGGATTCCACTTTTCAATCTAGAAGAGTTTAAGTGTCCTAAATTTGAAGGGGGTTATCACCGTCTTGAAGACGAGGTTAGGTTCTTCGCGCAGTGGATACCTAAGGACATACCTGATCGTGATAAATCCATAAGACATGGTTAAAAAAACTATTCTATATCATGGGATCATCGTTTCTGGATGTTTAAGTGTGAACTCTAAGTACTATTTTTATGTAAATATGTGGTGCTGTATTTTTTTTTCTCAAAAAAATATGTTAATACGTTTAGACAATAAATATCTTTAAGCTTAACCTGTCTTTATTCTTTAGAATAGTTTTATTCATTTCATTAAATTATGAAGAAATTGTAAGTAAGTAACAATAGCTTTCTTGAATTCACCAATTTTACACAATACAGACATTTAATTCAAGAAATCATAATAAAATCGCAAGTAAGTAATAAATTCTTTATTGTTTTCACCTATTGGATACACAATACTGAAATTTCATTCAAGAAATTATGAAGGAATTGTAAATAGGTAACACACTCATTCTTGAAGTCACCTCTTGTATACACAATGCAGAAATTTCATTTAAGAAATTATCAAAAATTGTAAGTAAGTAGCAAATTCTTTCTTGAATTCGCCTCCTGGATAAATAAAAAAAGACATTTCATTCCGGAAATTATGACGAAATTCTAAGTAAGCAACAAACTCTTTCTTGAAGTTACCTCATGGATACACAATGCAGAAATTTCATTTAAGAAATTATCAAAAATTGTAAGTAAGTAGCAAATTCTTTCAAAAATATGTTAATACGTTTAAGCAATATATATCTTTAAGCTTAACCCGTCTTTATTCTTTAGAATAGTTTTATTCATTTCATTAAATTATGAAGAAATTGTAAGCAAGTAACAATAGCTTTCTTGAATTCGCTTCCTGCACACAATACAGATATTTAATTCAAGAAATCATAATAAAATCGCAAGTAAGTAATAAAGTCTTTATTGTTTTCACCTATTGGATACACAATACTGAAATTTCATTCAAGAAATTATGAAGGAATTGTAAATAGGTAACACACTCATTCTTGAGGTCACCTCTTGTATACACAATGCAGAAATTTCATTTAAGAAATTATCAAAAATTGTAAGTAAGTAGCAAATTCTTTCTTGAATTCGCCTCCTGGATAAATAAAAAAGACATTTCATTCAAGAAATTATGACAAAACTCTAAGTAAGCAACAAACTCTTTCTTGAAGTTACCTCATGGATACACAATGCCGAAATTTCATTTAAGAAATTATGAAAAAATTGTAAGCAAGTAACAAACTCTTTCATGAAGTCACCTCGTGGGTAAATAAAAAAGACAGTTCATTCAAGAAATTATGACAAAATTCTAAGTAAGTAACAAACTCTTTCTTGAGGTTACCTCATGGATACACAATGCAGAAATTTCATTTAAGAAATTATCAAAAATTGTAAGTAAGTAGCAAATTCTTTCAAAAATATGTTAATACGTTTAAGCAATAAATATCTTTAAGCTTAACCCACCTTTATTCTTTAGAATAGTTTTATTCATTTCATTAAATTATGAAGAAATTGTAAGTAAGCAACAATAGCTTTCTTGAATTCGCTTCCTGCACACAATACAGATATTTAATTCAAGAAATCATAATAAAATCGCAAGTATGTAATAAAGTCTTTATTGTTTTCACCTATTGGATACACCATACAGAAATTTCATTCAAGAAATTATGAAGGAATTGTAAATAGTTAACACACTCAATCTTGAGTAATTTAGATGAGGTTACGTGCGCGCACGTAACCTCAACTATATTAACCTTAAAAAAATGAAATAACGCTATGTCGACTTTGTATGTCTCTCTCACTATGTATGCGCCGTCGCGGTGTGTAACCAATCACCAATCAAGTTATTGTATATTGAGCAACCTCCGCTGTCTCTGATTGGTCCCTAAAATGGGTGTTGTCTAAAAAAACCAGTCTGGTTGAAAACGTGGAGTTTTCGTACTGCTCACTTTTTTGCAATGTGTTGGAACCAGTGGGGGATCCCCGCTAATTTGGAAAGGTGCCAAGGAAAGGCAAGCAAATAGCTTGTAGTTTCAAAACGTGTTTAATCACGTTTCTTGAATGAAGTATCTGTACTGTATATTCAAGAGGTGAAATCAATAAAGAGTTTGTTACTTACTTAAAAATATTTTCATAATTTCTTGAATGAAATTTCCGTATTGTGTATCCAAGAGTTGACTTCAAGAAAGAAATTGTTACTTACTGAGAATTTTTTCATAATTTTTTGAATGAAATTTCTACATCGTGTAGCTAAGTGAAAATTGTTTGTGATAAAGAAAAAAAAGTTACTTACTTGCGATTTTTTCATAATTTCTTGAATGAAGTATCTGTACTGTATATCCAAGAGGTGAAATCAATAAAGAGTTTGTTACTTACTTACAAATATTTTCATTATTTCTTGAATTAAATTTCTACGTCGTATATCTAAGTCGTGAAAACAATTAAGAGTTTGTTACTTACTTAGAATTTTGTCATAATTTCTTGAACGAAATTTCTTTTTATTTATCCAGCAGGTGAATTCAAGAAAGAATTTGCTACTTAATTACAATTTTTTCATAATTTCTTTAATAAAATTTCTGTATTGTGTATCCAAGAGGTGACTTCAAGAAAGAATTTGTTACTTACTTACAATTTTTTCATAGTTTCTTGAATGAAGTATCTGTACTGTATATCCAAGAGGTGAAATCAATAAAGAGTTTGTTACTTACTTAAAAATATTTTCATAATTTCTTGAATGAAATTTCCGTATTGTGTATCCAAGAGTTGACTTCAAGAAAGAAATTGTTACTTACTGAGAATTTTTTCATAATTTCTTGAATTAAATTTTTACATCGTATATCAAATTCGTGAAAACAATTAAGAGTTTGTTACTTACTTAGAATTTTGTCATAATTTCTTGAACGAAATGTCTTTTTGTTTATCCAGCAGGTGAATTCAAGAAAGAATTTGCTACTTACTTACAATTTTTTCATAATTTCTTTAATGAAATTTCTGTATTGTGTATCCAAGAGGTGACTTCAAGAAAGTATTTGTTACTTACTTTCAATTTTTTCATAGTTTCTTGAATGAATTTTCTGCATTGTGTATCCAAGAGGTGACTTCAGGAAAGAGTTTGTTACTTGCTTGCAATTTTTTCATAGTTTCTTAAATGAAATTTCCGTATTGTGTATCCAAGAGTTGACTTCAAGAAAGAAATTGTTACTTACTGAGAATTTTTAAATAATTTCTTGAATTAAATTTCTACATCGTGTATCTAAGTCATGAAAACAATCAAGAGTTTGTTACTTACTTGGAATTTTGTCACAATTTCTTGAACGAAATGCCATTTTTGTTTATCCAGCAGGTGAATTCAAGAAAGAATTTGCTAATTACTTACAATTTTTTCATAATTTCTTTAATGAAATTTCTGCATTGTGTATCCAAGAGGTGACTTCAGGAAAGAGTTTGTTACTTGCTTACAATTTTTTCATAATTTCTTAAATGAAATTTCTGCATTGTGTATCCATGATATAACTTCAAGAAAGAGTTTGTTACTTACTTAGAATTTTGTCATAATTTCTTGAATGAACTGTCTTTTTTATTTATCCAGGAGGCGAATTCAAGAAAGAATTTGCTACTTACTTACAATTTTTGATAATTTCTTAAATGAAAATTCTGCATTGTGTATCCATGAGGTAACTTCAAGAAAGAGTTTGTTGCTTACTTAGAATTTTGTCATAATTTCTTGAATGAAATGTCTTTTTATTTATCCAGGAGGCGAATTCAAGAAAGAATTTGCTACTTACTTACAATTTTTGATAATTTCTTAAATTTATTTCTGCATTGTGTATACAAGAGGTGACCTCAAGAATGAGTGTGTTACCTATTTACAATTCCTTCATAATTTCTTGAATGAAATTTCAGTATTTTGTATCCAATAGGTGAAAACAATAAAGACTTTATTACTTACTTGCAATTTTATTATGATTTCTTGAATTAAATATCTGTATTGTGTGCAGGAAGCGAATTCAAGAAAGATATTTTTACTTACTTACAATTTCTTCATAATTTAATGAAATGAATAAAACTATTCTAAAGAATATAGACGGGTTAAGCTTAAAGATATTTATTGCTTAAACGTATTAACATATTTTTGAAAGAATTTGCTACTTACTTACAATTTTTGATAATTTCTTAAATGAAATTTCTGCATTGTGTATCCATGAGGTAACCACAAGAAAGAGTTTGTTACTTACTTAGAATTTTTTCATAATTTCTTGAATGAACTGTCTTTTTTATTTACCCAGGAGGCGAATTCAAGAAAGAATTTGCTACGTACCTACAATTTTTGATAATTTCTTAAATGAAATTTCTGCATTGTCTATCCATGAGGTAACTTCAAGAAAGAGTTTGTTGCTTACTTTGAATTTTGTCATAATATCTTGAATGAAATGTCTTTTTTATTTATCCAGGAGGCAAATTTAAGAAAGAATTTGCTACTTACTTACAATTTTTGATAATTTCTTAAATGAAATTTCTGCATTGTGTGTACAAGAGGTGACCTCAAGAATGAGTGTGTTACCTATTTACAATTCCTTCATAATTTCTTGAATGAAATTTCAGTATTGTGTATCCAATAGGTGAAAAAAATAAAGACTTTATTACTTACTTGCGATTTTATTATGATTTCTTGATTTAAATATCTGTATTGTGTGCAGGAAGCGAATTCAAGAAAGCTATTGTTACTTACTTACAATTTCTTCATAATTTAATGAAATGAATAAAACTATTCTAAAGAATAAAGACGGGTTAAGCTTAAAGATATTTATTGCTTAAGCGTATGAACATATTTTTGAAAGAATTTGCTACTTACTTACAATTTTTGATAATTTCTTAAATGAAATTTCTGCATTGTGTATCCATGACGTAACCTCAAGAAAGAGTTTGTTACTTACTTAGAATTTTGTCATAATTTCTTGAATGAACTGTCTTTTTTATTTACCCAGGAGGCGAATTCAAGAAAGAATTTGCTACGTACCTACAATTTTTGATAATTTCTTAAATGAAATTTCTGCATTGTGTATCCATGAGGTAACTTCAAGAAAGAGTTTGTTGCTTACTTAGAATTTTGTTATAATTTCTTGAATGAAATGTCTTTTTTATTTATCCAGGAGGCGAATTCAAGAAAGAATTTGCTACTTACTCACAATTTTTGATAGTTTCTTAAATGAAATTTCTGCATTGTGTATACAAGAGGTGACCTCAAGAATAAGTGTGTTACCTATTTACAATTCCTTCATAATTTCTTGAATGAAATTTCAGTATTGTGCATCCAATAGGTGAAAACAATAAAGACTTTATTACTTACTTGCGATTTTATTATGATTTCTTGAATTAAATATCTGTATTGTGAGCAGGAAGCGAATTCAAGAAAGCTATTGTTACTTACTTACAATTTCTTCATAATTTAATGAAATTAATATAACTATTCTAAAGAATAAAGACGGGTTAAGCTTAAAGATATTTATTGCTTAAACGTATTAACATATTTTTGAAAGAATTTGCTACTTACTTACAATTTTTGATAATTTCTTAAATGAAATTTCTGCATTGTGTATCCATGAGGTAACTTCAAGAAAGAGTTTGTTGCTTACTTAGAATTTCGTCATAATTTCCTGAATGAAATGTCTTTTTATTTATCCAGGAGGCGAATTCAAGAAAGAATTTGCTACTTACTAACAATTTTTGATAATTTCTTAAATGAAATTCCTGCATTGTGTATACAAGAGGTGACTTCAAGAATGAGTGTGTCACCTATTTACAATTCCTTCATAATTTCTTGAATGAAATTTCAGTATTTTGTATCCAATAGGTGTAAACAATAAAGACTTTATTACTTATTTGCGATTTTATTATGATTTCTTGAATTAAATATCTGTATTGTGTCCAGGAAGTGAATTCAAGAAAGTTATTGTTACTTACTTACAATTTTTTCATAATTTAATGAAATGAATAAAACTATTCTAAAGAATAAGAACGGGTTAAGCTTAAAGATATTTATTGCCTAAACGTATTAACATATTTTTTTGAGAAAAAAAATACAACACCACATATTTACATAAAAATAGTACTTAGAGTTCACACTTAAACATCCAGAAACAATGATCCCATGAAATAGAATAGTTTTTTTTAACCATGTCTTATGGATTTATCACGATCAAGTATGTCCTTAGGTATCCACTGCGCGAAGAACCTAACCTCGTCTTCAGGACGGTGATAACCCCCTTCAAATTTAGGACACTTAAACTCTTCTAGATTGAAAAGTGGAATCCTAGGGTCACACTTTTGAATTAAAACTTTATCTGTAGGTACATTACCCTTTACGTAGAGTGCTTCAACCCTGAAAAAGCTGCAAATTTCACTGACTTCCTCCTGAACATTTCTCAGTTCCTGACCAGTATTATTAAGTGGTGTAATCACTCTATCATAGAATCCCAGTCTGTTTATGTAACGTAATGTAGTACTCCACAAGCTTTTATCATACTCAAACAGATTTTAGTTCACAGTCCATTGATAACAGTCAATTTCTTCGAGATCCAAAGACAATAATAAAAAAGCACATTCAAATATTACACCACAAGATGATTTTTTTAATCCGATAAATTCGGTGTCATACAGTCCTATCATCTTGGAAGCTATTAATGTAGTTGTTAAGTAGAGAAATACTTCATCAAACTTTTATACCTTCGCTCAAGGTTGAATGGAGTTATGGCAAGTGAGATGAGTCCTAAAACCATCTGAATTCATTGTGGGGAGGAGTCATAAAACCTCCAATGGGAATTTCTTAAGAAAAAACACTTACATTAGAAAAAATACTAAATGTTCCATTATTGCCTAAGTAAGCACGTAAAATAGGAAATGCTAAAGTTAACTTCTCAAATAATAAGTCCCAGGAACCTATCGCCCACGAAAATCTAAAAAAAACTAGGTCTGAAAACCCAAACAGCTAAATTAACTATTCTAATTCATGATTTCAGGCACGTAAAACCACAAAATACTAAAGTTAACTTCTCAAATAATAAACCCCAGGAGTCAAACACACACGAAAATCTAAAAAACCTAGGTTTGAAAGCCCAACTTGAAACTTGCAAACACCAACCCGGACATGCAAACAAAAAGAATCAATGAAATAAAATCAAAGTGAACTTTGAAAGATCAAGAGAATGTAACTGTGATAAGCTAAACCATGACAAAGCACTACTGAAATATTCCAACTCTTACATTTCAATGAAAGAAAAACTCAATTCCTCTTAGAATTATTTAAACTAAATACTTACCCCCGCCTCTCACAGAAAGTCCAGAAAGACGCAAAAGGCTTATTTGTAGTCGACTCTCGTGGAACTCAAGACCCATTTAACTCAACCCCCGTGCAACTGAACCCTCCATGTAACTGAACCCCTGTATAACCGAAACCCTGTACAACTGAACCCTCGTGCTACTGAACTCTCGTGCTACTGAACCCTCGTGCAACTCAAACCAATTTAACTAAACCCTCGTGTAACTGTACCCCCTTTAACTGAACCATCGTGCAACTGAACCCTCGATGTAACTGAACCCCTGTCTAACCGAAACCCTGTACAACTGAACCCTCGTGCTACTGAACTCTCGTGCTACTGAACCCTCGTGCAACTCAAACCAATTTAACTAAACCCTCGTGTAACTGTACCCCCTTTAACTGAACCCTCGTGCAACTCAACCCTCCATGCAATCCCATCCCCCTCAAAACACTTTTCAGCCATTTCTTGTTAATTTTTTTTTTATTTCTAAACTATTTTAAATTGACAATACTCTCCAAAACATCACTTGTTTATTATACAGTACACTATCACCCCATCTCCTCCAATTCGCAAATCCCCCCTCGTGCAACTGAACCATCCATGTAACTGAACCCCTGTATAACCGAAACCCTGTACAACTGAATCCCCATGCTACTGAACCCTCGTGCTACTGAGCCCTCGTGCAACTCGACCCAATTTAACTAAACCCCTGTGTAACTATACCCCATATAACTGAACCCTCCATATAACAGAACCCCTGTATAAGCGAAACCCTGTACAACTGAACCCCCATGCTACTGGGATTTCTCATAGGCCACTGGGCTAATTTGGCTTTTGTGTGTGCCCCATTGTTTTTGTGTGGGTTCCATTGTAACTGAATCCTCGTGTAACTGAGCCCCAAGCAACTGAACCCCCATGCATCTGAACCCTCGTGCAAGTGAACCCTCTTTAACTGAACCCTCATGCAAACAATTCTGAGTGTAGCCTATTCTTTAATTAGCAGCATCGTACATTTTGTTTAAATACTTATTTTTTCATTTTCCAGATTCAAGATTTTTATTTAACACAAATGAATAGACAAGCTGAGGTATTTAAAACGAGCCAACATAGAGCTACGATCGCAATGAATGGTACTTGTTATGCCTCCAAAATTGACTCCCCCTCCCCCTCTCCTACCCTCCCCTGCCCCTCAGAAATGGGGGAACGAAGGGGACGTTAGATCCTATTTTTAATTGACAATACTTTTCAAACGTTACTTCTGTATTATACAGACCAGATTGGAGAGGTAAAGCTAGGTCAAGTAACAAATTACCTGAGTTAACATTCCCTTCGGGGTTACCTTAACTGTTAATCAGTTTAATCCTTTTTTTCTCCACCGTCATACAATCCAATCACTAATTAGAATCATTCACACTCCTATTATTCAAAACATTAATTAATATCGTTCGTAGTCCAATTTGCGAATTCCTTATCACTTTTTGCAAAAATGTCAAATACTCCCTCTCTTTGAAAAACTCAACCCTCCATGCAACCCATCTCCCTCAAAACACTTTTCAGTCATTTCTCGTTAAATTGACAATACTCTCCAAATCATCACTTGTGTATTATACAGTACATAATAACCCCATCTCCTCCAATTCGTAAATCCCATTACCCCTTTTTTTTGAAAATGTTAATCAAACATTTCCGATTGTAAAAGCATGTTTAACCATCTTGCTTGGAAAGGTATCCTATCCATAAGTACATGCTCTGAAAAGGTGCCATTGTACAATTGACAACAAAAACAGAAAAAAACCTGTATACGGTTTTTCAAGGACAAATAAAAAAAAACGGATGTTAAGCAAATAGCATGGTCCTATACAGGCAAGCAAATACTGGTTTAGAAAAAGCTAGAATAGTGAAAAAAAAATCAAACTCTCAAAACATGCTTGAGTACATTATACGTTGCCGAGTTTTAAAAAAAACCTACTAATCAAGTTACTGTATATGGAGTAACCACCGCTCTCTCTGTGATTGACCCCAAAAAAAATGGGTGTTACCTTAGAAACCCGTCTGGTAAGGCATGTAATCAAACTCTCAAAACATGCTTGAGTACATTATACATTGCCAAGTTTTAAAAAAACCTACTAATCAAGTTACTGTATATGGAGTAACCACCGCTCTCTCTGTGATTGACCCCAAAAAAATGGGTGTTACCTTAGAAACCCGTCTGGTAAGGCATGTACCATTCATAGTAATAGGTGACTGACCCATGGTAAGGCATATTACGCAATCACTGGTGATACTGTGCACACCCTTACTACTAACTGATCCAGGTTCTGTTTCGACTCAAAGTAGACTTTAAACACTCGGGACTTTCCACACTGTGAAACTTTCACGCAGTTTGGTACAAGAGATTTAACTTGATTCTGATCGTATTCTATCGGTAGGCCTTTCAGGATCCCTGTAAACAGTGGGGATTTCACACTCACCGAGATACCCGAGGTAATGTTTTTAGTATGCTCGGCAATTTTGTTTGTTGCACGTTTTGATTTAACAAAAAGTTTCCATTCCGAAGCCGATTTTTTTAAATTCGGTTATTTCACCTGAAGCCTCGGGGCAAAGTTTATACGTAGCCTAAAGCAGTGTAATTTACTTAATTAACGTAAGTTTGCGTGAAATAAACTTGCTCCTAACGCAAGTTTATCTTATTAACCTATTTTGCCCCCCCCCCCCCTAAAAAATCCTGGATCCCCTGGGAGTTGGGACAGGGTTAATTGTTACATTGGTATCAATTCTAGCTGGCCAAAAAGGGCATGAATGCGTCGCATTCTCTAAAAAGCCGTCAATTTCCCAAGAGGGTTCATTAACCTTTGCGACTAAAGTAGCCGAAACTGCCTCCCCGATTTTTGGGGTTTCAGAAGGCGAGAATATTACAGAAGTGGGAATAGGCAGATTATCCTTTGCTGCCTCATTTAACTGTTTACAAATGTCAAATACATTATCTTCATCCTTTGCTTGTTTCACACATCGGCTCTGAATATTCAGCTCCTTATACAGAAACTCTTTAGCACTGATAATAGTACCACGATCAAAAAAACTCACAGCTTTTCCGACAATAAGATCAATTTTCGCACCATCAAGCATAGATCTGGTGACAAAGTTCAGCCACGGATTTAAAATAATCTTCCTATTTTGATCGGTCATTGCGAAATCTAATTATCATAGCCAAGGACAGTCGAGTATTCCAATCAAGTAGGTCAAATAATATAATCCAAGTTCAAGGTGAACTATTTTCAAGTCCAAATCCGATTATGAAATTAATTTGATAAAAACCATAGGGAATCACAAATGTCTTACTATATTAACAGTTTTCTGTATGAATGAGATTATATCCAAAAAAGGTGTTTGCAGTATGAACTCTCAAGATAGACTGAAAATATAAATTTAATATAGAAGAAGGATAAAAAGAGACTGAAAGACTTTAATTTTTCTTTGCATTAAATGTAGAACAAAATGGCCTCTATCCAAATCGTAGTGGAACTAATGTAAATCACCAAGGTACACCGGAAGTACATCAATTACATCACTGGTCTTCATTTTTGGCTGTTCAGGCGTGTCTTAACCATTAATTCTTCTACCATTAAACAAAAAATGTAGTTTTTCAAGTGGTAAGCAGAACGCTTCACAGAAACGCTTCATCACCAATTTCATTCTTTGACATTTTCCTAATTTGAACGTCATTGGGAAGATGTCAATGCCATTACCAAGCAATACCGATGGTTATACATGTACCGATATGCGTTCAGATATTGACGAAAGAAGTTGCTTTTCCATGTCAGCTCGTGACTTGGCAAGTTCATCTCTTTGTTTTTTTTCATCATTCGTATAAGAAGACTTAATGAGTTTTTCAATACAGCTTACTAGTAGAGTATCTTCAGGGTAAGCTGTTTTATATTTGGCTCGGCAAAAAGGGCAAGTCTTTTTTTTCCGTTCCCATTGAAGCATACATGTTTTGCAGAATGTATGCATGCACGGCAGTTTAACTGGTTTAATGAATACCTCACTGCAAATGCTACAAGACAGATCTGAATGTAACATATCAAGCTGTTCATTCATTAATTTATATTCATGTAGTTCCCTAGAGTGGGTTCTATTATGCTTATCCAAAACTGACTTCGAAGAAAATTTTTTTCTGCATTCTTTACATTCATATAAAATTTCACCAGTGTGGGTTCTAATATGCCGAGTCAAATTTGACTTTTGATGAAACGTTTTTTTGCATAGTTCACATTCATAAGGTTTTTTTCCATTGTGGGTTCTAATATGCCGAGTCAAAGATGACTCTTCAGAAAACCTCTTTTGGCATAGTTGACATTCATAAGGTTTTTTTCTATTGTGGGTTCTAATATGCCGAGTCAAATTTGACTTTTGAGAAAACCTCTTTTGGCATAGTTGACATTCATAGGGTTTTTCTCCATTGTGAATTCTAATATGCACAGTCAGACTTGACTTCGAAGAAAATTTCTTTTTGCATTCTTTACATTCATACATTTCACCAGTATGGCTTCCATTATGTGCACTCAAAGCTGATTTCGAAGCATCAAGGCGATCTTTACTCATAGTTTTAAACTCATAATTCATAATCATACTCATAATTTTAATTTTAGCAATTATGTTATCTAACAACTTGTAACTTCCGTTTAAAACGGTTTAAAATTGAAAGATAGGATAAAGTTTTGTTTCATGTTTACTCATAAATGATTTTCAAAAAACAAAATCCATTAGCAACAAATTTTTTATGCTATTAGTTTTCTGCTAAATTTTAGCTTAAAATCGCAAAATTTGAATCCTTTTTGAAATTACGCGTGATTTCATGATGTTCTTACATCATATAAAATTTAATTATGGTATAATAACATAAGCTATTACAGTGCTATAGAAAAATGCACTTTTTCGTAAAAACTTGATTATATTTTAAAAACATTTTTCGACATTTACAAAAGGTTTTTAACAACATCAATTTCCTTTAAAATGAGCCATTAAACAGCTCTCTACGATATTCCAGTGCCAAGCTATCTGAGGTGAAAAAGAAAAAAAAATGCCGTAGATAAAGAATATCGTGGTTTCAGTCACATCTCTTGATTTTTCAAGCCAATATATTTTCATTGTTTTCAAACAGTTCGTGGTAATGAACTGTGTAGTAAGAGCGACTCGTCTCAATAGTAGCCGAAACTCTAAAAACGAAATTTTAATAGCAATAGATAAATCAAAAGAATCGGAAAAAGTTCTAGTGCCTTTTTAATAAAAAAATCAAACAGTTCATGGTGGCGAACTGTATAGTAAGAGTGACTCGTCTCAATAGTAACCGAAATTCTAAAAAAAGGCATTTTAGAGTTTTTAATTTTAATATCAATAGATACATATAAAGAATTGTATTTTTATGCTGATTTTAAATATACAAGTTTCATCAAGTTTACTCATATCCATCAAAAGCTACGATCCAGAGAGAATTTTCCTTATTTTCAAAAAAGAGAAAAACATCCCTTAAAAGTCAAAAAATCCTAGTGAAAATCGCACCATAAGATTTAACGTATCAGAAAACCTTACTCTAGAGGTTTCAAGCTCCTATCTGCAAAAATGTGTAATTTTGTTTTTTTTTTTTCCAGAAGAAAGATCACAGGTTTGTGTTTATTTGCCTTTTTTTCTTTTCCCCAGGGGTGATCTTATCAATCCAGTGGTCGTAGAATGTCTACAGAGGGTTCATTTGACCGGAAATTAAAAGTTATTGTGGCTTTTTAATCAAAAAGAAAAAAAAATTTGGAATCTAGTCTGACTTCTAACACCGATTGTCTACTAATAACCATATATGACGTAATAAGTGACATGACGTAATATCTAACACCGATTGTATACTAATAACCTTATATGACGTAGTGATTGTTCAGAATCGCTAAAGTTACAAACTGCAAAGATAGTTATGGTATCTGAGCAATAATTTTAATCTTTTAATTTAAATACAGTAAAGAACAAACCTTTGCCCATAGTAACATTACAAACAACAAAAACATGAAGAACAATAGGGAAATCTTTCCAGGTTGCAGCAGTAGCTAGCAACCTAGTAAGAGACGATCACATCCAATGTTAAGAAATATAAAAACCCAGTACTCATAAAAAAGAGTCAGATCAGAACAAAAAGTGCACCATTAGAACCACCTTGTCTGGTACCCCTGCATAGAAAATTTTCTGTCCCTTGGCTTGAACAGCAAGGGAAATATATTGGCTTGAAAATCAAGAAAAAGGGCAGCTACTACAGCATTTTGCCTAAACAGTATCTTTTTTTTCTTTTTTTCTTCCCCAGATAGCTTAGCACTGAAACATCGTAGAGAGTTAGTCAATGGCTCAATTTCAAGAAAATTAATGGGGTTAAAATTATTTTAGCTTGAGGGCTGTGGGGGAGTGTCCTCCTCAAAAAAATAATTTCTATCTGGAAATCCATAACACTGAACAAAATGGCTACCTAAAAATTTTGATTGGATGTGTTTGGGGTAAAGATGGGTGAGAGAGGGCGGCTAATTGCCCTCAAATCATTTTTGACTATTAAAAAAGGCACTAGACCTTTGAATTTCCAATCGAATGAGCCCTTTTTCAAGTTTCTAAGACAAACATTTCAATAAAAACTTATATGCCTCCAGGGCATAACTTATAATCCTTGCCCTGAAGACTGTGGGAGGGGGGAGGGCTTCCTGCTCAAAGGTATAATTTCCTGAACTTTATCTGCGTGGAACAAAATGGTTATCTCAAAATTTTGATTGGATGTGCTTGGGGAAAAGGTGGGCAAGGAAGGGGTGTTAGTTGCCTTCCAATTACTTTTGACTATTAAAAAAGGCACTAGCCATTTCAATTTCTAATCCAATGATCCCTTTTTGAAGTTTCCACGACAACGCGTTCTATAAAAACTTTAAATGCCCCCAGGTTATAACTTACAAATTTAATAGAGAGGAGAAGTTGCATTTACTAGAATTCTCTGAGGGATAATTTAACCTAATCAAAATACCACCCCTTCATGCCCATCCTCCCATTTGCCCATTATTTTTAAAAACTAAATGTTGCCTTGAGATTAAATCATAATGCACTGTGATAATGCTAAATACATAATACAAAAAATTAACCTAATCAATATACTTTAAGTGTATCCAAGCTATCAAAGAAACTAAACATATTTTTTTTTGCGAATGGTATCAATTTTTCCGTTTCAGGTCAACTAGAAGAGGTTTGAAACTAAATTAAACAGCACTGTTTATGTCAAGATTTTTAAAAGAGTGTGTTGTTAGAAAATTAATGAAATTATTTTCCAGCATACAAATAGCTGGCCAAACTATAAAGTCTTAAAAAACGAAAAGATTTAAAGTATTTTTTTTCCTTGAAAAGACTATGTCAATACAAAACGAACAGAAATGAATTAAAAAAAAACGTTTTCCACAAAATAAGTTTTTCAAAAAAAGTAAAGAACTCCATTAAACAAAAAATGAGCAAAAATCAAATCAAATAATCCATCAAGCATGAAACTAGCACAAATCAGCATTGATAAATAAATGAAACCCAAAACGAATAGAAATTAGTAGGAATGACCCCATTGATACTGTACAAGCACCATGCTGTCATCTACAATTTAGTCTAATGCCGACAGGACATAGTTTATGGTTTTTATCACTGAGAATGAAAAAACAGGATTTTTCTCACTTGAAAAACAGGATTTTTTTCACTTTTATGGATGTTTCCTATATGATTATGAGTGTTAGTGAATTTATTTGTTGTTTTTCATGGATGTCAACAGCAATTTATGCATGTTTTTATGGTTTTTGTTACTGAAAATAAAAAAAACAGGACTTTTCTCACTTTGATGTATTTTCAAGGTCGACTTATTTGCTGTTTCCAAGTGTAATGACATTGGGGGCTGATTTACATAATCGCTAGGGAGAATGTTTTGATCCAGGAACAGGAAACAGGAAGTACATCTCCATTTAAGCCTATCAGAGGGCCGGAAATATTAGCGGGAGAGGATTGCAGAGAAAATAAGGAAAGGATTTTTGATATAGTTTTTATTAGTCTATGAATAGAATTCAAAGGAGCGAGAACAGTTTGACTTTACTCATTTGGATATATTTGTGTTGATGATGAGTGGAATGTTTACCCTATTAGAAGTTGATAGTGAAGTTGGTAGCAATAATACAAGAGCAGCAAACATTGCGGTGGAAACCACGAGAGAATCACGGCTTTGTCTGGAATGGGATGAAGTATGTGCAAGATATGTGATATCCTTCAGCAAATTTAAAATGGAGGATTAATTATGTTTCGCTGCAAAAGTTGATATAGCGCATGTGAATAGACTTCAATGTGCTTTAAGTGCAGTAGTGAAACATATCGAAGACAATAAACAGTATCACTAATTGTACATGCTTAGTATTATTGTTGTAATTATCCAATAAAATTGTTTCGAAATCGAAAATGTTCCCTTTCTTTTTGTTAGAATGTTAGACTAACGATTCATGGTCAGTCTAGAGTCAGCAGTCAGAGTGATAGGATTGAAAAATGAATAAATTTGAGAAAGAGAGAATTGATCAAATCTGATGTTTATGGAAAAACATTTGATTTTGTATGATGATTTTCTCGATTTGTATGATGATTTTCTCGTGTTATCCCTTCAACACAGAACATTCTCTCGGGGAACACTTGACAATATAATGAGGACTGATCCCCCCCATTGGACTATTGTATGAAGCTTTGTCAATGTGACTCAAATTCTTACACTCAATTTATTGATATATTAATTGGAACAAAGCAGAATAATATCGTGGATACACTTTTGAAAAAATTGTAATAAATTCAATGTAGATGGCTCCCCCACCAATCGAAAGAGGTGACGTCACAGAATTACTCCTCTCCCATTCCTCCACCCTGAATTTATCTGTCAGCGAGGATGATCAGTTTCGTTTTAGCTGCAAGAGAGTTGACATTGGTAACCAAAAAATGTTCTATACATGTCCACTATGCATGTACACTCTTGGCAGTTGGACTCAATGTGAGAATTGTACAATTATTGATGACTACAGTGAAAAGTGTAAATTATATAATCCATGTAAAATACATAGAGGCTATGCAGTACAAATTAAAGGATGCAATTCATGTCTTGAAGAGATTTGTGACTCTCACCCTAGAGGACATCTGTGCTCCAATTGTCACTATGATAAATGTGATCAGTGGGAGAATACTTACCCCGCTATAATTGAAAAGAATCCCAAACGTGATTTTAGTTTATTTCTACGAGATTGGTATCGTCGTGGATTTAAATTATTCTGGGAGGAAGAATCTGGTCTACGATTCAACTGTTGGGATAACAAGACAATTTGGTTCCTACGTCATCGTTGTGACGACACTGTCTATTATGACTATAAATCTAGTAATTTTTATTTGGCAGTTACCGAATGTGATTCACCATTTGAAAACACTCTATGTGATATTGCTTGGAATAGACATATTGAAACTCGTGAATTTCATAATATGAATGCAAATAGTATCATTGATTATACAAAGAGATATGACAAGAGTGAAGTTACATTATATTGTAGAAATTGTAACCCTGACTTTGTAGTCAATCAACATCAATATACAGTGAATCCAAATGATTTACTGGCATTAGTGGTTGACGACAGTTCCCTATACATCTATGAAGAAATCTAAAGTGAAGAAAAGTCGTTTTTATCATGTACATACATTATTTTATTAATAAACAAATTCAAAAACATTTTTTAAGCACTTTACTCTTAGGGCACTGAAATTTATACTGTACAGGTCTGAGAGGATATTTTCCACTAGAAAGTCGTTCAGACGTGGATTGTCACCATAATTGTTGAGAAACTGCTTGTAAGTATAGCCACGACATCGGGACACAAAATATAGTAGTGCATGGAAGCCAAAGCTTTTAGTCGTCAGATCCTGCACTCTACTCTGATTTTGAATAATAGTTTTCCCACTGCTCTCAATATAGTTGCTGATATGGGGTGTGTAGAATGTATAGGGTAGACCAAGAGGATCAAAAAATTCAATCGTTTTCATTGTTTGAAAGATGCACAGCCAATGACCCGTCAGCACTGTTGACGGACTGCTATTAACAATAATTAAGGTATTGTTGCCACTTTGAATTTTTCCAAGAAAGCCCGAGGGCAGACAATAGGAATTATATTTGGACATGTAGGGGTCCATATTAAATACATTGATTATTTGACTGGTGTTCATGGCGCCAAGTCTAGTAGAACAATACCTTCGGCAGTGATTTCCCAATAGGTTTTATATTGGTTTATTGAGATTAGTGCAATACTCTCACCCAATGGGTCGGCAAATGTACACTCTAAACGCACACTCCCCGTACGTACTATGCTCATATCCTGCATGCCAGACAAATCCAACACAATGATACCATGTGTTTTAGCAAACATTTCCTCGGTTCTACCATTTTCGAATAGTTGTGAATCATGATCTAACGCTTGCATGGTCAACTCATACAATGTTCTATAGGATTTATCAAAAGATAGATTGTAGAGTGGAATGCCGTTTTCTTTGCAGAAAAGAGATGAAAGTCTAAACATTTCAAATTTATGTGGGCATCCAGTCTACGATCCTATTGCACTAGCGCTCTTACAAATGCCAAAGTGAGTTTTGATGGAATTTCACTATTGATAAAGGATGATTCGGTGAAGGTGCGTGACCCCATGGCAATATGAAGTTGATTGGTGATTGTATGAGGAACAAGTAGTTTAATATTATATCAACTGGCTCTCAGTTTTTCCACTGCCAAAGCAACAGAACTCATAACTTATTGTTTGCGTACATGTAGTATAGCCGAGGTAAGGGAGAAAGACACATCAGGATTGGCAGCAAGTTCTTTTCTCAATATGAAATTGGATGGTGCAAGCGTCAATTTTATATCCACTTTAATTTTGGGTGGTAGCCATTTGGGTATATTAAATATTTCATGATATATTTTTCCAAATAGATGTAATTCACTAGTTGTAGCATTTTTAAGTGCATCTGAACTATCAGTATTAGTAATATTCATATCCATTGAAGGCGCCTCTCAATTCCTTTTATGACTTGGATGTCATCAGCATGAATTGCATATAGCTTGTATAATTTGAGAGATTGTTGCTTGTGCTCACCAGCTTGCCATTGATGTCGACAGTGATTTGACGAAATAAATTATGTAATATACAATTTTCATAGGATATTCCATCGGCAAGAATTGGCAATGTATTATCGGATTTCTGGACTTTTGTTTGTAAATCTATAAATGTTGAAGACATGTCCATAAAGTAGTCTTCTTTGGAATAAATTTGAAAGTGGATATTATCGGAGAGGGGTTGTTGGGGATAAAATTGTTCATAGTATCCATGCTTGACACTCACATCAACATTTTCAGCATTGAATATATTCAATGAGGTGGTGATTGAAGGTTGAAAATCCTTATGCAGTAGGTAGGAAATCTTAGGAAAAAAAAAATCTAGTTTCGATCTATCAATTCTCTTCCTGGGGCTTCCTCTTCTGTTTACTGTGCGTGTCGTCTTTTTCCTTCTTTTTTTTGACAGGGATGATGTCTTTCGTTTCTGACCTGAGTAGAGACTGATGAGTGATGCATTGTTTCTCGACCTTCTTAAACCTTTTCCATTTTGTTTTAATCTCTCGCCAAGGGTTCGCGCACTGGACGTAAGATTTTACGATATAAAAGATATATATATATATATATATATATATATATATATATATATATATATATATATATATATATATATATATATATATATATATATATATATTGATCACAATTTTGTTTTTGACCTAAGCGATCGTTTCGGCTATAAAGATTTAACTGACTCAAAACTCTTAGATAAAGTGGTGCCATCTAAAACAAAGAAACCTAAAAGGCCATAGTAAAACAAAGAAACCAATAAGGATTTTACTGACTCAAAACTCTTGAATAAAGTGGCGCCATCTAAAATAAAGAAACCTAAAAGGCCATGCTAAAACAAAGAAACCAATAAGGAGTCCATCCTCAGTTAGTTGAAGTAAGTTAAAGTATTAGCCTACAAATTCTACTGACTCTTAGCATTTAACTTAATCTGAGGGTCGTGGGTTCGAGCCCCACGTTGGGCATATTTTTCTGGCCTCCCCCATGCCATTCAGCGTGTCCCCAGGTGTCGATAGGGGAATGCTCTACAGATATGTAGGGTACCTCCATAGGAGGCACGGACCAAGGGGGGACCTTGTCCCTGGGGGTCCATAATAGAATCAGGGGCAACCTCGCCCGGAGTCATAAATACAGGCGGAGGAGGAAGAAGGCCCCTCAAATATACACTCAAAACGGCCCACAAAAGTCTCATAAGTTGCAAACCTTCTCCCAGTAATGGGTTAAATTGCATGGTGATGCAGAACACCATCGCGGGAGGATCCTCTATAGGAGGACAACTGTGGCAGGGCGTAAGATCCAGATCTATGGACAACAGCCTCTGCAAAGGGCTGCCTCGACCTTTTTGGGGTACCTGCAAGATTGGGGACCTTGCGGTCAACTCTATTCCCACTTGAGGAGTGGCGCCCCTAGAGGAGATTATAGCCTAGTAAACGACACAGCATTCGCACGAGAAAATAAAATTCTGACTAATGGACAATTCTTCTGGGCTTGGTATGTTTTGATGGGCGTCTTTGGGCTGAAAAACCTCTTCCTAGCTAATTTATCTATTATGGGTTGCCTCCCCGTAGTAGCGTAATATTTGTAGGCATGAATATATAATGAGTCGGAGGTAATAGGCTTGAGACTGTCTGTGCAGGATTTCGACTCTTGTTGATAGAAGAGCATCGCCAAGGGCTGAAAACTATGTTGTGACCAAGATGGGCTCAGGATTGCGCAAAACCTCCATTCATGGAGGTCCCAGGGACTTCTTGCTGTCCGGTTCCAAGCTGGCTTAAGCACTTCGGTGTAGACTTGAGAAGATATGTGATCCCCGTCCTGCACTGGTATCGGGATCATTGCTTTTCCTGAGGCGAAAATAATTTCAATGATTTAAAGAACATGAAAATTGGAACTTGGAATGTTACGACATTAAAAAATGACTATAGTATTGACATTTTCACTGACGAATTCAGACGATTCAAACTGGATTTATTAGGAGTTTCAGAAACTCATACCCCAGGGGTAGGAAGCATGAAATTAGGTAATATAGAATTTGTTTACTCAGGCAGGATGGATGGGGTACCTAGACAGGGAGTAGGGCTCATGATGAATAAGGAAGCTGCTAAGTCTTGTTTAGGCTGGGATTGTATTAATAATAGAATACTAAATGCTCATTTTATGACTAGAAAGTTCAGGGTATCAGTTATACTAGTATATGCCCCTGTAGAACCGACTGACGGAGATACTAGTGACTCAGATGAATTTTACTTACAGTTACAGGAGCAAATAGACAAGGTCCCAGGTAGAAATATAATGTTATTACTGGGTGATTTTAACGCCCAGGTTGGTAGAAATAGGGATAGATAGTATCCCAGCCTAGGTAAATTTGGTGTAGGAAAAGAAAACAGTAATGGATACAGACTTTTGCAATTTTGTAGGTATAACAATCTAGTTATAACAAATACGGTGTTTGGTCATAAAATGGCTCATAAGTTAACATGGTATTCACGTGATGGTAAGACAGCAAACCTTATTGATTACGTTATAGTAAACCAAAGACTGGCAGGATCAATACAAGATGCTAGGATATATAGGAGTGCTGTTATTGATGTTAAAAGTAAAGATCACCATCTAGTAGTGTCAAGGGTTAATTTAAAGCTGAAATATCGGAAGGGTAACTACCGCCCGGGAAGTTATGATGTTGGTAGACTCCAGGATGAGAATTTGAGAGAAATTTTCCAGGAACAGTTGAATACTAAACTTGAGAGTTTAAAAGTTGATAATGTGGAAGATGGTTGGAATAATTTTAGAAAAATAATTTGTGAAGTTGCTGAAGGTGTATTAGGGAAGCAAGCTAGAACTGCAGCTAAGAATATTAGTGAAAAAGCTTTATGTTTAATAGAAAGGAGGAAGGACTTTTACAAGAATTATCTGAGTGATAGATCGTATGAAAACAAAAGAAATGTAAAGAAAGTGGAGAAGGCATTAAAATATGAACTAAGGAGGTGTGAAGTGGAGGCCATGGATAAAATTGCCGAGGATCTGGAAGATGCAGCCAAACGGCATAATAGTAAAATATTGTACTGGCACGTTAACAAATTGAGAGGGAGTAGTCAATCCGGACTTGTCCCAGTTAAAGATAGGAATGGGGTCGCAATTAGCGATAAGGAAAAAAGTAAAGCGAGATGGGCCGAACATTTTGAGAACTTGCTTAACCGAGATAGAGTTACAGGAAAAAATATAGAAGAAATTGAAAAAGTTTGTGATACCTTGGATGTGAAGGAAGATCTGTTTTGTGAGGAGAAATTAGCAACAGTACTAAAAGGATTAAAGAATAATAAGGCTCCAGGTGCTGATAGGGTGGTAAATGAGTTTCTTAAATATGGTGGCTCTGAGGTTAGAAATAAGTTATTGAAGATTATGAATATGATTTTTGAAAAAGGGGAAGTACCTAACGATTTTAGGAAAACCTTAATTAAGCCACTTTATAAGAAAGGTGATAAAAATGAGTGTGGTAATTATCGAGGCATTAGTCTGGTCTCTGTAGGTAGCAAATTACTTAGTAATATGATACTTTTTAGACTGAGAGATGCCGTAGACAAAGTTTTAAGAGAAGAACAGTGCGGTTTTAGAAAAGGTAGAGGATGTGTTGACCAAATTTTCACTCTTAGGTTAATAATTGAGAAGTGCCTAAGTTTTTCAAACACCTTTGGTCCTCAGTTTTATAGATTATGAGCAAGCGTTCGAGTCTCTTGATAGAGGAGCTTTAGAAAAGGTTTTATCCTTGTATGGTATACCAGACAAATACATTAAAGTGATTAGTGCTATGTACGAGAATAACACTGCTGCGGTTAAGGTAGGAAATAAGGTTAGCAGCTGGTTTGGTATTAAATCAGGAGTTAAGCAGGGTTGTGTTCTATCTCCCTTTATATGGATTATTTTGATGGACTTTGTTTTAAGGAGCACAGGAAAGGCAATGGGAGACCACGGAATCAAATAGGGAGGAAAAAGTCTCCTGGTCTTGGATTATGCTGATGATTTAAGCATCCTAGATTAAAGTGTGAGCAAAATGAATGAAGTTTTAGAGATTTTTCGAGTTCAGGGTGCTAGAATTGGTTTTAAAATTAATGCTAGGAAGACTAAGTCACTAAGGCTAGGAATAAGTGAAGACGAAAAGGCTACGTTGGGTAATGAAAAGATTGATCAGGTGGGCAGCTTCACTTACCTTGGTAGTATTATTAGTAAAGATGGTGGGAGCAGTGAAGATGTTAAAAATAGAATAGCCAAGGCTCAGGGTGTTTTTTCACAGTTAAAAAAAGTCTGAAAGAATAGGAAGATAAGTCTGCAAACCAAGATTAGAATATTAGAAGCTACAGTGATGACAGTGGTCAAATATGGCTCTGAATCATGGACGCTCCGAAAAGCGGATGAAGATTTGCTAGATATTTTCCAGAGAAATTGCTTAAAGATTGTTCTGGGTACACGGCTGATTGACCGTATTTCAAACAATAGGCTATACGAAAAATGTGGTTCAATACTGCTCTCTAGGGCTATAATGAAAGAAAGGTTGAGGTGGTTAGGGCACGTTGTACGGATGAAGGATGACAGATTGCCAAAGATTCTTCTTTTTGGCTAACCATCTAGGGCTAAACGGAAAACAGGTCGTCCCCGTCTGGGGTGGGAGGACGTCATAAAGAAAGATTTAAAGGAAATTGGAACTTCGTGGGCGGGTGTAAAAAGGGAGGCTTTGAATAGATTGGGGTGGAGGAGGAGCGTGCGTAGCTGTGTTGGCCTCAGGCGGCTTGGTGCTGCGATGAGTTGTTAGTAGTAGTAGTAGTATATGGTTCCCAAGTACACATTATTAGAGATTGTTTTATATAAATAAATGACGAAGTGGGAAATAGCTCGCATAAATTTTGGTGTTTATAAGTTGACAATGACAAGCGTTCTTATTTTTTGGCAGCAATTGTCATTTTTTTGCAATTTTTAAAACAACTGAATAGATTTGCATGAACAATAATAAAGAGTGTATAAGAAGAACAAAGGTGGAAGTAGCGATTTCACCGTCCGTAAAGATTTTAACAGACGATAAAATGCAGGTTTTCTACGATGGTCAGCCTAAAATGTGTTACATTTGCCATCAGGAGAGTCACGAAGCCCTATTATGCCCAAAAACAAACCCAATAGAGGAAGTAGAAACCCAAGCTTAGTGCTCACAGATCAGTCCTCGGAAACCGGCAGAAACTATAATGTCTGGTTTACAGGCCCACAAAAAATTGCAAGCTCTCTAGATGAACAGCTGGCAAATTTGAGTCCCATGGTAGCGGTGAGCCTCGTACTGGGGGCAACAGGGTTATCAGAAACGGAAAAGACTCGCACAGAAAACTCGAAAGTACAAGATGAAACCCGGAAAAAAGAGCGGGTAGTAGCTATTGTGAAAGAAAATGAAATGACAGAGCCTAAGGGAGAAAGTTCGAAAAGAGCTGAAGTAGGGGCGAAGGAGATAAGGGGCATCACTCCCCTGAGTAGTCTGAGAGGAATCAAGGAGTCAGAGGCAAAATCAACCGAATCCCCAAAACGAACGTTAAGTAGCCTATCTTTATCGTCAACTATAAGTGAAAAAACGAGCGAAAATAAGACTGAAAGAAGTGCGCTGCCAAAGAGGCAGAAGAAACCCAGACAAAAAAAAATGAGATTTGCGACGCTGAACGTTAACGGGATAAAACAGGAAAAACGACAGAGTTTAGTTTTAGATTTTATTGTAAAGCAGAGAATTGATATACTGTGTCTCCAAGAAACAGATACAGTAAAGATAAGAAATATTGAAACATAGGGATTCCACTACATTGCTGGAGGGCTCCGACCTGACACAGAATACATAGTGAACGAAAGATTTGAGGATATTAGAGGAACACTGCGTTTTCAAGAGGATGGTGAAGTGAGCAGCATTTGCTGGAAAGGAGTGGTTTTTGTAAATATGCATTTGCCAAAACACTCTTCCACGATATTTAAGAACTGGCTCGCTATTGCTATTGGGTGACTTTAACTGTGTTTTAGAAGAAAAAGACATTTTGAGTTCGAGCCGTAAAAATATTAAAAATATTTTTAAATAATATTTTTAATATTTTTTTAATATTTAATATTTTTTTAAAAAAATTTTTTTAAATATTAAAAAAAATATTAAAAGGAAGATTAGCATCGAATTAAAAGAAGTGGTAAAAACATGGAAACTCGTAGATGTGTGGCAAGAAATGGGAATGGAGAGGGCTTTCACGAGAATAGAAAAAAGGGCCAGCACGAGGATCGACAGGGTGTATTGTTGGAAACATGGAATGGAAAAAATAAAAAATATAGAAAATATCGCCGTGCCTTCCTCCGACCACTGTGCACTACTGGTAAATATAAAGCTAGAGGATATGGAAAGTAGAATGGCCCCTATTGATACAGAACGAACCACGTGGTTTGTGATCCTAATATGGGCATAGAGTCCCTAGGGGAGATGGATTTCTGAGAAATTGATTGCGTAATCAAAGTGTGTCAATGACCTAAATTTCCAAAGGTGTTGATGTTGTTGTTGTTGTAAGTGCACGCTCTCAGCGAATGTCAAGGTCGATGTTGTTGTTGTTGTAAGTGCACGCTCTCAGCGAATGTCATGGTGTCCAGAAATAGTATTTGTTATTGTTGCTCGAGCCAAATGTTATGAGTTTCCCGGAAACAGTTAGATCACGTGTTTCCTTCTCAGCCAATCAGCGAGTCGGTTACATCCTCCTTCTCAGCCAATCAGAGGCCTGCTTACATATAATTTTCCCCATTACATAACAATTCGCCCTTGAGATTTCGTATATAACGGACATGCAATGTGATTAAATTATCAGAAAGTATTTTGACACAGTGTAAACAACTAAAATGGATAAAATTGATGAATTAGAAGCCTTGGCAACTACAATTTACCATGTAAGTTCCGTTTTAGTACATTTTCAAATAAAATTATTTTCCTTGGACATCCTCCAGTATATTCAGCTAAAACGTAAATATATTCCTTTACCCCAAACCCCCCCCCCCCCGCCCCCAAACCATACAAACATCATTATAATCAATGGAAAACATAAAATATATTCTTTTTACCCTAACCCCCTCCCACCATTGTTTTACAATCCCAAATTCTCGCAAAAAGAAATAATTATCATTTCGTTAAATTTTGGCTTTTCTCAATTGTAATCTTTTCTCTAACTGAGACATCCATCGCTCTGCTGTTATTAGCTCGCTCTGATTTGACACAAGACTCCAATGTGAGGCCTATAATTAGCTGTCACCCTTTTCCGGTGTGTTCACGCTATCGGTCTAGTCAAAGGGTTTTGTTTTGGCTGTCAAATTAAAACAGTTTTAAGCAAAAAGAGATTGCTGTATATTAAGCTTGTAGTTTCGTAATATTGTATTTGTCAGAGAGCCGGTGAAAGAGATTATTTTCAAATTAAGTTTAACAATATATTTAAAACATTATGTGAAAGGGGGGAGGGGGCAATACATTGCTTCTAACAGCTTCGTTGTAAGTAAATTATTTAAAGGGGGAGGGCAATGCCTTCAATTCTACCGCCATCAGTGTAAAATGAAAACAAACTATTTCTTCACATTAAAAGTAAGGGCCTTGTATTTGTCAGAGAGCCGGTGAAAGAGATTATTTTCAAATTAAGTTTAACAATATATTTAGAACATTATGTGAAAGGGAGGAGGGGGCAATACATTGCTTCTAACAGCTTCGTTGTAAGTAAATTATGTAAAGGGGGAGGGCAATGCCTTCAATTCTACTGCCATCAGTGTAAAATGAAAACAAACTATTTCTTCGCATTAAAAGTAAGGGTCTTGTATTTGTCGGAGAGCCGGTGAAAGAGATTATTTTCAAATTAAGTTTAACAATATATTTAAAACATTATGTGAAAGGGGGGAGGGGGCAATACATTGCTTCTAACAGCTTCGTTGTAAGTAAATTATGTAAAGGGGGAGGGCAATGCCTTCAATTCTACCGCCATCAGTGTAAAATGAAAACAAACTATTTCTTCACATTAAAAGTAAGGGCCTTGTATTTGTCAGAGAGCCGGTGAAAGAGATTATTTTCAAATTAAGTTTAACAATATATTTAGAACATTATGTGAAAGGGAGGAGGGGGCAATACATTGCTTCTAACAGCTTCGTTGTAAGTAAATTATGTAAAGGGGGAGGGCAATGCCTTCAATTCTACCGCCATCAGTGTAAAATGAAAACAAACAGTGCAGGGCTAGAAAAGTCTTTGGGAGTTGCATGAAGCTAATATTATGTATAAATTGAATAGCATTTTAACCTATTTTGCAAAATATAGGCCTACAGGTCGATGGGTTAACGATCTAATTTAAAGCCTATAGACCAGAAAATTTAATATTTTTCTAAATGGTAAAAATAGAAACAATGATTCCTATCCTATGGCTATAGACTACTGATTGTCTAATAAAAACGTTTGATTTCTAAGCCTAATATATTTCTCGCGAAATTTTTACTTTTTGCTTTACTGAAAAGAGATAAATGCTTTTCTAAACAAAATTATATGGATGAGGGTACTAACTTTCTTTCTGTAAAAAAGGGGCAAATTATTTTGATACTAATTTTTTCTCTTCTTTTTAAGGCAAATTATGAAGAATGCGTGCCCCCTCCTTCCAAGAAAGTCAGAGAGGGTGAGGCAGCCCCATCAGTGCCAGCCCCAATGCAGCCTGACAGAAAACTTAAGAGAGAGTGGGCGGATAACTACAATGCCGAAGCTACGCAATATCGTGAAATAGCCGGCCCAGCCGCGCAAGAACATAGCGCTGCCGCCCCGCCCGCCCTCCAACACGCACTACCTGGTCCTTCGGGCACCCAAGCCCAGACGGATTATGCAAATGTAAGCATTTTTTCCTACCTATCTATTTCTTCCAATTTTTAGTCCTTTTCAATCCCAATATAAACATATCTCAGCGGGATATTAACCCCTCACCCCCCAACCATTGTTTTAAATTTATCTCCCTCGGAGATATCTAAATGTAATTTTTTGCAAAGAAACCACTCTTTTCTAATCTTTGCTATCGCTTCGATATTTCATAAGCGAATATTTTTAGGTAATTTTTATTAATAATCACCGCCTTTGAAACTCAAAATGCTATTTTTTCTAATCTTTACTATTTTCTCTATTGCTATCACATATATTTTTAGGTACCTTTGAAACACCGACTGCTCTTTTTCATCTAATTTTGAGGGAGATTATCCCATCTGTCACATATTGTCGTTCTAATTTACACTGAATATTTCTATCGTGCCATGTTTCGCTCTTACATAGAATATAGAACTCCAATGTCCTAAATGTTAATTTTGCAGACAATTTGTTCTCCGCTATTTCAGAAAACACAGAATTACGCAAAAGCCATTGAAACCTTGATTGACTAAAACCGCTAATGTAAAACAAAAAATGAAAAGGAGATGCCAAAATTATTTATAACCTCGCGCGGAGAGCTTTATGTCAAAACATAGCGGTATAATGCCTAAGAAGTGAGGGGAAAGCGACTTAACGATTCTCATCATTTTGAAGTTCAAACTCGTTCATCTAACCTCCATAATTAAACTCATGTGTTTACCGAACCTGTATGGAATTAGAAATATTTCAACTTTTTTGGGGCATTATGTAAATGGCCGGGAGCCGCGGAGCCCGGAATGCGCCGGTGGGTCCGGGAAGCGCCGGGGGAAGCGCCGCGGGCCCGAGAAGCACCACGGGCCCGAGAAGCATCGCGGGAAGTGATGTGGGCCCCGAGAAGCGCCACGGGAAGCGCTGCGAGAAGCGCTGCGGGAAAGTGCCGCGACAAAAAAAAAAATTGAACACTTTGAAAATAAACGATCAAATTGTCGCCTTCTATGTCATATCTTAGATTGTCGTTAAGTTGGAACTTTCAGTTGAATTAACCAAATGTTATTAAGCAATAATAATCCAAATTTTAACAGTAGGGATGATTTGAACACTTTGAAAATAAGCTATTTTTTCATTTATAGGTTGTCCTGGTTCCATACTCGCCATCTCCCCCCTGCTCGTCAGTTGGAGAAGGAGAAGAAGATGCATCTTTGGAGTATCGTGAAAATGAAATGTCTTGGCAAGGTATCGTTAATGAAATACATGAAAATATTGACGAGTTTTTAACTAATTATTTTAATGTAGATAGTGGCACAGTTGAACAGGGGGACTTACCTTTGCTAAGTCCGAATACTTTGCAGCTTTTAGAGGATTTTACCCGGGAATTAACAGGGAACCCTCCAACCTCCGATACCCTAACGACTCCACTTCGAACAACTGAAGTGGAGCATTCGCCAGATATTGTTGAACAACTTGGGGGAGGGGGTAATATACAAGAGGGGGAGGGGGGTACACCATTCCCAGACTTTCAGCTGTCCAACAGAATTTTAAATGCAATAGTTGTTTACACTGCGACGTTTGGAGACCCTTTTAATTCACTTATGGGGGGAAAATTTGTTTTTGACCCTGTAGAAATTGTGCTTGCATATGTAGATAAAATTCGTGCACTTCTGGAGAATCAAATTCAATTGTGGGGGAGGGAATCAATTAAGGCTTCTATTGTTCTAAAAGTGTTTTATTTAAATGAGGGAAAAAGTGAAGTTTATTATCATTATGTACATTCTGAGATGCGTTTGGTTTATTCGAATTTAGAAAATTTTGAGGGTGCTTTCATAGATTGGGTCGATCAAATTATAACGCATCTTGAGAACTTTAATGAAAACGGTAGTGGATGTTTAGTTCTTTTTGTTGAAAATTTAAGCGTAAATATTTGTAAATTTAAGAAAGATTTTATTTTAAGAGGGGGGGGGGCAGGGTCTGAGAGGTCAGTAGTTTTAAATTATAATCCAGATCTAGAGGGTTGTAAAGGTGTCCAGCGGATTTGTTTTGAAACAGGTCAAATGTGTTTCAGATATGCTTTCCTCATATCAGCATTCGAGCCTCTAGCTCGGGACGCTAGCAAGACGAATTTAGACAATTGGGCTGTACATGGGAAGGAGGGGTCCAGTTTTCCCATTGTAGATTTTTCTTGTTTAGAGGGGATATACCCAGTAACGCTTCGATCCATTGATATTTTTGAAAGGGCTAATGCCCACTTAAATATCGGCGTTACTGTGGTTCAGTATGAAACTGAATTTGAAGATGGGGTTCACTCTAAAAAGAAGGGGGTGGTCTTCTCCGTAAGGAGCCCGTCAATTGATTTGGTTAAACACTGGGTTTGGTTGTTATACACACCACCTAGTCAACCGAACACAATCGGTCATTTTAACCCTATCACTGACATTAGTAGAGTTCTGGGGGAGGGTAAAAAGGGGCGAGGCGTACGTTTCTACTGTCCAACATGCCTCTCTAGATTTTGGACTGAATTAAAGTTGCAAAATCACATGAGGCATTGTAGACGGCATGGCTACCAGACAGTGGAAACGGTTTCAGGGGATAGGGCCATTCTACGATTCAAAAATTTCCAAAACACCCTTCTCCAGTGCGACAAAATATCTTTAGACTGTGAAGCTAAGCTGGTGGAGGTGAACGACCCCCAATTTCCAAACCGAGTCAAAGAACATCAGGCTATTGCAGGGTCCTACGCCCACGCGCAAAGAGACAGTTCTAACACCATGCAGTTGTTAGAAATAGTTGAAACATTGGATGAGAACGAGTGCATGGTCAAGGCATTGACTAAACTGATTGGCACGGCTAATGGTGCTATTTCTCGTTTGAGAAATACCCATTATCCAATGGTGCTGTCTGCAGAGGATCGTCTCGCGATTAAAAATCAAAAAATATGTTGGGTTTGTAAGGGGGAGTTTGTAGAGGAGGATAAGGGGACTAAAGGGGAAAGAGGGGGGAGGGGGAAAGTCAGAGATCATAATCACTTGTGGCAGGAAATATCCTCGGGGGGTAGTAATTTTAGGGGGGTTGCGCATCAATCGTGTAATTTAAATGTTAGCCAGCAGTTTTTTATCCCTGTTTTTATTCATAATTCCAATTATGATTTAAAATTTATTTTACCGGCACTGGCACGTATGCATAGGGAGGGAGGGGGAGTAGATTTTCCATGGGTAAATAGTTCATTTACCTATAACATAATTCCCAAATCAGCTGAGAAGTTGTTGCTTCTCGAACTGAAATGGCAGGCAGTGGATAATGGGCATATGTGCTGGAATAAAATCAGGTTTTTAGATTCCTTTAGTTTTTTCCCCAAGGCATTGAGTCAATTGATTCAAGTGCAAAAAAGCGACAATTTTGATAGCTTTCCCTTGCTTAAACAGCATTTTCCAGACAGTGAAATGTATGACCTGTTGACCTGCAAAGGTATATACGCATACGACTATTACTGTTCTGGCGCACGCTTAAGTGAGGAGAAACTACCTCCAATTGAAGCTTTTTACAATTCACTGACCAACAGTGAATGCACAGCCGAGGAGTATGAGTTTGCCAAGAAGGTGTGGTCCAAGGGGGATTGTAAAAATGGGTGGGATTATTGTAGACTGTACTTGGCCAGTGACGTTCTAACTCTGTTGGATATAGTCTGTAAGAACACAGACCAGATCTATTCAGAGTTCGGGTTAGATATAGGCTATTATTTTTCCACACCCCATTTAGTGATGGATTTAATTTTAAAAATTAGCAGGGAGGAAATAGGCCTAATCACCGACGTAGATCAGCACCTTTTTGTAGAGCGTTCAATGAGGGGTGGGTATGTTTTTCATGGGGACCGCGTCTCATCAACCGATCCGAGCGGACAAAGCACCGGTGCAAAGTCAGATGCAGTGTTCTTGGACATGAACATGTTGTACCCCTCGGCAATGTCACACTACTCTTTGCCGTGTGGGAACTATCAATGGCTTGAGAATCCTTGTGAGTTCCCCGACATTACCACCGTCGAGGACAATGGGCCACAAGGATGGTTCTTTGAAGTTGACGGTCACACTCCGCTGGCGCTTCACGACTCAGTCAAAGATTTTGTCTTTCCCTGTATCAATCGGCCCGTGAGCAGGGACTCTCTGAGCCCCTACAATCGTTCATTGGTTGAGGATATGGGGATGCACTGGACTCCCCCTCCAAACAGAAACTGATTGCTGATTTGGACCCTAAGGAGAATATCGTTGTTCACCATGTGCTTTTGCACTGGATGGTGAGCAATGGTTTCAAGATCACCAAAATACACAGGGTCCTGCAGTTCAATCAGCGACCATACTTGAAAACGTTTATCGACACCTTTGTCGATAAACGCTCTAAGGCAAACTCAAAGGTGGAGAAGGAAATGTATAAGCTCATTCTAAATTCAGCGTTTGGCAAAATGTATGAAAGCGTTCGTAATAGATCTCGGTGCGACGTTGTGACTGACCCTCTAGAGTGTGCACGAATTATTGCCGATCCCAATTTTACATCGTTCACGAGCATAGAGACTGGCATGGTTCTTCTACACAGGCGAAAGTGAAATGTGGTACTGAACAAGAATATAGCAGGCGGCAGTTCAGTACTAGAAATTTCAAAAAAGCTCATGTTGTCGTTCTTTTACAATGTGTGCAAGGTGCAATGGCCACGGGAGGGGGAGGTTCAAGTTTACTATGGTGATACAGATTCTCTGCTGTTAAAGGTAAATGGGACTGAATTGGATTTATTGGGTGATTTGCAAAATGGGGTGCACATCAGCTCGCGGATGGATTTCACCAACTGGAATCCATCACTCTACCCCGAGTTGGTGAAACGTCAAGCCCCCAAACAATTATTAATGTTAAAATCAGAGACGGGGAGTGATTTGATATCCCGGGGGGTGTTCCCGGGCCCCAAAGTTTATTGCGTGGAAACTCATAGTGGGGATGAAAAGAAGGCGTGTAAAGGGGTGCCTACACATTTTGTAAAGAGCAATTTCAACATGAGCGTGTACAGAGACTGTGTAGAAAGTAGCCTAGTGCCGAGAGCACAAGTGCTTGCAATTCGCTCTCTACAGTATAGAAATTATACTGTGAGAGTGGAAAAGAATGCAATGTCGTGTATATCCGACAAAGTCTATGTGCTCGAGGATGGTGTGAGTGTCCTACCCCACGGCCACTACCGTATTTCAGACCGAGTTGAATGCATAGACTATCGCAATCAACTTGGTCTGGATAAATTAACCTAACCAACTAACCACCACCACCACTCAACCTTTCATAAATTAACCTAACCAGCTAATCTAACCCAAGCACTAACCACCACCACTAACCCATCCACTAACCCGCAGTAGCAGTGACGACAACTATTGTTTTCCATCGCGGTTCCCGGGGGGGGACCCTTCCCGCGGCCACCCAGGGGGGGGGGTCCCGCCCGCGGCTGGCCAGCCTTCGGCCCCGCGGCCCTGGGGGGGGGTCCCTTCCCGCGGCCGACCAGGGGGGGGGGGGGTCCCGCCCGTGGCCGACCTTCGGCCCCGCGGCCCTGTGGGGGGGGGGGGATCCCACCTTTAAATTCACTGTAATGTTCAACTGTGCTATTGTTCCAAGTGTATTTTATTGTACAAAAGTGCTGTAGATGGACAAACGTGTTTAAAGACAAAAAGTGTTGTACAGAAAAGTGTTGATGATGGACAAAAAGTGTTTTTTATTGTACATAAAGTGTTGTACAGAAAAGTGTTTAAAGACAATAAGTGCTTATTTATAAAGTGTTATCATTGTTCATGTTGAACAAATAGAGTTTTCATGTTGACCGGAGAAATTTTGTCAACTGCTCTTGTTGAACAAGTGTTATTATTTTTATCGTTGTGCAGTTCTTGTTGACTGCAAATATTTGTTTTCATGCAGTGTCGAAATAAATGCTGCCATGAAATATTGTTTTTTTTTGTTCTTGAATAGATAGATCCATGGGGAAAATTACTACTTATTCATTGGACACATATGATTTACAGTTAGTTGCAGTCCGACTGTTGTCCCCAACAGCAGCATGTATCAATTTAAAACACCCTTCAGATCGTTTCTGTGTGGTCCCTCAATGTCGGGGAAAACAACACTTTTAGCTAAAATAATTCAAAATTGTGATAAAATGTTTTTGGAAAAACCGAAAAAAATCTACTATTGCTATAGTATTTGGCAGGAGTCCTATGATAAAATAAAAGCTATTGCCACATCCATACCAATACAATTCATACGGGGACTTGATGTTTTCAATAGTATTGAATCGAACTCGTGGCTGATTATTGATGATTGGGCTGAATCCATTGAACAGTTCTCACAGGAAATGCTACAACTTTTCACTGTTCGCTCCCATCATGAACACATTTCCGTTACTCTGGTTCTACACAATCTGTTTCATCAGAGCAAATGTATGCGAACCCTTGCTTTGAATTGCACCGTCTATATTATCTATCGAGTTGTTCGTGATTCTAGCTCGCTCATAACTCTCAATAAGCAGATATACCCCGGCGCCCCTAAATTTCTGTTGTCAGCGTACACTCAGGCGACTAGCAAGCCCTACGGTTACATTTTGCTGGATCTTAATCAGAGCACGCCCGAGGATCTACGTGTAGTCACCGACATTTTCAACAATGAAATTACAGTATATCTTCCGGTGAACAGTAGAAAAGGCTATTAGTTGCCATTATGACACTGAAGAAACTACACGAACAACGGCATTTATTTTCCGTTTTAAGCACTTCAAAACCATTGCTTAGGAAGGCTATACTCAAACATGGGGTTGACAATGATTTCATTAATCTAATATCTGAACTTTGTTTAAATTTAACTGAGGGCAATGTTCAACTGCCAGAAGGTGTTAGACAACAGACAAAGCAACATCGTTCCACTGTACGCGCCTTGGCTTGTAAAAACAAGGGAAAAAAATTTAAAAGAAAACGGCTCCTTCAAGCAGGCGGTAGCTTTTTCACACTTTTATTGCCAATAATTGCAGGACTTGTAAACAGTTTTCTCTAGTGAGAATGGCAAAACCCTATAAATTGACACCATTTGAACTTGTCCTCTCGCCCATCGAACATTTTGAAGACAATCTAAGCAAATTCATTAACGATGAGAATATTGCCGATGACAAAAAACTGCTTTTACTTCAAGATGCATTGCGACGTGTGGACAAACATAAACCTTATCGTGAGAGACCCGCCGCCGATCCCTCTAAACATGAAACATCTCCTCAAGATTCTGCAGCATCATCAAAGGAGAAGGAATTGAATTCGATTGTATTGCAAATTGGAAACCTATTGCCACTCACCTATCGAGAACAGAGTAAAAGAGTATTATCATATCTGGTGTTGGAAACTGGCGATCAAGTTCAAGTCGAGAGCACAGGGAAACGAATTATAATTCAGGGAAAAAGTTATAATCTAGTTGATTTAATTTGTGATATGGTGACGAATCGTAAAGGACTCATATCCTTTGACGATAATCTATACACCTTTCTGTGTGTATCAAACTTTCCCAAAAGTCTTATTGGCAATAAGCAAATTCTAAAGAAACTAAGAGAATATAGTCCTCCTCCTCCAACACCATTTAAAAAAGAAGAGAATTCAATATTTGAAGATACTAGCAGCGTCACTGATTTTACAACACCTGTGGCTGCTAGTCAAAAGCGAAGACGAATTGATTCACCCTCCAGTGTGAAAAAGGGGAGTGGTCATTACACTACGTGTTTACGTTCAAAATGGATGAAGTTCTGAAAGGTGTCTATAAAAATATTGGCGAAGCGGGAAGTTTAAGTTCCCCCAAAACGCTTTCCAAAGCTGTCTCCGGCACCACATTGAAAAAAGCGAAAGAGTATCTAGAAAATGAACCGAGTTACACACTACATCGGAATCACAGGCTTCGCAGTAAACAATATCGACAAACTAAAGCCTTTTTCCCTCTGCATATAATGCAAATGGATCTTTTAACTCTAGACGCACTTCAACAACGTCACAATGCGCCCTACAAATATACTCTGGTGGCAATCAGTATCTTTAGTCGCTATGCCTATGCCATTCCACTACGATCGAAGAGAGGTGTTGAAGTTGCTCGGGCCATTGAAAGTATTCTTGAACAGGATTCGTATAGAAAAATTCAATCGGATCGTGGCAGTGAATTTGTTAATCCCCATGTGCAAAAGCTTCTTTTGAAATATAATACAACACTTTATCATAGTCACAGTCCGATAAAGGCTGCATTGGCTGAACGATTAATAAGAACGATTCGTCTATTAATTTCAAGATATTGCACATTGAAAAATACACCGGCTTTTATTCATGATTTAGATAAAATCATGTTGATTTATAATCAACGATCACATCGATCTCTGTCCAACTCTACACCAACGGATGTTCACTACAGTGAAAATACATTTGATGCTTTTCTAAAGCAATACTCCAATGGCAATGAGAAGAAGAAAAAGAAGAAGAAATTCAATGTTGGTGATACTGTTCGAATTAATAGAACCACCAATATTTTTGAAAAGGGGAATTATTTATGGAGTACCGAACTTTTTAAAGTGTCCAAAATTCTAGACACCATACCCATAACTTATCGACTGCGAGACACCAAAGATGATGAGATTCTCGGCGGTTTTTATGAATATGAACTGCAAAAAGTTAGAAACACTAGTGAAAGTTATCAAATTGAAAAGATATTAAAGAGTCGTACTCGTAGGGGCAAGAAACAGTTGCTTGTTCGCTGGCTAGGATACAACTCAGATTTTGATTCTTGGGTCAGTGCTGAAGACATTGACAATGCCCAATGATTTCTATGTGACTTTCATGTCCAATGTTTCTGATCCTCTCTACAATGATCTGAATAGAACAAGTGATTTTTGGACGAAACTCTCCCCCACCATCAAATTCGACGACGGAAAGTATGAAGTGGCCCTTGTCGACTGTATTCTCAAAAATACCTACGACATCCTGAGAAAGGATCGTAAATATGAAATAAAAATTAGACCCTATGATTGGCCGCCGCCACCAACAGGTGATCAAGAACAAATTCAAAAAATCAATTGGTTGGATTATCCATATATTGAATTACCCTACGAGGAACTCACCTGTATGAATGATTTATGTCGTTCTATTAATAAAAGAATTTCTGCTCGTAAAAAAGGAGCTTTTCATTTCAACTATTCAAAGGAGGAGGGCAAGATCTACATTAGTTCACCTATTGCCAGCGAAAAGGTTATTCTCAACGATAATCTAAAGGATGTTCTTGGCTTTAAGCTCAATATAATCAATGGTAAAAGTGCCGGAAACACTAATTTCATTTTTGATGACTATCCGCCTGCCTTCTCCACAGACACCTGTATATTTCTCTACGCTTCATTTGTGGAAACATCACGGGTTGGTAATTCAAATGTTCCCCTCCTACGAGTTCTTGAACGAAAAACCAATCAAGAACATATTCACCACTACAATATAAAGCATCTTCAGTATATTCCCGTAAACACTTCCTATTTGGAACTCTGTCAGTTAACACTAAGAACCGAATTGGGTGATCCAATAGCAATTTCAAAAGGTTTGGCTGTGATTACATGCCATTTTCGACCCAACATTCAAAAGCAAGATGTCTAATAAAAAAGTGGTATTCACTTGTCCTGATATTGACTGCTATGTTAATACTCTTGGCCCAAGACAACAGGGCAATGGAATGGACTATTACAAAGGACGCTCGTCAATGTCTGGCTACGGTCTTGGCAGTTGGTTTGCTAAGCTGTTTGGCTCTTCACTACCACTGGCTAGAAAATATCTTGTACCGGCTGCGACAGATTTTGCATCCTCTGCACTATACGATTGGGGCTCTGGCAAGGATTTTAAAAAAAGTGCTTCGGAAAATCTTAGGTCCAGTGCGCGAACCCTTGGCGAGAGATTAAAACAAAATGGTAAAGGCTTAAAAAGGTCAAGAAACAATGCATCACTCATCAGTCTCTACTCAGGTCGGAAACGAAAGACATCATCCCTCTTGTCAAAGAAAAGAAGGAAAAAGCCGACACGTGCTGTAAACAGAAGTCCCAGAAAGAAAATTGTCAGATCGAAACTAGATTTCTTCTCCTTAAATGTCCTACCTACCGGATAAGGATTCTCAACCTTCAATCACCGCCTCATTGAATCTATTCAATGCTGAAAATGTTGATGTGAGTGTCAAACATGGATACTATGAACAATTTTATCCACAACAACCCCTCTCCGATAATATCCACTTTCAAATTTATTCTAATGAAGACTACTTTATGGACATGTCTTCAACATTTATAGATTTACAAATGAAAGTCCGGAAATCCGATAATACAATGCCAATTCGGGGCGATGGAATATCCTATGAAAATTGTATACTACATAATTTATTTCGTCAAATTAGTGTCTACATCAATGGCACGCTGGTGAGCACAAGCAACAATCTCTCAAATTATACAAGCTATATGCAATTCATGCTGATGACACCCCAGTCATACAAGGAATTGAGAGGCACCTCCAATGGATATGAATATATTACTAATACTGATAGTACAGATGCACTTAAAAATGCTACAACTAGTGAATTACATCTAGTTGGAAAAATATATCATGAAATATTTAATATACCCCAATGGCTGCCGCCCAATGTTAAAGTGGATATAAAACTAACGCTTGCACCCTCCAATTTCATATTGAGAAAAGAACTTGCTGCCAATCCTGATGTAAGTCTCTCCCTCACCTCGGCAATACTTCATGTACGCAAACAACAGGTCATGAGTTCTGTTGCTTTGGCCGTGGAAAAACTGAGAGCCAATGGCAACAATATTAAACTACTTGTTCCTCATACAATCACCAATCAACGTCATATTGCAATGGGCTCACGCACCTTCACCGATTCATCCTTTATCAATGGTGAAATTCCGTCAAAACTAGCGTTGGCATTTGTAAAGAGCGCCAGTGCAATAGGATCATGGACTGAATGCCCACATAAATTCGAGATGTTTGGACTTTCATCTCTTGTGTGCAAAGTAAACGGCATCCCACTCTACAATCTATCTTTTGATAAATCCTATAGAACTCTGTACGAGTTGACCATGCAAACCCTAGATCATGACTCTCAACTATTTGAAAATGGTATAACCGAAGATATGTTTGCTAAAACACATGGTATCATTGTACTGGATTTGTCGGGTACACAGGATATGAGTATAGTACGTACGGGGAGTGTGCGTTTAGAGTGTACATTTGCCGACCCATTGGCTGAGAGTATTGCACTAATCTCACTAAATCAATATGAAACCTATTGGGAAATCACTCCCGAAGGCAGTGTTCTACTAGACTTGGCGCCATGAACACCAGTCAAATAATCAATGTATTTAATATGGACCCCTACATGTCCCAGTACAAATCCTATTGTCTGCCCTCGGACTATCTTGGAAAAATTCAAAGTGTTAACAATACCTTGATTATTGTTAATAGCAGTCCGTCGACTGTGCTGACGGGTCATTGGCTGTGCATCTTTCAAACAATGAAGACGATTGAATTTTTTGATCCTCTTGGTCTACCCTATGCATTCTACACACCTCACATCAGCAACTATATTGAGAGCAGTGGGAAAACTATTATTCAAAATCGGAAGAGGGTTCAGGATCTAAAGACTAAAAGCTGCGGCTTCCATGCACTACCATATTTTGTGTTCCGATGTCGCGGCTATACTTACAAGCAGTTTCTCCACATTTATGTTGACAATCGCCGTCTGAACGACTTTCTAGTGGAAAATATCCTCTCAGACCTATATAGTATTGATTTCAGTGCCCTAAGAGTAAAGTGCTTAAAAAATGTTTGTGAATTTGTTTATTAATAAAATGCATATATATATACAACAATGTCTTTAAATCTTCACTTTAGATTTCTTCATCTCCGATGTATAGGCAACTGTCGTGAACCACTAATGCTGGTAAATCATTTGGATTCACTGTATATTGATCTTGATTGACGGCAAAGTCAGGGTCACATTTTCTACAGTACAATGTAACTTCACTCTTGTCATATCTCTTTGTATAGTCAATGATACTATTTGCATTCATATTATGAAATTCACGAGTTTCAATCTGTCTATTTGAAGCAATATCACATACAATGTTTTCAAATGGTGAATCACATTCCGTTACAGCCAAATAAAAATCACTTGGTTTATAGTCATAGTAGGTGGTGCCATCACAACGATGACGTAGAAACCAGATTGTCTTGTTACCCCAACAGTTGAATCGTAGACCAGATTCCTCTTCCCAGAATAATTTAAATCCACGACGATACCAATCTCGTAGAAATAAACTGAAATCACGTTTAGGATTCTTTCCAATCATAGCGGGGTAAGTATTCTCCCACTGATCACATTTATCATTGTGACAATTGGAGCACAGGTGCCCTCTAGGATGCGAGTCACACACCTCCTCAAGACATGAACTACATCCTTTAATTTGTACTGCATAGCCTCTATGTAATTTACAAGGATTACATAATTTACACTTTTCACTATAGTCATCAATAATTGTACAATTCTCACATTGAGTCCAACTGCCAAGAGTGTACATGCACAATGGACATATATAGAACATTTTTCGGTTTCCGATGTCAACTCACTCACAGCTAAAACGAAACTGATCCTCTTCGTTCGATAAATTCAATGAGAGGGAAATGGGGGAGAGGAGTAACTCTGTGATGTTACCTCTTTCGAATGATGGGGAGAGCCATCTACATTGAATCCATTGGCAATGTTTTCAAAAGTATATCCACAATATGATTCTGCTTTGTTCCAATTAATATATCAATAAATTGACTATAAGCATTTGAATCACATTTTAAAAGTTTCATACAATAGTCCAATGGGGGAGAATCACTCCTCATTATATTGTCAAGTGTTCCCTGACAAGAGAATATCCTGCGTTTAAGAGATAACTCGAGAAAATCGTCATCCAAAATCAAATGTTTTTCCATAAACACTAGATTTGATCTAATTCTCTCTTTCTCAAATTTATTCATTTTTCAGTCCTTTCACTTCGACTGTTGACTCTAGACTGACCAGAAAAGAAAGGGAACATTTTCGATTTCGAAACAATTTGATTGAATAATTACAACAACAACATCAATAATACTATGCATGTACAATTAGCGATACTGTTTATTGTCTTCAATATGTTTCACCAATGCACTTAAAGCACATTGAAGTCTATTCACATGTGCTATATCAACTTTAGCGGCAAAACATAATTGATCCTCCATTTTAAATTTGCTCAAGGATATCACATATCTTGCATATACTGCATCCCATTCCAGACAAAGCCGCGATCCTTTCGTGATTTCCACCGCAATGTTTGGTGCTCTTGTACTATTATCATCAACTCCACTATCAACTTCTAATAGAGTAAACATTCCACTCATCGCCATCAACACAAATATATATCCAAATGAGTAAAGTCAAAACTGTTCTTCTCACTCCTTTGAATTCTATTCACAGACTAATAAAACTATAACAAAAATCCTTTCTTTATATTCACTCCGCCGCCACTATGTAAACAAAGCCCTCTGATTGGCTGAGAAGGAAACACGTGATCTAACTGTTTCCGGGAGACTCATAACATTTGCCTAGAGCAACAGCAACAAATACTATTTCTGGACACCATGACATTCGCCGCGAGCATGTACATGTTCAAAACAACAAAAAATGCTGTTTTCTATTTCTGGACACCATGACATTCGCTGAGAGCGTGCACTTACAACAACAACAACATCGACCTTGACATTCGCTGAGAGCGTGCACTTACAACAACAACAACAACAACACCTTTGGAAATTTAGGTCATTTACACACTTTGATTACGCAATCAATTTCTCAGAAATCCATCTCCCCTAGGGACTCTATGCTCATATTAGGACCATAAACCACGTGGTTCGTTCTGTATCAATAGGGGCAATTCTACTATGGAATATATTTTGCGACCCATGAACCGACCTTTTTAGCGAATGGATATTAGTTCCCTCCATGGATATGATAAAGAAGAAATAAAAAAGAAGTAAGAAGGCTTCTGGCTAGTTACCAAGAATCGAGTCATCTACTGCAATTTTGGTTGAATTTTAAAAGAAAAATAGGAGTCTTCCTGCGCGATAAAGATAAAGAGTCAGAACGCCAGAAAAACGCACATAAAAACTACTTATACAGAGTGTTAAATGACCTAAAGAAAGAAGTAGAAGAGGGAGAGTCCGTATGGCTCAAATATGAGCAAATTTAGAGAGCAATAAAAGATCTCGAGTACAGAGAGTATGAGAGATGGAAAATTCGGAGTTGAATGGCACAAATGTTTGCATCGGACCAGTTAAACCTAGCTTTTGTAGTTAAAGCAAGTAGAAAAAGAGAAGAAAATAACCTGAGGAAAGTAAAATGGGAAGAATGAATAGTAGTAGAAGAGCAAAAAGAAGTGGGTGAAGCAGTGACAGAGTGGTTCAAGGGGTTGTTTAAAAGAAAGGAGACGCAAGGTGAGTAGGAATGATCTAATATCTCCTGACCCCACACCATATATGAGCATAGAATACTGACGGGCTATAATTTATTCAAGGATTATCGATCGAGTCTAATGGGGTCAAGGTCAATTGATTTGTTGTTGTTCGTCCAGGTGTATTGTCTCCGGGGTGAAGTTTGCACATGGACATTGACGGTGAGAAGAGATACATTGATCTAGGACAAGGGGGGGGGGAAGTGAATTTCCGAGAAATTGAATGAAAGGGGAATTTATTTGTTATTTCTAAGGGGAATTATTGATTCAAGAAAGGGGAATTTATTTGTTGTTTCTAAGGGAAATTATTGATTCACGAAAGGGGAATTAGAAATGACATCACTTGTTATCTTGGAATTATACAGGAGTCTAAAGAGATAGAAATTCTATTTTTAAATACGGCTTCTCTGATGTTTAGCTCACAGAGATAAATTAATATTCAACCGAAACCATAATAGTGTAGCTAGGAACACCTATGAGATGAAGAGATTAACGCGGGAAATGGTTTCCTAGGAATTTCAAATGTGACAGCGCAGGGATGCCAAAACAAAAGGAACACGCAGAAATTACGTTTAGGGATTATTTCGGCGAAACCGTTTGAGACATTTTAGAAGATGATTTAAGCGAAACCGTTTGAGGCATTTTAGAAGATGATTTTAGAAGATGATTTAGAAGATGATTTGAGGGTGAAACTCTGTGGTCGTTATAATACACAAGTTCCATTTGAACAATCTTGTGAGGTCCTCTACCCCAACAACCCCCCTACCCCAACCCCAAAGGGCCCCAACCCCCCTAACCCAACCCCTAAGGAACCTCCCCCCCCCAACCCTGAAGGGCCCCCGAAGAGAACAGATCTGTCTCAAAGAGATGAAAAATTTTAAATATTGTTTCAAATTTTTCACAGAAGATAAAAAAGTTCAAGTTCTCTTCAGAATTTTACCAAAGAACACAATTCAATTCTAATTTCTACAGCGGAAATAAAAATCTTCCAATTCAGTTCTTTATTTCACAAAGACATAAAGAAATTTAAAGTTTCTATTCCAAATTTTTCGGTGGAAGATAAAAAAAGTAATACCATAGCTGTGAATATTTTCCGGGAAGATAAAAAGTTCTAGTTCAATTTAAAATTTTTCTCAATGAAGTGAAGAAAAGTTCAACTTCTCTTCTGAATTTTCTCAATGAAAAAGAAATTAGCTATTGATCAATTATATTTTTTTAAATAATATAAAAATTTTCCACTTCGGTTCAGATTTTTCTCAAAGGGATGAAAAAATTTAAAATACTGCTCCATATTTTTCATAGAAGACTGAAAAGTTCAATTTCTCTTCTGAATTTTACCAAAGAACCCACTTCAATTCTAATTTCACCAGAGAAAATAAAAATCTTCCATTTCAGTTCTTAATTTCTCAGAGACATAAAAAACTTAAAGTTCAGTTCTAAATTTTTCCGTAGAAGATAGGAAAAGTTATACTATGATTGTGATTATTTTCAATGAAGGTAAAAAGTTTCAGTTTAATTCTAAATTTTCTTAAATTCAGTTCAGACTTTTCTCAAAGAGATGAAAAAATTTAAAGTTCTGTTCCAAATTTTTCAAAGAAGATAGGAAAAGTTATACTTTGATCGTGAATATTCTTCATGAATATAAGGAGCTCCACTTAATTCTGAGTTTTCAAAAAGAAGTGCAAAATGCTCAAGTTCTCTTCTGAATTTTCTTAAAGAAGAGAAAAAAGTTAGCTCAATTCTGAAATTTACCAATGAAAATGAAGAGCTTCCATTTCAGTTCTTAATTTCTCAAAGACATAAAAAATTTAAAGTTCAGTTCTAAATTTTTCCGTAGAAGATAGGAAAAGTTATACCATAATTGTTTTTATTTTCCATGAAGATAAAAAGTTTCACTTTATTTCTAATTTTTCTTAAATTCAGTTCCAATTTTTCATGTTCAATTAGCGATACAGTTTTTTGTCTTTGATATGTTTCACTAATGCACTTAAAGCACATTGAAGTCTATTCACATGCGCTATATCAACTTTTGCAGCGAAACATAATTAATCATCCATTTTAAATTTGCTCAAGGATATCACATATCTTGCACATACTTCATCCCATTCCACACAAAGCCGTGATTCTCTCGTGGTTTCCACCGCAATGTTTGGTACTCTTGTATTATTGCTACCAACTTTACTATCAACTTCTAATAGGGTAGACATTCCAATCATCATCAACACAAATATATCCAAATGAGTAAAGTCAAACTGTTCTCGCTCCTTTGAATTCTATTCATAGACTAATAAAAACTATATTAAAAATCATTTCCTCATTTTCTCTGCAATCCTCTCCCGCTAATATTTCCGGCCCTCTGATTGGCTTATATGGAGATGTACATCCTGTTTCCTATTCCTGGATCAAAACATTCTCCCTAGCGATTATGTAAATCAGCCCCCAATGTCATTACACTTGGAAACAACAAATAAATATACCTTGAAAATAAATCAAAGTGAGAAAAGTCCTGTTTTTTATTTTCAGTGACAAAAACCATAAAAACATGCATAAATTGCTGTTGAAATCCATGAAAAACAACAAATAAACTGACTAACACTCATAATCATATAGGAAACATCCATAAAAGTGAAAAAAATCCTTTTTTTCAAGTGAGAAAAATCCTGTATTTCATTCTCAGTGATAAAAACCATAAACTATGTCCCGTTGGCGTTAGACTAAATTGTAGATAACAGCATGGTGCTCGTACTGTATCAATAGGGTCATTCCTACTAGTTTCTATTCGTTTTGGGTTTCATTTATTTATCAATGCTGATTTGTGCTAGTTTTACGCTTGATGGATTATTTGATTTGATTTTTGCTCATTTTTTGTTTAATGGAGTTCTTTACTTTTCTTTGAAAAACTTATTTTGTTGAAAACGTTTTTTTTAATTAATTTCTGTTCGCTTTGTATTGACATAGTCTTTTCAGGGAAAAACAATACTTTAAATCTTTTCGTTTTTTAAGACTTTATAGTTTGGCCAGCTGTTTGTATGCTGGAAAATAATTTCATTAATTTTCTAACAACACACTCTTTAAAAATCTTGACACAAACAGTGCTGTTTAATTTAGTTTCAAACCTCCTCTAGTTGACCTGAAATGGAAAAATTGATACCATTTGCAAAAAAAATATGTTTAGTTTCTTTGATAGCTTGGATACACTTAAAATATTTTGATTAGGTTAATTTTTTGTATTTTGTATTTAGCATTATCACAGTGCATTATGATTTAATCTCAAGGCAGCATTTAGTTTTTAAAAATAATGGGCAAATGGGAGGATGGGCATGAAGGGGTGGTATTTTGATTAGGTTAAGTTATCCCTCAGATAATTCTAGTAAATGCTACTTCTCCTCTCTATTAAATTTGTAAGTAATAACCTGGGGGCATATAAAGTTTTTATAGAACGCGTTGTCGTAGAAACTTCAAAAAGGGCTCATTGGATTAGAAATTGAAATGGCTAGTGCCTTTTTTAATAGTCAAAAGTAATTGGAAGGCAACTAACACCCCTTCCTTGCCCTTCTATTCCCCAAACACATCCAATCAAAATTTTGAGATAGCCATTTTGTTCCACGCAGATAAAGTTCAGGAAATTATACCTTTGAGCAGGAAACCCTCCCCCCCCCATAGTCTTCAGGGCAAGGATTATAAGTTATGCCCTGGAGGCATATAAGTTTTTATTGCAATGTTTGTCTTAGAAACTTAAAAAAGGGCTCATTCGATTAGAAATTCAAAGGTCTAGTGCCTTTTTTAATAGTTAAAAATAATTTGAGGGCAATTAGCCGCCCTCTCTCGCCCATCTTTCCCCCAAACACATCCAATCAAAATTTTTAGATAGCCATTTTGTTCAGTGTTATGGATTTCCAGATCGAAATTATTTTTTTGAGGAGGACACTCCCCCACAGCCCTCAAGCTAAAATAATTTTAACCCTATTAATTTTCTTGAAATTGAGCCATTGAACAACTCTCTACGATGTTTCAGTGCTAAGCTATCTGGGGAAGAAAAAAGAAAAAAAAGATACCGTTTAGGCAAAATGCTGTAGTAGCTGCCCTTTTTCTTGATTTTCAAGCCAATATATTTCCTTTGCTGTTCAAGCCAAGGGACAGAAAGTTTTCTATACAAGGGTACCAGACAAGGTGGTTCTAATGGTGCACTTTTTGTTATGATCTGACTCTTTTTTTATGAGTTATGGGTTTTTATATTTCATAACAATGGACGTGATCGCCTCTTACTAGGTTGCTAGTTACTGCTGCAACCCGGAAAGATTTCCCTATTGTTCTTCGTGTTTTTGTTGTTTGTAATGTAACTATGGGCAAAGGTTTGTTCTTTACTGTATTTAAATTAAAAGATTAAAATTATTGCTCAGATACCATAACTATTTGTGCAGTTTGTAACTTTAGCGATTCTGAACTGAAAACTAAAATAAAATAAAAAAGGATTTTTATCTTTTTTACATCCCGTCAATCACTACGTCATATACGGTTATTAGTATACAATCGGTGTTAGATATTACGTCATGTCACTTATTACGTCATATATGGTTATTAGTAGACAATCGGTGTTAGAAGTCAGACTAGATTCCAATTTTTTTTGTTTTTGATTAAAAACGCACAAGAACTTTTAATTTCCGGTCGAATGAACCCTCTTTCGACATTCTACGACCACTGGGTTGATAAGATCACCCCTGGGGAAAAGAAAAAAAGGCAAATAAACAAGCACCTGTGATTTTTCTTCTGGAAAAAAACAACAAAATTACACATTTTTGCAGATAGGAGCTTGAAACCTCTAGAGTAAGGTTTTCTGAAACGTTAAATCTTATTGTGCGATTTTCATTAGGATTTTATGACTTTTAAGGGATGTTTTTCCGTTTTTTGAAAATGAGAATTCTCTCTGGATCGTAGCTTTTGATGGATATGAGTAAACTTGATGAAACTTGTATATTTAAAATCAGCATAAAGATACAATTCTTTTAATGTATCTATTGATATTAAAATTAAAAACTCTAAAATCCCTTTTTTTAGAGTTTCGGTTACTATTGTGACGAGTCGCTCTTACTATACAGTTCGCTACCATGAACTGTTTGATTTTTTTTATTAAAAAGGCACTAGAACTTTTTCCGATTCTTTTGATTTATCTATTGCTATTAAAATTTCGTTCTTAGAGTTTCGACTACTATTGAGACGAGTCGCTCTTACTATACAGTTCATTACCACGAACTGTTTGAAAACAATGAAAATATATTGGCTTGAAAAATCAAGAGATGTGACTGAAACAACGATATTCTGCATCTACGGTATTTTTTTTTCTTTTTCACCTCAGATAGCTTGGCACTGAAACATCGTAGATAGCTGTTTAATGGCTCATTTAAAGAAAATTGATGTGGTTAAAAACTTTTTGTAAATGTCGAAAAATGTTTTTAAAATATAATCAAGTTTTGACGAAAAAGTGCATTCTTCTATAGCACTGTAATAGCTTATGTTATTATAGCATAATTAAATTTTATATGATGTAAGAACATCATGACATCACATGTAATTTCAAAAAGGATTCAAATTTTGCGATTTTAAGCTAAAATTTAGCAGAAAACTAATAGCATAAAAAAATTTGTTGCTAATGGATTTTGTTTTTTGAAAATTATTTATGAGTAAACATGAAACAAAACTTAATCCTATCTTTCCATTTTAAACCGTTTTAAACGGAAGTTACAAGTTGTTAGATAACATAATTGCTAAAATTAAAATTATGAGTATGAATTTAAAATTATGAGTAAAGGTCGCCTTGATGCTTTGAAATCAGCTTTGAGTGCACATAATGGAAGCCATACTGGTGAAATGTATGAATGTAAATAATGCAAAAATAAATTTTCTTCGAAGTCAAGTCTGACTGTGCATATTAGAACCCACAATGGAGAAGAACCCTATGAATGTCAAGTATGCCAAAAGAGGTTTTCTCAAAAGTCAAATTTGACTCGGCATATTAGAACCCACAATAGAAAAAAAACCTTATGAATGTCAACTATGCCAAAAGAGGTTTTCTCAAAAGTCAAATTTGACTCGGCATATTAGAACCCACAATAGAAAAAAACCTTATGAATGTCAACTATGCCAAAAGAGGTTTCATCAAAAGTCAAATTTGACTCGGCATATTAGAACCCACACTGGTGAAATTTTATATGAATGTAAAGAATGCAAAAAAAAATTTTCTTCGAAGTCAGTTTTGGATAAGCATAATAGAACCCACTCTAGGGAACTACATAAATATAAATTAATGAATGAACAGCTTGATATGTTACATTCAGATCTGTCTTGTAGCATTTGCAGTGAGGTATTCATTAACCAGTTAAACTGCCGTGCATGCATACATTCTGCAAAACATGTATGCTTCAATGGGAACGGAAAAAAAAGACTTGCCCTTTTTGCCGAGCCAAATATAAAACAGCTTACCCTGAAGATACTCTACTAGTATAAGCTGTATTGAAAAACTCATTAAGTCTTCTTATACGAATGATGAAAAAAACAGAGATGAACTTGCCAAGTCACGAGCTGACATGGAAAAACAACTTCTTTCGCCAATATCTGAATGCATATCGGTACATGTCTAACCATCGGTATTGCTTGGTAATGGCGTTGACATCTTCCCAATGACGTTCAAATTAGGAAAATGTCAAAGGATGAAATTGGTGATGAAGCGTTTCTGTGAAGCGTTCTGCTTACCACTTGAAAAACTACGTTTTTTGTTTAATGGTAGAAGAATTAATGGTTAAGACACGCCTGAACAGCTAAAAATGAAGACCAGTGATGAAATTGATGTACTTCCGGTGGACCTTGGTGATTTACATTAGTTCCACTGCGATTTGGATAGAGGCCATTTTGTTCTACATTTAATGCAAAGAAAAATTAAAGTCTTTCAGTCTCTTTTTATCCTTCTTCTATATTAAATTTATATTTTCAGTCTATCTTGAGAGTTCATACTGCAAGCACCTTTTTGGGATATAATCTCATTCATACAGAAAACTGTTAATATAGTAAGACATTTGTGATTCCCTATGGTTTTTATCAAATTAATTTCATAATCGGATTTGGACTGGAAAATAGTTCACCTTGAACTTGGATTATATTATTTGACCTACCTATTACTTTGACCTACTTGATTGGAATACTCGACTGTCCTTGGCTATGATAATTAGATTTCGCAATGACCGATCAAAATAGGAAGATTATTTTAAATCCGTGGCTGAACTTTGTCACCAGATCTATGCTTGATGGTGCGAAAATTGATCTTATTGTCGGAAAAGCTGTGTATAATCTGCCTGTTCCGACTTCTGTTATATTCTCGCCTTCTGATACCCCAAAAATAGGGGAGGCAGTTTCGGCTACTTTAGTCTCAAAGGTTAATGAACTCTCTTGGGATAGAGAATTCGACGCATTCATGCCCTGTTTGGCCAGCTAGAATTGATACCAATGTAACAATTAACCCTGTCCCAACTCCCAGGGGATCCAGGATTTTTTTAGGGGAGGGGGGCAAAATAGGTTAATAAGATAAACTTGCGTTAGGAGCAAGTTTATTTAACGCAAACTTACGTTAATTAAGTAAATTACACTGCTTTAGGCTACGTATAAACTTTGCCCTGAGGCTTCAGGTGATATAACCGAATTTAAAAAAATCGGCTTCGGAATGGAAACTTTTTGTTAAATCAAAACGTGCAGCAAACAAAATTGCCGAGCATACTAAAAACAGTACCTCAGGTATCTCGGTGAGTGTGAAATCCCCACTGTTTATAGGGATCCTGAAAGGCCTAACGATCGAATAAAATCAGAATCAAGTTAAATCTCTTGTACCAAACTGCGTGAAAGTTTCACAGTGTGGAAAGTCCCGAGTGTTTAAAGTCTACTTTGAGTAGACAAAACCTGGATCAGTTCTTGAAAGTGTCTGTGAAAGTAGGCTACGAAAATCTTTCTGCACAAGCATTTATATACCTCCAAAAGCGTTGTTTCTCGTGTCATAAGACTGGGCATCTGGCCTCGCAGTGCAACAATTGGGCCCTCTGCTGTCGCTGTGGATCATGCCACCACACCTCTAACAGTGCCTCTCCGTGCTCGGAAATGTAAGTTGCCGGCCATAATTGTTAAAGTGTAAAGTGTCCTAATAACAACAGTCAACTAGCAAAGCCCACGGTATGATATGGATGTGCCTACTACTGTGCAAGCTGTACTTTCGTGGAATATTAATTGTGAGCTTTTAGTCAAAACTCCTGTGATAAAAGTTGTGCTTTGGAATTGCAACGTATTCTGCTTGCAAGAACATTTTTTGACGAGTCGTAGTTTAGGCCTTCTGAAAATTGACAATAATTTTACTATACGACGACGCTTTCTATAAAAACCTTACATGCACCCAAGGCATAACTTACAACTCATGCCCTGAGGGCTATGGGGGAGTGTCCTCCTCAAAAACATAATTTCTATCTGGAAATTCACAACACTGAACAAAATGACTATCTAAAAATTTTGATTGGATGTTATTGGGGAAAAGGTGGGCGAGGGGGGGGGGCTAGTTGCCCTCAAATCACTTTCGACTATTAAAAAGGGCACTAGACCATTGAATTTCAAATCGAATTAGCTCTTTTTCAAGTTTCTAGGACAAAGATTTCAATAAAAACTTATATGCCCCCAGGGCATAACTTATAACCCTTCCCCTGAAGACTGTGGGGGGAGTGTCCTGCTCAAAGTTATAATTTCCTGAACTTTAACTGCGTGGAACAAAATGGCTATCTCAAAATTTGATTGGATGTGTTTGGGGAAATGGTGGGTGTGGAAGGAGTGTTGGTTGCCTTCCAATTACTTTCGACTATTAAAAAGGGCATTAGCCATTTCAATTTCTAATCGAATGAGCCCTTTTTGAAGTTTCTAAAAACTTTATATGCCCCCAGGCCATAACTTACAAACCTTATTCTGAGGCTTTTGAGGGGGTTGTCATCCTCAAGGATCTAATTTACAGAACTTAAAACTACGTTGAATAAAATGGCTATGTCAAAATTTTGGTTGGATGTGTTTGGGGAAAAGGTGGGCGTGAGACGGGGGTACGAAGTGCCCTGGTTTAAACAACAACATTAACAAAAAAAATCACTAATCACTTTTGACTATTAAAAAGGGCACTAGCCATTTCAATTTCCAATCGAATGAGCCTTTTTTGAAGTTTCTACGACAACAACTTCTATAAAAATCTTATATGCCCCCAGGGCATAACTTACAACCCTTTCCGCGAGGGTTGTGGGAGGGATTAGTTGCCCTCCAATCACTTTCGACTATTAAAAAGGGTACTAGCCCTTTGAATTCCCAATCGAATGAGCTTTTTTTGAAGTTTTTACGACAACACCTTCTATAAAAACCTTATATGCCCCCAGGGCATAACTTTAAACTTGCCCCGAAGGTTGTAGGGGAGTATCCTCCCCAAAAAGATATTTTCTATCTGGAAATCAACTACGCTGAACAAAATGGCTATCTCAAACTTGTGATTGTATGTTTTTGGGGGAATGATGGGTGTGGGGGGCTAGTTACACTCCAATCACATTCGACTATTAAAAAAGGCACTAGCCACTCAAATTTCCAATCGAATGAGCCCTTTTCGAACTTCCTACGACAACTCCTTCGATACGAAGTGCCCAGGTATGGAGAAGAAAAAATAAATAATACATTGTCCCCACATCATTCTTTACCTAGGCAGTGCTATCGCCCTGCCTATGATAAAGTCTCACTGTTTTATGTCTTTGTATTTTCTTAGGTAATTAAAAATTCAGCTTTTGTGTCCATATTTTAAGCAAATTTAAGGATGTACCAGTAATATATCAGGAACAGGCAATAGCCTTAAGTTGAAACTTTCAGGGTATGTTGAGAGAGATTTTCAACTAACCAGAAGACACTGTGTGCATACTACTACTATTAATACTGTTACTACGATTACCGCTACTAGTGAGAATAATGGTATTAACGTGAAATTTTCAGGGAATGTTTAGAGGGGTGTTTCTAATAAATCAAAACGCATTATTTGCATAAAGATTTTCAAAAGGGCATACAAAAAATATCTTAGGTGCGGCTTAGAGAATTAGCTTGACACTTTCAGGGCATGTTGAGGGGACATTGAACTAAAAACCAGGCACTATGTACATTTTACCAATATTGCTACAGCTACGACTGCTACTTCTATTGAGGTTAAGGGGGTATTTGGGCAAACTTCCAGGGAATCTTTAGGGGGATGTTGAACTAAATCAAAACTTACCATATGCATTCAGGTTGCTAAAAGGATGTATGAGTGTTTCACAGGAACAACAAAGTATTAAGTTGAAACTTTCAGGGCGTGTTGAGAGGGATAATGTTGGACTAACCAAAAGTGACTCTGTTAATACTGCTACTACTATTATAGATACTACTTCTACTATTACAAGATAGATTTGAGTCTTAAAGCATAAACAGGAAATCAACAAGATGGTAATAGGAAGGGACTGAGGGAGGAGGGTCAGACTAACCTCCCGAAACAAATAAAACTAGACAAACCCATTTTTCAGAAGTTTCTATCTCACCCTTTGTGCGCAAGCATTTTCTGAGCATAATCAAGAATGTAATAAAGTACCGTTCTCTTTGATCCCTTGAGCGATCAAACTTTCTTTTAAAGGATAAAGGACAAACTTATTTCCAAAATACCTCTAAGAATTTCTTCAAAAATTGATATTATGCTAGCCATACGGTGACTTGTCGATAGCTCATCTTTCTATAGAACTCTACCCAAAAACTGTCAGTTTACCAGGACTCTGGCAGTTATTACTCTAGAGTATTACTATAGACAATGTGCTTCTCTTTTATGTTTTTGGATTTTACTTTCTAGGGAGTCATTTTCTTTTGACTTCTATCTAGTTGTGTAATGTTGAATAAAAAAAAAGTAATATCTCTTAAGGCCTGTTGTATACCTTCAAAATCATTTCAATACTGGCTTGTCTAGGAAAAATTGGACAAAGAAAAGTACAGTGAAAAGTATCTTTCAGTTTAAAATGAAGTTTATTGATTTGGAATCCTTATTATTTTTTCAAGCAGAGACAGCTTCTTCGAAAGAAAAAAAAAATAATTAAGTACCCAGGACATCCCCAACAAAGTTAACAATCTCAAAAACATTAACAACCTGATGATTCCCAAAGAGCAGACAGATTTAATATTTACAATGACTTCTGGAGATCTAAAAGGTACATTTGAAAACACATTGTTGTATAGCATTACAGAGGTCCTAGAAACTCCAGTTGGAATAAAACTTGAAAACCCATTGAAAACTACAGAGACTTTGCAGAAAAAGTAAGTAAAAGTTCCCTTTTTCGTCTCTAAGTCATTGGACTTCTCGATGAAAGATTAAAAAATAGTTGTGTTTTTGCTTAGCTGCGGACCTTGGTCTTAGCTCGAGGGAGCTGGGCCTAAAAAGGTCTTAACCCTTGCCACAAAACCTGAAAACTTTCCTGTAATTGATTTTGCGCCATTTGCAAATAGCAGATCTTCTGGAACAATGTTTGTAAAATATTACTGTTTAAATACTTTTCTAAAATCTTCTCAGTGCGCAAGTTCAGTGGTAAAAAATAGCGATGCCAGGGAGCTACGCAAATGACCCATGTGGATCCCATTTTCCACCCCGTAGGAACACCCGAACACGAAAGTTTGGCGTATAACAAGAAGGAACACGGTAAAGGCAATGGGAGAGCAAACGATCAAATGGGAAGGTAAAAGTCTACTAGAATTCTGATGACTTCAGCGTCCTAGATAAAAATGTTAGCACAATGAATACATTTTTAGAGGTTTTGCGAGTTCAGGGTGCAAGAACACGTTTGAAAATTAATTAAGAAGACTATGTCACTTAGACTAGCAATTAATGAAGGTGAAGAGGTAATTTTGTGGGACGAGAAAATCTTTCAAATAGATAGCTTCACTTACCTGGGCTGCTATTACAGGTTTTAATCAGCTTAAATTTAACAGGTTTAGTCAGAAACAATTATACCCGGAACATACAAAGTTCTAGTTCAATTTTTAATTTTCTCAATGAAGTGAAGAAAAGTTCAAGTTCTATTCTGAATTTTCTCAATGAAAAAGAAATTAGTTATTGATCATTTCTATTTTTCCAAATAATATAAAAATTTTCCACTTCAGTTCAGATCTGTCTCAAAGGGATGAACAAATTTTTAAAACTGTTCCAAATTTTTCATAGAAGATAGAAAAGTTCAAGTTCTGTTCTGAATATTCTCAATGAAAAAGAAATTAGTTATGGATCAATTCTATTTTTCCAAATAATATAAAAATTTTCCACTTCAGTTCAGATCTGTCTCAAAGAGATGAAAATTTTAAAATACTGTTCCAATTTTTTCACAGAATACAAAAAGTTCAAAATCTCTTCTGAGTTTTACCAAAGAACACAATTCCATTCTAATCTCACCAGAGAAAATAAAAATCTTCCACTTCAGTTCTTTATTTCACAAATTCATAAAAAAATTTAAAGTTCTATTCTAAATTTTTCGGTGGAAGATAGAGAAAGTAATATCATAGTTGTGAATATTTTCACGGGAGATAAAAAGTTCTACTTCAATTTTAGATTTCCTCAACGAAGTGAAGAAAAGTTCAACTTCTCTTCTGAATTTTCTCTATGGAAAAGAAATAAGTTATTGATTAACTCTATTTTTCTAGGGAAAATAAATATTTTCCACTTCAGTTCTTTATTCCACAAAGACATAAAGAAATTTAAAGTTCTTTTCTAAATTTTTAGATGGAAGATAGAAAAAGTAATACTATGATAGTGATTATTTTCCATGAAGATCAAAAGTTTCACTTTATTTCTAATTTTTCTTAGATAGCTATTATAAAAATATTCTATTTTCTTAGATGCCAAGCTATCTCTGGAAACAAAGAAAACAAGAAAAAAGAAAAAAATATCCCGTTTAGGCAGAATGTTGTAGTAGCTGCCACTTTTCTTGATTTTCAAGCCAATATATTTCCCTTGCTGTTCAAGCCAAGGGACAGAACTTTTACTATACAGGGGTTTCGGACAAGGCGGTTCAAATGGTGTACTTTTTGTTTTGATCTGATTTTTTTTTAGGAGTTAGGGGTTTTTATATTTCTTAGCATTGGACGTGATCATCTCTTACTAGGTTGCTAGCTACCGCTGCAACCCGGATTCCTAGCTACCGCTGCAACCCGAATTAGAGCTATGGCGTGAATAGAAAAACACGAAATTATATTGTTGTTTCTGAAGACGTCATGAAATAATACCATTGCGCCATGGTCGTGAAATAAAATCATTACGCCGTGACGTCATAATTACTATATAAGAAACGTCAAAACTGTAAATGGTCTCATTCATGAAATATCCGATTAATGAATTTTGTTATGATAAAGAACGAATTATAAACCTAGTTAGCTGTCTGATTATTTGAGGATGGTCTCTTACTATTCCAAAGAAGAAAAAGCCGTAGGCTTTTTCCTGTTTGTAATTTATAATCCGGGTTTAAGCGGTAGTTCCGGGTTGCAGCGGTAGCTAGCAACCTAGTAAGAGACGATCACGTCCAATGCTAAGAAATATAAAAACCCAAAACTCCTAAAAATAGAGTCAGATCAGAACAAAAAGTACACCATTAGAACCGCCTTGTCCGAAACCCCTGTATAGGAAACTTTCTGTCCCTTGGCTTGAACAGCAAGGGAAAAATATTGGCTTGAAAATCAAGAAAAGTGGCAGCTACTACAACATTCTGCCTAAACGGGATATTTTTTTCTTTCTTTTTTTCTTTTCCACAGATAGCTTGGCACTGGAACATCGTAGAGGGTTGTTCAATAGCTCATTTTAAAGGAAATTAATTGGGTTAAAAACCTTTTGTAACTAAAATAAATTATTGCTAAAAGAGAATAAATTTTTCCACCAAAAACTGCATTTTTGATGTCTTTTCACACTGCAGTCTTTCAAACATAATCGTATACCAGCGGTAAGATTTGAACCCACGCCTCCGAAGTGACTGGTGGCTAACACCAGTGCCTTGGACCACTCGGCCAGGCTGCCTCTCATAAATAACGATATATGTGAATCTGGGTTGCAGCAGTAGCTAGCAATCTAGTAAGTGACGATCAGTCCAATGATAAGAAATATAACAAAACTCCTAAAAATACAGTCAGATCAAAACAAAAGTACATCATTAGAATTACCTTGTCTGAAACCCTACTAGATAAATAATGAATGTCGTCATAGTTTTATATTAGAGCTATGACATGAATAGAAAAACACGAAATTATATTGTTGTTTCTGAAGACGTCATGAAATAATATCATTGCGCTATGACGTCATCATGAAATAAAATCATTACGCCGTGACGTCATAATTACTATATGAGAAGCGTCAGAACTGTAAATGTTCTCATTCATAATTACATAATGGTTTCAATCAAGCAAGCTGCACGCAAGTTAAAAAAAACAGTACTACACAAACAACAGAGATAGTATCTTGAAAAGAGAAAAGCAAAGGTATTCAACCGACCACGCGTATCGAGAAGTAAAAATTGAGACAGCCAAACAAAAGATCAAGGAGCGTTATCAAAATGATAAACTTTATAGAGAAGCAACAATTGAGCAGGCTAGACAAAAGAGCAAGGAACGGTATGATAATGATAAAGATTACAGAGAAGCAAGAATTGAGCAGGCTAGACAAAAGAGCAAGGAACGGTATGATAATGATGAAGATTACCGAAACAAACATAAGAAAAAAGTTGCTACCAGAATAATGGGTAGATACTGGGGTGACAAAAGCTATAATGAAAAAATTAAATTCTCTGCGAGGTTGTACCGAAGAACGCATAAGGACAAAGGGAAAAATTACATTCAGAAATACAAGAAGATGGCAAAAATGCAGGCTGATCTTCGTAAATTGAGAAACATTTTACGCATGTTTTATCAAGATCACGAAAAGTATTCAAAATTACAGATTAAAATTCTCTTTGAAAGAGCGGATGCTGTTGAAAAGTCGGCTAGAAATGCTTTGGCAAAGCTTCATATTAATATCAAAAAGAAATGTTGTCAGTTTAATGAAAAACTTCCAAGGTATGGATTGGCAACTGCGGAACAGTTTATAGATGCAATGGAAAATGTTCGACAACACAGTGAATATACGGAGGCGTACTTCTTTGAAAATTCGTATATTAATTTTGGAAGGAGCAATTGCAGTTTTATGTAGCAGCAATAAAAATATATATACAAGCATACCTATCAACAGCGAAGGAAAAGCAATGTTTTTCAATTATGGCGAAAACGAGCCTGTTAGGGTTATTAGTATATGTGTTTGTAAGACTAATGATTTAGAACAAATTCCTGGAACACCGACTCAAGAAAAAAGCATTTCTAACTGTGTTTTAAACAGTTCTTTTAGTTCTACTGAATATTTGGCAAAAAATTCTCTGTGTAGTAGAACAAACTGTCCTGAAAAGTACGAGACAACTATTGAAAAATGCTCTGAATCTAGATCTGACAAGGAAATTATGATGGCTGAAGTCACCTATAACAATCTGAGTAAACATTCAAAACCAAAAATTGGGCAGCAGGTTACTTGGCAATGTCACCCTGATATCTGCAAGCTCTATCCGACGGATATTGAATTATGTCAAATTCTTTTTGATATCCTTGAAAATAATATAGCATTAAAATATTCAACTGACAAAGTGGTTAATTTCTACCTTGGTGGCTTGGATTATTGTGAAATCAATTACAGGGACACAAGAAAGCATGGGCATTCGTTATGCTGTAGCCCAAATGAGGGATGTCAGAGCTATTTGCGTTCTCTAAGGGCACTAGCTCCACATTTTCCTGTCTTGAACTGTTTCATTAATAGCGTATATAAGGCAGTATCAAAATGTAAGATTATACAACATATTAATCTACTAAAAGTCGAGGGCTCGTACAAGGAACTAAGTCATTATATAGAAGAAGTGTCAAGTAGACTCTGTCGTAATAATAGTCAAGACTTCATCTACGGTGATAGCAATATTAGAGTTTCTGTGGATGAAAATACAATAATAAAATTATTTGGTGAGAGCCTTGATAAGGTAGCTAACATCAGGGATGTATACCCCACAATGCATTGTGACAGTTGCGAGCAGATAAACACAAAATACCAATTGAAGAGTCTAAAATCCCTTTCAAATAAGAAAGGTTTTGATGTAATGATGGCCACGATTTTAGAACACCTATAACAGGACATACCCAAAGATGACATAGAACAGCTAATTCATTGTACAGATTGGAAAGAGGATGTCATAGATTCATTCTCTGTCTGTGATTACTGTGCTGGGAAAATGTTGAAAAGTCAGGAGAATGTCCGATCAGTATTAAATTTTCTTCATATAGACTGTGCACCGGAATGTATAAAGTGTTTAAATAATTTTGAAATGGCAATGATTCGATTTGTAATGCCTTGTCTTACGATCGTCAGATTAGGGCAGGTAACTGCATTGAAGAGACCTAGAACAGAACTTGTTGACGCTCTTAAGGGGAGAATAGTATATCTACCTGTTGATGTGCAAGCAAATGCAGATATTCAGCCTGAAAAACTTCTTAACATTGATAGTTTTGTAGTCATTGTCAATGGTCAGCCTACTTACAACAAGAATGTTTGGACTGCAATAATAGATCTGAGAAAAGTCCATGGAGCACTGTTGTGGTTAAGAGAGAACAACCGTCTCTATAAAACAATACGTGCATACACCCTAGAAGATTTAAATAAAATACTTGAAGCACGTCTTGCTGAAAAATCGGTTGGTGTTGATAATTTACCTGAAATACCGGAAGCTGCAATCCTTCAGAAACTGACAGAAAGTGCAAAATCTACATTGGTTGATAATTTTTCTGTCCAGCCTCTCAATTCAGCGGTTCCAAAAGACTTCATTGAAGATTTTAAGCAGATGAAAGATCTTGGTACTGACCAATTTCAAATCAAGAAACTAAAAGGTGAGAGCGAAGACTTATTTCAGGAAGAACTTGATCTAAAAGTGTTTCCAAATCTTTTCCCGAAAGGCAAATATGGCTTGCGTGACAAGGCAAGACCATTTCGGATTAGGAATGCAGGATATTTTAAATCAAGGCTTCTTAGCTGACATACTAAGTTTCGTCTTGACAAACAGTTTCTTTTTCACAGCTTCCAATTGCAAGAATTCTCTTACATGTGTAATAGCGTCGGTCATATGTTGCGGACTGTGAAACCAAATCAAAATGCTCGTCAATTTATAGACAGGCTTCATACCCGTGATGGAGAGATGGAAGCGACTTTGTTTTCTGTTCGATCAAAAATCAGAGGATCTCAGCAGTATTATCAATCTCTTTCCTATAAAGTAAAGTCAATGATTGAACAATTGGGTCCACCTACTTTGTTTCTGACAGTTTCATGTGCTGAGTGGTACTCTCCTGAATTTATTGACTATTTACGGACTGTCCATAAGAACTTACCTGGTGTGGTAAAAATGACCCCTGCAGAGTTGACGTGTATAGATCCAATTGCAGTTTCCATGCACTTTGACAAAAAATGAACACCTATATTTAATGAGCTGATTTGTTCAAAGACAAATCCTTTGTTTGGTAAAATTAAGGATCATTTCTGGCTTATCGAGTATCAGAAACGAGGTGCGCCTCATGTACATTGTGTATTGTGGATTGAAGATGCTCCTATTATTGGGAAATCAACAGCGTCTGAAGTGATTCAGTATATCAATAGTATTATAACTTGTGAAATACCAAATAGATTGACTAGTCCAATTTACAGTAAAGAACGATCGCTCATGCATAGTAACTGATATATGGTGGTTCCAGGGGTAGTTGCTTGTGGTTCGTCTCTTACTATTTCAAAGAAGAAAAAGCCGTAGGCTTTTTCCTGTTTGTAATGATATAGCATAAAACGAATTCCAAGTTGTAACTGACGTCATCCTGGTTGTTATAGCAAATTACAGTAAAGAACGAACCTCCAGCACATAGTAACTAAATTTACATAAAGGATCGATATGTTTAAAGTAAAGAATTAATAGAAAAATTATCCGGGTTGTTACAATAAGGAACGAACTGAAGCCATAGTAACTTAAGTATTAAATCAAACAGTTTGTGGTCATAATAAAGAGCTGTGTAATGGCTCATTTTAAAGGAAACTGCTGTATATAGAAGCCTTTTGTAATTAACTAAATTAATTACTATTATAAAAAAAATTGTTATGATATGGTAAAGAACTAACTCTAGGCGATAGTAACTAATTTAATTTTGAAAAGAAAGAATTTTTGCAGAAACCCTATGAAATGAAGCATAAGTAAGCTTCATTTCATAAGAACCGTTCACCGGAATTTGAACTCGGATCCCAGGATTCAAAGTCTTAAGTGCTAACCACTATACCAAGAAACGCTCATATAAGACAGAATTTTAACGGTATATGATAACTTAAAGACCGATATAGTAAAGAACGGACTGAATTACATTAAAGAACAAACTTTATCAAATCTTACCAGCGGTAGGATTTGAACCCACGCCTCCGAAGAGATTGGTGGCTAACACCAGTGCCTTGGACCACTCGGCCAGGCTGCCTCTCATAAATATATATGTGAATCCGGGTTGCAGCAGTAGCTAGCAACCTAGTAAGAGACGATCAGTCCAATGCTAAGAAATATAAAAACCCAAAACTCCTAAAAATAGTGTCAGATCAAAACAAAAGTACATCATTAGAACTACCTTGTCTGAAACCCTACTAGATAAATAATGAATGTCGTCATAGTTTTATATTAGAGCTATGACTTGGATAGAAATACACGACATGAAGTTGTTGTTTCTGAAGACGTCATGAAATATCATAACACCATGACGTCATGAAGTAAGAGACGATCACGTTCAATGTTATCCGGATTGCAGTGGTAGCTAGCAACCTAGTAAGAGACGATCCCGTCCAATGTTAAGAAATGTAAAAACCCATAGTTCCTAAGAAAGGAGTCAGATCAAAACAAAAAGTACACCATTAGCACCGCCTTGTCCGAAACCCCTGTATAGTAAACTTTCAGTCCCTTGGCTTGAACAGCAAGGGAAATATATTGGCTTGAAAATCAAGAAAAGTGGCAGCTACTACAACATTCTGCCTAAACGGGATATTTTTTTCTTTTCTCTTTCTTTTCCACAGATAGCTTGGCACTGGAACATCGTAGAGGGTTGTTCAATAGCTCATTTTAAAGGAAATTAATTGGGTTAAAAACCTTTGGTAACCAAAATAAATTATTTCTAAAAGAGAATAGATTTTTCCACCAAAAACTGTATTTTTGATGTCTTTTCACACTGCAGTCTTTCAAACATAATCGTATACCAGCGGTAAGATTTGAACCCACGCCTCCGAAGAGACTGGTTGCTAACACCAGTGCCTTGGACCACTCGGCCAGGCTGCCTCTCATAATTTGGGTTGTATCAGTAGCTAGCAAACTAGTAAGAGACGATCAGTCCAATGCTAAGAAATATAAAAACCCAAAACTCCTAAAAATAGAGTAAGATAAAAACAAAATTACATCATTAGAACTACCTTGTCTGAAACCTTACTAGATAAATAATGAATGGCGTCATAGTTTTATATGAGAGCTATGACGTGAATAGAAAAATACGATATTATGTTGTGGTTTCTGAAGACGTCATGAAATATCATTGCGCCATGTCGTCATGAAATAAAATCATTACGCAGTGACGTCATAATTACTCCTTAAGAACGACAAAGATGTAAAATGTCTCATTCGTGAATTACATAATGGTTTCAATCAAGCAAGCTGCACGCAAGTTAAAAAAAAGTACTAAACAGACAACAGAGATAGTATCTTGAAAAGAGAAAAGCAAAGGTATTCAACCGACCAGGCGTATCGAGAAGTAAAAATTGAGAGAGAAAAACAAAACAGCAAGATGTGTTATCACAATGATGAAGATTATAGACATGCGAAAATTGAGACAGCCAAACAAAAGATCAAGGAACGTTATCACAATGATGAAGATTACCGAATCAAATATAAGAAAAAAGAAAAGCAAAGGTATTCAACCGACCAGGTATATCGAGAAGTAAAAATTGAGACAGCCAAACTAAACATCAAGGATCGTTACTGGGGTGACAAAAGCTATAATGAAAAAATTAAATTCTCTGCGAGGTTGTACCGAAGAACGCATAAGGACAAAGGGAAAAATTACATTCATAAATACAAGAAGATGGCAAAAATGCAGGCTATTCTTTGTAAATTGAGAAACATTTTACGCATGTTTTATCGGGATCACGAAAAGTATTCAAAATTACAGATTAAAATTCTCTTTGAAAGAGCGGATGCTGTTGAAAAGTCGGATAGAAATGCTTTGGCAAAGCTTCATAGTAATATCCAAAAGAAATGTTGTCAGTTTAATGGAAAGCTTCCAAGGTATTATAGTAAAGAACAAACTTTAGCTTATACTAACTGAATCCGAGTTGCAGAGGTAGCTAGTAACCTAGAAAGAGACGATCATGTCCAACAGCAAAAAATAAAACAGCCCATTTCTCGTAAGACTAGTCAGATTACTAACAATAAAGAACGACAGCTAGCCCAAGTTAACTGAAACATAAATATGGATTATGTAATTTACATCAGTATCATGGCTGTAAAAATGGATGAAACCTAGTAAAGAACAAACCATTGCAGTAAAGAGCATCCAGGTTGCAGCGGTAGCTAGCAACCTAGTAAGAGACAATCACGTCCAATGTTAAGAAATATAAAAACCCATAGCTCCTAAAAAAGGAGTCAGACCAAAACAAAAAGTACACCATTAGAACCGCCTTGTCCAAAATCTCTGTATAGTAAACTTTCTGTCCCTTGGCTTGAACAGCAAGGGATATATATTGGCTTGAAAATCGAGAAAAGTGGCAGCTACTACAACATTCTGCCTAAACGGGATATTTTTTTTTCATTTTCTTGTTTTCCAGAGATAGCTTGGCACTGGAACATCGCAGAAAGTTGTTCAATGGCTCATTTTAAAGGAAATTAATTGGGTTAAAAATCTTTTGTAACTGAAATAAATTATTTCTAAGAGAGAATAATTTTTAAATTATAAACTGCATTTTTGATATCTGTTCATACTACAGTCTTTCAAAGATATTTGATTTTTGTATATAAATCATAATCGTATACCAGCGGTAATCCGGGTTGCAGCGGTAGCTAGCAACCTAGTAAGAGACAATCACGTCCAATGTTAAGAAATATAAAAACCCGTAACTCCTAAAAAAAGAGTTAGGTCAAAACAAAAAGTACACCATTAGAACCGTCTTGTCCGAGACCTCTGTATAGGAAACTTTCTGTCCCTTGGCTTGAACAGCAAGGGAAATATATTGGCTTGCTAGGTTGCTAGGTTGAAATGTAACGTCTCTTGCTAGGTTGCTAGCTACCGCTGCAACCCGGATCTGGTGCCAAGCTATCTGTTGATAGCTTGGTATAATTTAGTATAAAATTTAGTATAGGCAAGAGATCGTTCTTTCTTGTAAAATTAAGTGGTGTATAAAATTTAGTATAGGCAAGAGGTTGTTCTTTATTATATTTTTAAGCCAATATATTTCCCTTGCTGTTCAAGCCAAATGACAGAAAGTTTCCTATACAGGGGTTTCGGACAAGGCGGTTCTAATGGTGTACTTTTTGTTTTGATCTGACTCCTTTTTTAGGAACTATGGGTTTTTACATTTCTTAACATTGGACGTGATCGTCTCTTACTAGGTTGCTAGCTACCGCTGCAACCCGGATAACATTGGACGTGATCGTCTCTTACTTCATGACGTCATGGTGTTATGATATTTCATGACGTCTTCAGAAACAACAACTTCGTGTCGTGTATTTCTATTCAAGTCATAGCTCTAATATAAATCTATGACGACATTCATTATTTATCTAGTAGGGTTTCAGACAAGATAGTTCTAATGATGTACTTTTGTTTTGATCTGACTCTATTTTTAGGAGTTTTGGGTTTTTATATTTCTTAGCATTGGACTGATCGTCTCTTACTGGGTTGCTAGCTACCGCTGCAACCCGGATAAGAGACTAGCCTCAAACAATCAAGTAGCTAACTAAATCAAATGTATGTATTGGGTTTTTATTCCAATGACCGTCTTTTAGTGGAGAATTTTAATATATTGACCTTAAATATAATAACTGTACTAGCCTATACTATAGTTAAGTGGCCTATAAAATTTAGTATAGGCAAGAGGTCGTTCTTTATTATAAAATTTTTGTATGTCTATAAACTAAATCATTAGAATAACGCTGTTTGTCACTATCAATTTTCGAATGTCTATTATCTTCATCATTGTGATAATGCTCCTTGCTGTTTTGTTTGGATATCTCAATTTTTACTTCTCGATACGCCTGGTCGGTCGAATACCTTTGCTTTTCCCTTTTCAAGATGCTATCTCTGTTTTTTGTGTACTACTGTTTTTTTTAACTTGCGTGTAGCTTGCTCTGATTTAACCATTATTTAATCATTAGTTGAATGTTTAAGTCACGTATCAAGTACTAAGAACCTAACAAAAAATTAAACTAATTTAAATTTTTTAGGTATTTTCCAAATCTAAATTAAAGGATTAAAACTATTGCTCAGATACCATAAATATTTTTGCAGTTTATAACTTTAGCGATTCTGAACTGAAAACGAAAATAAAATAAAAATTGATTTTTCAATTTTTACGTCACGTCGCTCATTACGTCATATATGGTTATTTAGTAATATTTTATATTACTATATTTTATATTTCATGATTACAAAATTTAATTAGAGTTCGTTCTTTATTGTTATGTTAGCATTGGACGTGATCGTCTCTTATTGTGATTTTTACAATAAACTTTTACCAATAAAATGGGTTGAAATAACAATCACCGTCCCTAAATCGGCTTCAAATTCTGATTCTTCCTCAGTTGGCAGTTACTTTTTAGATTTGTTTTCAAATCGGTTACTATTGGCCGGAGTTTGTTTGACATTTTATAACGGAATAAACATGATTTCTTATATAGTTTATTCTATAAAATAACAGAGGAGAAGAAAAAGTTCCTTGCCCCACAATCGTATGGGATAATTTTCACACATTTTTATTACGTCTTAGACATCATAAACTGAATGGTATATTTATATTTTCAGTTGCCACAGACCAGTGGAGATGGACTCATCCTTCTACTAAGAAGGATTTGAGTTCAAAACACTCTGTGGTAACATTCGATCTTAAATGATAAACATTCCTCTCATTTGAAGCCTCTTTTACTGGAATCTCTTCCTCTTTTACTGGATTCTCTTCGTTTGTCATGTTTCAAGATCTAAATTGACTTAATTAATGATTGTCCAGTCTAAGAAACCCAATACATACTGTAAGCGACTTAATTGTTTCAAACGGATGTTATGCTATTTTTATACAATGACGTCAAAAAAGTAAAAGACTGCTGTAAGTAAAACTAAGCAAACAGTTGTAGCAAAAACCAAATTGACTGCTGCCGGTACAACTCGTGCAGAAATGCGTTTCAGCATTACAGGAACTGACGCACTGAAATTTTCACAGCTTAAGTGATAGGTTTTCCTTTGTTTTGAATTCTCAACCTTGTTTAGGACACGGGTGAAATATTTTTTCTGAGTTCCTTTTTCTTCCAAGTTCCTGGATTACTTCCTCTGTAGGTATTGATGCACCAACATTTTCATTGCTCAAGTGATGGCTTTCCTTTGTTTTTAATTCTCAACCTTGCTAGGACCTGGGTCTTATTTCTTCTTAGTTCCTTGGCCAGTTTCTATTGGTTCATTCTCAACCTTGCTAGGACCTGGGTCACATTTATTCTTAGTTCCTTGGTCACTTTCTATTGGTTCTTCTTCCAATTTCTGGCAGCATCCTCTTTTCTGGCAGCTTTTTTCTGTGTTGTGGCATAATTTTAGGTGAGTAATTTTTAAATTATTAAATGAATTAAGGATTATTTGATCACAATTAATTTTAAAATTCGGGAAGTAATCCATCACCTCTTTGTAAAAATTTTCAATTTCTTCAACAGTAAAATATATAAAATTTTCGTCAAATGTTCTAAAAATTTTTCAAAAAAAAAGTTTTATTTTATTACATTTAGAATTATTTTGTAAATTATTCACAAATTTACATGAATCAAAAAGACCTTCCTTAACGTGGTAGCTTTTTACAAGAATTTTAAGGAATTCTTTTTGAACTTGCGAAATGAATCAACTGTAAGTTTGTCTTTAATTAGTCTTTTGATGCAGCTAAAGTGTCCCCTTTTATGCTGTCTTGGATTATTTATCCAATCGAGTTTATTTGTCTCGATTAATACATTTGCAGAAAATTCCTCCTCGTACATCTCTTCTAACTTTTGTTTGAGGATGTGCAGGAGTTTCTGCTTTTTAAATTTTTGCACTTTCGTTGAATTTTCAGGTAGAGTACTAGGAGGCAGAAACTTCTGTGTTAAATTTTCTTCTGCATCTGTACAAAGCATCTTCAGAATGTCCTCATTAGTCAGAATGTGCTGATTTCCTTCTTTTTTCTCTTGACCCTCAACTTTTTCCTCATTATTAGATTTGGATGAACTCTTACTGCCAGAATGAGAAATGGTGTCTTCTTTCCTCTCATTTGAAGCCTATTTTACTGGAATATTGTCGCCCCTTTACTGAAATCCTTACTGTATTACAAACAGGAAAAAGCCTATGGCTTTTTCTTAATTGGAATAGTAAGAGACGACCTGGGTAAAACCTACGATTATGACATCATTGATCAATCTTTAAAATGAAATTATAATCTTATTTTAGTTTCTATGGGTTGTAAGTTTGTTCTTTACTGTAATGGTTTGTTCTTTACTAGGTTTCAGCCATCTCTACAGCCATGATACTGCTGGAAATTAAATAATCCCTATTTATGTTTCAGTTAACATGGGCTAAGTGTCGTTCTTTATTATAAAGTATATAAACTTTTGTTTTAAATTGTTTTAGTTTAGTTTTACTACTGATGATATTTAGCTATAGTTATTTTAAAGAAAATAACCCATTACGGTATTTTCATTGAGAATACAAAAAACTTTAATATCTTGAGAATGGAAATACAATGGTGTATAGTAGGTATCATTCAAACCGGAATAAAAAAAAGGCTATCTCAAAGTTCTTTCTGGATGAGTTTGAGGAAAAAAGAGCGTGGGGGGATAGGGACCCTCTGATCTCTTTTGGCTCTTCAAAACTGAACTAGAACTTTCAATTTCCATTCAAATGAGCCCTCTCTGAAGTTTATACGAGCATCCCTTCTATAAGAACCATAAATGCCCCCAGGGCATAGCTTGCAACACCTGCCCCCGGGCCCTGAGGGGTTGTGTCGACACCGGACTAGTTTTTATCCGACCTTTGTACTATTTTTAACAAAACGGCCACTTCAAAATTTTTATTGGATCCATTTGGGGAAGAGGGGATAGTTGGGATAGAGGGTATAGTGGGGGGATAGTTGCCCTCTGATCTCTTTTAACTATTAAAAACTGAACTAGAACTTTCAATTTCCAATCAAATGAGCCCTCTCTGAAGGTTATATGAGCATCCCTTCCATACAGCTATATATTCCCCCAGGATTAACTTGCAACGCTAGCCCTGGGCCCTGAAGGATTGTGTCAACCCCGGAGTTTTCGTTATATGATCTTTGAACCATTTTGAAAAAGTGGGTCTCTCAAAGTTCTTATCGGATGGGTTTGAGGCAAATAGGGTGTGGAGAAGGAGGGGGGGGTTAGTTGCCCTCCGATCTCTTTGGACTCTTAAAATGTGAACGACAACTTTCAATTTCTAAGCAAATGAGCCCTCTCCGAAGTTTATACGAGCATCCCTTCCATAAGAACCATATACGCCCCCTGAGCATTACTTACAACGCCTGCCCCGGGCCATGGGGGTTGTGTCGACACAGGAGTTTTTCTTATCTGATCTTTGAACTATTTTTAACAAAATGGCTATCTCGAAATTTCCATTGGATGGGGTTGGGAAAAAAAGGCATGAGGGGCTAGTTGCCCTTCAACCTCTTTTGAATCTTAAAAAGTGATCTAGAACTTTCAATTTCCAATCACATGAACCCTCTCTGAAGTTTATATAAGCATTCCTTCCATAAGAACCATATATGCCCCCAGGACATAACTTACGACACTTGCCCGGGACCCAGGGGGCTTGTGTCGACAGCAGAGCTTTTGTTATATGATCTTTGAACTATTTTTAACCAGATGGCTTTCTAAAAAAAAAATTCAGATGCATTTGGGAAAAGAAGGGTGTGGGGGGGGGGCTAGTTGCCCTCCGATTACATTTGACTCTTAAAAAGGGCATTAGAACTCTCGATTTCCAATCGACTGAGCCTCCTTTGAAGTATAATAATAATAATAGTAAATAAATAGACTTTAATAATTTTTTTTTAATAATAGTAAAACATTGGAGCTGTATGGACTTTACTATAGCCAACGCTATGGCGTTACCTCTGATTTGTAACAACTAATTCCAATATATGCAATGTTTTGTCCTTCTAATGATCGTCTTTTAGTATAACAACCTACGTTTATGACACCATTTATCAATCGTGCACATGAAAAGTGCAGTTTTTCGTAAATATTTTAGTTTATTAAAAAAAAATTTATTACAAAAGTCTTTATATGTGGCCATTTTCTTTGAATTGGTCTATTGAACAGTTCTCTATGATATTCGAGTGTCCCGCTATCTGAGTGGAACATCTGAGCTACAACCTGGATTCTTTACTATAAATTCCAATAAAAATCTTAATTCGCTAAATTCCATCGATCTTACAGACACCATTTTTTAGGTCTTTTGGGCTATTTTTTGGTTACTGTGGGCCATGTTTGTCTTTTACTTGGTTACAGCTATAGCTGCAACTACGAAAATACTTAAAATTCACATTGTATTTAAACCTTTCAGTATTTAAATCTTGGACCAGAATCCGTTCAATACTGTAATTCTCTGATTAGCTGAAACTGATGGTGTAATTTTCATTAATATTCTATGACTTTTGAGGGGTGTTTTCCCCTTTTTTTCGAAAATAGGGCAAATTTTACCAGGCTCGTAACTTTTGATGAGTAAGACTAAACTTGATAAAACTTAAATATTTATAATCAGCATAAAAATCTAATTCTTTTGATGCATCTATTGATATTAAAATTCCGTTTTTTAGAGTTTCGTATACTGCTGAGACGAGTTGCTGTTGCTATACAGTTCGTTACCACGAACTGTTTGATTAATTATATGTTAATATAATTATCATATAATGTCGTTCTTTAATATAAATTTAGTATAGGCAAGAGGTCGTTCTTTATTATAATTCCAATGATCGTTTTTTATTGTAACTAGGTTTCAGCCATCTCTACAGCCATGATACTATTGGAAATTACATAATCCCTATTTATGTTTTAGTTAACATGGGCAAGGTGTCGTTCTTTATTGTACTCTATTCACGTCATAGCTCTAATATAAAACTATGATGACGTTCATTATTTATCTAGTAGGGTTTCAGACAAGGTATTTCTAATGATGTACTTTTGTTTTGATCTGACTCTATTTTTAGGAGTATTGGGTTTTTATATTTCTTAGCATTGGACTGATCGTCTATTACTAGGTTGCTAGCTACTGCTGCAACCCAAATTCACATATATATTTATTTATGAGAGGCAGCCTGGCCGAGTGGTCCAAGGCACTGGTGTTAGCCACCAGTCTCTTCAGAGGCGTGGGTTCAATTCTTACCGCTGGTATACGATTATGTTTGAAAGACTGCAGTGTGAAAAGACATCAAAATGCAGTTTTTGGAGTGGTCCAAGGCACTCGTGTTACCCACCAGTCTCTTCGGAGGCGTGGGTTCAAATCTTACCGCTGGTATACGATTATGTTTGAAAGACTGCAGTGTGAAAAGACATCGAAAATGCAGTTTTTGGTGGAAAAATTTATTCTCTTTTAGAAATAATTAATTTTAGTTACTATAGATTTTTAACCCAATTAATTTCCTTTAAAATGAGCTATTGAACAACCCTCTACGATGTTCCAGTGCCAAGCTATCTCTGGATACAAAAAAAGAAAAAAAAAAAGAAAAAAATATCCCGTTTGTGGAGAATAACGTGGTTCAAGTCAATTTTCTTGATTTTCAAGACAATATATTTCCCTTGCTGTTCAAGCCAAGGGACAGAAAGTTTCCTATACAGGGGTTTCAGACAAGGCGGTTCTAATGGTGTACTTTTTGTTTTGATCTGACTCCTTTGTTAGGAACTATGGGCTTTTATATTTCTTAACATTGGACGTGATCGTCTCTTACTAGGTTGCTAGCTACCGCTGCAACCCGGATTTTCTTCTTTGAAATAGTAAGAGACGAACCTCAAACGATCAAGTAGCTAACTAAGTCCAATGTATGCAATAATTTTTTGTTCAAATGATCGTCTTTTAATGTAAATACTAAACCCACCAGGTTTCGTTTGATTTATTATTCTCAACTTTAATTTTAGCATGAAATTTAGATTACCTCAGAACAGGCTGGTGTCTGTTTTGGCCGTTCTTAGTTCAGTGTGGTTGTGGGTTTTAAACAGTTCAGTGTTACAGAAGGCCAAGTCCATTTTCGTATATTCTTAAAGTACCGACATCCAAGCATAGTTGAAACTCAATATTTTTGCTTTTGTCAGAAATTAAAGTTTCGGGTCACTTCTTAGCATAGTTGAAGACGTATCAGCCGTCGGTAAAATAGACCTGATCTCCTTTGATGGCAACGATGTACTAAACCCAGAATGTTTCGTTTGATTTATTTTCCTCAACTTCAATTTTAGCATGATATTTAGATTATATATGATATTAGATTATATTTAGATGTCAGAAGTTAAAGTTTCAGTTCACTTCTTAGCTTAGTTGAAGACGTATCAGCCGTCGGTAAAATAAACCTGATCTCCTTTGACAGCAACGATGTACCCAGCATGTTTCGTTTGATTTATTTTGCTCAACTTCAATTTTAGCTTGATATTTAGATTACCTTAGAACAAGCTAGTCTCTGTTTTGGCTGGTCTTATTTCAGTGTGGTTTTGGTATTAATACAGTTCATTATTAAAGAAGGTTAAGTCCATTTTCGTATATTCTTAAAGTACCGACATCCAAGCATAGTTGAAACTCAGTATTTGTGCTATTGTCAGAAGTTAAAGTTTCAGTTCACTTCTTAGCATAGTTGAAGACGTATCAGCCGTCGGTAAAATAAACCTGATCTCCTTTGACAGCAACGATGTACCCAGCATGTTTCGTTTGATTTATTTTCGTCAACTTCAATTTTAGCTTGATATTTAGATTACCTTAGAACAAGCTAGTCTGTGTTTTGGCTGGTCTTATTTCAGTGTGGTTTTGGTATTAATACAGTTCATTATTAAAGAAGGTTAAGTCCATTTTCGTATATTCTTAAAGTACCAACATCCAAGCATAGTTGAAACTCAGTATTTGTGCTATTGTCAGAAGTTAAAGTTTCAGTTCACTTCTTAGCATAGTTGAAGACGTATCAGCCGTCGGTAAAATAAACCTGATCTCCTTTGACAGCAACGATGTACCCAGCATGTTTCGTTTGATTTATTTTCCTCAACTTCAATTTTAGCTTGATATTTAGATCACCTTAGAACAGGCTAGTCTCTGTTTTGGCTGGTCTTATTTCAGTGTGGTCGTGGTATTAATACAGTTCATTATTAAAGAGGGCCAAGTCCATTTGTCTATATCCTTAAAGTACCGACACCCAAGCATAGTTGAAACTCAGTGTTTAAGCTGTTGTCAGCAACTAAAGTTTCAGTTCACTTCTTACAACATCCAAGATGCATCAGACGTTGGTAAAATAAAATTGATTTCATTTGATAGCAATGAAGTACTAAACCCACCAGGTTTCGTTTGATTTATTATTCTCAACTTTAATTTTAGCATGACATTTAGATTACCTCAGAAAAGGCTGGTGTCTATTTTGGCTGTTCTTAGTTCAGTGTGGTTGTGGGTTTTAAACAGTTCAGTTTTAAAGAAGGCCAAGTCCATTTTCGTATATTCTTAAAGTACCGACATCCAAGCATAGTTCAAACTCAGTATTTGTGCTGTTGTCAGAAATTAAAGTTTCGGGTCACTTCTTAGCATATTTGAAGACGTATCAGCCATTGGTAAAATAAAACCTGATCTTCTTTGATGGCAACGATATACTAAACCCAGCAGGTTTCGTTTGATTTATTTTCGTCAACTTCAATTTTAGCAAGATATTTAGATTACCTTAGAACAGGCTAGTCTCGGTTTTGGCTGGTCTTATTTCAGTGTGGTTGTGGTATTAAACAGTTCATTATTAAAGAAGGCAAATTTCATTTTCGTATATTCTTAAAGTACCGACATCCAAGCATAGTTGAAACTCAGTATTTGTGCTGTTGTCAGAAATTAAAGTTTGAGTTCACTTCTTAGCATAGTTGAAGACGTATCAGTCGTAGGTTAAATGAACCTTATCTCCTTTGATGGCAACGATGTACTAAACCCAGCAGGTTTAGTTTGATTTATTTTCCTCAACTTCAATTTTAGCATGATATTTAGATTACCTTAGAACAGGCTAGTCTCTGTTTTTGCTGGTCTTATTTCAGTGTGGTTGTGGTATAAAACAGTTCATTATTAAAGAAGGCCAAGTCCATTTTCGTATATTCTTAAAGTACCGAAATCCAAGCATAGTTGAAACTCAGTATTTGTGCTGTTGTTAGAAATTAAAGTTTCAGTTCACTTCTTAGCATAGTTGAAGACGTATTAGCCATCGGTAAAATAAACCTGATCTCCTTTGATGGCAACGATGTACTAAACCCAGCAGGTTTCGTTTGATTTATTTTCCTCAACTTCAATTTTAGCATGATATTTAGATTACCTTAGAACAGGCTAGTCTCTGTTTTGGCTGGTCTTACTTCAGTGTGGTTGTGGTATTAAACAGTGTAATATTAAAGAAGGCCTAGTCCATTTTCGGATATTCTTAGAGTACCGACATCCAAGCATAGTTGAAACTCAGTATTTGTGCTATTGTCAGAAATTAAAGTTTCAGTTCACTTCTTAGCATAGTTGAAGACGTATCAGCCGTCGGTAAAATAAACCTGATCTCCTTTGATGGCAACGATGCACTAAACCTAGCAGGTTTCGTTTGATTTTTTTTCCTCAACTTCAATTTTAGCATGATATTTAGATTACCTTAGAACAGGCTAGTCTCTGTTTTGGCCGGTCTTATTTCAGTGTGGTTGTGGTATTAATACAGTTCATTATTAAAGACGGCCAAGTCCATTTTCGTATTCCTTTAGAGGGGATTTCGGACAAGGCGGTTCTAATGGTTTACTTTTTGTTTTGATCTGAGTCTTATTTTTAGGAGTTATGGATTTTTATATTTCTTAACATTTCACGTGATCGTCTCTTACTAGGTTGCTAGCTACCACTGCAACCAGGATTACTCCAATGATCGTCTTTTAATGTAATGTAATACAAACAAGAAAAAGCCTATGGCTTTTTCTTAATTGGAATAGTAAGGGACGACCTCAAATCTAAGGCTACAACCTCAATTATGACATCATTGGTCAATCTTTAATATGAAATTACTGACAAACGCCATTTATGATGAACTATATCGGTCTTTCGTCTAAACTTTACTAAGCTATACTATAGTTAAGTGGCCTATAAAGTTTAGCATAGGCAAGAGGTCGTTCTTTATTATAATCCAGGAGAATTGTCTCCGGGCGAAGTTTATTAGTGTCTAGTGGATGATGTCAAGGTCGATTTATTTGTTGTTGTGGTTGTTTGGCCAGGTGTAATGACACGAGGGATGATTTACATAATCGCTAGGGGAATGTATTGATCTATGGGAAGTGAATTTCCGAGAGCTTGATTTACATAATCGGTGGGGAGAATGTTATGATCCAGGAATGGGAAACAGGAAGTACATGCCTCCTTCTAAACCAATCAGAGAGTCGATTACATCTCATTCTAAACCAATCAGAGAGTCGATTACATATGGTTTCCCCCATTACATCGCAATTCGCCCTTGAGATTTCATATATAACGGACATGCATTGTGATTAAATTATCATATAGTTCTAAGACACAATGGATATACCAATGAATATTATTGATGAGCTAGAAGCCTTGGCTACATCGATTTACAATGTGAGTTCTGTTTTAGTACATTTTCATTTTTTATTTTCAAAATAAAATTATTTTCCTTGGTCACCCTCCAGTATATTCAGGTAAATCCCCCCCTCCCACTCTAATACAAAATCCACCATGCTATCTTTATAGTCGTTAGAATAATATAAAATATTCTCTATTTAACCATGTAAACCCCAATCCTCCCTTCCCCCTCCCCCTTGCCATGTTTATGACTTTAATTTTTGCAATAGATATAATTCTGTTTTGAATTCTCCCTTTGACAGGCAACTTCCGTTAACTCTTAGCTACTAAGCCGCCCGCTAATTTGGCATAAACATATTTTCCGCAATGATTTAATTGGTTGTCACCCTTTTTAAAACACATCCGCTTTTCTCAATCCATTACGGGTAACGATTTATCCAAAGGGATGTTCAACAGATCCAAAAGGATTGTTTTTCCCGTCAAAATAAAACAATTTCAAGCAAAATGGGATTGCAATAATTAAGCTCATGGGTTCAAAACCTGTATGGAAGAATGAAATGCTTTCTAGACAAAATTAATGCTAACAAATATTTTTAGGACATTATGTAAAAAGGGGGAAGGGGCCATGCCTCAATTCTATCGCCATCATTGTAAAGTAAAAAAACAAAACTGTTTCTTCGCGTTAGGCAGTAAGAGGTCCGGGGATTTCTAAGAAAAAGATAGCTTTATTATGTGTAAATTGAATACCATTTACATCTAAGATCGTAAATTTAGGCCTATAAGCTGCTGGGTTAACAATCTTTTAATAAAACAGTTTCAAGCAAAATGAGATTGCAATAATTAAGCTAGGCCAACACAACCTGTATCGAAGAATGAAATGCTTTCTAGACAAAATTAATGCTAACAAATATTTTTAGGACATTATGTAAAAAGGGGGAAGGGGCCATGCCTCAATTCTATCGCCATCATTGTAAAGTAAAAAAACAAAACTGTTTCTTCGCGTTATGCAGTAAGAGGGCCGGGGATTTCTAAGAAAAAGATAGCTTTATTATGTGTAAATTGAATACCATTTACATCTAAGATCGTAAATTTAGGCCTATAAGCTGCTGGGTTAAAAATCTTTTAATAAAACAGTTTCAAGCAAAATGAGATTGCAATAATTAAGCTAGGCCAACACAACCTGTATGGAAGAATGAAATGCTTTCTAGACAAAACTTTTCTGGGAACAAAAGGGGTAGTTTTACGTGTCTTTGAGGTCATGGCATAGAGCGTAAGAGCTGAATTAATGTTTTATAGTCTATTATATCATTGAAGACAATCCGAGTTCGTACTTCAAGCTTCCGTTTCTTCGAGCCATGTATCTGCTTCCGAGGAGAAAGCCTCGTTAAGTAGGCAAGCTAGGCGGCTGCAGTCTCAAATTCCATTTAGACTGAAATCTAAAATTGTTTATGGGTGATGGTTCACTGGCCTATTGTCAAAATAAATTCTTAGCATCCAAAATAAACGTACGGATACCGCAGATACCTGATTATAAACTGGAAAAATCCTATGGCTTTTTTTCTTTGGAATAGCAAGAAACGAACCTCAAAGAATCAGGCAGCTGCTTAAGTCCAATCTATAAAATAGGTTTTTCTTCTAATGATCGTATTTTAATATAACTTGTCGAAAGATAAATGTGTATAAATATTGCATTAACTTATTATGTCATATACGGTTATAGCCTATGCGACTATGACGTCATTCCTCAAACTTGCGCACGAAAATGCAGTTTCTTTGTCAAAATTGTTTCTATTTTAAAAGCTATTTTATTTTAAATTACAAAAGGCACTGATGTATCAATTTCCTTTACAATGAGCCATTATAAGGTTCTCTATGATTTTCCAGTGCCCAACTAGCCGAGGAGGAAAAAAACGAAAAGAAAGAAAAAAAGATGCCGTATATACAGAATATCGTGGTTCCAGCCACTTTTCTTGATTTTCAAGCCAATATTCTTTCCTTGTTGTTCAAGCTAAGGGACTGTAAGTTTTCTATCTAGGGTTTTCGGACAATGCGAAACTAATAGCGTACTTCTTGTTTTGATCCGACTCTATTTTTTGGAGTTATGGGTTATTTTAATTTTTACTCTATTTTTAGGAGTTATGGGTTACTTTAATTTTTACTATGGGGCGTGATCGTTTCTTACTAGGTTGCTAGCTACCGCTGCAACCCGGATTAAAAATAATGTGTGACGTCATAACTAGATGTTACAACCATCATGGTTGCAGGGGTAAATGCAACCTAGTAAAGGACGAACCACAGCCCTTAGTAAAGTTTCTAGTTACTATGCCATGGTGTGTTTTTTACTAGGTTTCAGCTATGTCTACGACCATTGATACCAATGAAACTTATATAATTCCCAGTTTTAATAAACTAGATCGAGCTTTTATGCAAATTGTAGCAAAAATAAACTTTGAAAAATCAAAAGTTTCAAATATTGCTATTACAATCACTTTACTAAAAAGAATATACACAGTTTTATAGAAAAATCAAATTATTAAATACCCTGTCACAGCACGGTGGATGAAAGCGTGTCTCTTTATCTGAGGTTTACGGGATCAATCCTGTCTGTGGTAAGGGAATTGCTACGCTTTGTGAATTGATATCTGCCCCTTTTTCTACAGCCATCTTGACCATTATCAGTCTAGTATCTTCTGATACTCGGATCTTTGCAGATAAAGCCTCAAATATGTTGGCTTCTTGTTTGAAAATTCTATCACCATAAACCAGCCCACATTCCCTCCTAATTTTATCCCCCGCATGAGAATCTTCGATTAAAAATGCTTGAGGGTGATAGGAACAAGAAATACTATAAGTTAGAATCTGCATATCTGTCAATTGCTTTATATTGAAACCACGTGTCAAGCATCAAGAGTCTATCAAAAATCAAAACAAATTTTAAAAATTACATGTATGTTTCTAGTTTTAATTAAAAAATTAAAATTATTGCTCAGACACCATAAATATTTTTGCAGTTCACATAATAACTTTAGCGATCCATAAAATAAAATTATTTTATTTAGAATTTTCAGGAATTACTCTAATTTCAATTCACCAATCAGATTTTCGTTAAAACTCTAAAGGAGTTACTATATTTTATGTAACTATATCTACATGTTGTTGATTATGTTAAAAATACTATTTTGATCATCATATGCAAGATGATGTCAATACCATTTGCTATTACAGTGTTTCACAAAAATACAGTTTTTCGAAAAAAATTGATTCTAATTACTATGTGCAGTGGTTTGTTTTTTACTAGGTTACAGCTATATCCGATGACAATAGCAAATGCTTCATTTATAATGAACTGCATCGATCCTTTGTGTATCAGATCGATCCTTTATGTAATCTTTTAGAAATAATTTATTTTAGTTACTATAGATTTTTAACCCAATTAATTTCCTTTAAAATGAGCTATTGAACAACCCTCTACGATGTTCCAGTGCCAAGCTATCTCTGGATACAAAAAAAAAGAAAAAAATATCCCTTTTGGGGAGAATAACGTGGTTAAAGTCAATTTTCTTGATTTTCAAGCCAATATATTTCCCTTGCTGTTCAAGCCAAGGGACAGAAAGTTTCCTATACAGGGGTTTCGGACAAGGTGGTTCTAATGGTGTACTTTTTGTTTTGATCTGACTCCTTTTTTAGGAGCTATGGGTTTTTATATTTCTTAACATTGGACGTGATCGTCTCTTACTAGGTTGCTAGCTACCGCTACAACCCGGATTATCAACGTTGAGAGTACGAATATAGTCAATCGCTGCTTGGTACTCTGTTTTATCCTCAGTAAGAATTTTCAAAGCTGCATCGTATCGACCATTGGTTTCAGCAACCTTAAGTGCTTCATCAATATAACCAGCATGTCGACAGATCTTGATCGCTGTTTCCACGTCATACCCAAGTTTGGTGTCTTTTTTTTCTCCATTTCTCCATTGTAAGCGGGCATAAATAAATATATATATACATATATATAGCCAATCCAAATACCCTTACACACCTTCTAGTTAGTATAGATTAGAGTTCATACTTTATTGTAAATTTTTTAAGAGTTATGGGTTTTTATATTTCTTAACATTCGACGTGATCATCTCTTACTAGGTTGCTAGCTACCGCTGCAACCCGGATTTAGTATAGGCAAGAGCTCGTTCTTTATAGTAAACAAATCTTACCGCTGGAATACGATTATGTTTGAAAGACTGCAGTGTGAAAAGACATCGAAAATACAGTTTTTGGTGCAAAAACTTATTCTCTTTTAGAAATAATTTATTTTAGTTTCTATAGATTTTTAACCCAATTAATTTCCTTTAAAATGAGCTATTGAACAACCCTCTACGATGTTCCAGTGCCAAGCTATCTCTGGATACAAAAAAAAAAGAAAAAAGAAAAAAATATCCCGTTTGGGGAGAATAACGTGGTTAAAGTCAATTTTCTTGATTTTCAAGCCAATATATTTCCCTTGCTGTTCAAGCCAAGGGACAGAAAGTTTCCTATACAGGGGTTTCGGACAAGGCGGTTCTAATGGTGTACTTTTTGTTTTGATCTGACTCCTTTGTTAGGAACTATGGGTTTTTATATTTCTTAACATTGGACGTGATCGTCTCTTACTAGGTTGCTAGCTACCGCTGCAACCCGGATACACCTGGAACCACTATAAATCAGTTAGTATGGGAGAGAGATCGTTCTTTATTGTAATTAGCTTTCTACACGTATCTCATATGGTCTAGTGGTTTAGGATAGTTGGCTTTCAACCAATTACCTTGGGTTCGAATCCCGGTGTGGGAATTATTTTTAAAACAAAATATGGTGAAATTAATTAGCTAATTTGACAAGACATAGGTAACTAAGGGCAAGAGTTCGTTCTTTATTATAAAATATAGATTTGTAACACAATTAATTTCCTTTAAAATGAGCCATTGAACAACTATCTACAATGTTCCAGTGCCAAGCTATCTCTGGAAACAAAGAAAAAAAAATATCCCGTTTAGGCAGAATGTTGTAGTAGCTGCCACTTTTCTTGATTTTCAAGCCAATATATTTCCCTTGCTGTTCAAGCCAAGGGACAGAAAGTTTACTATACAGAGGTTTCGGATAAGGCGGTTCTAATGGTGTACTTTTTGTTTTGATCTGAATCCTTTTTTAGGAGCTATGGGTTTTTATATTTCTTAACATTGGACGCGATCGTCTCTTACTAGGTTGCTAGCTACCCCTGCAACCCGGATGTCAAAAACCACCATATATCAGTTACTATTGGCGATAGATCGTTCTTTACTGTAAAATTTATTCTCTTTTAGAAATAATTTATTTTAGTTACAAAAATTTTTTTAAACCAATTAATTTCCTTTAAAATGAGCCATTGAACAACTTTCTACAATTCTCCAGTGCCAAGCTATCTGTGGAAAAGAAAGAAAAAAAGAAAAAATATGCCGTTTAGGCAGAATGCTGTAGTAGCTGCAACTCTTATTGATTTTCAAGCCAATATATTTCTCTTGCTGTTCAAGCCAAAGGACAGAAAGTTTCCTATGCAGGGGTTTCAGACAAAGCAGTTTTAATGGTGGACTTTTTTGATCTGACTCTTTTTTCAGGAGTTAAGGGTTTTTATATTTCTTAACATTGGATGGGATCGTCTCTTACTAGGTTGCTAGCTACCGCTGCAACCTGGATTACTAACCTATACTATAGTTTAGTGGCCTATAAAATTTAGTATAGGCAAGAGGTCGTTCTTTATTGTAAAATCGGTAAAATATTCGTTCTTTATTATAATAATAGAGTTCGTTCTTTATTATAAAACTTCTATTAATAACTCTTTACGTCGATCCTAGCTCGTTCTTTACTATAAAATCTTAACCATAGTGAAGTTGCGTATGCAAGTTAGTATAGGGAAGAGTTCGATCTTTATTATAAATACTATGACAACGAATCGTTTGATTTAATACTTAAGTTACTATGGGTTAAAGTTCGTTCCTTATTGTAAAAACCGCTGCAACCTAGATATTCTTATTTCTGCTACTATGGGCTAAGGTTCGTTCTTTCATGTAAAACTAGCAAAACATCTTTTAAGTCTGATGAAGATTTAACTAATATGTCAAAAGTAAGGTTGCAATTCGACGATTTTGTTTTGGCCTTATTATAATTGGTATGGTGAAATAATAATATGCATATGGCTCTTAAATCATACTTCTTTATGGTCCCATATGGTCTAGTGGCTAGGATAGTTAACTTTCACTTAACAGGCCCGGGTTCAATTCCCGGTGTGTGAAAATTTTTAACTCTATAATCTTCGAACATTTGAACCTTTTATAATTTATAATGATGTATAATATAAATACTGTAATGTTAACTATAGTGAAGTTGCCTATGTAAGTTAGTATAGGGAAGAGTTCGATCTTTATTATAATCAGTTACAACTTGGGTTTCTTTTTATGCTATATCATTACAAACAGGAAAAAGCCTACGGCTTTTTCTTCTTTGAAATAGTAAGAGACAATCCTCAAGCAATCAAGTAGCTATCTAAGTCCAATGTATGCAGTGGTATGTTATTCCAATGATCGTATTTTAATGTAATTTTCTTGATTTTCAAGCCAATATATTTCCCTTGCTGTTCAAGCCAAGGGACTGAGTTTCCTATACAGGGTTTCGGACAAAGCGGTTCTAATTGTGTACTTTTTGTTTTGATCTGACTCGTGTTTTAGGAGCTACGGGTTTTTATATTTCTTAACATTGGAGGTGATCGTCTCTTACTAGGTTGCTAGCTACCGCTGCAACCCAGACTAGGTTGCTAGCTACCGCTGCAACCCGGATAATTGACAAACACCATTTATGATGAGCTATAATCGTCCTTTATGTAACTACACCTGGAACCACCATACATCAGTTAGTATGGGAGAGAGATCGTTCTTTACTGTAATTACTAGGTTTCAGTCGTATTCGGTGAAACTTACATAGTGCAAACTTATATGCTGTTTTTCTCTTTTAATTTGCAATTCAGCTATAAATAAAACCATATCATAACTATATCCTTAACTATATTATTGACCTTAAATATAACTGTACTAGCAAATACTATAGTTAAGTGGTCGTTAAAATTTAGAATAGACAAGAGGTCGTTCTTTATTATAAATTTATAATAATAATTAATTTTGCTAATTACAAAAGGTTTCTATATACAGCAGTTTCTTTAAAAATAAGCCATTACACAGCTCTTTACTATGACAACGAACCGTTTGATTTAATACTTAAGTTACAATGGGTTAAAGTTCGTTCCTTATTGTAAACTTTGATCTAACCATTATGTATTCATGAATGAGACCATTTACAGTTTTGACGTTTCTTATATAGTAATTATGACGTCACTGCATCAAAAATACAGTTTTTATTGGAAAAATTTATTCTCTTTTAGAAATAATTTATTTTAGTTACAAAGGTTTTTAACCCAATTAATTTCCTTTAAAATGAGCTATTGAACAACCCTCTACGATGTTCCAGTGCCAAGCTATCTCTGGAAAAGAAAGAAAAAAAAAAGAAAAAAATATCTCGTTTGGGGAGAATAACGTGGTAAAAGTCAATTTGCTTGATTTTCAAGCCAATATATTTCCCTTGCTGTTCAAGCCAAGGGACAGAAAGTTTCCTATACAGGGGTTTCGGACAAGGCGATTCTAATGGTGTACTTTTTGTTTTGATCTGACTCCTGCTTTAGGAGCTATGGGTTTTTATATTTCTTAACATTGGACGTGATCGTCTCTTACTAGGTTGCTAGCTACCGCTGCAACCCGGATGATCGTCTCTTACTAGGTTGCTAGCTACCGCTGCAACCCGGATGATCTGACTCTTTTTTTAGGAGTTGGGGGTTTTATATTTCTTAACATTGGAGGTGATCGTCTCTTACTAGGTTGCTAGCTACCGCTGCAACCCGGATTTCAGACAAGGCGGTTCTAATGGTGTACTTTTGAATTTGATCTGACTACTTTTTTTTAGGAACTATGGGTTTATCGTCTCTTATTAGGTTGCTAGCTACCGCTGCAACCCGGATATACATTACTAATCTATACTATTATTAAGTGGCTTATAAAATTTAGTATAGGCAAGAGGTCGTTCTTTATTATTACTGATCTCTCCGTCTTTACTAATAAAAAATCAAATGTAGCCTCATTTTTGAACTATACCAAATACCCCTTTTTCTATTCTCTGTTGCATCAGTTACTATGAGATAGACTTCGGTCCTTACTGTATATAGATTTTTAACCCTATTAATTTGATTTAAAATGAGCTATTGAACAACCCTCTACGATGTTCCAGTGCCAAGCTATCTGTGGAAAAGAAAGAAAAAAGCAGAAAAAAAATATCCTATTTAGGCAGAATGTTGTAGTAGCTTCCACTTCTCTTGATTTTCAAGCCAATATATTTCCCTTGCTGTTCAAGCCAAGAGACAGAAAGTTTCCTATTCAGGGGTTTCGGACAAGGCGGTTCTAATGGAGTACTTTTTGTTTTGATCTGACTCCTTTGTTAGGAACTATGGGTTTTTATATTTCTTAACATTGGACGTGATCGTCTCTTACTAGGTTGCTAGCTACCGCTGCAACCCGGATATACAAGCATATTCTGTAGTTAAGTTACCTATACAAGATAGAATAGGCAAGAGTTTGTTCCTTATTATAAGCAACACGGATTACAAACAAGAAAAAGCCTACGGTTTTTTCTTCTTTGGAATAGTAAGAAACGATCCTCAAAGAATCAAACAGCTAACTAAGTTTATAATTTGTTCTTTATCATAATTAGCATTGGACTGATCGTCTCTTACTAGGTTGCTAGCTACCACTGCAACCCGGATACCGCTACAATCTAGATATCTTGCAGCTACCCCTGGAACCACCATATCTCAGTTAATATGGGCGAGAGATCGGTCTTTACTGTAATTGGACTGATCATCTCTTACTAGGTTGCTAGCTACTGCTGCAACCCAAATTCACATATATATTTATTTATGAGAGGCAGCCTGGCCGAGTGGTCCAAGGCACTGGTGTTAGCCACCAGTCTCTTCGGAGGCGTGGGTTCAAATCTTACCGCTGGTATACGATTATGTTTGAAAGACTGGAGTGTGAAAAGACATCGAAAATGCAGTTTTTGGTGGAAAAATTTATTCTCTTTTAGAAATAATTTATTTTAGTTACAAAAGGTTTTTAACCCAATTAATTTACTTTAAAATGAGCTATTGAACAACCCTCTACGATGTTCCAGTGCCAAGCTATCTGTGGAAAAGAAAAAAAAAAGAAAAAAGAAAAAAATATCCCGTTTGGGGAGAATAACGTGGTTAAAGTCAATTTTCTTGATTTTCAAGCCAATATATTTCCCTTGCTGTTCAAGCCAAGGGACAGAAAGTTTCCTATACGGGGGTTTCGGACAAGGCGGTTCTAATGGTGTACAGTTTGTTTTGATCTGACTCCTTTGTTAGGAACTATGGGTTTTTATATTTCTTAACATTGGACGTGATCGTCTCTTACTAGGTTGCTAGCTACCGCTGGAACCCGGAACCACATCGATCTTTTATGTAATTATTTCTGCTACTATGGGCTAAGGTTCGTTCTTACATGTAAAACTAGCAAAACATTTTTTAAGTCTGATGAAGATTTAACTAATGTGTCAAAAGTAAGGTTGCAAGTCGGCGATTTTGTTTTGGCCTTATTATAATTGGTATGGTGAAATAATAATATGCATATGGCTCTTAAATCATACTACTTTATGGTCCCCTATGGTCTAGTGGCTAGGATAGTTAACTTTAACTTAACAGGCCCGGGTTCGATTCCCGGTGTGGAAAAATTTTTAACTCTATAATCTTCGAACATTTGAACCTTTTATAATTTATAATGATGTATAATATAAATACTGTAATCATAACTATAGTGAAGTTGCCTATGCCAGTTAGTATAGGGAAGAGTTCGATCTTTATTATAATTATAATTCATAGCTCTAATATAAAGCTACGACATTCATTATTTATCTAGTAGGGTTTCAGACAAGGTAGTTCTAATGATGTACTTTTGTTTTGATCTTACTCTATTTTTAGGACTTTTGTTATATTTCTTAGCATGGGACTGATCGTCTCTTACTAGGTTGCTAGCTACTGCTGCAACCCAAATTCACATATATATTTATTTATGAGAGGCAGCCTGGCCGAGTGGTCCAAGACACTGGTGTTAGCCACCAGTCTCTTCGGAGGCGTGGGTTCAAATCTTACCGCTGGTATACGATTATGTTTGAAAGACTGCAGTGTGAAAAGACATCAAAAATGCAGTTTTTGGTGGAAAAATTTATTCTCTTTTAGAAATAATTTATTTTAGTTACTATAGATTTTTAACCCAATTAATTTTCTTTAAAATGAGCTATTGAACAACCCTCTACGATGTTCCAGTGCCAAGCTATCTGTGGAAAAGAAAGAAAGAAAAAAATATCCCGTTTGTGGAGAATAACGTGGTTAAAGTCAATTTTCTTGATTATCAAGCCAATATATTTCCCTTGCTGTTCAAGCCAAGGGACAGAAAGTTTCCTATACAGGGGTTTCGGACAAGGCGGTTCTAATGGTGTACTTTTTGTTTTGATCTGACTCCTTTGTTAGGAACTAGGGGTTTTTATATTTCTTAACATTGGACGTGATCGTCTCTTACTAGGTTGCTAGCTATCGCTGCAACCCGGATTGTCACCCAAGTATCTACCCATTATTCTGGTAGCAACTTTTTTCTTATGTTTGTTTCGGTAATCTTCATCATTATCATACCGTTCCTTACTCTTTTGTTTGGCTGTCTCAATTTTTGCATGTCTATAATCTTCATCATTGTGATAACACATCTTGCTGTTTTGTTTTGCTCTCTCAATTATTACTTCTCGATACGCCTTGTCTGACTCTTTTTTTAGGAGTTCGGGGGTTTTATATTTCTTAACATTGGAGGTGATCGTCTCTTACTAGGTTGCTAGCTACCGCTGCAACCCGGATGATTACGAACAGGAAAAAGCCTACGGCTTTTTCTTCTTTGGAGTAGTAAGAGACGACTCTCAAAGAATAAGGGAGCTAACTAAGTCCAATGTATGCAATGGTTTGTTCTTCTAATGATCGTCTTTTAATATAATATTTTTAACCCATTAATTTTCTTTAAAATGAGCCATTGAACAACTCTCTACGATGTTCCAGTGCCAAGCTATCTGTGGAATTACTAACCTATACTATAATTCAGTGGCGTATAAAATTTAGTATAGGCACGAGGTCGTTCTTTATTATATTCGCAAAACTTCATAGTAATATCCAAAAGAAATGTTGCATGTTTAGTGAAAAGCTTCCAAGGTATGGACCGGCAACTGTGGAACAGTTTACAGATGTAATGGGAAATCTTATACATCACTGTGAATATATGGAGGCATAATTGTCCTTTACTTAGTTTCAGCTTAAATTCGATGATCGAGCCTTTATGTACTACATCCAACGACTATGACGTCATTGATCAATATTGTATATACAAAATTAAGTTTTTCGTGAAAAATGATTAATAAAAAAAATTAAGTGCAAAAGGTGCTAGATCTAGAGATTTCCTTTAAAATGAGCCATTGAACAACTCTCTACGATGTTCCAGTGCCAAGCTATCTCTGGAAACAAAAGAAAGAAAAAAATATCCCGTTTGTGCGGAATAACGAGGTTAAAGTCAATTTTCTTGATTTTCAAGCCAATATATTTTCTTTGTTATTCAAGCCAAAGGGTGGTAAGTTTCCTTTATAGGGGTTTCGGACAAGGCGGTTCTAATGGTGTACTTTTTGTTTTGATCTGACTATTTTTCTAGGAGTTAGGGGTTTTTATATTTCTTAACATTGGACGTGATCGTCTCTTACTAGGTTGCTAGCTACCGCTGCAACCCGGATCCCGATAAAACAAGCGTGAAATGTTTCTCAATTTACAAAGATCAGCCTGCATTTTTGCCATCTTCTTGTATTTCTGAATGTAATTTTTCCCTTTGTCCTTATGCGTTCTTCGGTATAACCTCGCAGAGAATTTAATTTTTTTCATTATAGCTTTTGTCACCCCAGTATCTACCCATTATTCTGGTAGCAACTTTTTACTTATGTTTGTTTCGGTAATCTTCATCATTATCATACCGTTCCTTACTCTTTTGTTTGGCTGTCTCAATTTTCGCATGTCTATAATCTTCATCATTGTGATAACACATCTTGCTGTTTTGTTTTGCTCTCTCAATTATTACTTCTCGATACGCCTTGTCAGTGGAATACCTTTGCTTTTTTATTTCCAAGATGTTGTCTCTGTTTTTTGTATAGTACTGTTTTTTTAAATTACGTATAATAACTCGCTTAGAAGGCATCTTATTACAAAACAAGAAATAATATTTTCATCTAATTAACACTTCTTATAACTCGTATCAGGTATCCATAACCTAACAAAAAATAAAACTAATTTTTAAATTTTCAGGTATTTTGTTAGTTTGAATGAAAAAATTAAAATTATTGCTCAGATATCATAAATATTTTTGCAGTTTACATAATAACTTTAGCGATTCTAAACTGAAAAATAAAATATATATTAAAAAATGTAATTTTTTGGTCTGAAAATACATAGTCAATCCCACATCGGGTAGTTAGAACCTAACCAAAAATAAAACTAATTTTAACATTTTAAGGTATTTTTCCAGCTTGTATTGAAATATTCAAACTATTGCTCGGATACCATGGATATTTTTGCAGTTTACACAAGCTGCAAAGAACTCACAGGCTGATCTTTGTAAACTGAGAAAAATTTTACGAATGTTTTACCGGGATTACGAAAAATATTCAAAATTAAAAATTAAAATTATCTCTGAAAGAATAGATTTTGTTGAAAAGTCAGCTAGAGATGCTTTCGCAAAACTTCATAGTAATATCAAGAAGAAATGTTGCATGTTTAGTGAAAAGCTTCCAAGGTATGGACCGGCAACTGTGGAACAGTTTACAGATGTAATGGGAAATCTTATACATCACTGTGAATATATGGAGGCATAATTGTCCTTTACTTAGTTTCAGCTTAAATTCGATGATCGAGCCTTTATGTACTGCATCCAACGAATATGACGTCATTGATCAATATTGTATATACAAAATTAAGTTTTTCGTGAAAAATAATTAATAAAAAAAATTAAGTGCAAAAGGCGCTAGATCTATAGATTTCCTTTAAAATGAGCCATTGAACAACTCTCTACGATGTTCCAGTGCCAAGCTATCTCTGGAAACAAAAGAAAGAAAAAAATATCCCGTTTGTGCAGAATAACGTGGTTAAAGTAAATTTTCTTGATTTTCAAGCCAATATATTTTCTTTGTTATTCAAGCCATAGGGTGGTAAGTTTCCTTTATAGGGGTTTCAGACAAGGCGGTTCTAATGGTGTACTTTTTGTTTTGATCTGACTATTTTTCTAGGAGTTAGGGGTTTTTATATTTCTTAACATTGGACGTGATCGTCTCTTACTAGGTTGCTAGCTACCGCTGCAACCCGGATCTTACCGCTGGTATACGATTATGTTTGAAAGACTGCAGTGTGAAAAGACATCAAAAATGCAGTTTTTGGTGGAAAAATTTATTCTCTTTTAGAAATAATTTATTTTAGTTACAAAAGGTTTTTAACCCAATTAATTTCCTTTAAAATGAGCTATTGAACAACCCTCTACGATGTTCCAGTGCCAAGCTATCTGTGGAAAAGAAAAAAAAGAAAAGAGAAAAAAATATCCCGTTTGGGGAGAATAACGTGGTTAAAGTCAATTTTCTTGATTTTCAAGCCAATATATTTCCCTTGCTGTTCAAGCCAAGGGACAGAAAGTTTCCTATACAGGGGTTTCGGACAAGGCGGTTCTAATGGTGTACTTTTTGTTTTGATCTGACTCCTTTTTTAGGAACTATGGGTTTTTATATTTCTTAACATTGGACGTGATCGTCTCTTACTAGGTTGCTAGCTACCGCTGCAACCCGGATTGTTTTTGGTTATTCTTTCTTTTTTTCCACTCGCGTGAGACCATATTTTTTCAAGGTTTAAAATTATTAAGTACACAATACCCCGTGTCGAGTATCTAAAACCTAGCATAAAAAAAAACTAATTTTAAAATTTTCAAGTATTTATCTTGTTTGAATTACAAAATTAGTATTATTGGTTAGACACCATAAATATTTTTGCAGTTTACATAATAAGTTTAGCGATTCTGGACTGAAAACTAAAATAATTGAAATTATAAGACAATAATATAGAGATACGTACTTTACGGGTTACAAACCAAAAAAAGTTTAGTTCCAGGATACAATAATAACCTTGAACTGAGATGAAAAAAAATTTTCTTCCAGGAGACAAAAAGTAAAACTAATTATAAAATGTTCATGTATTTTTGTTGTTTAAATTAAGAACTTACTATTACTGATTAGGCATCATAAATATTTTTGCAGTTTACATAATAATTTTAGCGATTAAGCCAAAAAAGAAAATTTTGGTTCCAGGAGTTTCGGTTACTATTGAGACAAGTAGCTATTATTACTAAAGAGTTCATTACCATGAACTGTTTGATTGCTTCAAAATTCAAATATCTTTGAAAAGACTGCAGTAAGAAAATACATCAAAAATGAAATTTTTTTGACAAAATTGATTCTACTTTAAAAAGTATTTTATTTTTAATTACAAAAGTGACTAGATGTTGCAATTTCCTTTAAAATGAGCTATTATACAGCTCTCTATGATTTTCCAGTGCCCAGCTAGCTGAGCAGGAAAAAAAAGCGGAAAGAAAAAAAATATCCCGTTTGTGGAGAATAACGTGGTAAAAGTCAATTTTCTTGATTTTCAAGCCAATATATTTTCTTTGTTATTCAAGCCAAAAGGGCGGTAAGTTTCCTTTATAGAGCATTCGGACGAGGCGGTTCTAATGGTGTACTTTTTGTTTTGATCTGACTCTTTTTTTAGGAGTTGGGGGGTTTTATATTTCTTAACATTGGAGGTGATCGTCTCTTACTAGGTTGCTAGCTACCGCTGCAACCCGGATACCGCTGCAACCCAGATTACCATAATCAACTATATCTGTCCCTTATGAAAACTTTACTAACCTATACTATAGTTAAGTGGCCTATAAAATTTAGTATTGGCAAGAGGTTGTTCCTTATTATGAATATCTAATAATGATAATATTGTATCAAGTTGTTAAAACATTAAGATAAAATAAGACTCATTTAAAGATTTTTAGGAATGTATATAGTTTTTTTTCATAAAGTTAAATTATTACTCAAATATTCTCAATATTTTTGCAGTTTACAGAGTTTTGCACTTTTTTCTCATACCTTTTGCATTGTCATAATATAAATACTGTATTCTTAACTATAGTGAAGTTGCCTCTACCAGTTAGTATTGGGAAGAGTTCGTTCTTTATTATAATATATCAGTTAGTATGGGAGAGAGATCGTTCTTTACTGTAAACTACTGCTGCAGCCCAAATTCACATATATATTTATTTATGAGAGGCAGCCTGGCCGAGTGGTCCAAGGCACTGGTGTTAGCCACCAGTCTCTTCAGAGGCGTGGGTTCAATTCTTACCGCTGGTATACGATTATGTTTGTAAGACTGCAGTGTGAAAAGACATCAAAATGCAGTTTTTGGTGAAAAAATTTATTCTCTTTTAGAAATAATTTATTTTAGTTACTATAGATTTTTAACCCAATTAATTTCCTTTAAAATGAGCTATTGAACAACCCTCTACGATGTTCCAGTGCCAAGCTATCTCTGGATACAAAAAAAGAAAAAAAAAGAAAAAAAAAGAAAAAAATATCCCGTTTAGGCAGAATGTTGTAGTAGCTGCCACTTTTCTTGATTTTCAAGCCAATATATTTCCCTTGCTGTTCAAGCCAAGGGACAGAAATTTTACTATGCAGGGGTTTCGGACAAGGCGGTTCTAATGGTGTACTTTTTGTTTTGATCTGACTCTTTTTTTTAAGAACTATGGGTTTTTATATTTCTTAACATTGGACGTGATCGTCTCTTACTAGGTTGCTAGCTACCGCTGCAACCCGGATAACAAAAAGTTTTTAACCCAATTAATTTCCTTTAAAATGAGCCATTGAACAACTTTCTACGATGTTCCAGTGCCAAGCTAAATCTGGAAACAAAGAAAAGAGAAAAAAATATCCCGTTTAGGCAGAATGTTGTAGTAGCTGCCACTTTTCTTGATTTTCAAGCCAATATATTTCCCTTGCTGTTCAAGCCAAGGGACAGAAATTTTACTATACAGGGGTTTCGGATAAGGCGGTTCTAATGGTGTACTTTTTGTTTTGATCTGAATCCTTTTTTAGGAGCTATGGGTTTTTATATTTCTTAACATTGGACGTGATCGTCTCTTACTAGGTTGCTAGCTACCGCTGCAACCCGGATTGCTAGCTACCACTGAAACCCGGATAACCAGTGCCAAGCTATCTGTGGAAAAGAAAGAAAGAAAGAAAAAAATATCCCGTTTAGGCAGAATGTTGTAGTAGCTGCCACTTTTCTTGATTTTCAAGCCAATATATTTCTCTTGCTGTTCAAGCCAGGGGACAGACAGTTTACTATACACGGGTTTTGGACAAAGCGGTTCTAATGGTGTACTTTTTGTTTTTATCTGACTCCTTTGTTAGGAACTATGGGTTTTATATTTCTTAACATTGGACGTGAGCGTCTCTTACTACGTTGCTAGCTACCGCTGCAACCCGGATGCTAGCTACCGCTGCTACCCGGATTGTGTTTCGATCTGACTCTATTTTTACGAATTATGGGCTGTAAAATATTACAAACAGGAAAAAGCCTACGGCTTTTTCTTCTTTGAAATAGTAAGAGACGAACCTCAAACGATCAAGTAGCTAACTAAGTCCAATGCATGCAATAATTTTTTATTCCAATGATCGTCTTTTAATGTAACATATCAGTTACAATGGGAGAGAGATCGTTCTTTACTGTAAAAATTAAAAGATTAAAACTATTGTTCAGACACCATAAATATTTTTGCAGTTTATATTTTTAGCGATTCTGAACTAAAATAGAAAATAAAATAAAAATTAATTTTTTCAATTTTTACGTCACGTCGCTAATTAAGTCATGTATGGTTATTAGTACACAGTAGGTTTTAGATATTACGTCATGTCACTTATTACGTCATATATGGTTATTAGTAGATAATCGGTAAAATATTCGTTCTTTATTATAATCACGTCATAGCTCTAATATAAAACTATGATGACGTTCATTATTTATCTAGTAGGGTTTCAGACAAGGTATTTCTAATGATGTACTTTTGTTTTGATCTGACTCTATTTTTAGGAGTTTTGGGTTTTTATATTTCTTAGCATTGGACTGATCGTCTATTACTAGGTTGCTAGCTACTGCTGCAACCCAAATTCACATATATATTTATTTATGAGAGGCAGCCTGGCCGAGTGGTCCAAGGCACTGGTGTTAGCCACCAGTCTCTTCAGAGGCGTGGGTTCAATTCTTACCGCTGGTATACGATTATGTTTGAAAGACTGCAGTGTGAAAAGACATCAAAAATGCAGTTTTTGGTGGAAAAATTTATTCTCTTTTAGAAATAATTTATTTTAGTTACTATAGATTTTTAACCCAATTAATTTCCTTTAAAATGCGCTATTGAACAACCCTTTACGATGTTCCAGTGCCAAGCTATCTGTGGAAAAGAAAAAAGAAAAAAAAAAAGAAAAAAATATCCCGTTTAGGCAGAATGTTGTAGTAGCTGCCACTTTTCTTGATTTTCAAGCCAATATATTTCCCTTGCTGTTCAAGCCAAGGGACAGAAATTTTACTATGCAGGGGTTTCGGACAAGGCGGTTCTAATGGTGTACTTTTTGTTTTGATCTGACTCTTTTTTTAAGAACTATGGGTTTTTATATTTCTTAACATTGGACGTGATCGTCTCTTACTAGGTTGCTAGCTACCGCTGCAACCCGGATGCAGCTACAATAAGATCTCGTTCTTTACTATATCCAAAGTATGCAATGGTTTGTTATTCCAATGATCGTCTCTTAATATAATCAATAAATCAAATAATTTTAACATTTGATTACTAAATATCAGTATATGTATATTAAACTGACAATGCCCATTCATTTGTATATTTTCAGTAAAGTGCAAATTTTGATAGCTTGGATAAATTTACACTATTTTGATTTGGTTAAATTTTAAGAGCAGAAGTAGCCTCGAAAGTTTGAACATAATACCCTCACTCGTTCTTGGGATACTGCTGAGATCCCTTATTGGGAATTAGCATTAACACAGTGCCCTTTGATTTAATCTTAAGGCATTATTTAGTTTTTAAACATAATGAGCAAATGGGAGGATGGGAGTGGAAGCGGGATTAGTTGCCCTCCAATCACTTTCGACTATTAAAAAGGGCATCAGCCCTTTTCTATTTTCAATCGAATGAGCCCCTTCCGGAGTTCCCACGACAACTCCTTCGATACGAAGAGCCATGGTCTAAACAACAACAACAAAAAATATTACTAATAACTTTCTACTATTAAAAAGGGCACTAGCCCTTTGAATTTCAAATCAAATGAGCCCTTTTCTGAAGTTTCTACGACAACGCCTTCTATAAAACCTTTTATGCCCCCAGGGCATAACTTAAATCCCTTGCCCTGAGGGCTGTGGCGGAGTATCCTCCTCAAACACATATTTTCTATCTGTAAATCATCAACACTGAACAAAATGGCTATGTCAAAATTTTGAGTGGATGTGTTTGGGGGAATGATGGGCGTGGGGGGGGGGGGCTAGTTACCATCCAATCACTTTCGACTATTAAAAAGGGCACTAGCCCTTAGAATTTCCAATCGAATTAGCCTTTTTTGAAGTTTCTACGACAATACCTTCTATAAAAACCTTATGTGCCCCCAGGGCATAACTTAAAACCCTTGCCCTGAGGGTTGTGGGGGAGTGTCCTTCTCAAAAACAAATTTTCTATCTGGAAATCAACTACGCTGAACAAAATGGCTATCTCAAAATTTTGATTGGATGTGTTTGGGGGAATGATGGGCGTGGGGGGGGGGCTAGTTGCCCTCCAATCACTTTCGACTTTTAAAAAGGGCACTAGCCCTTTGAATTTCCAATCGAATAAGCTTGTTTTGAATTTTCTACGACAACACCTTCTATAAAAACCTTATATGCCCCCAGGGCATAACTTAAAACCTTAGACCTGAGGGTTGCGGGGGAGTGTCCTCCTCGAAAACATATTTTCTATCTAGAAATCAACTAGCCTACGCTGAACAAAATGGCTATCTCAAAATCTTGTTTGGATGTGTTTTGGGGAATGATGGGCGTGGGGGGGGTTAGGTGCCCTCCAATCACTTTCAACTATTAAAAATGGCACTAAAGTTTGACCCTTTTCGAAGTTCCTACGACAGCTCCTTCGATACAAAGTACCCTGGTCTTGTTAAGAATCCAGTAAACAAGCAGGAAAGACTGCATCAAAATGTCAAAGATGCTAGGCCTATATGAAAAACAGGTTTTCGCTGCATAGTGAGGTATTGTTCACTCCATCACAAAGATTTAAAATTTTGTTTTTTCGGGTTGAAGGGGCAAAAAAAGGTACTTAGGCTAGGTTACGAATTTAATATAGCTATGCTTTACCCCCACCCCACCTTCATAATGTGCAAATATATAGCCCAAATTTGTTTCTGAACTATTATATTTTCATCCTAGTTTGTTTCATTTCATTAGCATTAACGAAACTTCGCTTATCGCGTGTTTACTGGATTCTAAGCAAGTAATGAGAAAAAATAAGCCTAGGGTTCAAAAAAGCTACAAACAAAAAAGTCATCCCCAGAGTGAACAGACATTACAATGAATAAACAAAGAAAATAACATCCAAATTAAACAGGAACAAACCATATATGGAGAGAATTCCCCCCTAAATCAGTCACTTTTGGGTTACACAGACCCAGAAGATATTTTCAATTAGTAACATTTTCGTTTTTTTCTTCTTTATATGCCCAATTAGACAAGGAAATTTATACAGAGAGAAAGTAAAACTTTTAAAAAATACGACAATACAGGCGAATTATACAAAATGCAGGATATCCAACCATCCTTAATAATAGGCGGTAAGTGAAGAGCTGCCTTTGTTAACAGAGATGATTTGTTAACAGAGATGATTTATGATGATTTCTTAAGGAACATCATTAAAATTTCTTAATGTAATAAAAATAATTTGTTTTAATTACAAAAGGTTTTAGCCCCATTAATTTCCTTTAAAATGAACCATTGAACAACTCTCTACGATGTTCCAGTGCCAAGCTATCTGTTGAATTACTAACCTATACTATAATTAAGTGGCGTATAAAATTTAGTATAGGCAAAAGGTCGTTCTTTATTATATCTCTTACTAGGTTGCTAGCTACCGCTGCAACCCGGATTTCTCTTGCTGTTCAAGCCAAATGACAGAAAGTTTCCTATACAGGGATTTCGGACAAGGTGGTTCTAATGGTGTACTTTTTGTTTTGATCTGACTCCTTTTTTAGGAGCTATGGGTTTTTATATTTCTTAACATTGGACGTGATCGTCTCTTACTAGGTTGCTAGCTACCGCTGCAACCCGGATTGCTAGCTACCGCTACAACCCGGATTGCTAGCTACCGCTGCAACCCGGATTATGCTATATCATCACACACAGGAAAAAGCCTACGGCTTTTTCTTCTTTGAAATAGTAAGAGACGAACCTCAAGCAATCAAGTAGCTAACTTAGTCCAATGTATGCAGTGGTATGTTATTCCAATGATCGTCTTTTAATGTAATTAATGTAATTTTAAAAATAATTTATTTTATAATTAGAAAAGGTGTTTAACCCCATTAATTTCCTTTAAAATGAGCCATTAAACAACTCTGTACGATGTTCCATTGCCAAGCTATCTGTGGAATTACTAACATATACTATAATTAAGTGGTGTATAAAATTTAGTATAGGCAAAAGGTCGTTCTTTATTATAACTATAGTGAAGTTGCGTATGCAAGTTAGTATAGGGAAGAGTTTGATCTTTATTATACCATTGCAACCCGGAATATATTAAAGATTTGAGTTAGTATAAGCGAGGGTTCGTTCTTTATTATAATAACATTGGACGTTTTGTCTCTTACAAGGTTGCTAGCTACCGCTGCAATCTGGATCTATAGTTCTTTCTTTACTTTGTACTTGTTCTTTCTTTAGGCTATAGTTCTTTCTTTACTATAAAACCCGGAAAATACCCCTGGAACCACCGTATATCAGTTACTATGGGCGAGAGATCGTTCTTTACTGTAACTTTGTTAGGAACTATGGTTTTTTATATTTCTTAACATTGGACGTGATCGTCTCTTACTAGGTTGCTAGCTAGCGCTGCAACCCGGATTATTTACGATTACCAGGAACTGTTTGATTACCTTGTCTTATATGTAATCTCATATATAACATATTTTTCATAAGTTTCCGATAGTACAAAGGTACGTCTACCCGCTTGTCACGTGGGTGACCGGGGTTCAAATCCCCGTTGTGGGAAATTTTTAATTTATTGACTTTAAATTAACTGTACTAGCCTATACTATAGTTAAGTGGCCTATAAAACTTAACATAGGCAAGAGGTCGTTCTTTATTATACAATGTATGAAATTGTTTGTTATTCCAATGATCGTCTTTTATTGTAACTAGGTTTCAGCCATCTCTACAGCCATGATACTGATGGAAATTATATAATTCCTATTTATGTTTTAGTTAACATGGGTAAGGTGTCGTTCTTTATTGTAATACTGGAGAAATATTTTCAGCAGCCCTTCTCTCAAGCCCATTCATTTTCCAAACGCATCCAGTCAAAACTTTGAGACAACTATTTTGTTCAGTATAGTAAAACGGTCCAGCAACTGTGTCTTTATGGATATGTTGGAAAAAGCAATTCTAATTTTGGACTTCTTTTTTGATCTGACTGTAGTTTTAGGAGTTATGGGCTATTTTGTTTTTACTACGGGATGTGAACGTCTCTTACTAGGTTGCTAGCTACCGCTGCAACCCTGAACTTTCACAAGATTACGCCACCACTTTTGGCTTTGGCAATTGGACTTTTACTAGATTGCAGCTGTAGCTACTACTATGATGATATAACCACTCCTCACGCCCATACACGCTCTTTATTGTAATTATTGTAACTATGGGTTTTTATATTTCTTAACATTTGACGTGATCGTCTCTTACTAGGTTGCTAGCTACCGCTGCAACCCGGATATTACAAACAGGAAAAAGCCTACGGCTTTTTCTTCTTTGAAATAGTAAGAGACGAACCTCAAACGATCAAGTAGCTAACTAAGTCCAATGTATGCAATAATTTCTTATTCCAATGATCGTCTTTTAATGTATAAAATTGCTATAAAGTTCGTTAAAACGATCTGATAGACAATACTGATGGTTAGAGTTTGGTCTTTAAGTTATCATATACTGTTAAAATTCTTTTTTATATGAACATTTCTTGGTGTAGTGGTTAGCACTTAAGACTTTGAATCCTGCGATCCGAGTTCAAATCCTGGTGGACGGTCGTTATTAAATGTAGCTTACTTATACTACCATTTAGGTTTCTGCTGTAATTCTTTCTTTTCAAAATTAAATTAGTTGCTATCGCCTAGAGTTAGTTCTTTACCACGTCGTAATAATTTGTTTTATAATAATAATTAATTTTTTTTAATTACAAAAGGTTTCTATATACAGCAGTTTCCTTTAAAATGAGCCATTACACAGCTCTTTACTATGACAACGAACCGTTTGATTTAATACTTAAGTTACTATGGGTTAAAGTTCGTTCCTTATTGTAATGTTTTGCTCTCTCAATTTTTACTTCTCGATGCGCCTGGTCGGTTGAATACCTTTGCTTTTCTCTTTTCAAGATACTATCTCTGTTGTTTGTGTAGTACTGTTTTTTCAAATTTCGTATAGCTTGCTTCGATCTAACCATTATTCTAATCAAGAATGAGAGAATTTACATCTGTGTCGTTCTTAAGTAGTAATAATGAATAACAGTGTAATGATTTTATTGACGTCAAGGCGCAATGATATTATTTCATGACGTCATCAGAAACAACAATATAATTTCGTGTTTTTCTATTCACGTCATAGCTCTAATATAAAGCTACGACATTAATTATTTATCTAGTAGGGTTTCAGACAAGGTAGTTCTAATGATGTACTTTTGTTTTGATCTTACTCTATTTTTAGGAGTTTTGTTATATTTCTTAGCATGGGACTGATCGTCTCTTACTAGGTTGCTAGCTACTGCTGCAACCCAAATTCACATATATATTTATTTATGAGAGGCAGCCTGGCCGAGTGGTCCAAAACACTGGTGTTAGCCACCAGTCTCTTCGGAGGCGTGGGTTCAAATCTTACCTCTGGTATACGATTATGTTTGAAAGACTGCAGTGTGAAAAGACATCAAAAATGCAGTTTTTGGTGGAAAAATTTATTCTCTTTTAGAAATAATTTATTTTAGTTACTATAGATTTTTAACCCAATTAATTTCCTTTAAAATGAGCTATTGAACAACCCTCTACGATGTTCCAGTGCCAAGCTATCTGTGGAAAAGAAAAAAAAGAAAAGAGAAAAAAATATCCCGTTTGGGGAGAATAACGTGGTTAAAGTCAATTTTCTTGATTTTGAAGCCAATATATTTCCCTTGCTGTCCAAGCCAAGGGACAGAAAGTTTCCTATACAGGGGTTTCGGACAAGGCGGTTCTAATGGTGTACTTTTTGTTTTGATCTGACTCCTTTGTTAGGAACTATGGGTTTTTATATTTCTTAACATTGGACGTGATCGTCTCTTACTAGGTTGCTAGCTATCGCTGCAACCCGGAAAAAAAACACATTGTGCCCACATCGTTCTTTACTCAGGCAGTGCTAGCGCGCTGCCTATGATAATAAACTGATTACACACAGGAAAAAGCCTACGGCTTTTTCTTCTTTTAAATAGTAAGAGACGAGTCTCAAATAATCAAGTAGCTAGCTAATTCCAAAGGTATTCAATTTTTGTTATTCCAATGATCGTTTTTTATTGTAACTAGGTTTCAGCCATCTCTACAGCCATGATACTATTGGAAATTACATAATCCCTATTTATGTTTTAGTTAACATGGGCAAGGTGTCGTTCTTTATTGTATATATGGACTAAGGTTCGTTCTTTCATGTAAAACTAGCAAAACATTTTTTAAGCCTGATGAAGATTTAACTAATGTGTCAAAAGTAAGGTTGCAAGTCGACGATTTTGTTTTGGCCTTATTATAATTGGTATGGTGAAATAATAATACGCATATGGCTCTTAAATCATACTTCTTTATGGTTCAATATGGTCTAGTGGCTAGGATAGTTAACTTTCACTTAACAGGCTCGGGTTCGATTCCCGGGGTGGGAAAATTTTTAACTCTATAATCTTCGAATATTTGAACCTTTTATAATTTATAATGATGCATAATATAAATACTGTAATCTTAACTATAGTGAAGTTGCGTATGCAAGTTAGTATAGGGAAGAGTTCGATCTTTATTATAATGGTGGAAAAATTTATTCTCTTTTAGAAATAATTTATTTTAGTTACTATAGATTTTTAACCCAATTAATTTCCTTTAAAATGAGCTATTGAACAACCCTCTACGATGTTCCAGTGCCAAGCTATCTGTGGAAAAGAAAAAAAAGAAAAAAATATCCCGTTTGGGGAGAATAACGTGGTTAAAGTCAATTTTCTTGATTTTCAAGCCAATATATTTCCCTTGCTGTTCAAGCCAAGGGACAGAAAGTTTCCTATACAGGGGTTTCGGACAAGGCGGTTCTAATGGTGTACTTTTTGTTTTGATCTGACTCCTGCTTTAGGAGCTATGGGTTTTTATATTTCTTAACATTGGACGTGATCGTCTCTTACTAGGTTGCTAGCTATAAGTTTTTGTGTGTTTTTAAGTTTTTGTGTGTCTGTAAGCTTTGTGTGTGTGTGCAAGTTTTTGTGTGTGTGTGTGTAAGTTTTTGTGTGTGTGTGTGTGTGTGTAAGTTTTTGTGTGTATGTAAGTTTTTTTGTGTTGTGTAAGATTTTGTGTGTGTGTAAGTTTGTGTGTGTGTGTGTGTGTGTAAGTTTTTGTGTGTGTGTAAGTTTTTATGTGTGTGTGTGTAATTTTTTGTGTGTGTGTGTAACTTTTTGTGTGTGTAAGTTTTTGTGTCTGTGTTTGTAAGTTTTTTTTGTGTGTAAGTTTTTGTGTGTGTGTGCAAGTTTTTGTGTGTGTGTACAAGTTTTTGTGTGTGTGTGTAAGTTCTTGTGTGTGTGTGTGTAAGTTTTTGTGTGTGTGTAAGTTTTTGTGTGTGTGTGTGTAAGTTTTTGTGTGTGTGTAAGTTTTTGTGTGTGTAAGTTTTTGTGTGTGTGTAAGTTTTTGTGTGTGTGTGTAAGTTTTTGTGTGTGTGTGTGTAAGTTTGTGTGTGTGTGTGTAAGTTTTTGTGTGTGTGTAAGTTTTTGTGTGTGTGTGTGTGTGTTTGTAAGTTTTTTTGTGTGTGTGTGTGTGAGTTTTTGTGTGTATGTTGAATTACTAACCTATATTATGATTAAGTGGCGTATAAAATTTAGTAATGACAAGAGGTCGTTCTTTATTATACACAGGAAAAAGCCTACGGCTTTTTCTTCTTTTAAATAGTAAGAGACGAGTCTCAAATAATCAAGTAGCTAGCTAATTCCAAAGGTATTCAATTTTTGTTATTCCAATGATCGTTTTTTATTGTAAATTACCATGAACTGTTTGATTGCTTCAAAATTCAAATATCTTTGAAAAGACTGCAGTATGAAATACATCAAAAATGCAATTTTTTTGAAAAAATTGATTCTACTTTAAAAAGTATTTTATTTTTAAATACAAAAGGCACTAGATGTAGCAATTTCCTTTAAAATGAGCTATTATACAGCTCCCTATTATTTTCCAGTGCCCAGCTAGCTGAGGAGAAAGAAAAAGCGGAAAGAAAAAAATATCCCGTTTGTGGAGAATAACGTGGTAAACGTCAATTTTCTTGATTTTCAAGCCAATATATTTTCTGTGTTATTCAAGCCAAAGGGCGGTAAGTTTCCTTTATAGAGGATTCGGACAAGGCGGTTCTAATGGTGTACTTTTTGTTTTGATCTGACTCTTTTTTTAGGAGTTGGGGGGTTTTATATATCTTGACATTGGAGGTGATCGTCTCTTACTAGGTTGCTAGCTACCGCTGCAACCCGGATAATTGATCTAACCATTATGTATTCATGAATGAGACCATTTACAGTTTTGACGTTTCTTATATAGTAATTATGACGTCACTGCATTAAAAATGCAGTTTTTGGTGGAAAAATTTATTCTCTTTTAGAAATAATTTATTTTAGTTACAAAAGGTTTTTAACCCAATTAATTTCCTTTAAAATGAGCTATTGAACAACCCTCTACGATGTTCCAGTGCCAAGCTATCTCTGGAAACAAAGAAAAAAAAAAAGAAAAAAATATCTCGTTTGGGGAGAATAACGTGGTAAAAGTCTATTTTCTTGATTTTCAAGCCAATATATTTTCTTTGTTATCCAAGCCAAAGGGCGGTAAGTTTCCTTTATGGAGGATTTGGACAAGGCGGTTCTAATGGTGTACTTTTTGTTTTGATCTGACTCCTCTGTTAGGAACTACGGGTTTTTATATTTCTTAACATTGGACGTGATCGTCTCTTACTAGGTTGCTAGCTACCGCTGCAACCCGGATTACTGTAAAAATAATAATATGCATATGGTTCTTAAATCATACTTCTTTATGGTTCCATATGGTCTAGTGGCTAGGATAGTTAACTTTCACTTAACAGGCCCGGGTTCGATTCCCGGTGTGGAAAAATTTTTAACTCTATAATCTTCGAACATTCGAACCTTTTATAATTTATAATGATGTATAATATAAATACTGTAATCTTAACTATAGTGAAGTTGCCTATGCTAGTTAGTATAGGGAAGAGTTCGATCTTTATTATAAAATTATTTACATTCTAGCTAAAATAATGAAGATAATATGAATGAACCACAGGGTTCAGTTTCTTTGGACCTGTGTTCGTTTTTTAACTATAAATACAAACAGGAAAAAGCCTACGGCTTTTTCTTCTTTTAAATAGTAAGAGACGAAACTCAAACAATCAAGTAGCTAACTAAGTCCAATGTATGGAATGGTTTGTTATTTCAGTGATCGTCTTTTAATGTAAATTATTAGTACACAATAGGTTTTAGATATTACGTCATGTCACTTATTACGTCATATATGGTTATTAGTAGATAATCGGTAAAATATTCGTTCTTTATTATAATTTTTAACTTGCGTGTAGCTTGGTTTGATCTAAACATTATGTATTCATGAATGAGACCATTTACAGTTTTGACGTTTCTTATATAGTAATTATGACGTCACTGCATCAAAAATACAGTTTTTATTGGAAAAATTTATTCTCTTTTAGAAATAATTTATTTTAGTTACAAAAGGTTTTTAACCCAATTAATTTCCTTTAAAATGAGCTATTGAACAACCCTCTACGATGTTCCAGTGCCAAGCTATCTCTGGAAACAAAGAAAAAAAAAAGAAAAAAATATCCCGTTTGGGGAGAATAACGTGGTAAAAGTCTATTTTCTTGATTTTCAAGCCAATATATTTTCTTTGTTATTCAAGCCAAAGGGCGGTAAGTTTCCTTTATGGAGGATTTGGACAAGGCGGTTCTAATGGTGTACTTTTTGTTTTGATCTGACTCCTCTGTTAGGAACTACGGGTTTTTATATTTCTTAACATTGGACGTGATCGTCTCTTACTAGGTTGCTAGCTACCGCTGCAACCCGGATTCTTAATTGGAGCAGTAAGAGACGACCTGGCTACAAACTATGATTATCACATCATTGATCAATCTTTAACATGAAATGTTCTTTACTGTAATATACCCGAACAAAGGTCTTTTTCTGTATTGCCCGCAGTGTTTTGCTATTCGATTCTGAATTATTCCAGTTGGAAGCTCTTGGCCCTCATTGTCGCTCTCTGGAACTGAACAATTATTACTATTATACCCTCCAGTGGATACAAATTGATCGTAGGTACTTTCATCGCCTGATGATAGTGCATAAAGTTCGTCTTCATCCTTACTGTTTAAAATTGTTTTGGTCTCTTCTTTTATAGCCTTATCAGTTTCATTGTGAGAACTTGCTAAGCCAAAAACAAATTCAATTACATCTTTAATTACTCTTACCATTTTGTGTCAGAGAGACTAGTTCGCTATCTTACGTGTCAAGTACCAGGAATGAGTATTAATTTTTTTCGGTCTAAAAAATTTATTTTTTGTCTTAAACTGTAAATTCAATATTCTATTTCATTGTTAAACTTACAAAAACATTTTTGCGTTTGCTATTTTTGTGAAATAGTTTAGTGCATGAAAGTAACCATACAATAAAAATAACAGTGTTTTATCAAGAAGTCACATTGCTTTTCCACTTTTTTTTCTTAAAAGTTCTGTGTGTAAATAATACAGTATTAATTTTTATATATAAATGTACCAATGTTCATTTCCTTTCTTCTGCATTCAGAAAAAGCAACAGCTTCTTTGGTTTTGCGGCTCACAGTGGTTTGAAAGGTATGATAATTTTATCACTTTCCTAGAGCTTTTTCGTGCTGTCGTTGGAGGACTGGAGAGTTTTGTTGCTTATAAGTTAAAGGCACGTGGTTGGCCTCTATATATAATTTTTTAGTACTGATTTTTTAACTTGCGTGTAGCTTGCTTTGATCTAACCATTATGTATTCATGAATGAGACCATTTACAGTTTTGACGTTTCTTATATAGTAATTATGACGTCACTGCATCAAAAATGCAGTTTTTGGTGGAAAAATTTATTCTCTTTTAGAAATAATTTATTTTAGTTACTATAGATTTTTAACCCAATTAATTTCCTTTAAAATGAGCTATTGAACAACCCTCTACGATGTTCCAGTGCCAAGCTATCTGTGGAAAAGAAAAAGAAAAAAGAAAAAAATATCCCGTTTGTGGAGAATAACGTGGTAAAAGTCTATTTTCTTGATTTTCAAGCCAATATATTTTCTTTGTTATTCAAGTCAAAGGGCGGTAAGTTTCCTTTATAGAGGATTCGGACAAGGTGGTTCTAATGGTGTACTTTTTGTTTTGATCTGACTCTTTTTTTAGGAGTTGGGGGGTTTTATATTTCTTAACATTGGAGGTGATCGTCTCTTACTAGGTTGCTAGCTACCGCTGCAACCCGGATAACTAATGGAAATTACATAATCCCTATTTATGTTTTAGTTAACATGGGCTAGGTGTCGTTCTTTACTGTAAAAAAAGAAGAAAAAAAGAAAAAAAATATCCCGTTTGTGGAGAATAACGTGGTTAAAGTCAATTTTCTTGATTTTCAAGCCAATATATTTCCCTTGCTGTTCAAGCCAAAGGGCGGTAAGTTTCCTTTCAAGGGGTTTCGGACAAGGCGGTTTTAATGGTGTACTTTTTGTTTTGATCTGACTCCTTTTTTGGAACTGTGGGTTTTTACATTTCTTAACATTGGACGTGATCGTCTCTTACTAGGTTGCTAGCTACCGCTGCAACCCGGATTACAAACAGGAAAAAGCCTATGGCTTTTTCTTCTTTGAAATAGTAAGAGACGAACCTCAAAGAATCAGGCAGCTAACTAAGTCCAATATAAGCAATTGTTTGTTCTTCTAATGATCATCTTTTAATTTGGCGTTTCTTACTAGGTTGCTAGCTACCACTTATGCTCGGATTATGTAATTAATAAGTTGCTAGCTACCGCTGCAACCTAGATATTCTTATTTCTGCTACTATGGGCTAAGGTTCGTTCTTTCATGTAAAACTAGCAAAACATTTTTTAAGTCTGATGAAGATTTAACTAATGTGTCAAAAGTAAGGTTGCAAGTCGACGATTTTGTTTTGGTCCTATTATAATTGGTATGGTGAAATAATAATATGCATATGGTTCTTAAATCATACTTCTTTATGGTCCCATATGGTCTAGTGGCTAGGATAGTTAATTTTCACTCAACAGGCCCGGGTTCGATTCCCGGTGTGTAAAATTTTTAGAATATCTTTATTATAATAAAACAAATTATATTTAAAATACAAACAACTTTTTTAAGAAAAACTGCATATTTGATATTTTACAATAAAGAACGAACTCTTGCCTATACAAACTTGTGTAGTAGGACATAAGGATCGATCATAAATGGTGTTATCCGGGTTGCAGCGGTAGCTAGCAACCTAGTAAGAGACGATCACGTCCAATGTTAAGGAATATAAAAACCCCTAACTCCTAGAAAAATAGTCAGATCAAAACAAAAAGTACACCATTAGAACCGCCTTGTCCGAAACCCCTATAAAGGAAACTTACCACCCTTTGGCTTGAATAACAAAGAAAATATATTGGCTTGAAAATCAAGAAAATTGACTTTAACCACGTTATTCTGCACAAACGGTTGCAGCGGTAGCTAGCAACCTAGTAAGAGACGATCATGTCCAAGGTTAAGAAATATAAAAACCCCTAACTCCTAGAAAAATAAATGCTGTAGTAGCTGCCACTTTTCTTGAGGTTCAAGCCAAATGACAGAAAGTTTCCTATACAGGGGTTTCGGACACGGTGTTTCTAGTGGTGTACTTTTTGTTTTGATCTGACTCTTTTTTTAGGAGTTATGGATTTTTATATTTCTTAACATTGAACGTGACTGTCTCTTACTAGGTTGCTAGCTACCGCTGCAACCTGGATTATATACTAGATGAGATCCTCTTGGCTGACACATTTAATTATGAACTATATCGATCCCTTATGTATATTCTGCCGTAAATCCTTCTTTTTGAAATTGAATTAACTACTATGGGTTCGTTCTTTACCACAACCTAGCTACCACTGCAACCCGGATCTTCGCTAGAAAATTTATCTTTTACTATAGGCAACAGCTCGTTCTTTAATATTACTAACAAACAGGAAAAAGCCTTCGGCTTTTCCTTCTTTGAAATAATAATATACGAACCTAAAATAGCTAAACTAAGTCCAATGTATGCAATGGTTTGATATTCCAATGATCGTTATTTAATGTAAAAGTATTCCAATGGTCGTCTTTTAATGTAATTTTCAAAATTAAATTAGTACCTATGACCTAGAATTCGTTCTTTACCATAAAAAAAAATCACTTGTTTGAGTCACAAATTATAATCTTATTTTATTTACTATGGGCTGAAGTTCGTTTTTTACTGTGAACATCTCTAAGCCATGATACTGATGGAAATTACATAGTCCCTATTTATGTTTCAGTTAACATGGAATAGATGTCGTTCTTAATCGTAACTAACTCTATTAAAAACTACAACATTAGATCCTCTTGACTGACATCAATACTTTCCGCAATACAAACAGGAAAAAGTCTATGGATTTTTCTTTTTTTGGAATAATAAGAGATAAACTTCAAAAATCAGCAGCTAACTCAGCAGTCAGCAGTCCAATATGTGCCGCGGTTTGTTCTTTACTAGGTTTCAGCCATCTATAGACCCATGCTATCGATGAGACTTACAGAGTACCTATTTTTGATTAATAATTAATAATTATTATGGGGTTGAGTTCGTTCTTTACTATAAAAAAAGCAAAACTAATTTTAGAATTTTCATGTATTTTTGTTGTTTAAATTAAAAAAATACTATTACTGATTAGGCATCATAAATATTTTTGCAGTTTACATAATAATTTTAGCGATTAAGCCAAAAAAGAAAATTTTGGTTCCAGGAGTTTCGGTTACTATTGAGACAAGTAGCTATTATTACTATAGAGTTCATTACCATGAACTGTTTTATTGCTTCAAAGTTCAAATATCTTTGAGAAGACTGTAGTATGAAAATACATCAAAAATGCAATTTTTTTTGACAAAATTGATTCTACTTTAAAAAGTATTTTATTTTTAATTACAAAAGGCACTAGATGTAGCAATTTCCTTTAAAATGAGCTATTATAAAGCTCTCTATGATTTTCCAGTGCCCAGCTAGCTGAGGAGAAAAAAAAAGCGGAAAGAAAAAAATATCCCGTTTGTGGAGAATAACGTGGTTAAAGTCAATTTTCTTGATTTTCAAGCCAATATATTTTCTTTGTTATTCAAGCCAAAGGGCGGTAAGTTTCCTTTATAGGGGTTTCGGACAAGGCGGTTTTAATGGTGTACTTTTTGTTTTGATCTGATTTTTTTTAGGAGTTGGGGGGTTTTATATTTCTTAACATTGGAGGTGATCGTCTCTTACTAGGTTGCTAGCTACCGCTACAACCCGGATTATGTAACTACACCTAGAACCACCATATATCCGTTAGTATGGGAGAGAGATCGTTCTTTACTGTAATTTATTATAAACTATGGGCGAAAGGTCGTACTTTACTGTAAATTAAACTTTTCAGTTAGTAAAGCCTGAAGTTCATTCTTTATTATAAAATAAATTACAAACAGGAAAAAGCCTACGGCTTTTTCTTCTTTGGAATAGTAAGAGACGATCCTCAAATAATCAGGCAGCTAACTAGGTTTATAATTTGTTCTTTAACATAAACTTCATTAATCGGATATTTTAATATATCCTATATGGTCTAGAGGTTGGAATAGCTCTCACCCAGAAGGCTTGAGTTCAATTTCTGTATGGGAAATTTTTACTTATGATGATTTCTTAAGGAACATAATTAAAATTTCTTAATGTAATAAAAATAATTTGTTTTTATTAAAGAAGGTTTTTAACCCCATCAATTTCCTTTAAAATGAGCTATTGAACAACTCTCTACGATTTTCCAGTGCCATGCTATCTGTTGAATTACTAACCTATACTATAATTAAGTGGCGTATAAAATTATAAATTATAAAATCTTACCGCTGGTATACGATTATGTTTGAAAGACTGTAGTGTGAAAAGACATCAAAAATGCAGTTTTTGGTGGAAAAATTTATTCTCTTTTAGAAACAATTTATTTTAGTTACTATAGATTTTTAACCCAATTAATTTCCTTTAAAATGAGCTATTGAACAACCCTCTACGATGTTCCAGTGCCAAGCTATCTGTGGAAAAGAAAAAAAAAGAAAAAAAGAAAAAAATATCCCGTTTGGGGAGAATAACGTGGTTAAAGTCAATTTTCTTGATTTTCAAGCCAATATATTTCCCTCGCTGTTCAAGCCAAGGGACAGAAAGTTTCCTATACAGGGGTTTCGGACAATGCGGTTCTAATGGTGTACTTTTTGTTTTGATCTGACTCCTTTGTTAGGAACTGTGGGTTTTTATATTTCTTAACATTGGACGTGATCGTCTCTTACTAGGTTGCTAGCTACTGCTTCAACCCGGATTAGCATTGGACTGATCGTCTCTTACTAGGTTGCTAGCTACTGCTGCAACCCAAATTCATATATATATTTATTTATGAGAGGCAGCCTGGCCGAGTGGTCCAAGACACTGGTGTTAGCCACCAGTCTCTTTGGAGGCGTGGGTTCAAATCTTACCGCTGGTATTATGTTTGAAAGACTGCAGTGTGAAAAGACATCAAAAATGCAGTTTTTGGTGGAAAAATTTATTCTCTTTTAGAAATAATTTATTTTAGTTACTATAGATTTGTAACCCAATTAATTTCCTTTAAAATGAGCCATTGAACAACTATCTACGATGTTCCAGTGCCAAGCTATCTCTGGAAACAAACAAAAAAAAAATATCCCGTTTAGGCAGAATGTTGTAGTAGCTGCCACTTTTCTTGATTTTCAAGCCAATATATTTCCCTTGCTGTTCAAGCCAAGGGACAGAAAGTTTACTCTACAGGGCCACCATATATCAGTTACTATTGGCGAGAGATCGTTCTTTACTATAATCTCTTACTAGGTTGCTAGCTACCGCTGCAACCCGGACTAAATAAGTCTAATTATTAAGTATAGTTAAGTTGCCTATACATGTTAATATAGGCAAGAGTTCGTTCTTTATTATAAATCTTCGAACAATTTGAACCTTTTATAATTTATAATGATGTATAGTATGAATACTGTAATCTTAACTATAGTGAAGTTTCCTATGCAAGTTAGTATAGGGAAGAGTTCGATCTTTATTATAATTATTTACTAATTTTCAGATCGATCCTTTATGTATATACTACTTTTAATTAATATTTCAGTTACTATGAGCAAGCGTTCGTTCTTTATTATAATCAAGTAGCTAACTAAGTCCAATGTATGGAATGGTTTGTTATTTCAGTGATTTACTAACCTATACTATAGTTAAGTGGCCCATATAATTTAGTATAGGCAAGAGGTCGTTCTTTATTATAAAACCGCTGCAACCCGGATAACTCTAATATAAAACTATGATGATCTTATATAGTAATTATGACGTCACTGCATCAAAAATACAGTTTTTATTGGAAAAATTTATTCTCTTTTAGAAATAATTTATTTTAGTTACAAAAGGTTTTTAACCCAATTAATTTCCTTTAAAATGAGCTATTGAACAACCCTCTACGATGTTCCAGTGCCAAGCTATCTCTGGAAACAAAGAAAAAAAAAAAAGAAAAAAATATCCCTTTTGACGAGAATAACGTGGTAAAAGTCTATTTTCTTGATTTTCAAGCCAATATATTTTCTTTGTTATCCAAGCCAAAGGGCGGTAAGTTTCCTTTATGGAGGATTTGGACAAGGCGGTTCTAATGGTGTACTTTTTGTTTTGATCTGACTCCTTTTTTAGGAACTACGGGTTTTTATATTTCTTAACATTGGACGTGATCGTCTCTTACTAGGTTGCTAGCTACCGCTGCAACCCGGATTAAGGCGCTGGTGTTAGCCATCAGTCTTTTCGGAGGCGTGGGTTCAAATCTTACCGCAGGAATACGATTATGGCTTATGTACAAAAATCAAATATCTTTGAAAGACTGCAGTGTGTAAAGACATCGAAAATGCAGTTTTTGGTGGAAAAATTTATTCTCTTTTAGAAATAAAAGACATCGAAAATGCAGTTTTTGGTGGAAAAATTTATTCTCTTTTAGAAATAGTTGGCTTTCAATTAATTGTCTTGGGTTCGAATCCCGGTCTGGGAATTATTTTTAAACAAAATTAGATGAAATTAATTAGCTAATTTGACATGACATAGTAGGGAACCAAGGGCAAGAGTTCGTTCTTTACTATAATCAGAAACAACAATATAATTTCGTGTTTTTATATTCACGTCATAGCTCTAATATAAAACTATGATGACATTCATTATTTATCTAGTAGGGTTTCAGACAAGGTAGTTCTAATGATTTACTTTTGTTTTGATCTGACTCAATTTTTAGGAGTTTTGGGTTTTTATATTTCTTAGCATTGGACTGATCGTCTCTTACTAGGTTGCTAGCTACTGCTGCAACCCAAATTCATATATATATTTATTTATGAGAGGCAGCCTGGCCGAGTGGTCCAAAGCACTGGTGTTAGCCACCAGTCTCTTCGGAGGCGTGGGTTCAAATCTTACCGCTGGTATACGATTATGTTTGAAAGACTGCAGTGTGAAAAGACATCAAAAATGCAGTTTTTGGTTAAAAAATTTATTCTCTTTTAGAAATAATTTATTTTAGTTACTATAGATTTTTAACCCAATTAATTTCCTTTAAAATGAGCCATTGAACAACTATCTACGATGTTCCAGTGCCAAGCTATCTCTGGATACAAAAGAAAAAAAAAGTATCCCGTTTAGGCAGAATGTTGTAGTAGCTGCCACTTTTCTTGATTTTCAAGCCAATATATTTCCCTTGCTGTTCAAGCCAAGGGACAGAAAGTTTACTATACAGGGGTTTCGGACAAGGCGGTTCTAATGGTGAACTTTTTGTTTTGATCTGACTCCTTTGTTAGGAACTATGGGTTTTTATATTTCTTAACATTGGACGTGATCGTCTCTTACTAGGTTGCTAGCTACCGCTGCAACCCGGAGAGACAGCCTGGCCGAGTGGTCCAAGGCACTGGTGTTAGCCACCAGTCTCTTCGGAGGCGTGGGTTCAAATCTTACCGCTGGTATACGATTATGTTTGAAAGACTGCAGTGTGAAAAGACATCAAAAATGCAGTTTTTGGTGAAAAAATTTATTCTCTTTTAGAAATAATTTATTTTAGTTACTATAGATTTTTAACCCAATTAATTTCCTTTAAAATGAGCCATTGAACAACTATCTACGATGTTCCAGTGCCAAGCTATCTCTGGATACAAAAGAAAAAAAAATATCCCGTTTAGGCAGAATGTTGTAGTAGCTGCAACTTTTCTTGGTTTTCAAGCCAATATATTTCCCTTACTGTTCAAGCCAAGGGACAGAAAGTTTACTATACAGGGGTTTCGTACAAGGCGGTTCTAATGGTGTACTTTTTGTTTTGATCTGACTCCTTTGTTAGGAACTATGGGTTTTTATATTTCTTAACATTGGACGTGATCGTCTATTACTAGGTTGCTAGCTACCGCTGCAACCCGGATAATGGGAAATCTTATACCTCACTGTGAAAATATGGAGGCATAATTGTCCTTTACTTAGTTTCAGTTTAAATTCGATGATCGAGCCTTTATGTAATGAACAACTCTCTACGATGCTCCTGTGCCAAGCTATCTGTGGAATTACTAACCTATACTATAATTAAGTGGCGTATAAAATTTATATAGGCAAGAGGTCGTTCTTTATTATAAAGTCCCTTACTAGGTTGCTAGCTACCGCTGCGACCCAGATTTCCAATCAAATGAGCCCCCTTTGAAGCTTCTACGAAGACCCTTTCCTTATGAAGTGCCTCTTGGAAAAAAATTATAATAAATAATAAAACATTGGAGCCGTAATGCCTTTACTATAGGCAACGCTACAGCGTTGCCTCTGATTTCCTATACAGGTATTTCGGACAAGGTTCTAATGGTGTACTTTTTGTTCTGATCTGACTTTTTTTTAGGAGTTATGGGTTTTAAATTTCTTAACATTGGACGTGATCGTCTCTTACTAGGTTGCTCTTTACTGTAAATTCAGTAGAACTAAAAGAACTGTTTAAAACACAGTTAGAAATGCTTTTTTCTTGAGTCGGTGTTCCAGGAATTTGTTCTAAATCATTAGTCTTACAAACACATTTACTAATAACCCTAACAGGCTCGTTTTCGCCATAATTGAAAAACATTGCTTTTCCTTCGCTGTTGATAGGTATGCTTGTATATATATTTTTATTGCTGCTACATAAACTGCAATTGCTCCTTCCAAAATTAATATACGAATTTTCTAAGAAGTACGCCTCCGTATATTCACTGTGTTGTCGAACATTTTCCATTGCATCTATAAACTGTTCCGCAGTTGCCAATCCATACCTTGGAAGCTTTTCGTTAAACTGACAACATTTCTTTTGGATATTGCTACGAAGCTTTGCCAAAGCATTTCTAGCCGACTTTTCAACAGCATCCGCTCTTTCAAAGAGAATTTTAATCTGTATTTTTGAATACTTTTCGTGATCCCGATAAAACATGCGTAAAATGTTTCTCAATTTACAAAGATCAGCCTGCATTTTTGCCATCTTCTTGTATTTCTGAATGTAATTTTTCCCTTTGTCCTTATGCGTTCTTCGGTACAACCTCGCAGAAAATTTAATTTTTTCATTATAGCTTTTCTCACCCCAGTATCTTCCCATTATACTGGTAGCAACTTTTTTCTTATGCTTTTTTCGGTAATCTATATCGTTATCATACCGTTCCTTGCTCTTTTGTTTGGCTGTCTCAATTTTCCCTTCTCAATACCCCTGATCCGTAAGATACCTCTGTTTTGCTCTGTCATATTTCATTTTCTTAAATCCTGGATCGCAAGACATCTTAGTAGCAATCCTTACGCGTGCTCGAGCTTTATTGCGTTCGGTGGCATTTTTATCTCTTTTAAATAAACTTTTCTGATATTTCAGGATGTTAGCTTTATTTTTTGTGTAGTAAAGTTTTTATTAGTAGAAATTTGGATTGCTCTATTTTGATATTGTTTTTGGTTATTCTTTCTTTTTTTCCACTCGCGTGAGACCATATTTTTTCAAGGTTTAAAATTATTAAGTACACAAAATCCCGTGTCGAGTATCTAAAACCTAGCATAAAACAAAACTAATTTTAAAATTTTCAGGTATTTATCTTGTTTGAATTACAAAATTATTATTATTGGTTAGACACCATAAATCTTTTTGCAGTTTACATAATAAGATTAGCGATTCTGGACTGAAAACTAAAATAATTGCAATTATGAGACAATAATATGGAGATATGTACTTTACGGGTTACAAACCAAAAAAAGTTTGGTTCCAGGATACAATAATAAATTTGAACTGAGATGAAAAAAAATTTTCTTCCAGGAGACAAAAAGCAAAACTAGTTTTAGAATTTTCATGTATTTTTGTTGTTTAAATTAAAAAATTACTATTACTGATTAGGCATCATAAATATTTTTGCAGTTTACATAATAATTTTAGCGATTAAGCCAAAAAAGAAAATTTTGGTTCCAGGAGTTTCGGTTACTATTGAGACAAGTAGCTATTATTACTATAGAGTTCATTACCATGAACTGTTTTATTGCTTCAAAATTCAAATATCTTTGAAAAGACTGCAGTATGAAAATACATCAAAAATGCAATTTTTGACAAAATTGATTCTACTTTAAAAAGTATTTTATTTTTAATTACAAAAGTGACTAGATGTTGCAATTGCCTTTAAAATGAGCTATTATACAACTCTCTATGATTTTCCAGTGCCCAGCTAGCTGAGCAGAAAAAAAAGCGGAAAGAAAAAAATATTCCGTTTGTGGAGAATAACGTGGTAAAAGTCTATTTTCTTGATTTTCAAGCCAATATATTTTCTTTGTTATTCAAGCCAAAGGGCGGTAAGTTTCCTTTATAGATGATTCGGACAAGGCGGTTCTAATGGTGTACTTTTTGTTTTGATCTGACTCTTTTTTTAGGAGTTGGGGGGTTTTATATTTCTTAACATTGGAGGTGATCGTCTCTTACTAGGTTGCTAGCTACCGCTGCAACCCGGATTTCAGTGATCGTCTTTTAATATAAATTAGGTTTTTTGTTTAATAACAAGCCGACATGTTTTCTTTGTTGTTTAAGCAAAGATACTCCAGGTTACAGCAGCCGCTGCAACCCGGATACCGCTGCAATCTGGATAGCTTGCAGATACCCCTTGAACCACCATACATCAGTTACTATTGGTGAGAGATCGTTCTTTACTGTAAATTGATCAATCTTTAACATGAAATTATAATCTTATTTTAGTTACTATGGGCTGGAAGTTTGTTCCTTACTGTAATTCCTCATTTTAAACCAAAATCATTTGACCGTACTAACACAAATCAGGTCGGTATACAAGCTGCTTTATTCGCTAGGGAGAGAACTTAGTATAGGCAAGAGGTCGTTCCTTATTATAATTTATGCAATAATTTTTTTATTCCAATAATCGTCTTTTAATGTAATGTTAAGTGGCATATACAAGTTAGTATAGGCAACGGTTTGTTCCTTATAATACTAACTATTATTTTAATTCTTCGGTTACTATGGGGTAAAATTCGTTCTTTAATGTAATTTTATATTTCTTAACATTAGACGTGATCGTCTCTTATTAGGTTGCTAGTTACCACTGCAACCTGGTTGCCTATGCAAGCTAGTATACGCAAGAGTTCGTTCTTTACTGTATTTTTTAGGAACTATGAGTTTTTATATTTCGTAATATTGGACGGGATCGTCTCTTACAAGGTTGCTAGCTACCGCTGCAACCCAGACTAGGTTTCTAGCTACCGCTGCAACCCGGATAATTGAAAAACACCATTTATGATGAGATATATTCTTCCTTTATGTAACTACACCTGGAACCAACATATATCAGTTAGTATGGGAGAGATATCGTTCTTTACTCTACCATAAAGGGTTTTCGGACAAGGCGGTTCTAATGGTGTACTTTTTGTTTTGATCTGACTCCTTTGTTAGGAACTATGGGTTTTTACATTTCTTAACATTGGACGTGATCGTCTCTTACTAGGTTGCTAGCTACCGCTGCAACCCGGATTGCTAGCTACCGCTGCAACCCGGATGTAAGCATCATCTATATAATGGTTCCTTATAACACTTCAGTTACTATGGACTGAAGATCGTTCTTTAATGTAATGATTCTGGACTGAAAACTAAAATAATTGCAATTATGAGACAATAATATGGAGATATGTACTTTACGGGTTACAAACCAAAAAAAGCTTGGTTCCAGGATACAATAATAAATTTGAACTGAGATGAAAAAAAAATTTCTTCCAGGAGACAAAAAGCAAAACTAATTTTAGAATTTTCATGTATTTTTGTTGTTTAAATTAAAAAATTACTATTACTGATTAGGTATCATAAATATTTTTGCAGTTTACATAATAATTTTAGCGATTAAGCCAAAAAGAAAATTTTGGTTCCAGGAGTTTCGGTTACTATTGAGACAAGTAGCTATTATTACTATAGAGTTCATTACATGGACTGTTTTATTGCTTCAAAATTCAAATATCTTTGAAAAGACTGCAGTATGAAAATACATCAAAAAGGCAATTTTTTTGACAAAATTGATTCTACTTTAAAAAGTATTTTATTTTTAAATACAAAAGTGACTAGATGTTGCAATTTCCTTTAAAATGAGCTATTATACAGCTCTCTATGATTTTCCAGTGCCCAGCTAGCTGAGCAGAAAAAAAAAGCGGAAAGAAAAAAATATCTCGTTTGTGGAGAATAACGTGGTAAAAGTCAATTTTCTTGATTTTCAAGCCAATATATTTTCTTTGTTATTCAAGCCAAAGGGCGGTAAGTTTCCTTTATAGAGGATTCGGACAAGGCGGTTCTAATGGTGTACTTTTTGTTTTGATCTGACTCTTTTTTTAGGAGTGGGGGGGTTTTATATTTCTTAACATTGGAGGTGATCGTCTCTTACTAGGTTGCTAGCTACCGCTGCAACCCGGATGGCGTATAAAATTTAGTATAGGCAAGATGTCATTCTTTATTATATTTTTTCAAGATTTAAAATTATTAAGCACACAAAATCCCGTGTCGAGTATCTAAAACCTAGCATAAAACAAAACTAATTTTAAAATTTTCAGGTATTTATCTTGTTTGAATTACAAAATTAGTATTATTGGTTAGACACCATAAATATTTTTGCAGTTTAAATAATAAGTTTAGTGATTCTGGACTGAAAACTAAAATAATTGCAATTATGAGACAATAATATGGAGATATGTACTTTACGGGTTACAGGATACAATAATAAATTTGAACTGAGATGAAAAAAAAATTTCTTCCAGGAGACAAAAAGCAAAACTAATTTTAGAATTTTCATGTATTTTTGTTGTTTAAATTAAAAAATTACTATTACTGATTAGGCATCATAAATATTTTTGCAGTTTACATAATAATTTTAGCGATTAAGCCAAAAAAGAAATTTTGGTTCCAGGAGTTTCGGTTACTATTGAGACAAGTAGCTATTATTACTATAGAGTTCATTACATGGACTGTTTTATTGCTTCAAAATTCAAATATCTTTGAAAAGACTGCAGTATGAAAATACATCAAAAATGCAATTTTTTTGACAAAATTGATTCTACTTTAAAAAGTATTTTATTTTTAAATACAAAGTGACTAGATGTTGCAATTTCCTTTAAAATGAGCTATTATACAGCTCTCTATGATTTTCCAGTGCCCAGCTAGCTGAGGCAGAAAGAAAAAGCGGAAAGAAAAAATATCCCGTTTGTGGAGAATAACGTGGTAAAAGTCAATTTTCTTGATTTTCAAGCCAATATATTTTCTTTGTTATTCAAGCCAAAGGGCGGTAAGTTTCCTTTATGGAGGATTTGGACAAGGCGGTTCTAATGGTGTACTTTTTGTTTTGATCTGACTCTTTTTTTAGGAGTTGGGGGGTTTTATATTCTTGACATTGGAGGTGATCGTCTCTTACTAGGTTGCTAGCTACCGCTGCAACCCGGATATTATAAAAAAAAAAAAATTAAATTTCAGGTATTTTTGCAGTTGAAATTAAGAAAATAATATTATTTTTTAGACATCATGAATATTCTCGCAGTTTGCATAATAACTAATAAACAAAATAACATAATAACAAATTACTTGTTTGAGTCGTAAACTGGGAAAGAGACTGTGGGCTGCAGCTGCCACTGCAACCCGGTTACTGCTGCAATCTGGATAGCTGGTAGCTACCTCTTGAATCACCATATATCAAATACCAGTGGCAAGAGATCGATCTTTACTGTAATTTATACGCCACTTAATTATAGTATAGATTAGTAATTCAACAGATTGCTTGGCACTGGAACATCGTAGAGAAGTGTTCAATGGCTCATTTTAAAGAAAATTAATGGGGTTAAAAAACTTCTTGTAATTAAAATAAATTATTTTTATTACATTAAGAAATTTTAATTATGTTCCTTAAGAAATCATCATAAGTTAAAATTTCCCATACAAAATTTGAACTCAAGCCAACTGGGTGAGAGCTATCCAAACCTCTAGACCATATAGGATTTATTAAAATATCCGATTAATGACGTTTGTGTTAAAGAACAAATTATAAACCTAGTTAGATGTCTGATTATTTGAGTTACATTAAAAGACGATCACTGAAGTAACAAACCATCCGGGTTGCAGCGGTAGCTAGCAACCTAGTAAGAGACGATCACCTCCAATGTCAAGAAATATAAAACCCCCCAACTCCTAAAAAAAGAGTCAGATCAAAACAAAAAGTACACCATTAGAACCGCCTTGTCCGAATCCTCTATAAAGGAAACTTACCTCCCTTTGGCTTGAATAACAAAGAAAATATATTGGCTTGAAAATCAAGAAAATTGACTTTTACCACGTTATTCTCCACAAACGGGATATTTTTTTCTTTCCGCTTTTTCTTTCTGCTCAGCTAGCTGGGCACTGGAAATCATAGAGAGCTGTATAATAGCTCATTTTAAAGGAAATTGCAACATCTAGTCACTTTTGTATTTAAAAATAAAATACTTTTTAAAGTAGAATCAATTTTGTCAAAAAAATTGCATTTTTGATGTATTTTCATACTGCAGTCTTTTCAAAGATATTTGAATTTTGAAGCAATAAAACAGTCCATGTAATGAACTCTATAGTAATAATAGCTACTTGTCTCAATAGTAACCGAAACTCCTGGAACCAAAATTTTCTTTTTTGGCTTAATCGCTAAAATTATTATGTAAACTGCAAAAATATTTATGATGCCTAATCAGTAATAGTAATTTTTTAATCCGGGTTGCAGCGGTAGCTAGCAACCTAGTAAGAGACGATCACGTTTACAGTAAAGAACGATCTCTCTCCCATATATATTAAAGAGCCAATTATATCCCATAGTAAAAGACTGTATAACGTATCAGTATAGGTAGCCCGGGTTGCAGTGATAGCTAATATTTTATAATATTTATATATTTTAGTTACTATATATAATATTTTATATTTTAATATTTTAGTTACTATAGGCTAGAATTTGTTCCTTATTGTAACTACAGTGGACTAGAGTTCGTTCTTTACTAAAAATTTTCCCAGGCTCTAAACTTGATGAAACCTGGCTCTAAACTTGATGAAAACAGCATTAAAATCCGATTCTTTTGATGTATCTATTGATATTAAAATTCCGTTTTTTTAGAGTTTTGGTTACTATTGAGAAGAGTTACTTTTACTATACAGGTTACCACGTTACCACTAACTGTTTGATAAAATAAAAAAAATGGTTTTTTCAAAAGGAAATGTATGTTGAATGACATGTCGAGTAATTAGAACCTAAAAAAAAAAAATAAAACTAGTTTAAAAATTCTCAGGTATTCTTCTAGTTTAAATTAAAAAATTTAAATTATTGCTTCGACATTGTAACAATTTTTGTAGTTTACATAATAACTTTAGCGATCCTGAAATTAGAACTAGTATAATATAAAACTATCTTGTTGAAAGATGAACGTGTATAAAAATAGCTTTCACTTATTACCTCACAGGTGGTTATCTTTTAATTTAAATATTGAATGACACTTTGGGTAGTTAGAAACTCACAAAAATAAAACTAATTTTTAAATTTTCAGGTATTTTTCTGTTTTAATTAAAAATTAAAAATTATTGCTCAGACATAACAATATTTGTGCAGTTATAATATAACATTATACTGTGCTACTGAAAACTCTGCAATAATTCCAAGATCCTTAGAAAACTTAACTTTGCGTAATATATACTGAAATTGAGAAAATTTCTGTCTTGAGGAAAAGACTATCTGCAGTAAAAGGGAATACAGGCCTTTATCCGGGTTGCAGCGGTAGCTAGCAACCTAGTAAGAGATATTAAGTATAGGCTAGTACAGTTATATTTAAAGTCAATATATTAAAATTTTCCATTAAAAGAAAATCATTGGAATAAAAACTATTGCATACATTTAATTTAGTTAGCTACTTGATTGTCTGAGGTTCGTCTCTACTGTTTCAAAGAAGAAAAAGCCGTAGGCTTTTTCCTGTTTTACAATAAGTTATAATAAAGAACGACCTATTGCCTATACTAAATTTTATACGCCACTTAATTATAGTATAGGTTAGTAATTCAACAGATAGCATGTCACTGGAACATCGTAGAGAGTTGTTCAATGGCTCATTTAAAGGAAATTAATTGGGTTAAAAACCTTTTGTAATTAAAACAAATTATTTTTATTACATTAAGAAATTTTAATTATGTTCCTTAAGAAATCATCATAAGTAAAATTTCCCGTACGGAAATTGAACTCAAGCCTGCTGGGTGACAGCTATCCCAACCTCTAGACCATATAGGATATATTAAAATATCCGATTAATGAAGTTTATGTTAAAGAACAAATTATAAACATAATTAGCTGCCTGATTATTTGAGGATCGTCTCTTACTATTCCAAAGAAGAAAAAGCCGTAGGCTTTTTCCTGTTTGTAATTTATTTTATAATAAAGGATGAACTTCAGGCTTTACTAACTGAAAATTTTAGTATTTTTATATAGTAATTTATAATAAAGAACGACCTCTTGCCTATACTAAATTTTATGCGCCACTTAATTATAGTATAGGCCGGCAATTCCACAGATAGCCTGGAACTAGAACATCGTAGAGAGTTGTTCAATGGTTAAATTAAAATTATAGTATAGATTAGTAATGTATATGCATAAAGGATTTCCGGGTTGCAGCGGTAGCTAGCAACCTAGTAAGAGACGATCACGTCCAATGTTAAGAAATATAAAAACCCATAGTTCCTAAAAAAGGAGTCAAATCAAAACAAAAAGTACACCATTATAACCGCCTTGTCCGAAACCCCTGTATAGTAAACTTTCTGTCCCTTGGCTTGAACAGCAAGGGAAATATATTGGCTTGAAAATTAAGAAAAGTGGCAGCTACTACAACATTCTGCCTAAACGGGATATTTTTTTTCTTATAATAAAGATCGAACTCTTCCCTATACTAACTGCATAGGCAACTTCATAAGAAGTGTTAATTAGATGAAAATATTATTTCTTGTTTTGTAATAAGATGGCCTTCTAAGCGAGTTATTATACGTAATTTAAAAAACAGTACTATACAAAAAACAGAGACAACATCATGGAAAGAAAAAAGCAAAGGTATTCAACTGACAAGGCGTATCGAGATCCGGGTTGCAGCGGTAGCTAGCAACCTAGTAAGAGACGATCACGTCCAATGTTAAGAAATATAAAAACCCCTAACTCCTAGAAAAATAGTCAGATCAAAACAAAAAGTACACCATTAGAACCGCCTTGTCCGAAACCCTATAAAGGAAACTTACCACCCTTTGGCTTGAATAACAAAGAAAATATATTGGCTTGAAAATCAAGAAAATTGACTTTAACCACGTTATTCTGCACAAACGGGATATTTTTTCTTCTTTTGTTTCCAGAGATAGCTTGGCACTGGAACATCGTAGAGAGTTGTTCAATGGCTCATTTTAAAGGAAATCTCTAGATCTAGCGCCTTTTGCACTTAATTTTTTTTATTAATTATTTTTCACGGAAAACTTATTTTGTATATACAATATTGATCAATGACGTCATAGTCGTTGGATGTGGTTTACATAAAGGCTCGATCATCGAATTTAAGCTGAAACTAAGTAAAGGACAATTATGCCTCCATATATTCACAGTGATGTATAAGATTTCCCACTACATCTGTAAACTGTTACAATAAAGAACGACACCTAGCTCGTATTAAATGAAACATAAACAGGGATTATGTAATTTCCATCAGTATCAGGGCTGTAGAGATGGCTGAAACCTAGTCCGGGTTGCAGCGGTAGCTAGCAACCTAGTAAGATACATTGAATTTAGTTAGCTACTTGATGTTTTAAGATTCGTCTCTTACTATTTCAAAGAAGAAAAAGCCGAGGGCTTTTTCCTGTTTGTAATATGGTTATAATAAAGAATGAACATTATAATAAATATAATAAAGATCGAACTCTTCCCTATACTAACTGGCATAGGCAACTTCATAAGAAGTGTTAATTAGATGAAAATATTATTTCTTGTTTTGTAATAAGATGCCTTCTAAGCGAGTTATTATACGTAATTTAAAAAAACAGTACTATACAAAAAACAGAGACAACATCATGGAAAGAAAAAAGCAAAGGTATTCAACTGACAAGGCGTATCGAGATCCGGGTTGCAGCGGTAGCTAGCAACCTAGTAAGAGACGATCACGTCCAATGTTAAGAAATATAAAAAAACCCCTAACTCCTAGAAAAATAGTCAGATCAAAACAAAAAAGTACACCATTAGAACCGCCTTTGTCCGAAACCCCTATATAGGAAACTTACCCACCCTTTGGCTTGAATAACAAAGAAAATATATTGGCTTGAAAATCAAGAAAATTGACTTTAAACCACGTTATTCTGCACAAACGGGATATGTTTTTCTTCTTTTGTTTCCAGAGATAGCTTGGCACTGGAACATCGTAGAGAGTTGTTCAATGGCTCATTTTAAAGGAAATCTCTAGCTTCTAGCGCCTTTTGCACTTAATTTTTTTATTAATTATTTTTCACGAAAAACTTAATTTTGTATATACAATATTGATCAATGACGTCCATAGTCGTCGGATGTAGTCCGGGTTGCAGCGGTAGCTAGCAACCTAGTAAGAGACGATCACGTCCAATGTTAGAAATATAAAAACCCATAGCTCCTAAAGCAGGAGTCAGATCAAAACAAAAAGTACACCATTAGAATCGCCTTGTCTCGAAACCCCTGTATAGGAAACTTTCTGTCCCTTGGCTGAACAGCAAGGGAAATATATTGGCTTGAAATCAAGCAAATTGACTTTTACCACGTTATTCTCCCCAAACGAGATATTTTTTTCTTTTTTTTTTTCTTTCTTTTCAGAGATAGCTTGGCACTGGAACATCGTAGAGGGTTGTTCAATAGCTCATTTTAAAGGAAATTAATTGGGTTAAAAACCTTTTGTAACTAAAATAAATTATTTCTAAAAGAGAATAAATTTTTCCAATAAAAACTGTATTTTTGATGCAGTGACGTCATAATTACTATATAAGAAACGTCAAAACTGTAAATGGTCTCATTCATGAATACATAATGGTTAGATCAAAGTTTACAATAAGGAACGAACTTTAACCCATTGTAACTTAAGTATTAAATCAAACGGTTCGTTGTCATAGTAAAGAGCTGTGTAATGGCTTATTTTTAAGGAAACTGCTGTATATAGAAACCTTTTGTAATTAGCAAAATTAATTATTATTATAAATTTATAATAAAGACGACCTCTTGTCTATTCTAAATTTTAACGACCACTTAACTATAGTTATAATAAAAGAACGACTTCTTGCCTATACTAAATTGTATACGCCACTTAATTATAGTATAAGTTTTACTATAATTACACTTAATTATATATAGGTTAGTAATTACACAGATAGCTTGGCACTGGAACATCGTAGAGAGTTGTTCAATGGCTCATTTTAAAGGAAATTAATGAGGTTGGAAATTTTTTTGTAACTAGAACAAATTATCTTTAAATAGAATCGTTTTTTACGAAAATGGGAAATATATTGGCTTGAATTATAATAAAGAACGAATTATAATAAAGAACGACCTCTGCTTTTATTAATTTATATTAAAGTTATTATATTTAGCTAAGAGGTAGGGAAAGTGAGTTTTTTTTTTAAATTGTAAATTTAAGATATACTACTTTAAATTCAATATTAAAAAACAAATTTCTGACGGGGAATCGAACCCAGGTCTTCCGCATGACAAACAGTGATAGTGACCATTGTACTATTAGAGACTTATAATATATAAATAATATATAAGTCATGATATTAAATTGGTTAATCCGGGTTGCAGCGGTAGCTAGCAACCTAGTAAGAGACGATCACGTCCAATGTTAAGAAATATAAAAACCCATAGCTCCTAAAGCAGGAGTCAGTCAAAACAAAAAGTACACCATTAGAATCGCCTTGTCCGAAACCCCTGTATAGGAAACTTTCTGTCCCTTGGCTTGAACAGCAAGGAAATATATTGGCTTGAAAATCAAGCAAATTGACTTTTACCACGTTATTCTCCCCAAACGAGATATTTTTTTTCTTTTTTTTTTTCTTTCTTTTCCAGAGATAGCTTGGCACTGGAACATCGTAGAGGGTTGTTCAATAGCTCATTTTAAAGGAAATTAATTGGGTTAAAAACCTTTTGTAACTAAAATAAATTATTTCTAAAAGAGAATAAATTTTTCCATAAAAACTGTATTTTTGATGCAGTGACGTCATAATTACTATATAAGAAACGTCAAAACTGTAAAATGGTCTCATTCATGAATATCACAATAAGAGACGATCACGTCCAATGCTAACATAACAATAAAGAACGAACTCTAATTAAATTTTGTTATTATCCGGGTTGCAGCGGTAGCTAGCAACCTAGTAAGAGACGATCACCTCCAATGTCAAGAAATATAAAACCCCCCAACTCCTAAAAAAGAGTCAGATCAAAACAAAAAGTACACCATTAGAACCGCCTTGTCCGAATCCTCTATAAAGGAAACTTACCTCCCTTTGGCTTGAATAACAAAGAAAATATATTGGCTTGAAAATCAAGAAAATTGACTTTTACCACGTTATTCTCCACAAACGGGATATTTTTTTCTTTCCGCTTTTCTTTCTGCTCAGCTAGCTGGGCACTGGAAAATCATAGAGAGCTGTATAATAGCTCATTTTAAAGGAAATTGCAACATCTAGTCACTTTTGTATTTAAAATAAAATACTTTTTAAAGTAGAATCAATTTTGTCAAAAAAATTGCATTTTTGATGTATTTTCATACTGCAGTCTTTCAAAGATATTTGAATTTTGAAGCAATAAAACAGTCCATGTAATGAACTCTATAGTAATAATAGCTACTTGTCTCAATAGTAACCGAAACTCCTGGAACCAAAATTTTCTTTTTTGGCTTAATCGCTAAAATTATTATGTAAACTGCAAAAATATTTATGATGCCTAATCAGTAATAGTAATTTTTAATTTAAACAACAAAAAATACATGAAAATTCTAAAATTAGTTTTGCTTTTTGTCTCCTGGAAGAAATTTTTTTTTCATCTCAGTTCAAATTTATTATTGTATCCTGTAACCCGTAAAGTACATATCTCCATATTATTGTCTCATAATTGCAATTATTTTAGTTTTCAGTCCAGAATCACTAAACTTATTATTTAAACTGCAAAAATATTTATGGTGTCTAACCAATAATACTAATTTTGTAATTCAAACAAGATAAATACCTGAAATTTTAAAATTAGTTTTGTTTTATGCTAGGTTTTAGATACTCGACACGGGATTTGTGTGCTTAATAATTTTATTACAGTAAAGAACGAACATTAAATATTATAAAGAACGAATTACAATAAAGAAGGACACTAGCCCATGTTAACTGAAACATAAATATGGATTATGTAATTTTACATTAAAAGACGATCGTTGAAATAACAAACAATTGCATACATTGGAATTAGTTAGCTACTTGATTGTTTGAGGTTCGTATCTTACTATTTAAAAGAAGAAAAAGCCGTAGGCTTTTTCCTGTTTGTAATCAGTTTATTATCCGGGTTGCAGCGGTAGCTAGCAACTTACATAAGGGACCGATATAGTTCACCATAAATCCGGGTTGCAGCGGTAGCTAGCAACCTAGTAAGAGACGATCACCTCCAATGTCAAGAAATATAAAACCCCCCAACTCCTAAAAAAAGAGTCAGATCAAAACAAAAAGTACACCATTAGAACCGCCTTGTCCGAATCCTCTATAAAGGAAACTTACCTCCCTTTGGCTTGAATAACAAAGAAAATATATTGGCTTGAAAATCAAGAAAATTGACTTTTACCACGTTATTCTCCACAAACGGGATATTTTTTTCTTTCCGCTTTTTCTTTTGCTCAGCTAGCTGGGCACTGGAAAATCAAATCATAGAGAGCTGTATAATTATAGTGAAGAACGAACTCTTGCCCTTATTACATTAAAAGACGATCACTGAAATAACAAAACCATTCCATACATTGGACTTAGTTAGCTACTTGATTGTTTGAGTTTCGTCTCTTACTATTTAAAAGAAGAAAAAGCCGTAGGCTTTTTCCTGTTTGTATTTATAGTTAAAAAACGAACTCAAGTCCAAAGAAACTGAACACTGTGGTTCATTCATATTATCTTCATTATTTTAGCTAGAATGTAAATAAACAAGTTTCTTTTTAAATTTTAAATTGAAAAGATAGTGCTTTTAATTCAACATATTAAAAGTTCTTCCCGACGGGGAATCGAACCCCCTTCTCCCAAGTAAAAAGTGTGGCATACTTACCATTAGACTATCGATGACTTTTAAAATAAAAGTTACATATAAGATATGATAATAATTTTTTAATCCTTACAATAAAGATCCAACTCCTTGCCTTTATACTAACTGGTATGGGTTTGCTTAACTATAGTGTAGGCTTGTAAAGTTATATTTAAAGTCAACAAATTAAAAATTCCCTACAACGGGGGAATCGAACCCCGATCCGCCCTCGTGACAAGTGGGTATGTTTACCATTGTACTATTGGAGAATCATGATAAATATGTTACATATAAGATTATAAATATGTTACATATAAGAAATGATAAAAAAAAAGGTTAACTTACTAAGAAATTATAATAAAGAAACGACCTCTTGCCTTATACCAAATTTTATAGGTCACTTAACTATAGTATAGGCTAGTACAGTTATTATATTAAGGTCAATATATTAAAATTTTCCACTAAAAAGACGGTCATTGGAATAAAAAAAAACCCAATACATGCATTTGATTTAGTAAGCTACTTGATTGTTTGAGGCTAGTCTTGATTGTTTGAAGAAAAAGCCGTAGGCTTTTCCTGTTTGTAATCAATTATTACATTAAAAGACGATCATTGGAATAACAAACAATTGCATACATTGGAATTGGTTAGGCTACTTGTCCGGGTTGCAGCGGTAGCTAGCAACCTAGTAAGAGACGATCACGTCCAATGTTAAGAAATATAAAAACCCATAGTTCCTAAGAATGAAGTCAGATCAAAACAAAAAGTACACCATTAGAACCGCCTTGTCCGAAACCTCTATAAAGAAAACTTACCGCCCTTGGCTTGAATAACAAAGAAAATATATTGGCTTGAAAATCAAGCAAATTGACTTTTACCACGTTATTCAAAACCCCCAACTCCTAAAAAAAGAGTCAGATCAAAACAAAAAGTACACCATTAGAACCACCTTGTCCGAACCCTACTATAAAGGAAACTTACCGCCCTTTGGCTTGAAATAACAAAGAAAATATATTGGCTTGAAAATCAAGAAAATTGACTTTTACCACGTTATTCTCCACAAACGGGATATTTTTTTTCTTTCCGCTTTTTTTTCCTGCTCAGCTAGCTGGGCACTGGAAAATCCTAGAGAGCTGTTATAATAGCTCATTTAAAGGAAATTGCAACATCTAGTCACTTTTGTAATTAAAAATAAAATAATTTTTAAAGTAGAATCAATTTTGTCAAACAAATTGACAGTAAAGAACGACCTCTTCCCTATGCTAAATTTTATAGGCCACTTACGTATAGTATAGTCTAGTACAGTTATATTTAAGGTCAATATATTATAATAAAGATCGAACTCTTCCCTATACTAACTTGCATACGCAACTTCACTATAGTTAAGATTACAGTATTTATATTATACATCATTATAGATTATAAAAGGTTCAAATGTTCGAAGATTATAGAGTAAAAATTTTCCCACACCGGGAATCGAACCCGAGCCTGTTAAGTGAAAGTTAACTATCCTAGCCACTAGACCATATGGAACCATAAAGAATTACAAAAAGACGATCATTAGGATATCATACATAAGGCATTATAGTATGGTAAAGATCGACCTCTAGCCTATTTAAATTTTTACTATAGAGTTCATTACCATGAACTGTTTGATTGGTTCAAATTCAAATATCTTTGAAAAGACTGCAGCATGAAAATACATCAAAAATGCAGTTTTTTGACAAAATTGATTCTACTTTAAAAACTATTTTATTTTAAATATATTACATTAAAGGACGATCATTTGAATAACAAACCATTGCAAACATTAGACTTTGTTTACGTTAATTATAATAAAGATCGAACTCTTCCCTATACTAACTTGCATACGCAACTTCAGTATAGTTAAGATTATTATAATAAAGAACGACCTCTTACCTATACTAAATTTTTTATGCAATTTAATTATAGTATAGGTTAGTAATTCAACATTACATTAAAGGACGATCATTTGAATAACAGACCATTGCATACATTAGACTTTGTTACATTAAAGAACAAACTTCCAGCCATTGTAGCTAAAATAAGATTATAATTAATGTTAAAGATTAATCATTGTTACATTATAATAAAGATCGAACTCTTCCTTATACTAACTTGCATACGCAACTTCACTATAGTTAATACATAAAGGCTCGATCATCGAATTTAAGCTGAAACTAAGTAAAGGACAATTATGCCTCCATATATTCACAGTGATGTATAAGATTTCCCATTACATCTGTAACTGTTCCACAGTTGCCAGTCCATACCTTGGAAGCTTTTCACTAAACATGCAACATTTCTTTTGGATATTACTATGAAGTTTGCGAATATAATAAAGAACGACCTCGTGCCTATACTAAATTTTATACGCCACTGAATTATAGTATAGGTTAGTAATTCCACAGATAGCTTGGCACTGGAACATCGTAGAGAGTTGTTCAATTAGAACAAACTCTCTAGAACCGCCATTAGAACCGCCTTGTCCAAAACCCCTATAAAGGAAACTTACCGCCCTCTGGCTTGAATAGCTAGCAACCTAATTAAAAGACGATCATTCGAAGAACATATCATTGCATTTATTGGACTTAGTTAGCTGCTCGATTCTTGAAAAAAATACAGCAAAGAACCACATGCCAATGTTAACTGAAATAATCTATTGACAATATAACTTCAAACACATATCTTTTTAAAGTTGCTTCTATAAGGTATGTTATATAAAATCTGGGTTGCAACTGTAGCTAGCAACCTAGTTAAAGACGACCCCGCCCCATATTAAAAACGAAAGTAACCCATAATTCCTGAAAATAGATTCAGATCAAAACAAGAAGTACACCGTTAGAACCGCCTTTTCCGAAACAGCCATATAGCAAACTTACCGTCCCTTGGCTTGAATGGGGAGAAAAAAACGGAAAAACAAACCTGCTTTCGATGCGGAATACCTTGGTTGCAGCCACTTTTCTTGATTTTTGAACTGATATATTTTCCTTGTTTTTCAAGCCAAGGGGCAGTTAGTTTCCTACATAGGAGTATTGGAGAATAAGGTTCTAATAGCGTACTTAGTTTTATGATGTGATTATAGTTTTAGGAATAATGGGCAATTTATTTTTACTATGGGCGTGGTCGTCTCTCACTAGGTTGCTAGTTATTTGCTGACACCCGGATATTTTGAAAAAAACTTGAAAGCGAGAAAAAACTGTCTTTCCTACCTGACTAAGGAATGGTAACCACTATCTATCTAAGTTAGTCTTAATCCATTGTCTAAGCAAGGTTAACCATAAAATGATGATGGTTTCTTCTTTCAACAGAAGAAGTTTAACAAAAATTACATTTTTTGGCATGTTTACTATTTGCATAAGCAAGTTAAAAGCATTTTCTGTGAACAATGGATGGTCCAGACTCATCGTATTCCTGCTTAGAAATCCACATCTGTTGAAATGTTGAGAGGGAAGCTAAGATAGATCCACCGATCCATACGGTGTATTTACGCCTCAGGAGGGGCAATGACTTTGATCTTCATGGTGGATGGTGCAATGGTAGTTATTTCCTTTTGCATTCTGTCAGCAATCCTAGGGAACATGGTAGAACCACCAGACAAAACGATTCTGCCATAGAGATCCTTTCTTATGTCAAACGTCGCATTTCATGATACTTTTGTACGTTGTTTCGTGAATCCCGTCAGACTCCATACCGAGAAAAGATGGCTGGAATAAGACTTCTGGGCATCTGAATCTCTCATTACCTATATTGATGACCTGACCATCAGGCAGCTCATAGTTTTGTTCAAGAGATGCTGAGCTGGTGGAAGTTGCCATCTCCTGTTCGAAGTCCAAAGTGACATAGCAAAGTTTTTCTTTGATATCACGAACGATTTCTCTTTCGGCAGTGGTGGTAAAGGAATATCCTCGCTCAGTTAAAATTTTCATCAAATAATCCGTCAAATCTCGACCAGCAAGGTCCAATCTCATAATTGCATGTGGAAGGGCATAACCTTCGTAGATGGGTACAGTATGTGAGACACCATCGCCAGAGTCAAGAACAATACCAGTGGTTCTTCCAGATGCGTAGAGGGATAGGACGGCTTGGATGGCAACATACATAGCAGGGGTGTTAAAAGTTTCGAACATGATTTCAGTCATTTTTTCTCTGTTGGCTTTTGGGTTAAGAGGAGCCTCTGTGAGTAAAACTGGGTGCTCTTCTGGGGCAACGCGAAGTTCATTGTAGAAGGTATGATGCCAAATCTTTTCCATATCGTCCCAATCTGTGACAATTCCATGCTCTACAGGATACTTAAGTCTCAAAATTCCCCTTTTTGCTTGAGCGTCATCGCCTACATAAGCATCCTGGCTGCCTGAATTAATCATCACTCCCGTATGTTTTGGACGTCCAATCACAGCAGGAAACATAGCTTTTGGGGCATCATCTCCTGAAAATCCTGCTTTACAAATACCTGATCCATTATCAATAACAATTGCAACTAAATCTTCTGTCATATTTTTTTCAAATGTCTTAGTAATTCTTACTATAATATGACGTTACAAGCTTAAGTACCGTATCGAGTTGCAAATTCCTAACAAAAAATAAAACTAATTTTAAAATTTTCAGATATTTTTCTAGTTTGAAATAAAAAATAAAAAGTATTGCTCGGACACCATACAAATTTTTGCAGTTTACAAAATAACCTTACCGATTCTGAACTGAAAAACTATAATAAAAATTGAATTTCTTTTCTACAAAAGATACGCACTTTAGAAGTTGAGCCAAAAACAGTTTGATTCCAGGAGATAGTTATAACTTTTAAGTAAGAGATGGAATAAAGCTTTTGTTGATGAAATTGAACCTACAACAAAACTATTTTAAAAATTTCAGGTATTTCTCTATTTTGAAACAAGAAAAAAAATTAATATTATTTCTCAGACACCATAAATATTTTTGCACTTTACATAATAACCTTAGCGATTCTGAACTGAAAACTAAAATAAAATAAGAAATTGAAATTGTTTTCTACGAAAATGTAGCACAAAACATAGGGTACGCACTTTAAAAATTGAGCCAAAAAAAGTTTGGTTCCAGGAGACAATTATAGCTTCGAAGTAAGAGACTAAATAAAAGTTTCATTTATTAAATCGAACAAAAAAAAACAAAGCTAATTTAAAAATTGTCAGGTATTTTCCTAGTTTGAATTAAAAAATTGATATTATTTCTCAGATACCATAAATATTTTTCCAGTTTGCATCATAATATTAGCGATTATGTACTGATGCAATTATAGCTAAAACTATAATATCGCATTTACTTTTGTGCCATATATGGTTAGAGTCTAGTATTATGACATCATTCATCTATCTTACACATGATTGGACGTCATGACATCAAGGAAAGGCTCAAATTGTCTACGTTTAGAAGACAAATGACAGTGAGAATCTATATATAGAAGCCTGCCGCGTGCCAATTACCGGGGCCTGGTGGCGTTGGAAAAATTGAAGATTTTCATGCATTGAGAAATACATTAAATTGGTTAAAGAGCGATAAATTGGTAATTGCAAAAATAACTGTATATATTGGAAAAGGGATTAAAACAATCTTAAAACCCTAAAATCGAAAACCAGAAGTTTGAAGCTTAGTAGAAATCGTTGTTAGAAATTGGACTTGCTGTAATAATCAAATGTTTATGATAAATTCAGTATGAAAAGTCATTAAATTGCCTAAAGAACAAAAACTGGAAATTGCAAAAATATTGTATATATTTTAACAAGGCATTACAACAATTCTAAAAACTTATTAGAATAGAAAACCGAAAGTCTGAAGCTTCGTAGAAATCATTTTTAGAAATCGGACTTGCTGTAATAATCAAATATTTATGAAAAGATTCAGTATTAAAAGACATTAAATTGCCTAAAGAACAAAAAACTGGTAATTGCAAAAGTTTTTGTATATGTTTTAACAAGGCATTACAAAAATTCTAAAACCTCTGAAAAGAAAACCAAAAGTTTGAAGCTTAGTAGAAATTGTTTTAAGAAATCGGACTTACTTTAAAAATCAAATATTTTTGATTAAACTGCAGTATGAAAAGACATTGAATTGTGGAAAAGCAAAGTTTATTAGAAATCGTTGTTAGAAATCAGACTTGATGTAATAATCATATGTTTGAATAGACTCCAGTATGAAAAAAATATTTAATTGCTTAAAGAGCAAAAAAGTGGTAAATGAAATTTTTTATATACTTTAACAAGGGATTACAAAAATTCAGAAACTTTGAAAAATTAAGCCAAAGTTTGAAGCTTAGTAGAAATCATTGTTAGAAATCGGAAATACTGTAAAAATGAAATTTCTTTGGATAGTTTGCAGTGTGTAAATAAATTTAATGGAGTATCCGGGTTGCAGCGGTAGCTAGCAACCTAGTAAGAGACGATCACGTCCAATGTTAAGAAATATAAAAACCCCTAACTCCTAAGAAAAGAGTCAGATCAAAACAAAAATTACACTATTAGAACCACCTTGTCCAAAACCCCTATTAAGGAAACTTATCACTCTTTGGCTTGAATAACAAAGAAAATATATTGGCTTGAAAATCAAGAAAATTGACTTTAACCAAGTTATTCTCCACAAACGGGATATTTTTTTCTTTCCGCTTGATTTTCCTCCTCAACTAGCTGGGCACTGGAAAATCATAGAGAGCTGTATAATAGCTCATTTTAAAGGAAATTGCAACATCTAGTCACTTTTGTAATTAAAAATAAAATACTTGTTAAAGTAGAATCAATTTTGTCAAAAAAATTGCATTTTTGATGTATTTTCATACTGCAGTCTTTTCAAAGATATTTGAATTTTGAAGCAATCAAACAGTTAATTGTAACAAAATCTATAGTAATAATAGCTACTGGTCTCAATAGTAACCGACACTCTAATGAACAAAAACTATGATTGTCTCAATAGTGACCAAAACTCTAAAGAACGAAATTTTGGTACCAATAGATACATCAAAGCAAACATTTCGTGTTAACGAACTATATGTTGTAGTATAGTAAGAGTGACTCGTCTCAATAGTAAAACTTGCTACATCTAGTTCCTTCTGTAATTAAAGATAAAATATTTTTTAATTGTTCCGGTTTGCAGCGTTATTATAATAAAGAACGACCTCTTGCCTATACTAAATTTTATACGCCACTTAATTATAGTATTGGTTAGTAATTCAACAGATAGCATGGCACTGGAACATCGTAGAGAGTTGTTCAATGGCTCATTTTAAAGGAAATTAATGGGGTTAAAAACCTTTTGTAATCAAAACAAATTATTTTTAGTATATTAAGACATTTTAATTATGTTGCTTAAGAAATCATCATAAGTAAAAATTTCCCATACAGAAATTGAACTCAATTCTACTGGGTGAGAGCTATCCCAACCTCTAGACCATATAGGAAATATTCTAATATCCGATTAATGTAGTTTATGTTAAAGAACAAATTGTAAGCCTAGTTAGGTGATCGTCTCTTACTAGGTTTCTAGCTACCGCTGCAACCCGGATATCATAAAACAATTAATTAGCTTTCTACACGTATCTCATATGGTCTAGTGGCTTAGGATAGTTGGCTCTCAACCAATTAGCTTGGGTTCGAATCGCGGTGTGGGAATTATTTTTAAAACAAAATCAGGTGAAATTAATTAGCTAATTTGACAAGACATAGGTAACTAAGGGCAAGAGTTCGTTCTTTATTATAACTTTTGCAAAACTTTATAGTAATATCCAATAGAAATGTTGCATGTTTGGTGAAAAGCTTCCAAGGTATGGACCGGCAACTGTGGAACAGTTTACAGATGTAATGGGAAATCTTATACATCACTGTGAATATATGAAGGCATGATCGATGATCGATGAATTCGGTGATCGAGCCTTTAGGTAATCAAGCCAAATGACAGAAAGTTTCCTATACAGGGGTTTCGGACAAGGTGGTTCTAATGGTGTACTTTTTGTTTTGATCTGACTCCTGTTTTAGGAGCTATGGGTTTTTATATTTCTTAACATTGGACGTGATCGTCTCTTACTAGGTTGCTAGCTACCGCTGCAGCCCGGATTAGTAGCTACCGCTGCAACCCGGATTTATGTACGAAAATCAAAACATGAAAAGACATCAAAAATGCAGTTTTTGGTGAAAAAATTTATTCTCTTTAGGAATAATTTATTTTAGATACTACAGATTTTTAACCCAATTAATTTCCTTTAAAATGAGCTATTGAACAACTCTCTACGATAATCCAGTGCCATGCTATCTGTGGAAAAGAAAGAAAAAAAAACTGACTCCTGTTTTATGAGCTATGGGTTTTTATATTTCTTAACATTGAACTTGATCGTCTCTTACTAGGTTGATAGCTACCACTGCAACCCGGATAAGCTGAGTAAGAGTTTATTTTTTACTGTTACTTATTCCAATGTATACAATACTTTTTTATTCCAATGATCGTCTTTCAATGTGACTATTTCATTTTTTACTATGTGGTGTGACCCTCTCCTACTAGGTTGCTAGCTACCGCCTCAACCCAAATAGGTTGCAAGCTACTATTGCAACCCATATTCCAGTTACTATGGGCTATAGCTCGTCCTTTAATGTAATTATTAGGATTTATGGGTTTTATATTTTTTAACATTGGACGTGATCGTCTCTTACTAGGTTGCTAGCTACCACTGCAACCCGGATCCTAAAACAAAAAGTTATGAGCTCTGTTGCATTGTAAAGTTCTCTAATACGCTGAATATGATGGCAAGATTTTCATTAAGATTCTATAGTTTTTAGTGGGTGTTTCGCTTTTTTTTCAAATAAGGCAAATTTTCTCAGGCTTGTAACTTTTGAAGAATATTATATCATTACAAACAGGAAAAAGCCTACGGCTTTTTCTTCTTTGAAATAGTAAGAGACGAACCTCAAGTAACTACCCCTGGAACTACCATATAACAGTTAATATAGATGAGAGACCGTTCTTTACTGTAAACAACCCGGATAATTGACAAACACCATTTATGATGAGCTATATTCGTCCTTTATGTGACTACACCTGGAACCAGCATATATCAGTTAGTATGGGAGAGAGATCGTTCTTTACTGTAACTACTTTAAAATGTATTCTATTTTTAATTACAAAACGCACTAGATGTAGCAATTTCCTTTAAAATGAGCTATTATACAGCTCTCTAGGATTTTCCAGTTCCCAGCTAGCTGAGGAGGAAAATCAAGCGGAAAGAAAAAAATATCCCGTTTGTGGAGAATAACGTGGTAAAAGTCAATTTTCTTGATTTTCAAGCAAATATATTTTCTTTGTTATTCAAGCCAAAGGGCGGTAAGTTTCCTTTATAGAGGTTTCGGACAAGGCGGTTCTATAGGTGTACTTTTTGTTTTGATCTGACTCTTTTTTTAGGAGTTGGGGGGTTTTATATTTCTTAACATTGGAGGTGATCGTCTCTTACTAGGTTGCTAGCTACCGCTGCAACCCTGATATGGGCGAGAGATTGTTCTTTACTGTAATTAAAGGTAGAACTCTTTCAAATTGATTACAAACAGGAAAAAGCCTACGGCTTTTTCTTCTTTGAAATAGTAAGAGACTAGCCTCAAACAATCAAGTAGCTAACTAAATCAAATGTATGTATTGGGTTTTTATTCCAATGACCGTCTTTTAGTGGAAAATTTTAATATATTGACCTTAAATATAATAACTGTACTAGCCTATACTATAGTTAAGTGGCCTATAAAATTTAGTATAGGGAAGAGGTCGTTCTTTATTATAAAAAGAAGAAAAAAAGAAAAAAATATCCCGTTTGTGGAGAATAACGTGGTTAAAGTCAATTTTCTTGATTTTCAAGCCAATATATTTCCCTTGCTGTTCAAGCCAAAGGGAGGTAAGTTTTCCTTTCAAGGGGTTTCGGACAAAGCGGTTCTAATGGTGTACTTTTTGTTTTGATCTGACTCCTTTTTTAGGAGCTATGGGTTTTTACATTTCTTAACATTGGACGTGATCGTCTCTTACTAGGTTGCTAGCTACCGCTGCAACCCGGATTAATGTAACATATCAGTTACTATGGGAGAGAGATTGTTCTTTACTGTAAATCCAGTGCCAAGCTATCTCTGGAAAAAAAAGAAAAAAAATATCCCGTTTAGGCTGAATGTTGTAGTAGCTGCCACTTTTCTTGATTTTCAAGCCAATATATTTCGCTTGCTGTTTAAGCCAAGGGACAGAAATTTTACTATACAGGGTTTTCGGACAAGGCAGTACTAATGGTGTACTTTTTGTTTTGATCTGACTCCATTTTTAGGAGCTATGGGTTTTTATATTTCTTAACATTGGACGTGATCGTCTCTTACTAGATTGCTAGCTACCGCTGCAACCCGGATCTTTCTAATTGATTACAAACAGGAAAACGCCTACGGCTTTTTCTTCTTTGAAATAGTAAGAGACTAGCCTTAAGCAATCAAATAGCTAACTAAATCAAATGTATGTAATGGGTTTTTATTCCAATGGTCAACTTTTAATGGAAAATTTTAACATATTGGCCTTAAATATAACTGCACTAGCCTACACTATAGTTAAGTGGCCTATAAAATTTAGTAGAGGCAAGAGGTCGTTCTTTATTATAATCTTATATGCGGCAGTTTCCTTTAAAATTAGCCATTACACTCAATATTATGACCACAAACTGTTTGATTTAATACTTAAGTTACTATTGGTTACAGTTCGTTCCTTATTGTAACAATGATAGTTTTTTAATATCTTTTCAACACATTGTAAACAGTAACCTTTGATTACTGTAAGCATCATCTATTTAATGGTTCCTTATAACACTCCAGTTACTATGGACTGAAGATCTTTCTTTAATGTAATATTATAATTGGTATGGTGAAATAATAATATGCATATGGCTCTTAAATCATACTTCTTTAAGGTTCCATATGGTCTAGTGGCTAGGATAGTTAACTTTCACTTAACAGGCTCGGGTTCGATTCCCGGTGTAGGAAAATTTTTAACTCTATAATCTTCGAACATTTGAACCTTTCATAATTTATAATGATGCATAATATAAATAATGTAATCTTAACTATAGTGAAGTTGCGTATGCAAGTTAGTATAGGGAAGAGTTCGATCTTTATTATATTTAGAAATAATTTATTTTAGTTACAAAAGGTTTTTAACCCAATTAATTTACTTTAAAATGAGCTATTGAACAACCCTCTACGATGTTCCAGTGCCAAGCTATCTGTGGAAAAGAAAAAAAAAGAAAAAAGAAAAAAATATCCCGTTTGGGGAGAATAACGTGGTATACAGGGGTTTCGGACAAGGCGGTTCTAATGGTGTACTTTTTGTTTTGATCTGACTCCTTTGTTAGGAACTATGGGTTTTTATATTTCTTAACATTGGACGTGATCGTCTCTTACTAGGTTGCTAGCTACCGCTGCAACCCGGAAAAGACATCGAAAATGCAGTTTTGGTGGAAAAATTTATTCTCTTTTAGAAATAATTTATTTTAGTTACAAAAGGTTTTTAACCCAATTAATTTACTTTAAAATGAGCTATTGAACAACCCTCTACGATGTTCCAGTGCCAAGCTATCTGTGGAAAAGAAAAAAAAAAAGAAAAAAGAAAAAAATATCCCGTTTGGGGAGAATAACGTGGTTAAAGTCAATTTTCTTGATTTTCAAGCCAATATATTTCCCTTGCTGTTCAAGCCAAGGGACAGAAAGTTTCCTATACAGGGGTTTCGGACAAGGCGGTTCTAATGGTGTACTTTTTGTTTTGATCTGACTCCTTTGTTAGGAACTATGGGTTTTTATATTTCTTAACATTGGACGTGATCATCTCTTACTAGGTTGCTAGCTACCGCTGCAACCCGGATCTTTTACAAGGAATCAGGCAGCTAACAAAGTCCAACATATGCGATGGTAAGTTCTTTGAATGATCGTCTTTTCATGTAATTTTAAAAATAATTTATTTTATAATTAGAAAAGGTGTTTAACCCCATTAATTTTCTTTAAAATGAGCCATTAAACAACTCTCTACGATGTTCCATTGCCAAGCTATCTGTGGAATTACTAACCTATACTATAATTAAGTGGCGTATAAAATTTAGTATAGGCAAAAGGTGGTTCTTTATTATAGATCCTTTATGTAAGTTTCTAGCTACCGCTGCAACCCGGATAATAAACTGATTACAAACAGGAAAAAGCCTAAGGCTTTTTCTTCTTTGAAATAGTAAGAGACGAACCACAAACAATCAAGTAGCTAACTAATTCCAATGTATGCAATTGTTTGTTATTCCAATGATCGTCTTTTAATGTAACCTGGCCGAGTGGTCCAAGACACTGGTGTTAGCCACCAGTCTCTTCGGAGGCGTGGGTTCAAATCTTACCGCTGGTATACGATTATGTTTGAAAGACTGCAGTGTGAAAAGACATCAAAAATGCAGTTTTTGGTGGAAAAATTTATTCTCTTTTAGAAATAATTTATTTTAGTTACTATAGATTTTTAACCCAATTAATTTCCTTTAAAATGAGCTATTGAACAACCCTCTACGATGTTCCAGTGCCAAGCTATCTGTGGAAAAGAAAAAGAAAAAAATATCCCGTTTGTGGAGAATAACGTGGTAAAAGTCTATTTTCTTGATTTTCAAGCCAATATATTTTCTTTGTTATTCAAGCCAAAGGGCGGTAAGTTTCCTTTATAGAGGATTCGGACAAGGTGGTTCTAATGGTGTACTTTTTGTTTTGATCTGACTCTTTTTTTAGGAGTTGGGGGGTTTTATATTTCTTAACATTGGAGGTGATCGTCTCTTACTAGGTTGCTAGCTACCGCTGCAACCCGGACTTGTTGTTCAAGCCAAGGGACAGAACGTTTCCTATACAGGGGTTTCGGACAAGGCGGTTCTAATGGTGTATTTTTGTTTTGATCTGACTCCTTTTTTAGGAACTATGGGTTTTTATATTTCTTAACATTGGACGTGATCGTCTCTTACTAGGTTGCTAGCTATCACTGCAACCCGGACTAGCTACCGCTGCAACCTAGATATTCTTATTTCTGCTACTATGGGCTAAGGTTCGTTCTTTCATGTAAGTAAGGTTGCAAGTCGACGATTTTGTTTTGGCCTTATTATAATTGGTATGGTGAAATAATAATATGCATATGGCTCTTAAATCATACTTCTTTATGGTTCCATATGGTCTAGAGGCTAGGATAGTTAACTTTCACTTAACAGGCTCGGGTTCAATTCCCGGTGTGGGAAAATTTTTAACTCTATAATCTTCGAACATTTGAACCTTTTATAATCTATAATGATGTATAATATAAATACTGTAATCTTAACTATAGTGAAGTTGCGTATGCAAGTTAGTATAGGGAAGAGTTCGATCTTTATTATAAATTTCAATTTTTACGTCACGTCGCTCATTAAGTCATATATGGTTATTAGTACACAATAGGTTTTAGATATTACGTCATGTCACTTATTACGTCATATATGGTTATTAGTAGATAATCGGTAAAATATTCGTTCTTTATTATAATTCTTTATTGTATATGGACTAAGGTTCGTTCTTTCATGTAAAACTAGCAAAACATTTTTTAAGCCTGATGAAGATTTAACTAATGTGTCAAAAGTAAGGTTGCAAGTCGACGATTTTGTTTTGGCCTTATTATAATTGGTATGGTGAAATAATAATACGCATATGGCTCTTAAATCATACTTCTTTATGTCTTATAATGTGTCTATAAGTATGTGAGTGTGTATGTCTGTCTGTATGTGTTTGTGTATGTGTGTATGTATAAGTATGTGTATTTGTGTGTGTATTGGTGTGTCTATTTGTGTGTATCTGTGTGTGTGTGTGTGTATGTGTCTGTGTATGTATGTGTGTATGTGTATATATGTGTGTGTATGTGTGTGTTTATGTGTATGTAGGTGTGTGTATGTGTGTGCATGTGTGTATGTGCCTATGTATGTGTGTGTGTTTGTTTGTTTGTATGTGTCTGTCTCTGCTTGTGTATGTATGTGTGTATGTGTGTGTGTATGTGTGTATATATTTTTGTGTATCTCTGTTTGTAGCTGTGTTTATATATGTGTTTGTTTGTGTGTCTGTGTGTATGTGTGTCTGTGTGTATCTGTTTGTGTATGGCTGTGTGTGTGTATATCTGTGTTTGTATGTGCGTGTGTGTATCTGTGTGTGTGTGTCCGTGCGTGTATTTGTCTATGTTTGTGAGTGTGTGTATCTGTGTGTGTGTATGTGTGTGAATGTGTGACTGTATTTGTGTGTTTATCTGTGTTTGCATGTGTATGTATTTGTATGTGTGTGTGTATGTGTTTGTATGTGCATATGTGTGTTTATATGTGTGTGTACGTCTGTGTGTGTACGTGCATGTGTATTTGCGTGCAAATCGGTTTGTAAGTTTTTGTATGTTTATGTGTATGTCTTTGTGTGTATAAGTGTTTATGTGTGTATGTGTATTTGTATGTCTCTGTGTGTATGTGTGTGTATTGTGTATATATGTGCGTAAGTATGTGTTTATGTGTAAGTATGTTTGTGTGTGGGCATGTTTAAGTATGTGTGTGCATGTGTGTGTATGTACGTGTGTATGTGTGTGTGTGTTTGTGTGTGTATGCATGTTTCTATGTGTGTCTATGTATATGTGTATGTGTGTGTGTATTTGTGTATATTTTTGTGTGTATCTCTGTGTGTATGTATGTATGTTTGCGTTGGTTTTTGTGTACCTGTGTGCACTATAGTGAAGTTGCGTATGCAAGTTAGTATAGGGAAGAGTTCGATCTTTATTATAACCACCACCTGAAGAAATAAAAGAAACAAAGGTTCGACGATATGTCTTTCATAATGACATGAGACAAGCCAAAGCCAAAGTTGTCTTAATGACTTTAACTGAGAACGAACTGAGAGTGATTCTGAACTGAGAACGAAAATAAAATAAAAATTTCTTGTCGAAAGATGAACGTGTATAAATATTGCATTCACTTATTACGGCATATATCGTTATACGAGAAAAATCAATCCTTTTATATCTTTTCAACATATAGTAAACAGTAACCTTTTAAATGTGATTATATGTATCTTTGTTTTCATAAGTCTCCAATGGCACACTGGTAAGCATACTAGTGGAAAGGATAGCTTTCATTCATCAAGATTGGAAATGAAAATGCAGTTTTTAGTGGAATTTAAATTAAAAAAGTATTCAAATTAAAAAAGTTTAGTTTTTTTAAATAAAAAATACACTAGAATTTTAATTTTCCATTCAAATGAGACGTCTCCCGATATTTTATGACCACTGGGTCGATACTGTAACCCCTGAAAAACAAAAAGAAATAAACACACATCCGTGACCTTTCTTCTGATAAAAAACACGACATTCCACATTTTGCAGAATAGAGCTTAAACCCTGAAGCAGGAAAAAAGCCATAGGCTTCTTCTTGTTTTTCTTTATATTAAAGAACGAACTGTTGCCCATAGTAAATGATAAATTTTCTAGTAAAGGTTGGAGTTGTTATAATAATCCGAGTTGCAGTGATAGCTAGAAACCTAGTAAGAGAAGATCACACCCCATTGCTAGCTACTACTGCTACTCAGATTGTTTAAACAACTCAAATCTTTACTAGAAAATTTATCACTTACTATGGACAACAGTTCGTTCTTTAATATAAAAGCAAGAAAAAGCCATGGCTTTTTCTTCTTTAGAATAGTAAGAGACGAATTTTAGAGAATCAGGAAACTAACTAAGTCCCATATATGCTTTGTTCTTTACTAGGTTTCAGCCATCTCTACAGCCTTGATACCGATGAAACTTTCATAGCCTCTATTTATGATCAATGATCCCTCATATAAAAAACTTATTTAAGAAAAAGTTATCATCAGTATAATGATTCGTCATTATGCTTCAGTTACTATGGACCACAGTTCGTTCTTTAATGTAATCGGTAAAACCTCGCAGAGAATTTAATTTTTTCATTATAGCTTTTGTCACCCCAGTATCTACCCATTATTCTGGTAGCAACTTTTTTCTTAGGTTTGTTTCGGTAATCTTCATCATTATCATACCGTTCCTTGCTCTTTTGTCTAGCCTGCTCAATTCTTGCTTCTCTGTAATCTTTATCATTATCATACCGTTCCTTGCTCTTTTGTCTAGCCTGCTCAATTGTTGCTTCTCTATAAAGTTTATCATTTTGATAACGCTCCTTGATCTTTTGTTTGGCTGTCTCAATTTTTACTTCTCGATACGCCTGGTCGGTTGAATACCTTTGCTTTTCTCTTTTCAAGATACTATCTCTGTTGTTTGTGTAGTACTGTTTTTTTAACTTGCGTGCAGCTTGCTTGATTGAAACCATTATGTAATTATGAATGAGAACATTTACAGTTCTGACGCTTCTTATATAGTAATTATGACGTCACGGCGTAATGATTTTATTTCATGATAACGTCATAGCGCAATGATATTATTTCATGACGTCTTCAGAAACAACAATATAATTTCGTGTTTTTCTATTCACGTCATAGCTCTAATATAAAACTATGATGACATTCATTATTTATCTAGTAGGGTTTCAGACAAGGTAATTCTAATGATATACTTTTGTTTTGATTTGACTCTATTTTTAGGAGTTTTGTTATATTTCTTATCATTGGACTGATCGTCTCTTACTAGATTGCTAGCTACTGCTGCAACCCAGATTCACATATATAGTTATTTATGAGAGGCAGCCTGGCCGAGTGGTTCAAGGCACTGGTGTTAGCCACCAGTCTCTTCGGAGGCGTGGGTTCAAATCTTACCGCTGGTATAAGATTATGTTTTAAAGACTGCAGTGTGAAAAGACATCAAAAATGCAGTTTTTGGTGGAAAAATTTATTCTCTTTTAGAAATAATTTATTTTAGTTACAAAAGGTTTTTAACCCAATTAATTTCCTTTAAAATGAGCTATTGAACAACCCTCTACGATGTTCCAGTGCCAAGCTATCTGTGGAAAAGAAAAAAAGAAAGAAAAAAATATCCCGTTTAGGCAGAATGTTGTAGTAGCTGCCACTTTTCTTGATTTTCAAGCCAATATATTTCCCTTGCTGTTCAAGCCCAGGGACAGAAAGTTTCCTATACAGGGGTTTCGGACAAGGCGGTTCTAATGGTGTACTTTTTGTTTTAATCTGACTCCTTTGTTAGGAACTATGGGTTTTTATATTTCTTAACATTGGACGTGACCGTCTCTTACTAGGTTGCTAGCTACCGCCGCAACCCGGATTAATCTTTAATATTAATTATAATCTTATTTTAGCTACAATGGGCTGGAAGTTTGTTCTTTAATGTAAACAAAGTCTAATGTATGCAATGGTCTGTTATTCAAATGATCGTCCTTTAATGTAATAATATCATACAGTTTTTTCCTTTCAGTTTGTTTCCAGTATCTGTTTCCTTCATGTTGAATGTATTTTTTCAGTTTAATCTCATACATTTTTCTTCTTTCCACTATCTGTTTCCTTCATGTTGGATGTAATTATTCAGTTTAATCTCATACAGTTTTTTCCTTCCAGTTTGTTTCCAGTATCTGTTTCCTTCATGTCGGATGTATTTTTTCAGTTTGATCTCATACAGTTTTCTTCCTTCCAGTATCTGTTTCCTTCATGTTGGATGTAATTATTCAGTTTAATCTCATACAGTTTGTTGCAAGTTCAAATCATCATGGACCTGTTTTGACTCGTTTTGGTTTTTGAATATGATTCTACTTTTCTCTGCAAATTTTAGTTTATGGAAAACATTTTTATTTATTTTGTTCGTTGTTTAGTTGACGATGTTTTATTATTTTTTTTAGCAATACTTGGTAATGTTTATTCAGTTTTTTGGATATGAAATAAAACACTGGATTTGTTAATCCATTTGTATTTTACTTATGAAAACGCTTAAGAATTAGTAGAATTATAAGATTTTTAGATAGTTAAATAATCATATTTGTTTGTAAACCAAGATCTTTCATCTGCTTAAAATCTGCAATGAAAACACCATTTATGATGAGCTATAATCGTCCTTAATGTAACTACACCTGGAACCACCATACATCAGTTAGTATGGGAGAGAGATCGTTCTTTACTGTAAAAAAAGAAAAAAAGAAAAAAATATCCCGTTTGGGGAGAATAACGTGGTAAAAGTCTATTTTCTTGATTTTCAAGCCAATATATTTTCTTTGTTATTCAAGCCAAAGGGCGGTAAGTTTCCTTTATGGAGGATTTGTACAAGGCGGTTCTAATGGTGTACTTTTTGTCTTGATCTGACTCTTTTTTTAGGAGCCACGGGTTTTTATATTTCTTAACACTGGACGTGATCGTCTCTTACTAGGTTGCTAGCTACCGCTGCAACCCGGATTAACCCAATTAATTTCCTTTAAAATGAGCCATTGAACAACTCTCTACGATGTTCCAGTGCCATGCTATCTGTTGAATTACTAACCTATACTATAATTAAGTGGCGTATAAAATTTAGTATAGGCAAGAGGTCGTTCTTTATTATAACCTATTATAATTTATAATGAACCACATCGATCCTTTATGTAATTCTAATTGATTACAAACAGGAAAAAGCCTACGGCTTTTTCTTCTTTGAAATAGTAAGAGACTAAGAAAAGAGAAAAAAATATCCCGTTTAGGCAGAATGTTGTAGTAGCTGCCACTTTTCTTGATTTTTTAGTACTGATTTTTTAACTTGCGTGTAGCTTGCTTTGATCTAACCATTATGTATTCATGAATGAGACCATTTACAGTTTTGACGTTTCTTATATAGTAATTATGACGTCACTGCATCAAAAATACAGTTTTTGGTGGAAAAATTTATTCTCTTTTAGAAATAATTTATTTTAGTTACTATAGATTTTTAACCCAATTAATTTCCTTTAAAATGAGCTATTGAACAACCCTCTACGATGTTCCAGTGCCAAGCTATCTCTGGATACAAAAGAAAAAAAAAGAAAAAAATATCTCGTTTGGGGAGAATAACGTGGTTAAAGTCAATTTTCTCGATTTTCAAGCCAATATATTTCCCTTGCTGTTCAAGCCAAGGGACAGAAAGTTTCCTATACAGGGGTTTCGGACAAGGCGGTTCTAATGGTGTACTTTTTGTTTTGATCTGACTCCTGCTTTAGGAGCTATGGGTTTTTATATTTCTTAACATTGGACGTGATCGTCTCTTACTAGGTTGCTAGCTACCGCTGCAACCCGGATGACGTTTCTTATATAGTAATTATGACGTCACTGCATCAAAAATACAGTTTTTATTGGAAAAATTTATTCTCTTTTAGAAATAATTTATTTTAGTTACTATAGATTTTTAACCCAATTAATTTCCTTTAAAATGAGCTATTGAACAACCCTCTACGATGTTCCAGTGCCAAGCTATCTGTGGAAAAGAAAAAAGAAAAAAAAAGAAAAAAATATCCCGTTTGGGGAGAATAACGTGGTTAAAGTCAATTTTCTTGATTTTCAAGCCAATATATTTCCCTTGCTGTTCCAGCCAAGGGACAGAAAGTTTCCTATACAGGGGTTTCGGACAAGGCGGTTCTAATGGTGTACTTTTTGTTTTGATCTGATTCCTTTGTTAGGAACTATGGGTTTTTATATTTCTTAACATTGGACGTGATCGTCTCTTACTAGGTTGCTAGCTACCGCTGCAACCCGGATCCAAAAAAAAAATGTCGAGCCGTTTTCAAGAAAGATATATACAAAAATAAATATACAATTATTGCTCGTTTATAAAGATAATATTTATAGTGTCTCAGCATATATTTTGCTTTCCGAATTAAAATATTTAACATGCCTGAAAATTTTAAAATAAATTTTATCTTATTTCAGTTTTCAGTTCATTCTAAGAGTTATTATGTAAAAATGCAAAAACATTCTTATAGTCTCTTAGCAAAAGTTATAATTTTTAATTAAAGGAAGAAAAAAACCTGAAAATTGTAATTTATTTTGTTTTTGTATATGCTATAATTGACTTGATACTACATTTTAAGGACGAAATAATTAATAAGTTACAATGGTTAATATGACATGTATTTAAACGAGTATCGAATTTATTTTGATTCAGAAACACAAGAGAATTTGATAAGTGCTTGCAATTGCAGAGGAAGTATGAAATATGTCCACAGAAGCTGCATGATAAACTGGCTAAAAATATCAAAACTGGATTACTGTAATATTTGTCAGTTTCACTTATGGATTCCGCAAAGTAGTAGTAAAATCAAACATGATGGAAATGAAATATTGGTTTTCAAAGATATTTGTCCCAAGTTAGAAATTGTAAGGAGTATTACTGCTGCTGAAATTTTTTACTGAAAGTGAAATTATTACTGAAACTGAAATTTTTATTACTGCTGCATAAACTGCAATTGCTCCTTCCAAAATTAATATACGAGTTTTCTAAGAAGTACGCCTCCGTCTATTCACTGTGCTGTCGAACATTTTCCATTGCATCTATAAACTGTTCCGCAGTTGCCAATCCATACCTTGGAAGCTTTTCATTAAACTGACAACATTTCTTTTGGATATTACTATGAAGATTTGCCAAAGCATTTCTAGCCGACTTTTCAACAGCATCCGCTCTTTCAAAGAGAATTTTAATCTGTAATTTTGAATGCTTTTTGTGATCCTGGTTAAACATGCGTAAAATGTTTCTCAATTTACGAAGATCAGCCTGCATTTTTGCCATCTTCTTGTATTTCTGAATGTAATTTTTCCCTTTTTCCTTATGCGTTCTTCGGTACAACCTCGCAGAGAATTTAATTCTTTCATTATAGTTTTTGTCACACAAGTATCTACCCATTATTCTGGTAGCAACTTTTTTCTTATGTTTGTTTCGGTAATCTTTATCGTTATCTTACCGTTCCTTGCTCTTTTGTTTGGCTGTCTCAATTGTTGCTTCTCTGTAATCTTCATCATTATCATACCGCTCCTTACTCTTTTGTTTGGCTGTCTCAATTTTCGCATGTCTATAAACTACATCATTATAATAACGCTGTTTGTCACTATCAATTTTCGCATCTCGATACACCTTGTCAGTTGAATACCTTTGCTTTTCTCTTTTCAAGATGTTGTCTCTGTTTTTTGTATAGTACTGTTTTTTTAAATTACGTATAACTCGCTTAGAAGGCATCTTATTACAAAACAAGAAATAATATTTTAAGCCAAATAACAGAAAGTTTAGTATACAGGGGTTTCGGGCAAGGCGGTTCTAATGGTGTACTTTTTGTTTTGATATGACTTTTTTTAGGAGTTATAGGTTTTTATATTTCTTAACATTGGACGTGATCATCTCTTACTAGGTTGCTAGCTACCGCTGCAACCCGGATTACCCCTGGAACCACCGTATATCAGTTACTATGGGTGAGAGATCGTCGTTCTTTACTGTAAATCCCAAAAAAATGTCGAGCCGTTTTCGAGAAAGATATATACAAAAATAAATATACAATTATTGCTCGTTTATAAAGATAGTATTTATAGTGTCTCAGCAAATATTTTGCTTTCCGAATTAAAATATTTAACATGCCTGAAAATTTTAAAATAAATTTTATCTTATTTCAGTTTTCAGTTCATTCTAAGAGTTATTATGTAAAATGCAAAAATATTTTTATAGTCTCTTAGCAAAAGTTATAATTTTTAATTAAAGGAAGAAAAATACCTGAAAATTTTAATTTTTTTTTCGTATATGCTATAAGTGACTTGATACTACATTTTAAGGACGAAATAATTAATAAGTTACAATGGTTAATATGACATGTATTAAAAACGAGTGTCGAATTTGTTTTGATTCAGAAACACAAGAGAATTTGATAAGTGCTTGCAACTGCAGAGGAAGAATGAAATATGTCCACAGAAGCTGCATGATAAACTGGCTAAAAATATCAAAACAGGATTACTGTAATATTTGTCAGTTTCAATTATGGATTCCGGAAAGTAGTAGTAAAATCAAACATGATGGAAATGAAATATTGGTTTTCAAAGATATTTGTCCCAAGTTAGAAATTGTAAGGAGTATTACTGCTGCTGAAATTTTTTCCTGAAAGTGAAATTATTACTGAAACTGAAATTTTTATTACTGCTGCATAAACTGCAATTGCTCCTTCCAAAATTAATATACGAGTTTTCTAAGAAGTACGCCTCCGTATATTCACTGTGTTGTCGAACATTTTCCGTTGCATCTATAAACTGTTCCGCAGTTGCCAATCCATACCTTGGAAGCTTTTCATTAAACTGACAACATTTCTTTTGGATATTACTATGAAGTTTTGCCAAAGCATTTCTAGCCGACTTTTCAACAGCATCTGCTCTTTCAAAGAGAATTTTAATCTGTAATTTTGAATGCTTTTTGTGATCCTGGTTAAACATGCGTAAAATGTTTCTCAATTTACGAAGATCAGCCTGCATTTTTGCCATCTTCTTGTATTTCTGAATGTAATTTTTCCCTTTGTCCTTATGCGTTCTTCGGTACAACCTCGCAGAGAATTTAATTTTTTCATTATAGCTTTTGTCACCCAAGTATCTACCCATTATTCTGGTAGCAACTTTTTTCTTATGTTTGTTTCAGTAATCTTTATCGTTATCATACCGTTCCTTGCTCTTTTGTTTGGCTGTCTCAATTGTTGCTTCTCTGTAATCTTCATCATTATCATACCGTTCCTTACTCTTTTGTTTGGCTGTCTCAATTTTCGCATGTCTATAAACTACATCATTATAATAACGCTGTTTGTCACTATCAATTTTCGCATCTCGATACACCTTGTCAGTTGAATACCTTTGCTTTTCTCTTTTCAAGATGTTGTCTCTGTTTTTTGTATAGTACTGTTTTTTTAAATTACGTATAATTCGCTTAGAAGGCATCTTATTACAAAACAAGAAATAATATTTTAAGCCAAATAACAGAAAGTTTAGTATACAGGGGTTTCGGGCAAGGCGGTTCTAATGGTGTACTTTTTGTTTTGATCTGACCTTTTTTTAGGAGTTATAGGTTTTTATATTTCTTAACATTGGACGTGATCGTCTCTTACTAGGTTGCTAGCTACCGCTGCAACCCAGATTACCCCTGGAACCACCGTATATCAGTTACTATGGGTGAGAGATCATCGTTCTTTACTGTAAATCCAAAAAAAATGTCGAGCCGTTTTCGAGAAAGATATATACAAAAATAAATATACAATTATTGCTCGTTTATAAAGATAGTATTTATAGTGTCTCAGCAAATATTTTGCTTTCCGAATTAAAATATTTAACATGCCTGAAAATTTTAAAATAAATTTTATTTTATTTCAGTTTTCAGTTCATTCTAAGAGTTATTATGTAAAATGCAAAAATATTCTTATAGTCTCTTAGCAAAAGTTATAATTTTTAATTAAAGGAAGAAAAAAACCTGAAAATTTTAAGTTATTTTTTTTTCGTATATGCTATAAGTGACTTGATACTACATTTTAAGGACGAAATAATTAATAAGTTACAATGGTTAATATGACATGTATTAAAAACGAGTGTCGAATTTGTTTTGATTCAGAAACACAAGAGAATTTGATAAGTGCTTGCAATTGCAGAGGAAGAATGAAATATGTCCACAGAAGCTGCATGATAAACTGGCTAAAAATATCAAAACAGGATTACTGTAATATTTGTAAGTTTCAATTATGGATTCCGCAAAGTAGTAGTAAAATCAAACATGATGGAAATGAAATATTGGTTTTCAAAGATATTTGTCCCAAGTTAGAAATTGTAAGGAGTATTACTGCTGCTGAAATTTTTTACTGAAAGTGAAATTATTACTGAAACTGAAATTTTTATTACTGCTGCATAAACTGCAATTGCTCCTTCCAAAATTAATATACGAGTTTTCTAAGAAGTACGCCTCCGTATATTCACTGTTTTGTCGAACATTTTTCGTTGCATCTATAAACTGTTCCGCAGTTGCCAATCCATACCTTGGAAGCTTTTCATTAAACTGACAACATTTCTTTTGGATATTACTATGAAGTTTTGCCAAAGCATTTCTAGCCGACTTTTCAACAGCATCTGCTCTTTCAAAGAGAATTTTAATCTGTAATTTTGAATGCTTTTTGTGATCCTGGTTAAACTTGCGTAAAATGTTTCTCAATTTACGAAGATCAGCCTGCATTTTTCCCATCTTCTTGTATTTCTGAATGTAATTTTTCCCTTTGTCCTTATGCGTTCTTCGGTACAACCTCGCAGAGAATTTAATTTTTTCATTATAGCTTTTGTCACCCAAGTATCTACCCATTATTCTGGTAGCAACTTTTTTCTTATGTTTGTTTCGGTAATCTTTATCGTTATCATACCGTTCCTTGCTCTTTTGTTTGGCTGCTCTTTTGTTTGGCTGACCTTTTTTTTAGGAGTTATAGGTTTTTATATTTCTTAACATTGGACGTGATCGTCTCTTACTAGGTTGCTAGCTACCGCTGCAACCCGGATTACCCCTGGAACCACCGTATATCAGTTACTATGGGTGAGAGATCATCGTTCTTTACTGTAAATCCAAAAAAATGTCGAGCCGTTTTCGAGAAAGATATATACAAAAATAAATATACAATTATTGCTCGTTTATAAAGATAGTATTTATAGTGTCTCGGCAAATATTTTGCTTTCCGAATTAAAATATTTAACATGCCTGAAAATTTTAAAATAAATTTTATCTTATTTCAGTTTTCAGTTCATTCTAAGAGTTATTATGTAAAATGCAAAAATATTCTTATAGTCTCTTAGCAAAAGTTATAATTTTTAATTAAAGGAAGAAAAATACCTGAAAATTTTAAGTTATTTTTTTTCGTATATGCTATAAGTGACTTGATACTACATTTTAAGGACGAAATAATTAATAAGTTACAATGGTTTATACGACATGTATTAAAAACGAGTGTCGAATTCGTTTTGATTCAGAAACACAAGAGAATTTGATAAGTACTTGCAATTGCAGAGGAAGTATGAAATATGTCCACAGAAGCTGCATGATAAACTGGCTAAAAATATCAAAACAGGATTACTGTAATATTTGTCAGTTTCAATTATGGATTCCGCAAAGTAGTAGTACAATCAAACATGATGGAAATGAAATATTGGTTTTCAAAGATATTTGTCCCAAGTTAGAAATTGTAAGGAGTAGTAGACTACTCCTTACACTTTGGCCTCTACTTTGGCAGTAGAGGCTGCCAAAGTAAATGGTGTCTTTGTAAAGGCTATGTTTAAAAATGATGGACAGTGGTTTTATGAACGGTGTTTTGATGAAACACAGAGAGAGTTACTTTGGGTTACAGTTCTTTACTTATTGTAAACCCTGATTACAAACAGGAAAAAGCCAAAGGCTTTTTCTTCTTTGGAAGAGTAAGAGACGAACCTCATAGATCTGGCAGCTAACTAAGTCCAACATACGTAATGGTTTGCTCTTCTAATGATCGTCCTTTGATATAATTTTCTATTCACGTCAAAGTTCTAATAAAATCATGACGACATTCATTGCTTATCTGTTAGGGTTTCAGCCAAGGTGGTTCTAATGAGGTACTTTTGTTTTGATATATTTTTAGGAGTTCTGGGTTTTTATATTTCTTAGCATTGGGCGTGAACGTCTCTTACTAGGTTTCTAGCTACTGCTGCAGCCCGGATTCACATAGATAGTTACGAGAGGCAAAGTGGCCAAGTGGTCCAAGGCGTTGGTGTTAGCCACCAGTCTATTCGGAGGCGAGGATTCAAATCCCACCGCTTATAAATTCATGAATGAGACCATTTACAGTTTTGACGTTTCTTATATAGTAATTATGATGTCACTGCATCAAAAATACAGTTTTTATTGGAAAAATTTATTCTCTTTTAGAAATAATTTATTTTAGTTACTATAGATTTTTAACCCAATTAATTTCCATTAGGATGAGCTATTGAACAACCCTCTACGATGTTCCAGTGCCAAGCTATCTCTGGATACAAGGAAAAGAGAAAAAAAAAAGAAAAAAATATCCCGTTTAGGCAGAATGTTGTAGTAGCTGCCACTTTTCTTGATTTTCAAGCCAATATATTTCCCTTGCTGTTCAAGCCAAGGGACAGAAAGTTTCCTATACAGGGGCTTCGGACAAGGCGGTTCTAATGGTGTACTTTTTGTTTTGATCTGACTCCTCTGTTAGGAGCTATGGGTTTTTATATTTCTTAACATTGGGCGTGATCGTCTCTTACTAGGTTGCTAGCTACCGCTGCAACCCGGATGTGGAATTACTAACCTATACTATAATTAAGTGGCGTATAAAATTTAGTATAGGCAAGAGATCGTTCTTTATTATAAGAAAAGCCTACGGCTTTTTCTTCTTTGAAATAGTAAGAGACGAACAAAGTCCAAAAGAAGAGTAAGTAAGTCCAATGTATGCAGTGGTATGTTATTCCAATGATCGTCTTTTAATGTAATTCTCAATTTACGAAGATCAGCCTGCATTTTTGCCATCTTCTTGTATTTCTGAATGTAATTTTTCCCTTTGTCCTTAAGCGTTCTTTGGTACAACCTCGCAGATAATTTAATTTTTTCATTATAGCTTTTGTCACCCCAGTATCTACCCATTATTCTAGTAGCAATTTTTTTCTTATGTTCGTTTCGATCATTTTTATTATTATCATACCGTTCCTTGCTCTTTTGTTTGGCTGTCTCAATTTTCCCTTCTCGATACCCCTGATCCGTAAGATTATCTCTGTTTTGCTCTGTCATATTTCATTTTCTTAAATCCTGGATCACAAGACATCTTAGTAGCAATCCTTACGCGTGCTCGAGCTTTATTGCGTTCGGTGGCATCTTTTAAATAAACTTTTCTTATATTTCAGGATGTTAGCTTTATTTTTTGTGTAGTAAAATTTTCTATTGGTAGAAATTTGGATTGCTCTATTTTGATATTTTTTGGGGTTATTCTTTCTTTTTTTCCTTTCAAGTGAGACCATATTTTTTCAAGGTTTAAAATTATTAAGTACACAATACCCCGTGTCGAGTAGCTAAAACCTATAATTTTAAAATTTTCAGGTATTTATCTTGTTTGAATTAAAAAATTAGTATTATTGGTTAGACACCATAAATATTTTTGCAGTTTACATAATAAGTTTAGCGATTCTGAACTGAAAACTAAAATAATTGGAATTATAAGACTATAATATCGTCGGCTGGGAGGATGATTGTCGTATTAGGCATCTCCGGCCAAAATTGAGTTATGAATGCCATCTAGTGTAAAATTTTGCGTAGAATCTGAATCTGCTTTTTGTTTTGCTCTACTGGCTACCGTTCCTGAGTAAAAGACCAAAAACCATTTGTCGTATCGGACATTATCGCTGATAATCCGCTAGCGAAATTGTCGTATTGGAAAATTGTCGTATCTGGCTGTTTTGCCGTCACGCACTTCAGAGAAAAAGAAGAAAATGGCGCGTCCAAGGAAAAACTTGGCGAGGGATTTTGAAGCAATTTTTGATGAATTTGGCAGGTAAAGTGTCGATTTCTTCTAGGCCTCTGCACCCTATAGTATAGTATAGAGTAGGGTCTCTGCACCCTATAGTACAGGGGGAGCTACACTGCACCTTTACCCAAGAGTATATCAAATAGGCTACCTGATTTGTTATGATTTTTGGTGCATATATAGTTTGATTTGGAAACAGCATTGAATTAGGAATATGGTTCTATTCCTAGATAACAGAATTGTCTTGTCTATTTACGCACATTATTGTACCACTGCACCATCTCATAATGCGATTTGCTAATTTGCAGAACTCAAAGGAAGTATCAAATTTTCTTGAACAAGTAGGCTAGCCTAGGCTATTTGATTAGGCTGAATATTTTAGCCATATGGATTGCTGAATGTTTTGAATGCATTGATAGTTAATAGTAGAGTCTAATGACAAATACACAATTTAGTTTAAGCATAGCCTAATTCTAGGCTAATTCTAGAAAATACTGCCCAATCTTAAACACATGATCCTATAGGCCTTGTAGGATACAAAACCACTCAAACATAAATAGATTCAATCCCAGACATGTGCTGTAAAGAAAAAATAGGCTACTAGGGTTTGCTAACTTTTCTTTAAGCTTAATTTTCAGTATAAAAAAGTTTCTGAGATCAAATTGAGCTAATCCCAACAAGGTAATCTAAATCTATACATATGCAAGACTAAGAGCTTGCTTGGAAATATAGGCTCTATTTGAATCAAATTATGCTCGGTTGCTTGTCCAAAGTTAGTGATTATCCAAACACCAGGGGTGCTTTGATAATATACCCAGTTCTTCATCAGCAGCTGATGTGTATTACCAAATAAAGCTAGTTTAAAGAAAAATCAAACTGTTTTGTTAAGCCTAAAGGTGTATTTGGCTTTGTGGGGGAATAGACAAGGAAATAGAAAATCTAATGGTATATTTCCTTTTTTTCTTTATCTGATTTCTCCCCTTTAATAAATATTAGAGCTAAAAATATGTTTTGCTATTACTAGGCCTAGACTAGTCTATCCTTACAAAGCCTATCTTTAGTCTACTGAAAATTTCATTTTCCTGACCTGCAGTTCTTCACTGAGCCCATCGCTGGAGTAACCACTATAATTTTTTTTTCTTTTACAGCTCTGACGAAGACCTTGAGAATTCTGACGAAGATTCGGAATATGCACCGAGTATTGCTGAGTGCTCATCAGCAAATGAACCGAGCATCATTTCTTACAAAGACGAGTCAAGCTTTGCTGATGCAGGTGAAAGAGTTCTTTCCGATTCCCCGTTGCCCTTGGTTTATGTTTCGACTGATTATGGACAAGCTAATCGGAATAATGAAACTAGTTATTTTGAAGATGTCGAGAGAGGTTCAAATTCTTTTACAGAGCCTGTAGCTGGAAATAAAAATGGCACAGAAGGGGTTGACCCTGGAAAAAAATCAACGAGAAAAAGATTGAGGAATGAAAGCGAATGGATAAAAACTAAGATCAAGACAGCAAATAATGATGGGACTGCCTACGTTAACCCCAAGACTAAGAAAACGCATAGCAGAGTCCGTTCTGTGCAGCCTTCAAAGTGTACTGAAGATTGCTTCTACGAATGTCACAAAATCCCACCCGAAAAAAGACAGAATGCTTTTGATAATTTCTGGAAATTGTCTGCTGAAATGAAGAAAATGATTTATCTGAAAACCACAAAGTGCCTGCCTAAGAAGAAAAACAAAAAACAAGTGACAAGGAGGAAAAACACCTACCAGTATTTTGTTGTCATCAACGGAAAAGAAAGGCAGGTTTGCAGATCTTTTTATCTGACAACGTTCGACATAACCGAGAGGAGAGTGCACTACGCTCACGAGCAGAAGAATACCTGCGGAACGCCCACGCCTCCAAGGAAGAAGATCGCCAAAAACAAAACATCAGAGGAAGACATGGACTTCATACGTAACCACATTAACTCCTTTCCAAAGATCGAGTCCCACTATCGAAGGGCTGAGACTTCCAAACAATATTTGGAGTCTAACTTGAACATGGCTCGGATGTATAGCTTATATTGTGAAAAGTGCGAAGATGAGGGCCGCAAGAGTGCCTCAGAAACTGTATACAGGAAAGTGTTCAATACGGAATTTAACTTGTCGTTCCACACACCAAAAAATGACCGGTGTGATTTGTGCGAAGAATTTGATGTTGCACGCAGGAATGGAACTACGGTATCTGACGAAAAACGAGCTATTTTAGAAAATCATAAAAGGTCAAAAGCAGAAACCAAAGTAGAAAGAGATATGGATAGATTGCTTACCAAGCCAGTCCTCTGTTTTGATCTGGAAAATGTATTTGCATTGCCAAGAGGGAACGCATCTTGTTTCTTTTACAAAAGAAAGATCAATACTTATAACTTGACTGCTGTGCTGCATTACAAGGACAGTGCTGAACCAGATCCAAGTAAACAGACGAAAAAGGAGATCTATTGTGCTCTCTGGTCTGAGTTGATTGGAGGGCGGACCGGAAATGACATTGCAAGTGCAGTGGCGGCTATATTGTCAAAAGTCTTTTCAGGGCATCCAAATATCAAAGAGCTTATAACGTGGTCTGACTCCTGTGTCCCGCAAAATAGGAACAGTATCATGAGCTACCAAATGCAGGATACTTTGAAAAAGCTCCCCATGTTCAGTCCATTACAATGAAGTTTTGCGAGCCAGGACACTCATCGATCCAAGAAGTGGACGCTGTCCATAGTGCCATCGAACATTACTTTGCTAAATTGGAAATTCATTCACCTCTGACCCTCACTCGACTTATGATTAAAGCTAGGAAAAAGGAACCGTACATTGTGATCCAAATGAAAAGTTCTGACTTCTTAGATTTTCAGAGCTGCTCCAAAGAATACAAAGGATATTCGAAAGTTCCCTTCACAAAAGTCAAGGAACTGAGATTTGTTTCAACTGAGCACAAAAGAGTGTATTACAAGGAGAATTTTGGCTCTGCCTCACATGAACTGGTGAAGATTGCACCCGAGGCTGCAGTAGTTAAAAAAGGAAGGGGAGTCTCCAAAGTTACTGTGATTGAGGAGTTACTTGAGCCAGGCCCACTCCCTAGGCTCTCTTCCTTGCCTGAGGAAAAGATCAAGGACGTGAAAAGCCTCCTAAAGTTCATGCCGCTGGAGGACCAAGCATACTACAAAGCATTTTTCGATAAAACATAAAAAAGTAGGTCCAGTTTCGTTGGAACGATGTTTCTTTGTACCCGAAGTAGTGCTGAGTTTTTCTTATGCTTTTATATTCGAAATTGATTAAAATTTAAAGCTTGCAAAACTGAGTTCCTAAGAGATAAGACATTTACGCTGCTAGTTTTCAGAGCAAAATTGTCGTATTGGTTTTCCGTAAAAAGAAATTTCCGCGAGCGTTTTGTCGTATCTGTTTTTCAACAAGCAATATCTCAATATCCAGTTGCTCCAGGTGAACGAAATTTCAACCAGGTTGTAGCCCTTGAGTGCGACTACAGTCGAGATAAAAAAAAATCCCGGTTTCGTCATTAAATAAAAAAGATATCGCGTTTCAAACTTCAATCGCGTTTTTCTTGAAACTCGTCTCGAGTCAGATACGACAATCATCCTCCCAGCCGACGATATGGCGATACGTACTTTACGGGTTACAAACCAAAAAAAGTTTGATTCCAGGATACAATAATAACTTTGAACTGAGATGAAAAAAATTTTGGTTCCAGGAGACAAAAAGCAAAACTAATTTTAAAATTTTCATGTATTTTTGTAGTTTAAATTCAAAAATTACTATTACTGATTAGGCATCATGAATATTTTTACAGTTTACATAATAACTTTAGCGATTAAGCCAAAAAAAGAAAATTTTGGTTCAAGGAGTTTCGGTTGCTATTGAGACAAGTAGATATTATTACTATAGAGTTCATTACCATAAACTGTTTGATTGCTTCAAAATTCAAATATCTTTGAAAAGACTGCAGTGTGAAATACATCGAAAATGCAATTTTTTTGACAAAATTGATTCTACTTTAAAAGTATTTTATTTTTAATTCCAAAAGGCACTAGATGTAGCAATTTCCTTTAAAATGAGCTATTATACAGCTCTCTATGATTTTCCAGTGCCCAGCTAGCTGAGGAGAAGGAAAAAGCGGAAAGAAAAAAATATCCCGTTTGTGGAGAATAACGTGGTAAAAGTCAATTTTCTTGATTTTCAAGCCAATATATTTTCTTTGTTATTCAAGCCAAAGGGCAGTAAGTTTCCTTTATAAGGGTTTCGGACAAGGCGGTTCTAATGGTGTACTTTTTGTTTTGATCTGACTCTTTTTTTAGGAGTTAGGGGGTTTTATATTTCTTAACATTGGACGTGATCGTCTCTTACTAGGTTGCTAGCTACCGCTGCAACCCGGATATGGACGAGAGATCGTTCTTTACTGTAACTAGCTGAGAAGGAAAATCAAGCGGAAAGAAAAAAATATCCCGTTTGTGGAGAATAACGTGGTAAAAGTCAATTTGCTTGATTTTCAAGCCAATATATTTTCTTTGTTATTCAAGCCAAAGGGCGGTAAGTTTCCTTTATAGAGGTTTTGGACAAGGCGGTTCTAATGGTGTACTTTTTGTTTTAATCTGACTCTTTTTTTAGGAGTTGGGGGGTTTTATATTTCTTTACATTGGAGGTGATCTTCTCTTACTAGGTTGCTAGCTACCGCTGCAACCCGGATTATTTATGAGAGGCAGCCTGGCCGAGTGGTCCAAGGCACTGGTGTTAGCCACCAGTCTCTTCGGAGGCGTGGGTTCAAATCTTACCGCTGGTTAAATGTTTGAAATACTGCAGTGTGAAAAGACATCAAAAATGCAGTTTTTGGTTGAAAAATTTATTCTCTTTTAGAAATAATTTATTTTAGTTACTATAGATTTTTAACCCAATTAATTTCCTTTAAAATGAGCCATTGAACAACTCTCTACGATGTTCCAGTGCCAAGCTATCTGTGGAAAAGAAAGAAAAAAGAAAAAAAAATATCCCGTTTAGGCAGAATGTTGTAGTAGCTGCCACTTTTCTTGATTTTCAAGCCAATATATTTCCCTTGCTGTTCAAGCCAAGGGACAGAAAGTTTCCTATACAGGGGTTTCCGACAAGGCGGTTCTAATGGTGTACTTTTTGTTTTGATCTGACTCCTTTTTTAGGAACTATGGTTTTTTATATTTTTTAACATTGAGCGTGATCTTCTCTTACTAGGTTGATAGCTACCGCTGCAACCCGGATGGGTGAGAGATCGTTCTTTACTGTACATAATTCAATATCCGTCGGATAGAGCTTGCAGATATCAGGGTGACATTGCCAAGTAACCTGCTGCCCAATTTTTGGTTTTGAATGTTTACTCAGATTGTTATAGGTGACTTCAGCCATCATAATTTCCTTGTCAGATCTAGATTCAGAGCATTTTTCAATAGTTGTCTCGTACTTTTCAGGACAGTTTGTTCTACTACACAGAGAATTTTTTGCCAAATATTCAGTAGAACTAAAAGAACTGTTTAAAACACAGTTAGAAATGCTTTTTTCTTGAGTCGGTGTTCCAGGAATTTGTTCTAAATCATTAGTCTTACAAACACATATACTAATAACCCTAACAGGCTCGTTTTCGCCATAATTGAAAAACATTGCTTTTCCTTCGCTGTTGATAGGTATGCTTATATATATATTTTTATTGCTGCTACATAAACTGCAATTGCTCCTTCCAAAATTAATATACGAATTTTCAAAGAAGTACGCCTCCGTATATTCACTGTGTTGTCGAACATTTTCCATTGCATCTGTAAACTGTCCGGGTTGCAGCGGTAGCTAGCAACCTAGTAAGAGACGATCACGTCCAATGTTAAGAAATATAAAAACCCATAGTTCTTAAAAAAAGAGTCAGATCAAAACAAAAAGTACACCATTAGAACCGCCTTGTCCGAAACCCCTGCATAGTAAAATTTCTGTCCCTTGGCTTGATCAGCAAGGGAAATATATTGGCTTGAAAATCAAGAAAAGTGGCAGCTACTACAACATTCTGCCTAAACCGGATATTTTTTTCTTTTTTTTTCTTTTTTTTCTTTTGTATCCAGAGATAGCTTGGCACTGGAACATCGTAGAGTGTTGTTCAATAGCTCATTTAAAAGGAAATTAATTGAGTTAAAAATCTATAGTAACTAAAATAAATTATTTCTAAAAGAGAATAAATTTTTCCACCAAAAACTGCATTTTGATGTCTTTTCACACTGCAGTCTTTCAAACATAATCGTATACCAGCGGTAAGAATTGAACCCACGCCTCTGAAGAGACTGGTGGCTAACACCAGTGCCTTGGACCACTCGGCCAGGCTGCCTCTCATAAATAAATATATATGTGAATTTGGGTTGCAGCAGTAGCTAGCAACCTAGTAAGAGACGATCAGTCCAATGCAAAGAAATATAAAAACCCAAAACTCCTAAAAAAAGAGTCAGATCAAAACAAAAGTACATCATTAGAAATACCTTGTCTGAAACCCTACTAGATAAATAATGAACGTCATCATAGTTTTATATTAGAGCTATGACGTGAATAGAGTGACGTCATAATTAGTATATAAGGAAAGTCAAAACTGAAAATTCTCTCATTCTTGATTAGAATAATGGTTAGATCAAAGCAGGATATACGCAAGTTGAAGAAAGAGTACTACACAAACAACAGAGATAGTAACTTGAAAAGAAAAAAGCAAAGGTATTCAACCGACCAGGTGTATCGAGAAGTAATAATTGAGAGAGCAAAAGAAAACAGCAAGATGTGTTATCACAATGATGAAGATTATAGACATGCAAAAATTGAGACAGCCAAACTACTACATGAGATCCTCTTGACTAACACCATTTATGATCGATCCTTATGTCCCACTATACAAGTTTGTATAGGCAAGAGTTCCTTCTTTATTGCAACTATGGGAGAGAGATCGTTCTTTACTGTAACTGGTTCTGAAATGGCTTTGAAAAGTATTGCTTGGTGTTGGAGCATTCAAAAGCTGTAAAGTAAAGTTGTGGGTGAAAAGGATGGGTACTTCAACTTGTAAAATGGGTTTAGGAAAGACATTAAGAAAAGAAATTGTTCTGAAATGCCCTTTGAAAAGTATTGCTTGGTGTTGGAGCATTCAAAAAGCTGTAAAGTAAAGTTGTGTGTGAAAAGGATGGGTACTTCAACTTGTAAAATGGGTTTAGGAAAGACATTAAGAAAAGAAATTGTTCTGAAATGCCCTTTGAAAAGTATTGCTTGGTGTTGGAGCATTCAAAAAGCTGTAAAGTAAAGTTGTATGTAAAAAGGATGGGTACTTCAATTTGTAAAATGGGTTTAGGAGGGACATTAAGAAAAGAACTGGTTCTGAAACGCCTTTAAAAAGTATTGCTTGGTGTTGGAGCATTCAAAAAAGCAGTATAGTAAAGTTGTGGGTGAAAGGGATGGGTACTTCAACTTGTAAAATGGGTTTAGGAAAGACATTAAGAAAAGAAATTGTTCTGAAATGCCCTTTGAAAAGTATTGCTTGGTGTTGGAGCATTCAAAAAGCTGTAAAGTAAAGTTGTGTGTAAACAGGATGGGTACTTCAATTTGTAAAATGGGTTTAGGAGGGACATTAAGAAAAGAACTGGTTCTGAAATGCCTTTGAAAAGTATTTCTTGGTGTTGGAGCATTAAAAAAGCAATATAGTAAAGTTGTGGGTAAAAAGGATGGGTACTTCAACTTGTAAAATGGGTTTAGGAAGGACCTTAAGAAATGAAATTGTTCTGAAATGCCCTTTGAAAAGTATTGCTTGGTGTTGGAGCATTCAAAAAGCTGTAAAGTAAAGTTGTGTGTAAAAATGATTGGTACTTCAATTTGTAAAATGGGTTTAGGAGGGACATTAAGAAAAGAACTGGTTCTGAAATGCCTTTGAAAAGTATTGCTTGGTGTTGGAGCATTCAAAAAAGCAGTAAAGTAAAGTTGTGGGTGAAAAGGATGGGTACTTCAACTTGTAAAATGGGTTTAGGATGGACACTAAGAAAATAACTTGTTCTGAAAAGATATAATAAAGCCTTAAAAAAGTATTAAAAAATGGGGGCTCAGGGGCCTTTGGGACGCCTGGGGCCCTTTGGGGCGCCGGGGGACCTTTGAGGACCGGGGGCTTCCTTCGGGGTTGGGGTAGGGGGACCGGGGGCCTTTTGGGTTGGGGTAGGGGACCTCACGACACTGTTCAAATGGAACTTGTGTATTATAACGACCACAGAGTTTCACCCTCAAATCCTCTTCTAAAACATCTTCTAAAATCATCTTTTAAAATGTCTCTAATTGTTTCGCCGAAATAATTCCCTAAACTGTCTAAAACGGTTTCACCCAAATAACCCCTAAACGTAATTTCTGCGTGTTCCTTTTGTTTTTGGCATCCCTGCGCTGTCACATTTTAAATTACTAGGAAACTCTTTCCCGCGTTAATCTCTTCATCTTACAAACTATTCTCCTTTCATGAATCAATAATTGCCCTTAGAAACAATAAATTAATTCCCCTTTCATGACAAATCAATCATCCTTGACATCACCTGTCAGACATTAAAAAACTTCTCCCAGAAACAGTTTTCCTGGACGAAAATCAAAGACATTAATTACATAAACTTCATCCCAGAAACAATTCTGCTGGACGAACTCCAAAGACATTAATAAACTTTGCCTGGAAACAATTTGGTTTGGGATTGGCTTTGGAAATTTAGGTCATTGACCCACTTCGATCATGCAATCATTCTCCCTGGGGATTCCATGCCCATATTTGGTGTTCTGATAGGAGTATAAGATAGCTTTCTACTGGAAACTTCCTGTTATTTGGCTTGAACAGCAAGGGAAATATATTAGCTTGAAAATCATACAAAGTGGCAGCTACTACAGTATTCTGCCCAAACGGCATTTTTTTTTATTTTCATCTTTTCTTCTTTTTTACAGATAGCTTGCCACTGGAACATCGCAGAGAGTTGTTCAATAGCTCATTTAAAAGAAAATTAGTAGATCCAATACAATTTGTAATAAAAATTATTTATTTTATATCAAATCAATTTTTTCTCTAAAAACTACATTTTTATTGCCAATCTTGATGAATGACGTCATACTTGTGGGTAGTAACCACATATGAAGTAGCAAGTGAATGCAATATTTATACTTTCTTATATTTTGACAAGATAATATAAGACATACATATTGGATCGACATACTTCGTTATAAATGGGGACTATGTAATTTTCAACAGATACCACGTATGAATTGTAAAAAAAAACCAAAGTGTTAAAACTAGGTACAAAACAACCATTATAGTTTTACCTTTTTCTAACAAGTCATAAATAAATAAATCTGAAAGTAATATTAAAATACCAAACATAGCCAGGAAAAAATGTTCGCACAATTTCCAGATTAGGTTTGATGAAAAACCTAAATTCCATATAAGAGCAACAACTCCGCCGGAACAACTCAACACAATAATTAAGGTGCAGCAAACATATACCAAATAGCCGAAAAAAGCTGGAATGTCATCCATGTCATCTATGATATCCATGTCATCATCCATGGATATAATGTCATCCATGTCATCTGTTATATTTTGAACTCTATTTTGTTCGCCAGACGTTTTATATCTTTTTATATCCATTTTTGTCAATGTCAAAATGATTCCTGTAAAATCGCGTGTCGAGTAGTTAGAATCTAGCAAAAAACAAAACTAATTTGAAAAATTTAAGGTGTTTTTCTAGTTTTAATTAAAAATTTAAAATTATTACTCGGACGCAATAAATATTTTTGCCGTTTACATAATAACTTTAGCAATTCTGAACTGAGAACTAAAATAAAATATAATTATCATGGCGAAAGATAAACGTGTATAGATAGTGCTTACAATAAAGAAGGAACTCTAACCTATAGTAACTGAAAGTCGTGTATGGGTGTGTGTCAACTGAAACTAGAATAATTACTGAAAACACTAAATAAAACAATTTTTTTTAACTGTAAACTGCAAAAGTATTTATGGTGTCTGAGCAATAATTTTAATTTTTTAGTTCAAACAAAACAACTACCTAAAAATTTTTAAACTAGTTTGGTTTTCCTTTTGCTTCAAGTGACTTATTACCTCACTTTATGGGGTGAAAATTACATTAAAAGACGATCAATGAAATAAAAAATCATTCCATACATTGGATTTAGTTAGCTACTTGATTGTTTGAGTTTCGTCTCTTACTATTTAAAAGACCATATATCAGTTGTATTTGTAGTTAATAACGACCTCTTGCCTATACTAAATTTTATACGCCACTTAATTATAGTATTGGTTAGTAATTCAACAGATAGCATGGCACTGGAACATCGTAGAGAGTTTTTCAATGGCTCATTTTAAAGAAAATTAATGGGGTTAAAAACAGTTTGTAATTAAAACAAATTATTTTTATCCGGGTTGCAGCGGTAGCTAGCAACCTAGTAAGAGACGATCATGTCCAATGTTAAGAAATAAAAAAAAACCATAGCTCCTAAAAAAGCAGTCAGATCAAAACAAAAAGCACACCATTAGAGCCGCCTTTTCCGAAACCCCTGTATAGGAAAATTTCTGTCATTTGGCTTGAACAGCAAGGGAAATATATTGGCTTGAAAATCAAGAAAATTGACTTTAACCACGTTATTCTCCACAAACTGGATATTTTTTTTTCTTTTTTATAATAAAGAACGACCTCTTGCCTATACTAAATTTTATACGCCACTTAATTATAGTATAGGTTAGTAATTCAACAGATAGCATGGCACTGGAACATCGTAGAGAGTTGTTCAATGGCTCATTTTAAAGGAAATTAATGGGGTTAAAAACCTTTTGTAATTAAAACAAATTATTTTTAGTATATTAAGACATTTTAATTATGTTCCTTAAGAAATCATCATAAGTAAAAATTTCCCATACAGAAATTGAACTCAATTCTACTGGGTGAGAGCTATCCCAACCTCTAGACCATATAGGAAATATTCAAATATCCGATTAATGTAGTTTATGTTAAAGAACAAATTGTAAGCCTAGTTAGGTGATCGTCTCTTACTAGGTTTCTAGCTACCGCTGCAACCCGGATATCATAAAACAATTAATTAGCTTTCTACACGTATCTCTTATGGTCTAGTGGCTTAGGATAGTTGGCTCTCAACCAATTAGCTTGGTTTCGAATCGCGGTGTGGGAATTATTTTTAAAACAAAATCAGGTGAAATTAATTAGCTAATTTGACAAGACATAGGTAACTAAGGGCAAGAGTTCGTTCTTTATTATAACTTTCGCAAAACTTTATAGTAATATCCAAAAGAAATGTTGCATGTTTGGTGAAAAGCTTCCAAGGTATGGACCGGCAACTGTGGAACAGTTTACAGATGTAATGGGAAATCTTATACATCACTGTGAATATATGAAGGCATGATCGATGATCGATGAATTCGGTGATCGAGCCTTTATGTAATCAAGCCAAATGACAGAAAGTTTACTATACAGGGGTTTCGGACAAGGTGGTTCTAATGGTGTACTTTTTGTTTTGATCTGACTCCTGTTTTAGGAGCTATGGGTTTTTATATTTCTTAACATTGGACGTGATCGTCTCTTACTAGGTTGCTAGCTACCGCTGCAGCCCGGATTAGTAGCTACCGCTGCAACCCGGATTTATGTACGAAAATCAAAACATGAAAAGACATCAAAAATGCAGTTTTTGGTGAAAAAATTTATTCTCTTTTAAGAATAATTTATTTTAGATACTACAGATTTTTAACCCAATTAATTTCCTTTAAAATGAGCTATTGAACAACTCTCTACGATAATCCAGTGCCATGCTATCTGTGGAAAAGAAAGAAAAAAAAACTGACTCCTGTTTTATGAGCTATGGGTTTTTATATTTCTTAACATTGAACTTGATCGTCTCTTACTAGGTTGATAGCTACCACTGCAACCCGGATAAGCTGAGTAAGAGTTTATTTTTTACTGTTACTTATTCCAATGTATACAATACTTTTTTATTCCAATGATCGTCTTTCAATGTGACTATTTCATTTTTTACTATGTGGTGTGATCCTCTCCTACTAGGTTGCTAGCTACCGCCTCAACCCAAATAGGTTGCAAGCTACTATTGCAACCCATATTCCAGTTACTATGGGCTATAGCTCGTCCTTTAATGTAATTTATTAGGATTTATGGGTTTTATATTTTTTAACATTGGACGTGATCGTCTCTTACTAGGTTGCTAGCTACCACTGCAACCCGGATCCGAAAACAAAAAGTTATGAGCTCTGTTGCATTGTAAAGTTCTCTAATACGCTGAATATGATGGCAAGATTTTCATTAAGATTCTATAGTTTTTAGTGGGTGTTTCGCTTTTTTTTTCAAATAAGGCAAATTTTCTCAGGCTTGTAACTTTTGAAGAATATTAAATCATTACAAACAGGAAAAAGCCTACGGCTTTTTCTTCTTTGAAATAGTAAGAGACGAACCTCAAGTAACTACCCCTGGAACTACCATATAACAGTTAATATAGATGAGAGACCGTTCTTTACTGTAAACAACCCGGATAATTGACAAACACCATTTATGATGAGCTATATTCGTCCTTTATGTGACTACACCTGGAACCAGCATATATCAGTTAGTATGGGAGAGAGATCGTTCTTTACTGTAACTACTTTAAAATGTATTCTATTTTTAATTACAAAACGCACTAGATGTAGCAATTTCCTTTAAAATGAGCTATTATACAGCTCTCTAGGATTTTCCAGTTCCCAGCTAGCTGAGGAGGAAAATCAAGCGGAAAGAAAAAAATATCCCGTTTGTGGAGAATAACGTGGTAAAAGTCAATTTTCTTGATTTTCAAGCCAATATATTTTCTTTGTTATTCAAGCCAAAGGGCGGTAAGTTTCCTTTATAGAGGTTTCGGACAAGGCGGTTCTATAGGTGTACTTTTTGTTTTGATCTGACTCTTTTTTTAGGAGTTGGGGGGTTTTATATTTCTTAACATTGGAGGTGATCGTCTCTTACTAGGTTGCTAGCTACCGCTGCAACCCTGATATGGGCGAGAGATCGTTCTTTACTGTAATTAAAGGTAGAACTCTTTCTAATTGATTACAAACAGGAAAAAGCCTACGGCTTTTTCTTCTTTGAAATAGTAAGAGACTAGCCTCAAACAATCAAGTAGCTAACTAAATCAAATGTATGTATTGGGTTTTTATTCCAATGACCGTCTTTTAGTGGAAAATTTTAATATATTGACCTTAAATATAATAACTGTACTAGCCTATACTATAGTTAAGTGGCCTATAAAATTTAGTATAGGGAAGAGGTCGTTCTTTATTATAATATGGACGAGAGATCGTTCTTTACTGTAACTAGCTGAGAAGGAAAATCAAGCGGAAAGAAAAAAATATCCCGTTTGTGGAGAATAACGTGGTAAAAGTCAATTTGCTTGATTTTCAAGCCAATATATTTTCTTTGTTATCCAAGCCAAAGGGCGGTAAGTTTCCTTTATGGAGGATTTGGACAAGGCGGTTCTAATGGTGTACTTTTTGTTTTAATCTGACTCTTTTTTTAGGAGTTGGGGGGTTTTATATTTCTTTACATTGGAGGTGATCGTCTCTTACTAGGTTGCTAGCTACCGCTGCAACCCGGATTATTTATGAGAGGCAGCCTGGCCGAGTGGTCCAAGGCACTGGTGTTAGCCACCAGTCTCTTCGGAGGCGTGGGTTCAAATCTTACCGCTGGTTAAATGTTTGAAATACTGCAGTGTGAAAAGACATCAAAAATGAAGTTTTTGGTTGAAAAATTTATTCTCTTTTAGAAATAATTTATTTTAGTTACTATAGATTTTTAACCCAATTAATTTCCTTTAAAATGAGCCATTGAACAACTCTCTACGATGTTCCAGTGCCAAGCTATCTGTGAAAAAGAAAGAAAAAAGAAAAAAAAATATCCCGTTTAGGCAGAATGTTGTAGTAGCTGCCACTTTTCTTGATTTTCAAGCCAATATATTTCCCTTGCTGTTCAAGCCAAGGGACTGAAAGTTTCCTATACAGGGGTTTCCGACAAGGCGGTTCTAATGGTGTACTTTTTGTTTTGATCTGACTCCTTTTTTAGGAACTATGGTTTTTTATATTTTTTAACATTGAGCGTGATCTTCTCTTACTAGGTTGATAGCTACCGCTGCAACCCGGATGGGTGAGAGATCGTTCTTTCCTGTACATAATTCAATATCCGTCGGATAGAGCTTGCAGATATCAGGGTGACATTGCCAAGTAACCTGCTGCCCAATTTTTGCTTTTGAATGTTTACTCAGATTGTTATAGGTGACTTCAGCCATCATAATTTCCTTGTCAGATCTAGATTCAGAGCATTTTTCAATAGTTGTCTCGTACTTTTCAGGACAGTTTGTTCTACTACACAGAGAATTTTTTGCCAAATATTCAGTAGAACTAAAAGAACTGTTTAAAACACAGTTAGAAATGCTTTTTTCTTGAGTCGGTGTTCCAGGAATTTGTTCTAAATCATTAGTCTTACAAACACATATACTAATAACCCTAACAGGCTCGTTTTCGCCATAATTGAAAAACATTGCTTTTCCTTCGCTGTTGATAGGTATGCTTGTATATATATTTTTATTGCTGCTACATAAACTGCAATTGCTCCTTCCAAAATTAATATACGAATTTTCAAAGAAGTACGCCTCCGTATATTCACTGTGTTGTCGAACATTTTCCATTGCATCTGTAAACTGTCCGGGTTGCAGCGGTAGCTAGCAACCTAGTAAGAGACGATCACGTCCAATGTTAAGAAATATAAAAACCCATAGTTCTTAAAAAAAAGAGTCAGATCAAAACAAAAAGTACACCATTAGAACCGCCTTGTCCGAAACCCCTGCATAGTAAAATTTCTGTCCCTTGGCTTGAACAGCAAGGGAAATATATTGGCTTGAAAATCAAGAAAAGTGGCAGCTACTACAACATTCTGCCTAAACCGGATATTTTTTTCTTTTTTTTTCTTTTTTTTTCTTTTGTATCCAGAGATAGCTTGGCACTGGAACATCGTAGAGGGTTGTTCAATAGCTCATTTTAAAGGAAATTAATTGAGTTAAAAATCTATAGTAGCTAAAATAAATTATTTCTAAAAGAGAATAAATTTTTCCACCAAAAACTGCATTTTGATGTCTTTTCACACTGCAGTCTTTCAAACATAATCGTATACCAGCGGTAAGAATTGAACCCACGCCTCTGAAGAGACTGGTGGCTAACACCAGTGCCTTGGACCACTCGGCCAGGCTGCCTCTCATAAATAAATATATATGTGAATTTGGGTTGCAGCAGTAGCTAGCAACCTTGTAAGAGACGATCAGTCCAATGCTAAGAAATATAAAAACCCAAAACTCCTAAAAATAGAGTCAGATCAAAACAAAAGTACATCATTAGAAATACCTTGTCTGAAACCCTACTAGATAAATAATGAACGTCATCATAGTTTTATATTAGAGCTATGACGTGAATAGAGTGACGTCATAATTAGTATATAAGGAAAGTCAAAACTGAAAATTCTCTCATTCTTGATTAGAATAATGGTTAGATCAAAGCAGGATATACGCAAGTTGAAGAAAGAGTACTACACAAACAACAGAGATAGTAACTTGAAAAGAAAAAAGCAAAGGTATTCAACCAACCAGGTGTATCGAGAAGTAATAATTGAGAGAGCAAAAGAAAACAGCAAGATGTGTTATCACAATGATGAAGATTATAGACATGCAAAAATTGAGACAGCCAAACTACTACATGAGATCCTCTTGACTAACACCATTTATGATCGATCCTTATGTCCCACTATACAAGTTTGTATAGGCAAGAGTTCCTTCTTTATTGCAACTATGGGAGAGAGATCGTTCTTTACTGTAACTGGTTCTGAAATGGCTTTGAAAAGTATTGCTTGGTGTTGGAGCACTCAAAAGCTGTAAAGTAAAGTTGTGGGTGAAAAGGATGGGTACTTCAACTTGTAAAATGTTTTTAAGAAGGACATTAAGAAAAGAACTTGTTCTGAAATGCCCTTTGAAAAGTATTGCTTGGTGTTGGAGCATTCAAAAAGCTGTAAAGTACAGTTGTGTGTGTGAAAAGGATGGGTACTTCAACTTGTAAAATGGGTTTAGGAAGGACATTAAGAAAAGAAATTGTTCTGAAATGCCCTTTGAAAAGTATTGCTTGGTGTTGGAGCATTCAAAAAGCTGTAAAGTAAAGTTGTATGTAAAAAGGATGGGTACTTCAATTTGTAAAATGGGTTTAGGAGGGACATTAAGAAAAGAACTGGTTCTGAAACGCCTTTAAAAAGTATTGCTTGGTGTTGGAGAATTCAAAAAAGCAGTATAGTAAAGTTGTGGGTGAAAGGGATGGGTACTTCAACTTGTAAAATGGGTTTAGGAAAGACATTAAGAAAAGAAATTGTTCTGAAATGCCCTTTGAAAAGTATTGCTTGGTGTTGGAGCATTCAAAAAGCTGTAAAGTAAAGTTGTGTGTAAACAGGATGGGTACTTCAATTTGTAAAATGGGTTTAGGAGGGACATTAAGAAAAGAACTGGTTCTGAAATGCCTTTGAAAAGTATTTCTTGGTGTTGGAGCGTTTAAAAGGCAATATAGTAAAGTTGTGGGTAAAAAGGATGGGTACTTCAACTTGTAAAATGGGTTTAGGAAGGACCTTAAGAAATGAAATTGTTCTGAAATGCCCTTTGAAAAGTATTGCTTGGTGTTGGAGCATTCAAAAAGCTGTAAAGTAAAGTTGTGTGTAAAAATGATTGGTACTTCAATTTGTAAAATGGGTTTAGGAGGGACATTAAGAAAAGAACTGGTTCTGAAATGCCTTTGAAAAGTATTGCTTGTTGTTGGAGCATTCAAAAAGCTGTAAAGTAAAGTTGTGGGTGAAAAGGATGGGTACTTCAACTTGTAAAATGGGTTTAGGATGGACATTAAGAAAATAACTTGTTCTGAAAAGATATAATAAAGCCTTAAAAAAGTATTAAAAAATGGGGGCTCAGGGGCCTTTGGGACGCCTGGGGCCCTTTGGGGCGCCGGGGGACCTTTGAGGACCGGGGGCTTCCTTCGGGGTTGGGGTAGGGGGACCGGGGGCCTTTTGGGTTGGGGTAGGGGACCTCACGACACTGTTCAAATGGAACTTGTGTATTATAACGACCACAGAGTTTCACCCTCAAATCCTCTTCTAAAACATCTTCTAAAATCATCTTTTAAAATGTCTCTAATTGTTTCGCCGAAATAATTCCCTAAACTGTCTAAAACGGTTTCACCCAAATAACCCCTAAACGTAATTTCTGCGTGTTCCTTTTATTTTTGGCATCCCTGCGCTGTCACATTTTAAATTACTAGGAAACTCTTTCCCGCGTTAATCTCTTCATCTTACAAACTATTCTCCTTTCATGAATCAATAATTGCCCTTAGAAACAATAAATTAATTCCCCTTTCATGACAAATCAATCATCCTTGACATCACCTGTCAGACATTAAAAAACTTCTCCCAGAAACAATTTTCCTGGACGAAAATCAAAGACATTACTTACATAAACTTCATCCCAGAAACAATTCTGCTGGACGAACTCCAAAGACATTAATAAACTTTGCCTGGAAACAATTTGGTGTGGGATTGGCTTTGGAAATTTAGGTCATTGACCCACTTCGATCATGCAATCATTCTCCCTGGGGATTCCATGCCCATATTTGGTGTTCTGATAGGAGTATAAGATAGCTTTCTACTGGAAACTTCCTGTTATTTGGCTTGAACAGCAAGGGAAATATATTAGCTTGAAAATCATACAAAGTGGCAGCTACTACAGTATTCTGCCCAAACGGCATTTTTTTTTATTTTCATCTTTTCTTCTTTTCTACAGATAGCTTGCCACTGGAACATCGCAGAGAGTTGTTCAATAGCTCATTTAAAAGGAAATTAGTAGATCCAATGCAATTTGTAATAAAAATTATTTATTTTATATCAAATCAATTTTTTCTCTAAAAACTACATTTTTATTGCCAATCTTGATGAATGACGTCATACTTGTGGGTAGTAACCACATATGAAGTAGCAAGTGAATGCAATATTTATACTTTCTTATATTTTGACAAGATAATATAAGACATACATATTGGATCGACATACATCGTTATAAATGGGGACTATGTAATTTTCAACAGATACCACGTATGAATTGTAAAAAAAAACCAAAGTGTTAAAACTAGGTACAAAACAACCATTATAGTTTTACCTTTTTCTAACAAGTCATAAATAAATAAATCTGAAAGTAATATTAAAATACCAAACATAGCCAGGAAAAAATGTTCGCACAATTTCCAGATTAGGTTTGATGAAAAACCTAAATTCCATATAAGAGCAACAACTCCGCCGGAACAACTCAACACAATAATTAAGGTGCAGCAAACATATACCAAATAGCCGAAAAAAGCTGGAATGTCATCCAGGTCATCTATGATATCCATGTCATCATCCATGGATATAATGTCATCCATGTCATCTGTTATATTTTGAACTCTATTTTGTTCGCCAGACGTTTTATATCTTTTTATATCCATTTTTGTCAATGTCAAAATGATTCCTGTAAAATCGCGTGTCGAGTAGTTAGAATCTAGCAAAAAACAAAACTAATTTGAAAAATTTAAGGTGTTTTTCTAGTTTTAATTAAAAATTTAAAATTATTACTCGGACGCAATAAATATTTTTGCCGTTTACATAATAACTTTAGCAATTCTGAACTGAGAACTAAAATAAAATATAATTATCATGGCGAAAGATAAACGTGTATAGATAGTGCTTACAATAAAGAAGGAACTCTAACCTATAGTAACTGAAAGTCGTGTATGGGTGTGTGTCAACTGAAACTAGAATAATTACTGAAAATACTAAATAAAACAATTTTATTTAACTGTAAACTGCAAAAGTATTTATGGTGTCTGAGCAATAATTTTAATTTTTTAGTTCAAACAAAACAACTACCTAAAAATTTTTAAACTAGTTTGGTTTTCCTTTTGCTTCAAGTGACTTATTACCTCACTTTATGGGGTGAAAATTAAATTAAAAGACGATCAATGAAATAAAAAATCATTCCATACATTGGATTTAGTTAGCTACTTGATTGTTTGAGTTTCGTCTCTTACTATTTAAAAGACCATATATCAGTTATATTTGTAGTTAATAACGACCTCTTGCCTACACTAAATTTTATACGCCACTTAATTATAGTATAGGTTAGTAATTCAACAGATAGCTTGGCACTGGAACATCGTAGAGAGTTGTTCAATGGCTCATTTTAAAGGAAATTAATGGGGTTAAAAACCTTTTGTAATCAAAACAAATTATTTTTATCCGGGTTGCAGCGGTAGCTAGCAACCTAGTAAGAGACGATCATGTCCAATGTTAAGAAATAAAAAAAAACCATAGCTCCTAAAAAAGCAGTCAGATCAAAACAAAAAGCACACCATTAGAGCCGCCTTTTCCGAAACCCCTGTATAGGAAAATTTCTGTCATTTGGCTTGAACAGCAAGGGAAATATATTGGCTTGAAAATCAAGAAAATTGACTTTAACCACGTTATTCTCCACAAACGGGATATTTTTTTTTTCTTTTTTATAATAAAGAACGACCTCTTGCCTATACTAAATTTTATACGCCACTTAATTATAGTATTGGTCAGTAATTCAACAGATAGCATGGCACTGGAACATCGTAGAGAGTTGTTCAATGGCTCATTTTAAAGGAAATTAATGGGGTTAAAAACCTTTTGTAATCAAAACAAATTATTTTTAGTATATTAAGACATTTTAATTATGTTCCTTAAGAAATCATCATAAGTAAAAATTTCCCATACAGAAATTGAACTCAATTCTACTGGGTGAGAGCTATCCCAACCTCTAGACCATATAGGAAATATTCAAATATCCGATTAATGTAGTTTATGTTAAAGAACAAATTGTAAGCCTAGTTAGGTGATCGTCTCTTACTAGGTTTCTAGCTACCGCTGCAACCCGGATATCATAAAACAATTAATTAGCTTTCTACACGTATCTCATATGGTCTAGTGGCTTAGGATAGTTGGCTCTCAACCAATTAGCTTGGGTTCGAATCGCGGTGTGGGAATTATTTTTAAAACAAAATCAGGTGAAATTAATTAGATAATTTGACAAGACATAGGTAACTAAGGGCAAGAGTTCGTTCTTTATTATAACTTTCGCAAAACTTTATAGTAATATCCAAAAGAAATGTTGCATGTTTGGTGAAAAGCTTCCAAGGTATGGACCGGCAACTGTGGAACAGTTTACAGATGTAATGGGAAATCTTATACATCACTGTGAATATATGAAGGCATGATCGATGATCGATGAATTCGGTGATCGAGCCTTTATGTAATCAAGCCAAATGACAGAAAGTTTCCTATACAGGGGTTTCGGACAAGGTGGTTCTAATGGTGTACTTTTTGTTTTGATCTGACTCCTGTTTTAGGAGCTATGGGTTTTTATATTTCTTAACATTGGACGTGATCGTCTCTTACTAGGTTGCTAGCTACCGCTGCAGCCCGGATTAGTAGCTACCGCTGCAACCCGGATTTATGTACGAAAATCAAAACATGAAAAGACATCAAAAATGCAGTTTTTGGTGAAAAAATTTATTCTCTTTTAGGAATAATTTATTTTAGATACTACAGATTTTTAACCTAATTAATTTCCTTTAAAATGAGCTATTGAACAACTCTCTACGATAATCCAGTGCCATGCTATCTGTGGAAAAGAAAGAAAAAAAAACTGACTCCTGTTTTATGAGCTATGGGTTTTTATATTTCTTAACATTGAACTTGATCGTCTCTTACTAGGTTGATAGCTACCACTGCAACCCGGATAAGCTGAGTAAGAGTTTATTTTTTACTGTTACTTATTCCAATGTATACAATACTTTTTTATTCCAATGATCGTCTTTCAATGTGACTATTTCATTTTTTACTATGTGGTGTGATCCTCTCCTACTAGGTTGCTAGCTACCGCCTCAACCCAAATAGGTTGCAAGCTACTATTGCAACCCATATTCCAGTTACTATGGGCTATAGCTCGTCCTTTAATGTAATTTATTAGGATTTATGGGTTTTATATTTTTTAACATTGGACGTGATCGTCTCTTACTAGGTTGCTAGCTACCACTGCAACCCGGATCCGAAAACAAAAAGTTATGAGCTCTGTTGCATTGTAAAGTTCTCTAATACGCTGAATATGATGGCAAGATTTTCATTAAGATTCTATAGTTTTTAGTGGGTGTTTCGCTTTTTTTTTCAAATAAGGCAAATTTTCTCAGGCTTGTAACTTTTGAAGAATATTATATCATTACAAACAGGAAAAAGCCTACGGCTTTTTCTTCTTTGAAATAGTAAGAGACGAACCTCAAGTAACTACCCCTGGAACTACCATATAACAGTTAATATAGATGAGAGACCGTTCTTTACTGTAAACAACCCGGATAATTGACAAACACCATTTATGATGAGCTATATTCGTCCTTTATGTGACTACACCTGGAACCACCATATATCAGTTAGTATGGGAGAGAGATCGTTCTTTACTGTAACTACTTTAAAATGTATTCTATTTTTAATTACAAAACGCACTAGATGTAGCAATTTCCTTTAAAATGAGCTATTATACAGCTCTCTAGGATTTTCCAGTTCCCAGCTAGCTGAGGAGGAAAATCAAGCGGAAAGAAAAAATATCCCGTTTGTGGAGAATAACGTGGTAAAAGTCAATTTTCTTGATTTTCAAGCAAATATATTTTCTTTGTTATTCAAGCCAAAGGGCGGTAAGTTTCCTTTATAGAGGTTTCGGACAAGGCGGTTCTATAGGTGTACTTTTTGTTTTTATCTGACTCTTTTTTTAGGAGTTGGGGGGTTTTATATTTCTTAACATTGGAGGTGATCGTCTCTTACTAGGTTGCTAGTTACCGCTGCAACCCTGATATGGGCGAGAGATCGTTCTTTACTGTAAACAAAAAGCAAAACTAATTTTAGAATTTTCATGTATTTTTGTTGTTTAAATTAAAAAATTACTATTACTGATTAGGCATCATAAATATTTTTGCAGTTTACATAATAATTTTAGCGATTAAGCCAAAAAAGAAAATTTTGGTTCCAGGAGTTTCGGTTACTATTGAGACAAGTAGCTATTATTACTATAGAGTTCATTACATGGACTGTTTTATTGCTTCAAAATTCAAATATCTTTGAAAAGACTGCAGTATGAAAATACATCAAAAATGCAATTTTTTTGACAAAATTGATTCTACTTTAAAAAGTATTTTATTTTTAAATACAAAAGTGACTAGATGTTGCAATTTCCTTTAAAATGAGCTATTATACAGCTCTCTATGATTTTCCAGTGCCCAGCTAGCTGAGCAGAAAGAAAAAGCGGAAAGAAAAAAATATCCCGTTTGTGGAGAATAACGTGGTAAAAGTCAATTTTCTTGATTTTCAAGCCAATATATTTTCTTTGTTATTCAAGCCAAAGGGAGGTAAGTTTCCTTTATAGAGGATTCGGACAAGGCGGTTCTAATGGTGTACTTTTTGTTTTGATCTGACTCTTTTTTTAGGAGTTGGGGGGTTTTATATTTCTTGACATTGGAGGTGATCGTCTCTTACTAGGTTGCTAGCTACCGCTGCAACCCGGATAAGTGGCCTATAAAATTTAGCATAGGCAAGAGGTCGTTCTTTATTAAACTTTTCTTGATTTTCAAGCCAATATATTTCCCTTGCTGTTCAAGCCAAGGAACTGAAAGTTTCCTATACAGGGGTTTCGGACAAGGCGGTTCTAATGGTGTACTTTTTGTTTTGATCTGACTCCTTTGTTAGGAACTATGGGTTTTTATATTTCTTAACATTGGACGTGATCGTCTCTTACTAGGTTGCTAGCTACCGCTGCAACCCGGATTACAAACAGGAAAAAGCCTATGGCTTTTTCTTAGTTGGAATAGTAAGAGACGACTTGGCTACAACCTACGATTGTGACATCATTGATCAATATTAAATATTAATTATAATCTTGTTTTATTTACTATGGACTGGAAGTTTGTTCTTTACTGTAATCCTACGAACTGTTTGAAGTTTCTATAAAGTTTGTTAACACGAACTGATTGACAATACTGATGGTTAGATTTCGGTCTTTAAGTTATCATATACTGTAAAAATTCTTTCTTATATGAGCGTTTCTTGGTGTAGTGGTTAGCACTTCAGATATTGAATCCTGGGATTCGAGTTCAAATCCTGGTGAACGGTTCTTACGAAATGAAGCTTACTTATGCTACCATTTAAGTTTCTGCCGCAATTCTTTCTTTTCAAAATTAAATTAGCTACTATCGCCTAGAGTTAGTTCTTTACCATATCGTAACAATTAGTTTTATAATCATAATTAATTTAGTTAATTACAAAAGGATTCTATATACATCAGTTTCCTTTAAAATGAGCCATTACACAGCTCTTATTACAACCACAAACTTTTTGATTCAATATTTAAGTTACTATGGGTTCAGCTCGTTCCTTATTGTAACAACCCGGATTATAATTTATAATGATGTATAATATAAATACTGTAATCTTAACTATAGTGAAGTTGCGTATGCAAGTTGGTATAGGGAAGAGTTCGATCTTTATTATAATTGATCTGACTCTATTTTTAGGAGTTTTGTTATATTTCTTAGCATTGGACTGATCATCTCTTACTAGGTTGCTAGCTACTGCTGCAACCCAAATTCACATATATATTTATTTATGAGAGGCAGCCTGGCCGAGTGGTCCAAGGCACTGGTGTTAGCCACCAGTCTCTTCGGAGGCGTGGGTTCAAATCTTACCGCTGGTATACGATTATGTTTGAAAGACTGGAGTGTGAAAAGACATCGAAAATGCAGTTTTTGGTGGAAAAATTGATTCTCTTTTAGAAATAATTTATTTTAGTTACAAAAGGTTTTTAACCCAATTAATTTACTTTAAAATGAGCTATTGAACAACCCTCTACGATGTTCCAGTGCCAAGCTATCTGTGGAAAAGAAAAAAAAAGAAAAAAGAAAAAAATATCCCGTTTGGGGAGAATAACGTGGTTAAAGTCAATTTTCTTGATTTTCAAGCCAATATATTTCCCTTGCTGTTCAAGCCAAGGGACAGAAAGTTTCCTATACAGGGGTTTCGGACAAGGCGGTTCTAATGGTGTACTTTTTGTTTTGATCTGACTCCTTTTTTAGGAACTATGGGTTTTTATATTTCTTAACATTGGACGTGATCGTCTCTTACTAGGTTGCTAGCTACCGCTGCAACCCGAATCAATAGAACCATATCATTACTATATCATTTACTATAATTAAGTTGAGTGTGTAATTTAGTATAGGCAAGAGTTCGTTCTTTATTATAATTCTCTTTTAGAAATAATTTATTTTAGTTACTATAGATTTTAAACCCAATTAATTTCCTTTAAAATGAACCATTGAACAACTATCTACGATGTTCCAGTGCCAAGCTATCTCTGGAAACAAAGAAAAAAAAAATATCCCGTTTAGGCAGAATGTTGTAGTAGCTGCCACTTTTCTTGATTTTCAAGCCAATATATTTCCCTTGCTGTTCAAGCCAAGGGACAGAAAGTTTACTTTACAGGGGTTTCGGACAAGGCGGTTCTAATGGTGTACTTTTTGTTTTGATCTGACTCCTTTGTTAGGAACTATGGGTTTTTATATTTCTTAACATTGGACGTGATCGTCTCTTACTAGGTTGCTAGCTACCGCTGCAACCCGGAAAAACATGTACAAAGATGTATTAACTAATTTAATATCATGACTTAAACATTATTTATATATTTTAAGTCTCTGATAATACAGTGGTCACTATCGCTGTTAGTCAAGCGTAAGACCTGGGTTCGATTCCCCGTCAGAAATTTGTTTTAATATATTGAATTTAAAGTAGTATCTCTTAAATTTACAACTTAAAAAAGTAACTCAGTTTCCCTACCTCTTAGCTAAATATAATAACTTTAATATAAATTAATAAAGGCAAGAGGTCGTTCTTTATTATAATTATTTTCCAGTTAACATTGGCTAGATGTCGTTCTTTATTATATTCAAGCCAATATGTTTCCCGTTTTCGTAAAAAAACTGATTCTATTTTAAAGATAATTCGTTTTAATTACAAAAAATTTTCAACCTCATTAATTTCCTTTAAAATGAGCCATTGAACAACTATCTACGATGTTCCAGTGCCATGCTATCTGTTGAATTACTAACCTATACTATAATTAAGTGGCGTATAAAATTTAGTATAGGCAAGAGGTCGTTCTTTATTATAACTAGCATAAAACAAAACTAATTTTAAAATTTTCAGGTATTTATCTTGTTTGAATTACAAAATTAGTATTATTGGTTAGACACCATAAATATTTTTGCAGTTTAAATAATAAGTTTAGTGATTCTGGACTGAAAACTAAAATAATTGCAATTATGAGACAATAATATGGAGATATGTACTTTACGGGTTACAGGATACAATAATAAATTTGAACTGAGATGAAAAAAAAATTTCTTCCAGGAGACAAAAAGCAAAACTAATTTTAGAATTTTCATGTATTTTTGTTGTTTAAATTAAAAAATTACTATTACTGATTAGGCATCATAAATATTTTTGCAGTTTACATAATAATTTTAGCGATTAAGCCAAAAAAGAAAATTTTGGTTCCAGGAGTTTCGGTTACTATTGAGACAAGTAGCTATTATTACTATAGAGTTCATTACATGGACTGTTTTTATTGCTTCAAAATTCAAATATCTTTGAAAAGACTGCAGTATGAAAATACATCAAAAATGCAATTTTTTTGACAAAATTGATTCTACTTTAAAAAGTATTTTATTTTTAAATACAAAAGTGACTAGATGTTGCAATTTCCTTTAAAATGAGCTATTATACAGCTCTCTATGATTTTCCAGTGCCCAGCTAGCTGAGCAGAAAGAAAAAGCGGAAAGAAAAAAATATCCCGTTTGTGGAGAATAACGTGGTAAAAGTCAATTTTCTTGATTTTCAAGCCAATATATTTTCTTTGTTATTCAAGCCAAAGGGCGGTAAGTTTCCTTTATAGAGGATTCGGACAAGGCGGTTCTAATGGTGTACTTTTTGTTTTGATCTGACTCTTTTTTTAGGAGTTGGGGGGTTTTATATTTCTTGACATTGGAGGTGATCGTCTCTTACTAGGTTGCTAGCTACCGCTGCAACCCGGATACAAAGATCAGCCTGCATTTTTGCCATCTTCTTGTATTTCTGAATGTAATTTTTCCCTTTGTCCTTATGCGTTCTTCGGTACAACCTCGCAGAGAATTTAATTTTTTCATTATAGCTTTTGTCACCCCAGTATCTACCCATTATTCTGGTAGCAACTTTTTTCTTATGTTTGTTTCGGTAATCTATATCGTTATCATACCGTTCCTTGCTCTTTTGTTTCGCTGTCTCAATTTTCCCTTCTCGATACCCCTGATCCGTAAGATACCTCTGTTTTGCTCTGTCATATTTCATTTTCTTAAATCCTGGATCACAAGACATCTTAGTAGCAATCCTTACGCGTGCTCGAGCTTTATTGCGTTTGGTGGCATTTTTATCTCTTTTAAATAAACTTTTCTTATATTTCAGGATGTTAGCTTTATTTTTTGTGTAGTAAAGTTTTCTATTAGTAGAAATTTGGATTGTTCTATTTTGATATTGTTTTTGGTTATTCTTTCTTTTTTTCCACTCGCGTGAGACCATATTTTTTCAAGATTTAAAATTATTAAGCACACAAAATCCCGTGTCGAGTATCTAAAACCTAGCATAAAACAAAACTAATTTTAAAATTTTCAGGTATTTATCTTGTTTGAATTACAAAATTAGTATTATTGGTTAGACACCATAAATATTTTTGCAGTTTAAATAATAAGTTTAGTGATTCTGGACTGAAAACTAAAATAATTGCAATTATGAGACAATAATATGGAGATATGTACTTTACGGGTTACAGGATACAATAATAAATTTGAACTGAGATGAAAAAAATTTCTTCCAGGAGACAAAAAGCAAAACTAATTTTAGAATTTTCATGTATTTTTGTTGTTTAAATTAAAAAATTACTATTACTGATTAGGCATCATAAATATTTTTGCAGTTTACATAATAATTTTAGCGATTAAGCCAAAAAGAAAATTTTGGTTCCAGGAGTTTCGGTTACTATTGAGACAAGTAGCTATTATTACTATAGAGTTCATTACATGGACTGTTTTATTGCTTCAAAATTCAAATATCTTTGAAAAGACTGCAGTATGAAAATACATCAAAAATGCAATTTTTTTGACAAAATTGATTCTACTTTAAAAAGTATTTTATTTTTAAATACAAAAGTGACTAGATGTTGCAATTTCCTTTAAAATGAGCTATTATACAGCTCTCTATGATTTTCCAGTGCCCAGCTAGCTGAGCAGAAAGAAAAAGCGGAAAGAAAAAAATATCCCGTTTGTGGAGAATAACGTGGTAAAAGTCAATTTTCTTGATTTTCAAGCCAATATATTTTCTTTGTTATTCAAGCCAAAGGGAGGTAAGTTTCCTTTATAGAGGATTCGGACAAGGCGGTTCTAATGGTGTACTTTTTGTTTTGATCTGACTCTTTTTTTAGGAGTTGGGGGGTTTTATATTTCTTGACATTGGAGGTGATCGTCTCTTACTAGGTTGCTAGCTACCGCTGCAACCCGGATCATGTAAAACTAGAAAAAATTTTTTTAAGCCTGATGAAGATTTAACTAATGTGTCAAAAGTAAGGTTGCAAGTCGACGATTTTGTTTTGGCCTTATTATAATTGGTATGGTGTAATAATATGCATATGGCTCTTAAATCATACTTCTTTATGGTTCCATATGGTCTAGTGGCTGGGATAGTTAACTTTCACTTAACAGGCTCGGGTTCGATTCCACGCGTTGGAAAATTTTTAACTCTATAATCTTCGAACATTTGAACCTTTTATAATCTATAATGATGTATGATATAAATACTGTAATCTTAACTATAGTGAAGTTGCGTATGCAAGTTAGTATAGGGAAGAGTTCGATCTTTATTATATATTATGACGTCACTGCATCAAAAATATAGTTTTTATTGGAAAAATTTATTCTCTTTTAGAAATAATTTATTTTAGTTACAAAAGGTTTTTAACCCAATTAATTTCCTTTAAATGAGCTATTGAACAACCCTCTACGATGTTCCAGTGCCAAGCTATCTCTGGATACAAAAGAAAAAAGAAAAAAATATCCCGTTTGGGGAGAATAACGTGGTAAAAGTCAATTTTCTTGATTTTCAAGCCAATATATTTTCTTTGTTATTCAAGCCAAAGGGCGGTAAGTTTCCTTTATGGAGGATTTAAACAAGGCGGTTCTAATGGTGTACTTTTTGTTTTGATCTGACTCCTCTGTTAGGAACTACGGGTTTTTATATTTCTTAACATTGGACGTGATCGTCTCTTACTAGGTTGCTAGCTACCGCTGCAACCCGGATTTAGGAACTAGGGGTTTTTATATTTCTTATCATTGGACGTGATCGTCTCTTACTAGGTTGCTAGCTACCGCTGCAACCCGGATCATTTCTCTGGACGGAAAAGCCTTTTTTTTGAAACTGTTATCTAAGTTTTCCAGAACCGACGATGCTGGACCAGTCCGAATCCATCATAAAGGAGCTCAAAAAGTAACTTATCCACTATTGAAAGAAGTGGTCAGCCTCTCTGTTTTGAAGCTGAAAAGCCTGCTCGGGCCTTTTATATGTGTAGTATTATATACAGTCTTTTTAATGGTTTTTGGGATATTGACTGTAAATGGTTAGTAAATGGTTACCGCAAAGTGGCTTGAACTCACATCTTTCGAATTAGAAAGATAGGCTCTGAGCCACTGGGATGCGGTAACTGTGAATATAGAATGTATTATTGAACATGTGATTAATATTGAGCGATAGACATATTAGAGAAGAGCCGACACCTGTTTTCCCTTTTTCTGCAGATCCAATGTATGCAATGCTTTGTTATTCCAATAATCATCTTTTAATGTAACACACACAAAATGATGAATGACGTCATAATAGTTGGTTAAAACTATAAATGACGCTATGGTAAAACTTTATGATAACGTCAGTTACAACTGGAGTTCGTTCTACGCTATATGATTACAAACAGGAAAAAGCTTATTGCTTTTTCTCCTTTGAAATAGTAAAAGACGAGCCTAAAACAATCAAGTAGCTAACTAAGTCCAATGTATGCAATGGTTCTTTATTCCAATGATCGTCTTTTAACATTTATTTTTCTTCAGTTACTATGCGATAGACTTCGGTCCTTATTGTAATATAAATAAAACCATAATATTACTATATAATTAACTATAATTAAGTTCAGTATCTAATCCAGTATAGGCAAGAGTTCGTTCTTTATTATATTATTTTTAAATACAAAAGTGACTAGATGTTGCAATTTCCTTTAAAATGAGCTATTATACAGCTCTCTATGATTTTCCAGTGCCCAGCTAGCTGAGCAGAAAGAAAAAGCGGAAAGAAAAAAATATCCCGTTTGTGGAGAATAACGTGGTAAAAGTCAATTTTCTTGATTTTCAAGCCAATATATTTTCTTTGTTATTCAAGCCAAAGGGAGGTAAGTTTCCTTTATAGAGGATTCGGACAAGGCGGTTCTAATGGTGTACTTTTTGTTTTGATCTGACTCTTTTTTTAGGAGTTGGGGGGTTTTATATTTCTTGACATTGGAGGTGATCGTCTCTTACTAGGTTGCTAGCTACCGCTGCAACCCGGATAATAACAAAATTTAATTAGAGTTCGTTCTTTATTGTTATGTTAGCGTTGGACGTGATCGTCTCTTATTGTGATATTCATGAATGAGACCATTTACAGTTTTGACGTTTCTTATATAGTAATTATGACGTCACTCCATCAAAAATACAGTTTTTATTGGAAAAATTTATTCTCTTTTAGAAATAATTTATTTTAGTTACAAAAGGTTTTCAACCCAATTAATTTCCTTTAAAATGAGCTATTGAACAACCCTCTACGATGTTCCAGTGCCAAGCTATCTCTGGAAAAGAAAGAAAAAAAAAGAAAAAAATATCCCGTTTGGGGAGAATAACGTGGTAAAAGTCAATTTGCTTGATTTTCAAGCCAATATATTTCCCTTGCTGTTCAAGCCAAAGGGCGGTAAGTTTCCTTTATAGAGGTTTCGGACAAGGCGGTTCTAATGGTGTACTTTTTGTTTTGATCTGACTCCTTTTTTAGGAACTATGGGTTTTTATATTTCTTAACATTGGACGTGATCGTCTCTTACTAGGTTGCTAGCTACCGCTGCAACCCGGATTATAATTCCTTTAAAATGATCCATTACACAGCTATTTATTATGACCATGAACTGTTTGATTTAATACTTAAGTTACTATGGGTTCAGTTCGTTTCCTTATTGCAACAACCTGGACTATTTAAAATAAAATGTAACCTCGTATGACGTCACATATACCAAAGACATATTTTTCTTTTCCATGTTGCATCAGTTACTATAAGAAAGACTTTGGTCCTTATTGTAATAATTTTTCAATTTTAAGGTAATATCATAAAAATATAAAAATTTCGTTTGGTTACTTGGAATTTTGGTTACTATTGAGACGAGTGACTCTTACTATACAGTTCTTTACCATGAACTGTTTGATAAAAACCCTGATTACAAACAGGAAAAATCCTACGGATTTCTCTTACTTGGAATAGTACGAGACGAAGCTGAAAAAAATAGGCAGCTAACTAAGTCCAATATATGCAATGGGTTGGTATTCTAATGATCGTCTTTTAATATACTTCACTGCATTCACTAGAAAAGTTATCATTTACCATGGGCAACAGTTCGTTCTTTAATATAAACCGCTGCAACCTAGATATTCTTATTTCTTCTACTATGGGCTAAGGTTCGTTCTTCATGTAAAACCAGCAAAACATTTTTTAAGCCTGATGAAGATTTAACTAATGTGTCAAAAGTAAGGTTGCCTGTCGACTATTTTGTTTTGGCCTTATTATAATTGGTATGGTGAAATAATAATATGCATATGGCTCTTAAATCATACTTCTTTATGGTTCCATATGGTCTAGTGGCTAGGATAGTTAACTTTCACTTAACAGGCTCGGGTTCGATTCCCGGTGTGGGAAAATTTTAAACTCTATAATCTTCGAACATTTGAACCTTTTATAATTTATAATGATGTATAATATAAATACTGTAATCTTAACTATAGTGAAGTTGCGTATGCAAGTTAGCATATGGAAGAGTTCGATCTTTATTATAATTTTCTCAGGAGTTAGGGGTTTTTATATTTCTTAACATTGGACGTGATCGTCTCTTACTAGGTTGCTAGCTACCGCTGCAACCCGGACTATTGGAAATTACATAATCCCTATTTATGTTTCAGTTAACATGGGCAAGGTGTCGTTCTTTATTGTAATTGCTAGCTACCGCTGCAACCCGGATATCATTACAAACAGGAAAAAGCCTACGGCTTTTTCTTCTTTGAAATAGTAAGTGACGAAACTCAAGTAACTACCCCTGGAACCACCATTTATCAGTTACTATGGATGAGAGATCGTTCTTTACTGTATCACAAGACATCTTAGTAGCAATCCTTACGCGTGCTCGAGCTTTATTGCGTTTGGTGGCATTTTTATCTCTTTTAAATAAACTTTTCTTATATTTCAGGATGTTAGCTTTATTTTTTGTGTAGTAAAGTTTTCTATTAGTAGAAATTTGGATTGTTCTATTTTGATATTGTTTTTGGTTATTCTTTCTTTTTTTCCACTCGCGTGAGACCATATTTTTTCAAGATTTAAAATTATTAAGCACACAAAATCCCGTGTCGAGTATCTAAAACCTAGCATAAAACAAAACTAATTTTAAAATTTTCAGGTATTTATCTTGTTTGAATTACAAAATTAGTATTATTGGTTAGACACCATAAATATTTTTGCAGTTTAAATAATAAGTTTAGTGATTCTGGACTGAAAACTAAATAATTGCAATTATGAGACAATAATATGGAGATATGTACTTTACGGGTTACAGGATACAATAATAAATTTGAACTGAGATGAAAAAAAAATATCTTCCAGGAGACAAAAAGCAAAACTAATTTTAGAATTTTCATGTATTTTTGTTGTTTAAATTAAAAAATTACTATTACTGATTAGGCATCATAAATATTTTTGCAGTTTACATAATAGTTTTAGCGATTAAGCCAAAAAAGAAAATTTTGGTTCCAGGAGTTTCGGTTACTATTGAGACAAGTAGCTATTATTACTATAGAGTTCATTACATGGACTGTTTTATTGCTTCAAAATTCAAATATCTTTGAAAAGACTGCAGTATGAAAATACATCAAAAATGCAATTTTTTTGACAAAATTGATTCTACTTTAAAAAGTATTTTATTTTTAAATACAAAAGTGACTAGATGTTGCAATTTCCTTTAAAATGAGCTATTATACAGCTCTCTATGATTTTCCAGTGCCCAGCTAGCTGAGCAGAAAGAAAAAGCGGAAAGAAAAAATATCCCGTTTGTGGAGAATAACGTGGTAAAAGTCAATTTTCTTGATTTTCAAGCCAATATATTTTCTTTGTTATTCAAGCCAAAGGGAGGTAAGTTTCCTTTATAGAGGATTCGGACAAGGCGGTTCTAATGGTGTACTTTTTGTTTTGATCTGACTCTTTTTTTAGGAGTTGGGGGGTTTTATATTTCTTGACATTGGAGGTGATCGTCTCTTACTAGGTTGCTAGCTACCGCTGCAACCCGGATCATATACAATGGGCTGCAGTTCGTTTCTTAATGTAATAAAAATAATTTGTTTTAACTACAAAATATTTTAACCCCATTAATTTTCTTTAAAATGAGCCATTGAACAACTCTCTATGATGTTCCAGTGCTAAGCTGTCTGTTGAATTACTAACCTATACTATAATGAAGTGGCGTATAAAATTTAGTATAGGCAAGAGGTCGTTCTTTATTATAAAAATCCTGGTGGACGGTTGTTATTATATGTAGCTTACTTATACTACCATTTAGGTTTCTGCTGTAATTCTTTCTTTTCAAAATTAAATTAGTTACTATCGCCTAGAGTTAGTTCTTTACCACATAATAATAATTTGTTTTATAATAATAATTAATTTTGTTAATTACAAAAGGTTTCTATATACAGCAATTTCCTTTAAAATGAGCCATTACACAGCTCTTTACTATGACAACGAACCGTTTGATATAATACTTAAGTTACTATGGGTTAAACTTCGTTCCTTATTGTAATAAATTAAAAAACCACAGAAAATCAGGCAACTAAGCTATTCAATTACATGCTGTTGTTTGTTATTTACTAATTTTCAGATCGATCCTTTATGTATATACTACTTTTAATTAATATTTCAGTTACTATGAGCAAGTGTTCGTTCTTTATTATAACAGGAGACAAAAAGCAAAACTAATTTTAGAATTTTCATGTATTTTTGTTGTTTAAATTAAAAAATTACTATTACTGATTAGGCATCATAAATATTTTTGCAGTTTACATAATAATTTTAGCGATTAAGCCAAAAAAGAAAATTTTGGTTCCAGGAGTTTCGGTTACTATTGAGACAAGTAGCTATTATTACTATAGAGTTCATTACATGGACTGTTTTATTGCTTCAAAATTCAAATATCTTTGAAAAGACTGCAGTATGAAAATACATCAAAAATGCAATTTTTTTGACAAAATTGATTCTACTTTAAAAAGTATTTTATTTTTAAATACAAAAGTGACTAGATGTTGCAATTTCCTTTAAAATGAGCTATTATACAGCTCTCTATGATTTTCCAGTGCCCAGCTAGCTGAGCAGAAAGAAAAAGCGGAAAGAAAAAAATATCCCGTTTGTGGAGAATAACGTGGTAAAAGTCAATTTTCTTGATTTTCAAGCCAATATATTTTCTTTGTTATTCAAGCCAAAGGGAGGTAAGTTTCCTTTATAGAGGATTCGGACAAGGCGGTTCTAATGGTGTACTTTTTGTTTTGATCTGACTCTTTTTTTAGGAGTTGGGGGGTTTTATATTTCTTGACATTGGAGGTGATCGTCTCTTACTAGGTTGCTAGCTACCGCTGCAACCCGGATCATATACAATGGGCTGCAGTTCGTTTCTTAATGTAATAAAAATAATTTGTTTTAACTACAAAATATTTTAACCCCATTAATTTTCTTTAAAATGAGCCATTGAACAACTCTCTATGATGTTCCAGTGCTAAGCTGTCTGTTGAATTACTAACCTATACTATAATTAAGTTGTGTATAAAATTTAGTATAGGCAAGAGGTCGTTCTTTATTATAAAAATCCTGGTGGACGGTTGTTATTATATGTAGCTTACTTATACTACCATTTAGGTTTCTGCTGTAATTCTTTCTTTTCAAAATTAAATTAGTTACTATCGCCTAGAGTTAGTTCTTTACCACATAATAATAATTTGTTTTATAATAATAATTAATTTTGTTAATTACAAAAGGTTTCTATATACAGCAATTTCCTTTAAAATGAGCCATTACACAGCTCTTTACTATGACAACGAACCGTTTGATATAATACTTAAGTTACTATGGGTTAAACTTCGTTCCTTATTGTAATAAATTAAAAAACCACAGAAAATCAGGCAACTAAGCTATTCAATTACATGCTGTTGTTTGTTATTTACTAATTTTCAGATCGATCCTTTATGTATATACTACTTTTAATTAATATTTCAGTTACTATGAGCAAGTGTTCGTTCTTTATTATAACAGGAGACAAAAAGCAAAACTAATTTTAGAATTTTCATGTATTTTTGTTGTTTAAATTAAAAATTACTATTACTGATTAGGCATCATAAATATTTTTGCAGTTTACATAATAATTTTAGCGATTAAGCCAAAAAAGAAAATTTTGGTTCCAGGAGTTTCGGTTACTATTGAGACAAGTAGCTATTATTACTATAGAGTTCATTACATGGACTGTTTTATTGCTTCAAAATTCAAATATCTTTGAAAAGACTGCAGTATGAAAATACATCAAAAATGCAATTTTTTTGACAAAATTGATTCTACTTTAAAAAGTATTTTATTTTTAAATACAAAAGTGACTAGATGTTGCAATTTCCTTTAAAATGAGCTATTATACAGCTCTCTATGATTTTCCAGTGCCCAGCTAGCTGAGCAGAAAGAAAAAGCGGAAAGAAAAAAATATCCCGTTTGTGGAGAATAACGTGGTAAAAGTCAATTTTCTTGATTTTCAAGCCAATATATTTTCTTTGTTATTCAAGCCAAAGGGAGGTAAGTTTCCTTTATAGAGGATTCGGACAAGGCGGTTCTAATGGTGTACTTTTTGTTTTGATCTGACTCTTTTTTTAGGAGTTGGGGGGTTTTATATTTCTTGACATTGGAGGTGATCGTCTCTTACTAGGTTGCTAGCTACCGCTGCAACCCGGATAAAATTATGAAGATAATATGAATGAACCACAGTGTTCAGTTTCTTTGGAGTTGAGTTCGTTTTTTAACTATAAATACAAACAGGAAAAAGCCTACGGCTTTTTCTTCTTTTAAATAGTAAGAGACGAAACTCAAACAATCAAGTAGCTAACTAAGTCCAATGCATGGAATGGTTTGTTATTTCAGTGATCGTCTTTTAAAGTAAAAATATAAATACTGTAATCTTAACTATAGTGAAGTTGCGTATGCAAGTTAGTATAGGAAAGAGTTTGATCTTTATTATAATGAAAAGACATCAAAATGCAGTTTTTGGTGGAAAAATCCCGTTTAGTATACTGGAAACAAAGAAAAGAGAAAAAAAATACCCCGTTTAGGCAGAATGTTGTAGTAGCTGCCACTTTTCTTGATTTTTTAGTACTGATTTTTTAACTTGTGTGTAGCTTTCTTTGATCTAACCATTATGTATTCATGAATGAGACCATTTACAGTTTTGACGTTTCTTATATAGTAATTATGACGTCACTGCATTAAAAATACAGTTTTTATTGGAAAAATTTATTCTCTTTTAGAAATAATTTATTTTAGTTACTATAGATTTTTAACCCAATTAATTTCCTTTAAAATGAGCTATTGAACAACCCTCTACGATGTTCCAGTGCCAAGCTATCTCTGGATACAAAAAAGAAAAAAAAAAGAAAAAAATATCTCGTTTGGGGAGAATAACGTGGTTAAAGTCAATTTTCTCGATTTTCAAGCCAATATATTTCCCTTGCTGTTCAAGCCAAGGGACAGAAAGTTTCCTATACAGGGGTTTCGGACAAGGCGGTTCTAATGGTGTACTTTTTGTTTTGATCTGACTCCTGCTTTAGGAGCTATGGGTTTTTATATTTCTTAACATTGGACGTGATCGTCTCTTACTAGGTTGCTAGCTACCGCTGCAACCCGGATTTCTTAGCATTGGACTGATCGTCTCTTACTAGATTGCTAGCTACTGCTGCAACCCGGATTCACATATATATTATTTATGAGAGGCAACCTGGCCGAGTGGTCCAAGGCACTGGTGTTAGCCACCAGTCCTCTTCGGAGGCGTGGGTTCAAATCTTACCGCTGGTATACGATTATGTTTGAAAGACTGCAGTGTGAAAAGACATCGAAAATGCAGTTTTTGGTGGAAAAATTTATTCTCTTTTAGAAATAATTTATTTTAGTTACAAAAGGTTTTTAGCCCAATTAATTTCCTTTAAAATGAGCTATTGAACAACCCTCTACGATGTTCCAGTGCCAAGCTATCTCTGGAAACAAAGAAAAAAAGAAAAAAAGAAAAAAATATCCCGTTTAGGAAGAATGTTGTAGTAGCTGCCACTTTTCTTGATTTTCAAGCCAATATATTTCCCTTGCTGTTCAAGCCAAGGGACAGAAAGTTTACTATACAGGGGTTTCGGACAAGGCGGTTCTAATGGTGTACTTTTTGTTTTGATCTGACTCCTGTTTTAGGAACTATGGGTTTTTATATTTCTTAACATTGGACGTGATCGTCTCTTACTAGGTTGCTAGCTACCGCTGCAACCCGGATTTCTTTAAAATGAGCTATTTAACAACTCTCTACGATGTTCCAGTGCCATGCTATCTGTTGAATTACTAACCTATACTATAATTAAGTGGCGTATAAAATTTAGTATAGGCAAGAGGTCGTTCTTTATTATAAAAAGATTAAAACTATTGTTCAGACACCATAAATATTTTTGCAGTTTATAACTTTAGCGATTCTGAACTAAGAACGAAAATAAAATAAAAATTAATTTTTTCAATTTTTACGTCACGATTAGCCAACCTTGTGCATGGATTGGAGTGGGACTATGTAATTCTTGTGATGTCAGCTGAGATTTTAAATTGTCAGGAAAACCAGATTCTTCGAATGACATGATTGGATGAGGGACGTCTACTCCTTCAACTAGAATTTCTTTAGAATCACGATAGCTGTCAACTTATTTTTTGGATCTTTTTACGACAGTAGGATGGGGACTATAGAAATTCTTTTGTAATGGCTGTCGTTGGTAAGTACCATCACGTCCTTGGTTTGAAAAATTACCACCTGAATTTTTAGACCCCTCGAACTTCGTTGTGTTCAGGATTACGACGAAAGTATTGGTTGGGATTACCATCTCGTCTTATACTGTATTGGTTGGAGTCACTGGCAAACTTGCTGCTAAGATTGTTTAATCTTTTTTCGCGTGCTTCTTAGCGACCAGTATCCTGTTCTCGTGTAGGCTTGTAAAAAGTTCCATTGGAGTTTCGAAATCCTTCAAACCTGTCGTTGTGAGTAATATGATGGCGAGGTAAGCATTCTGTCGTGCCACCTGCTTGTCTTCGATTTAAATAGCTTGAGTGCATGTTTCTATAACTATTATGGATCTTAATAAAGACCAGTGGTGGGGACTTTTAATACATTGTCTTTAAATATAACTGTACAGGCATATACTGTAGTTAAGTGGCATATGCAAGTTAGAATAGGCAACAGTTTGTTCCTTATACTACTGACTAATAATAGCTCTGCATAGTCCCCGTTTATGATTAACTAGACTGATCATTTGTATAACATACCGCAGACAAGCAACTCTCAAAAGACATTTGCTTCAAGTCATCTTGTCAATAGATTATTTCAGTTAATTTTGTCGTTCTTTACTATAAACTACATTAGATCCTCTTGACTGGCATCGATCTTTTATGTATTGTTCTGTATTAGGTTTCAGCCATCTCTACAGCCATGATACTGATGGAAATTACATAATCCCTATTTATGTTTCAGTTATCATTGGCTAGGTGTCGTTCTTTATTGTAAAATAAACTGATTACAAACAGGAAAAAGCCTAAGGCTTTTTCTTCTTTGAAATAGTAAGAGACGAACCTCAAACAATCAAGTAGCTAACTAATTCCAATGTATGCAATTGTTTGTTATTCCAATGATCGTCTTTTAATGTAAAACCTCAAACAATCAAGTAGCTAACTAAGTCCAAATTATGCAATAGTTTGTTATTCCAATGATCGTCTCTTAATATAATCTTCTTTTAAAGAAGGAAAAGCCAATCGTTTAATATTGAACCCTTACTACAGGTGGATTTGAACTCGCAAACCTCGAATCATGAGGCACACTTTCATCCATTGTGCTGTAGTAAGGTATTCATTGATTTGATTTTTCCACAAATCTGTGTATATACGGATAAATAGATTTTGATAAACGTATTCTAACGGCTATACTAACTTGACTATGCCAGTTAGTATAGCCAAGAGTTATTTTATCATTATAATGACTTCATATACACTATACCTCTTTTTCTTTTCTCTGTTGTACTATGAGATAGACTTCGTTCCTTACTGTAAATAATAACAAAATTTAATTAGAGTTCGTTCTTTATTGTTATGTTAGCATTGGACGTGATCGTCTCTTATTGTGATATTCATGAATGAGACCATTTACAGTTTTGACGTTTCTTATATAGTAATTATGACGTCACTGCATCAAAAATGCAGTTTTTATTGGAAAAATTTATTCTCTTTTAGAAATAATTTATTTTAGTTACAAAAGGTTTTTAACCCAATTAATTTCCTTTAAAATGAGCTATTGAACAACCCTCTACGATGTTCCAGTGCCAAGCTATCTCTGGATACAAAGAAAAAAAAAAGAAAAAAATATCTCGTTTGGGGAGAATAACGTGGTAAAAGTCAATTTGCTTGATTTTCAAGCCAATATATTTCCCTTGCTGTTCAAGCCAAGGGACAGAAAGTTTCCTATACAGGGGTTTCGGACAAGGCGATTCTAATGGTGTACTTTTTGTTTTGATCTGACTCCTGCTTTAGGAGCTATGGGTTTTTATATTTCTTAACATTGGACGTGATCGTCTCTTACTAGGTTGCTAGCTACCGCTGCAACCCGGAAATCGTTCCAGATGTGATAATGCGAAATTTATCCGGCGAACATTTTTTTTAACTTGGATTTACAGCGTACCCCCTTAAATATCGTAAATATCGATTAGTTCAATATGTTGTCCCCTATTTTTTTTCGATATAATTAATAGTTTTTAGCTTTTTCCAAAATCCGCCATTCCCTTTTTCGTTTCGTCCAGAATTTGAAGGAAATCTTTTGGGAAACGGATATTTTGACAAGAGCTTTTTTAATTTTTCTAGTTTTTAATCTTTAAAATAGTATCTTGAACTACTTGGAGGCCCAAAAAAAGTGTAGAAACGAGTTTTCAGTTTTCGATTCCTCCTCAAAACTTACTGTGTGTACTATAATTTTTTACAAACTACTCAAGATAAAAATGCTGGAACTACACCCCTGATTGGCTTAAGAAAACGTGACGGTTCTCCTCAAAAGGTTTAATGAATGAACCTCAAGCACAGTTCTTAACATGGAAGTAAAGGAAAGCAATTTCGCTTTTTCTCATAATTTTTCTTCAACTCTTCTCCGTTCATTTTATTTTGAGGGGGGGGGGGCAAATTAACGAAAAATTATTTGTCAAAGAAAATGCAAAACAACTTTATGTCGAAATCTGGGGCAGGGGTAAAGAACTATGAAAAATCCCCCCAAACTCCCTGAAATCACCCATAAAAAGAGGGAATAATTTCTAGGGAGGTTCTCCCTGAAAACCCTTGCCCCCATCCCCACTGCAGAAAATTATTTACATTGGAAAACTGCCCCCTTTAAAATTTTCCCCAAATGTAACATTGAGCAGACAAAGAAAAATTAAGACCATTAAAATAAGAAATAATAAATTAATGATAACGAAAAAATAATGAAGAAAAATACTATAAAATTCAGGAAAAAGCCTTTGACTTTTTCTCATTGGAATATAAAAGACGAACCACGAGGAACAAAGCAGTAAAGTCTATGGTAGCGAATTTACTATGGGTAAAGTTCGTTCTTTACTATAATTATACTGAACTGTATCGGTCCTTTATGTATTTAATGTAATAACCAATGATTGTCTTTTATTGTAAATTTTTTAGGAACTATGGGTTTTTATATTTCTTAACATTGGACGTGATCGTCTCTTACTAGGTTGCTAGCTACCGCTGCAACCCGGAAATATAAATACTGTAATCTTAACTATAGTGAAGTTGCGTATGCAAGTTAGTATAGGGAAGAGTTCGTTCTTTACTGTAAAATATGAATGATCCACAGTGTTCAGTTTCTTTGGACTTGAGTTCGTTTTTTAACTATAAATACAAACAGGAAAAAGCCTACGGCTTTTTCTTCTTTTAAATAGTAAGAGACGAAACTCAAACAATCAAGTAGCTAACTAAGTCCAATGTATGGAATGGTTTGTTATTTCAGTGATCGTCTTTTAATGTAAATTAATTACAAAATATTTTAACCCCTTTAATTTTATTTAAAATGAGCCATTGAACAACTCTCTATGATGTTCCAGTGCTAAGCTATCTGTTGAACTACTAACCTATACTATAATTAAGTGGCGTATAAAATTTAGTATAGGCAAGAGGTCGTTCTTTATTATAAAAAATTTTTTTAACCCCATTAATTTGCTTTAAAATAAGCCATTAAACAACTCTCTACGATGCTCAAGTGCCAAGCTATCTGTGGAATTACTAACCTATACTATAATTAAGTGGCGTATAAAATTTAGTATAGGCAAGAGGTCGTTCTTTATTATAATGAATACCTTTGTTTTGCTCTCTCAATTATTACTTCTCGATATGCCTGGTCGGTTGAATACCTTTGTTTTTTTCTTTTCAAGATACTATCTCTGTTGTTTGTGTAGTACTGTTTTTTCAATATCCGTGCAGCTTGCTTGATTGAAACCATTATGTAATTATGAATGTGAACTTTTACAGTTCTGACGCTTCTTATATAGTAATTATGACGTCACAGCGTAATGATTTTATTGACGTCATAGCGCAATGATATTATTTCATGACGTCTTCAGAAACAACAATATAATTTCGTGTTTGTCTATTCACATCATAGCTCTAACAAAATTTAATTAGAGTTCGTTCTTTATTGTTATGTTTGGACGTGATCGTCTCTTATTGTGATATTCATGAATGAGACCATTTACAGTTTTGACGTTTCTTATATAGTAATTATGACGTCACTGCATCAAAAATACAGTTTTTATTGGAAAAATTTATTCTCTTTTAGAAATAATTTATTTTAGTTACAAAAGGTTTTTAACCCAATTAATTTCCTTTAAAATGAGCTATTGAACAACCCTCTACGATGTTCCAGTGCCAAGCTATCTCTGGATACAAAAAAAGAAAAAAAAAAATATCCCGTTTGGGGAGAATAACGTGGTAAAAGTCAATTTGCTTGATTTTCAAGCCAATATATTTCCCTTTCTGTTCAAGCCAAGGGACAGAAAGTTTCCTATACAGGGGTTTCGGACAAGGCGGTTCTAATGGTGTACTTTTTGTTTTGATCTGACTCCTTTTTTAGGAACTATGGGTTTTTATATTTCTTAACATTGGACGTGATCGTCTCTTACTAGGTTGCTAGCTACCGCTGCAACCCGGATTAGCCACCAGTCTCTTCGGAGGCGTGGGTTCAAATCTTACCGCTGGTATACGATTATGTTTGAAAGACTGCAGTGTGAAAAGACATCAAAAATGCAGTTTTTGGTGGAAAAATTTATTCTCTTTTAGAAATAATTTATTTTAGTTACTATAGATTTTTAACCCAATTAATTTCCTTTAAAATGAGCTATTGAACAACCCTCTACGATGTTCCAGTGCCAAGCTATCTGTGGAAAAGAAAAAGAAAAAAGAAAAAAATATCCCGTTTGTGGAGAATAACGTGGTAAAAGTCTATTTTCTTGATTTTCAAGCCAATATATTTTCTTTGTTATTCAAGCCAAAGGGCGGTAAGTTTTCTTTATAGAGGATTCGGACAAGGTGGTTCTAATGGTGTACTTTTTGTTTTGATCTGACTCTTTTTTTAGGAGTTGGGGGGTCTTATATTTCTTAACATTGGAGGTGATCGTCTCTTACTAGGTTGCTAGCTACCGCTGCAACCCGGATACTATGGGCTGAAGTTCGTTCTTTACTGTAAATTATGTAAGTTTCTAGCTACCGCTGCAACCCGGATAATAAACTGATTACAAACAGGAAAAAGCCTAAGGCTTTTTCTTCTTTGAAATAGTAAGAGACGAACCTCAAACAATCAAGTAGCTAACTAATTCCAATGTATGCAATTGTTTGTTATTCCAATGATCGTCTTTTAATGTAATTAGCCACCAGTCTCTTCGGAGGCGTGGGTTCAAATCTTACCGCTGGTATACGATTATGTTTGAAAGACTGCAGTGTGAAAAGACATCAAAAATGCAGTTTTTGGTGGAAAAATTTATTCTCTTTTAGAAATAATTTATTTTAGTTACTAAAGGTTTTTAACCCAATTAATTTCCTTTAAAATGAGCTATTGAACAACCCTATACGATGTTCCAGTGCCAAGCTATCTGTGGAAAAGAAAAAGAAAAAAGAAAAAAATATCCCGTTTGTGGAGAATAACGTGGTAAAAGTCTATTTTCTTAATTTTCAAGCCAATATATTTTCTTTGTTATTCAAGCCAAAGGGCGGTAAGTTTTCTTTATAGAGGATTCGGACAAGGCGGTTCTAATGGTGTACTTTTTGTTTTGATCTGACTCTTTTTTTAGGAGTTGGGGGGTTTTATATTTCTTAACATTGGAGGTGATCGTCTCTTACTAGGTTGCTAGCTACCGCTGCAACCCGGATACTTACTTACTTACTTATCGCTGTTTGTCATGCGGAAGACCTGGGTTCGATTTCCCGTCAGAAATTTTTTTTAATATATTGAATTTAAAGTAGTATCTCTTAAATTTACAATTTAAAAAAGAAACTCAGTTTCCCTACCTTTTAGCTAAATATAATAACTTTAATATAAATTAATAAAGGCAAGAGGTAGTTCTTTATTGTAATTATTTTCAAGTTAACATTGGCTAGATGTCATTCTTTATTATAAAACCTCAAACAATCAAGTTGCTAACTAATTCCAGTGTATGCAATTGTTTGTTATTTACTATAGGCAAGAGGTCGTTCTTTATTATAATATATACCCAGAACTGTTTGATATACAGTAATCGTCCTTTAATGTAATGATTCAATTAAGTCTCGATTAGGTGACTAGACAGAAACTGAAGAAGTCAAACCCAAAACCATGCAGAGATTGCCTATGGGTTTAATTCAAAATAGTTTTGATCATTTTTATGTGTTATAGGTGATAGTATTTTTATGTGTTATAATTATTAGTATTTTATGTCTTATAGTTGCTATTATTTTATGTTATGTAGAATTTTGAAAGCAAGAAATATATTCTGTTCTAGAATTTATAGTTGTTATTGTTTTATAGTTGCTAGTATTTCTCTGTGCTACAGTTGTTAGCATTGTTGTGTGTTATAGCTGTTTGCATTGTTATGTGTTATAGTTGTTAGCATTTTTATACGTAAAAGTTGCTAGCATTTTAATTTGTTACAGACATTGGCCTTTTTGTATGTTATAGTTGTGAGTATTTTATTTGTTATAGCTGATGGCAATTTTATGCAGTATAGTTTTTAGCATGTTTATGTTGTTTAGAATTTCAAAAGCAATGAAGAAACTCTGATATAGGAGTTATAGGTGTTACAGTATTATAGTTGTTAGGACTTTTATGTGCTATAGTTGTTAGCAATGTTATGAGTTATATTTGTTAGCATTTTTATGTGCTATAGTTGTTAGCATTTTTATGTGCTATAATTGATTGCGTTTTAATTTTTTATGGTTGTTAGTATTTTATATGTGAAAGTTGTTATTATTTTTATTATTTTTACGTGTTATAGTTGTTAACATTTTGATGTGTTATATATGGACGAATGGATGATAGACTTATCTATAAACAAGTGAAATGAGATGTTTTTTTTATACAATCCTAAAATGGGCTTATGCCGGATTTGCCTCTCATTCACTCGGACTATCTGTCTTGGCTTTTTCTACAATTAGCCATGGCTTGATGCCCCCAACTTCTTGATTTAAATTTAAAATGAATGGACAACATTTCTTTTGGATATTACTATGAAGCTTTGCCAAAGCATTTCTAGCCGACTTTTCAACAGCATCCGCTCTTTCAAAGAGAATTTTAATCTGTAATTTTGAATACTTTTCTTGATCCTGGTAAAACATGCGTAAAATGTTTCTCAATTTACGAAGATCAGCCTGCATTTTTGCCATCTTTTTGTATTTCTGAATGTAATTTTTCCCTTTGTCCTTATGCGTTCTTCGGTACAACCTCGCAGAGAATTTAATTTTTTCATTATAGATTTTGTCACCCCAGTATCTACCCATTATTCTTGTAGCAACTTTTTTCTTATATATTTTTCGGTAATCTTCATCATTGTGATAACGCTCCTTGATCTTTTGTTTGGCTGTCTCAATTTTTACTTCTCCATACACCTGGACGGTTGAATACCTTTGCTTTTGGTTTTTCTTATATTTGATGCGGTAATCTTCATCATTGTGATAACTCTCCTTGAACTTTTTGTTTGGCTGTCTCAATTTTTGCATGTCTATAATCTTCATCATTTTGATAACACATCTTGCTGTTTTGTTTTGCTCTCTCAATTATTACTTCTCGATACGCCTGGTCGGTTGAATACCTTTGCTTTTTTCTTTTCAAGTTACTATCTCTGTTGTCTGTGTAGTACTGTTTTTTTTAACTTGCGTGCAGCTTGCTTTGATCTAACCATTATCTAATTAACGAATGAGACCATTTACATCTTTGTCGTTCTTAAGTAGTAATTATGACGTCACGGCGTAATGATTTTATTGACGTCATGGCGCAATGATATTATTTCATGACGTCTTCAGAAACCACAATATAATTTCGTGTTTTTCTATTCACGTCATAGCTCTAATATAAAACTATGATGACATTCATTATTTATCTAGTAGGGTTTCAGACAAGGTAGTTCTAATGATGTACTTTTGTTTTGATCTGACTCTATTTTTAGGAGTTTTGGGTTTTTATATTTCTTAGCATTGGACTGATCGTCTCTTACTAGGTTGCTAGCTACTGCTGCAACCCAAATTCACATATATATTATTTATGAGAGGCAGCCTGGCCGAGTGGTCCAAGGCACTGGTGCTAGCCACCAGTCTCTTCGGAGGCGTGGGTTCAAATCTTACCGCTGGTATACGATTATGTTTGAAAGACTGCAGTGTGAAAAGACATCAAAAATGCAGTTTTTGGTGGAAAAATTTATTCTCTTTTAGAAATAATTTATTTTAGTTACTATAGATTTTTAACCCAATTAATTTCCTTTAAAATGAGCTATTGAACAACTCTCTACGATGTTCCAGTGCCAAGCTATCTCTGGATACAAAAGAAAAGAGAAAAAAAAATATCCCGTTTAGGCAGAATGTTGCAGTAGCTGCCACTTTTCTTGATTTTCAAGCCAATATATTTCCCTTGCTGTTCAAGCCAAGGGACTGAAAGTTTCCAATACAGGGGTTTCGGACAAGGCGGTTCTAATGGTTTACTTTTGAATTTGATCTGACTCCTTTGTTAGGAACTATGGGTTTTTATATTTCTTAACATTGGACGAACTGTAATAACTGTAATATGTGTATAACTGTAATAAAAATTGACAAACACCATTTATGATGAGCTATATCGGTCCTTTATGTAATAATATATAAAATTTAGTATAGGTAAGAGGTCGTTCCTTATTATAATTCTAATGATGTACTTTTGTTTTGATCTGACTCTATTTTTAGGAGTTTTGTTATATTTCTTAGCATTGGACTGATCATCTCTTACTAGGTTGCTAGCTACTGCTGCAACCCAAATTCACATATATATTTATTTATGAGAGGCAGCCTGGCCGAGTAGTCCAAGGCACTGGTGTTAGCCACCAGTCTCTTCGGAGGCGTGGGTTCAAATCTTACCGCTGGTATACGATTATGTTTGAAAGACTGGAGTGTGAAAAGACATCGAAAATGCAGTTTTTGGTGGAAAAATTTATTCTCTTTTAGAAATAATTTATTTTAGTTACAAAAGGTTTTTAACCCAAATAATTTACTTTAAAATGAGCTATTGAACAACCCTCTACGATGTTCCAGTGCCAAGCTATCTGTGGAAAAGAAAAAAAAAGAAAAAAGAAAAAAATATCCCGTTTGGGGAGAATAACGTGGTTAAAGTCAATTTTCTTGATTTTCAAGCCAATATATTTCCCTTGCTGTTCAAGCCAAGGGACAGAAAGTTTCCTATACAGGGGTTTCGGACAAGGCGGTTCTAATGGTGTACTTTTTGTTTTGATCTGACTCCTTTTTTAGGAACTATGGGTTTTTATATTTCTTAACATTGGACGTGATCGTCTCTTACTAGGTTGCTAGCTACCGCTGCAACCCGGATCAAGCCAATATATTTTCTTTGTTATTCAAGCCAAAGGGCGGTATGTTTTCTTTGTAGGAGTTTCGGACAAGGCGGTTCTAATGGTGTACTTTTTGTTTTGATCTGACTCTTTTTGTAGGATTTAGGGGTTTTTATATTTCTTAACATTGGACGTGATCGTCTCTTACTAGGTTGCTAGCTACCGCTGCAACCCGGAAAAACCAATACTATAGTTAAGTGGCCTGTAAAATTTAGTATAGGCAAAAAGTCGTTCTTTGTTATAACTTATCGATACGCCTGGTCGGTTGAATACCTTTGCTTTTTCTTTTCAAGATACTATCTCTGTTGTTTGTGTAGTACTGTTTTTTTAACTTGCGTGTAGCTTGCTTTGATCTAACCATTATCTAATTATGAATGAGAACATTTACAGTTTTGACGCTTCTTATATTGTAACGTATTGACAAGAAACCATTTATGATGAGCTATATCGGTCCTTTATGTAATACTATGGGCTGGAAGTTTGTTCTTTACTGTAATTTTTATTCCAATGATCGTCTTTTAATGTAATTTAGCTGCCTCCTAGCTAAATATAATAATTCTAATAAAAATTAATATAGGCAAGATGTTGTTCTTTATTATAATTTTTTTTCTGGGTTTAATTAAAAAATGAAAATTTCTGATGAGACACCATAATTATTTTTGCATTTTGCAGTTAGATAAAATTATTTAGTTTAAATTTTTCAGGAATTAATCTAGTTTTATTTGACAAAAAAGATCTTTTACAAGGAATCAGGCAGCTAACAAAGTCCAACATATGCGATGGTAAGTTCTTTGAATGATCGTCTTTTCATGTAATTTTAAAAATAATTTATTTTACAATTACAAAAGGTGTTTAACCCCATTAATTTTCTTTAAAATGAGCCATTAAACAACTCTCTACGATGTTCCATTGCCAAGCTATCTGTGGAATTACTAACCTATACTATAATTAAGTGGCGTATAAAATTTAATATAGGCAAAAGGTGGTTCTTTATTATAGATCCTTTATGTAAGTTTCTAGCTACCGCTGCAACCCGGATAATAAACTGATTACAAACAGGAAAAAGCCTAAGGCTTTTTCTTCTTTGAAATAGTAAGAGACGAACCTCAAACAATCAAGTAGCTAACTAATTCCAATGTATGCAATTGTTTGTTATTCCAATGATCGTCTTTTAATGTAATTAGCCACCAGTCTCTTCGGAGGCGTGGGTTCAAATCTTACCGCTGGTATACGATTATGTTTGAAAGACTGCAGTGTGAAAAGACATCAAAAATGCAGTTTTTGGTGGAAAAATTTATTCTCTTTTAGAAATAATTTATTTTAGTTACAAAAGGTTTTTAACCCAATTAATTTCCTTTAAAATGAGCTATTGAACAACCCTCTACGATGTTCCAGTGCCAAGCTATCTCTGGAAACAAAGAAAAAAAGAAAAAAAGAAAAAAATATCCCGTTTGTGGAGAATAACGTGGTAAAAGTCTATTTTCTTGATTTTCAAGCCAATATATTTTCTTTGTTATTCAAGCCAAAGGGCGGTAAGTTTTCTTTATAGAGGATTCGGACAAGGTGGTTCTAATGGTGTACTTTTTGTTTTGATCTGACTCTTTTTTTAGGAGTTGGGGGGTTTTATATTTCTTAACATTGGAGGTGATCGTCTCTTACTAGGTTGCTAGCTACCGCTGCAACCCGGATTCAAGCCAATATATTTCCCATATTCGTAAAAAAACTGACTCTATTTTAAAAATAATTTGCTTTAATTACAAAAAATGTTCAACCTCATTAATTTCCTTTAAAATGAGCCATTGAACAACTCTCTACGATGTTCCAGTGCCAAGCTATCTGTGGAATTAGCTATCTGTGTATCAAAAATACAGTTTTTAGTGGAAAAATTTATCCTGTTTTAATTTGTTGAATGTTTTTATGTCACGTATCAAGTATCAAGAGCCCAACAAAAAATTAAACTAATTTTTAAATTTTCAGGTATTTTTCTAGTCTAAATTAAAAGATTAAAACTATTGCTCAGACACCAAAAATATTTTTGCAGTTTATAACTTTAGCGATTCTGAACTAAAATTCTTTATTATAATTCAAGCCAATATATTTCCCATATTCGTAAAAAAACTGACTCTATTTTAAAAATAATTTGCTTTAATTACAAAAAATGTTCAACCTCATTAATTTCCTTTAAAATGAGCCATTGAACAACTCTCTACGATGTTCCAGTGCCAAGCTATCTGTGGAATTAGCTATCTGTGTATCAAAAATACAGTTTTTAGTGGAAAAATTTATCCTGTTTTAATTTGTTGAATGTTTTTATGTCACGTATCAAGTATCAAGAGCCCAACAAAAAATTAAACTAATTTTTAAATTTTCAGGTATTTTTCTAGTCTAAATTAAAAGATTAAAACTATTTCTCAGACACCAAAAATATTTTTGCAGTTTATAACTTTAGCGATTCTGAACTAAAAACGAAAATAAAATAAAAATTAATTTTTTCAATTTTTACGTCACGTCGCTAATTAAGTCATATATGGTTATTAGTACACAATAGGTTTTAGATATTACGTCATGTCACTTATTACGTCATATATGGTTATTAGCAGATAATCGGTAAAATATTCGTTCTTTATTACAATTTTTGCGAAGCATATTTTTTAAAAGCAAAAAAAACATAGTTTTTCGAATTTCGAAAACTAGCACCCCCGGCCGAGTATATAACTCCCATATTCGTAATCAGCGCTATCGATTACCCCATATTCCGTTGTCAAACCTTCTGTTGCTCACTGATCACCCCCTGTCACATTTTTGGTGAGTGGCTCCCTGACTATTAATACAGGGGTTTCGGACAAGGCGGTTCTAATGGTGTACTTTTGAATTTGATCTGACTCCTTTGTTAGGAACTATGGGTTTTTATATTTCTTAACATTGGACGTGATCGTCTCTTACTAGGTTACTAGCTACCGCTGCAACCTGGAAAAACTAGCAAAACATTTTTTAAGCCTGATGAAGATTTAACTAATGTGTCAAAAGTAAGGTTGCAAGTCGACGATTTTGTTTTGGCCTTATTATAATTAGTATGGTGAAATAATAATATGCATATGGCTCTTAAATCATACTTCTTAATGGTTCCATATGGTCTAGTGGCTAGGATAGTTAACTTTCACTTAACAGGCTCGGGTTCGATTCCCGGTGTGGGAAAATTTTTAACTCTATAATCTTCGAACATTTGAACCTTTTATAATTTATAATGATGTATAATATAAATACTGTAATCTTAACTATAGTGAAGTTGCGTATGCAAGTTAGTATAGGGAAGAGTTCGATCTTTATTATAAATTGCTAGCTACCGCTGCAACCCGGATCCAGTGCCAAGCTATCTGTGGAATTACTAACCTATACTATAATTCAGTGGCATATAAAATTTAGTATAGGCATGAGGTCGTTCTTTATTATAATTAACATTGGAAGTGATCGTCTCTTACTAGGCTGTTAGCTACCACTGCAACCCGGATATTCAGCTATCAATATATCATATTTATAGTATTGATCCTTTATGTATTATATTTCTTAACATTGGACGTGATCGTCTCTTACTAGGTTGCTAGCTATCAGTTACTATGGGCGAGAGATCGTTCTTTACTGTAAAAAATTACATAATCCCTATTTATGTTTTAGTTAACATGGGCAAGGTGTCGTTCTTTATTGTATAACCCAATTAATTTCCTTTAAAATGAGCTATTGAACAACCCTCTACGATGTTCCAGTGCCAAGCTATCTCTGGATACAAAAAAAGAAAAAAAAAGAAAAAAAAAGAAAAAAATATCCCGTTTAGGCAGAATGTTGTAGTAGCTGCCACTTTTCTTGATTTTCAAGCCAATATATTTCCCTTGCTGTTCAAGCCAAGGGACAGAAATTTTACTATGCAGGGGTTTCGGACAAGGCGGTTCTAATGGTGTACTTTTTGTTTTGATCTGACTCTTTTTTTTAAGAACTATGGGTTTTTATATTTCTTAACATTGGACGTGATCGTCTCTTACTAGGTTGCTAGCTACCGCTGCAACCCGGATTATTGTAATTTTAATGTAACATATCAGTTACTATGGGAGAGAGATCGTTCTTTACTGTAAAAAATTTAAAAAAGAAACTTGTTTATTTACATTCTAGCTAAAATAATGAAGATAATATTAATGAACCACAGTGTTCAGTTTCTTTGGACTTGAGTTCGTTTTTTAACTATAAATACAAACAGGAAAAAGCCTACGGCTTTTTCTTCTTTTAAATAGTAAGAGACGAAACTCAAACAATCAAGTAGCTAACTAAGTCCAATGTATGGAATGGTTTGTTACTTCATAAAAAAAATATAAATACTGTAATCTTAACTATAGTAAAGTTGCGTATGCAAGTTAGTATAGGGAAGAGTTTGATCTTTATTATATACTGGAAACAAAGAAAAGAGAAAAAAAATACCCCGTTTAGGCAGAATGTTGTAGTAGCTGCCACTTTTCTTGATTTTTTAGTACTGATTTTTTAACTTGTGTGTAGCTTGCTTTGATCTAACCATTATGTATTCATGAATGAGACCATTTACAGTTTTGACGTTTCTTATATAGTAATTATGACGTCACTGCATTAAAAATACAGTTTTTATTGGAAAAATTTATTCTCTTTTAGAAATAATTTATTTTAGTTACTATAGATTTTTAACCCAATTAATTTCCTTTAAAATGAGCTATTGAACAACCCTCTACGATGTTCCAGTGCCAAGCTATCTCTGGATACAAAAAAGAAAAAAAAAAGAAAAAAATATCTCGTTTGGGGAGAATAACGTGGTTAAAGTCAATTTTCTCGATTTTCAAGCCAATATATTTCCCTTGCTGTTCAAGCCAAGGGACAGAAAGTTTCCTATACAGGGGTTTCGGACAAGGCGGTTCTAATGGTGTACTTTTTGTTTTGATCTGACTCCTGCTTTAGGAGCTATGGGTTTTTATATTTCTTAACATTGGACGTGATCGTCTCTTACTAGGTTGCTAGCTACCGCTGCAACCCGGATTCTCGATACGCCTGGTCGGTTGAATACCTTTGCTTTTTTCTTTTCAAGATACTATCTCTGTTGTTTGTGTAGTACTGTTTTTTCAATTTGCGTGCAGCTTGCTTGATTGAAACCATTATGTAATTATGAATGAGAACATTTACAGTTCTGACGCTTCTTATATAGTAATTATGACGTCACGGCGTAATGATTTTATTGACGTCATAGCGCAATGATATTATTTCATGACGTCTTCAGAAACAACAATATAATTTTGTGTTTTTCTATTCACGTCATAGCTCTAATATAAAACTATGACGACATTCAATATTTATCTAGTAGGGTTTAAGACAAGGTAATTCTAATGGTGTACTTTTGTTTTGATTTGACTCTATTTTTAGGAGTTTTGTTACATTTCTTAGCATTGGACTGATCGTCTCTTACTAGATTGCTAGCTACTGCTGCAACCCAGATTCACATATATAGTTATTTATGAGAGGCAATCTGGCCGAGTGGTCCAAGGCAATGGTGTTAGCCACCAGTCTCTTCGGAGGCGTGGGTTCAAATCTTACCGCTGGTATACGATTATGTTAGAAAGACTGCAGTGTGAAAAGACATCGAAAATGCAGTTTTTGGTGGAAAAATTTATTCTCTTTTAGATATAATTTATTTTAGTTACAGAACGTTTTTAACCCAATTAATTTCCTTTAAAATGAGCTATTGAACAACCCTCTACGATGTTCCAGTGCCAAGCTATCTCTGGAAACAAAGAAAAGAGAAAAGAGAAAAAATATCCCGTTTAGGCAGAATGTTGTAGTAGCTGCCACTTTTCTTGATTTTCAAGCCAATATATTTCCCTTGCTGTTCAAGCCAAGGGACAGAAAGTTTTCTATACAGGGGTTTCAGACAAGGCGGTTCTAATGGTGTACTTTTTGTTTTGATCTGACTCCTCTGTTAGGAACTATGGGTTTTTATATTTCTTAACATTGGACGTGATCGTCTCTTACTAGGTTGCTAGCTACCGCTGCAACCCGGAAAGACATCAAAAATGCAGTTTTTGGTGGAAAAATTTAATCTCTTTTAGAAATAATTTATTTTAGTTACTATAGATTTTTAACCCAATTAATTTCCTTTAAAATGAGCTATTGAACAACCCTCTACGATGTTTCAGTGCCAAGCTATCTGTGGAAAAGAAAAAAGAAAAGAGAAAAAAATATCACGTTTGGGGAGAATAACGTGGTTAAAGTCAATTTTCTTGATTTTCAAGCCAATATATTTCCCTTGCTGTTCAAGCCAAGGGACAGAAAGTTTCCTATACAGGGGTTTCGGACAAGGCGGTTCTAATGGTGTACTTTTTGTTTTGATCTGACTCCTTTGTTAGGAACTATGGGTTTTTATATTTCTTAACATTGGACGTGATCGTCTCTTACTAGGTTGCTAGCTACCGCTGCAACCGGGATTCTAAACAAAACTTCTATTAATAACTACTTCACCAGATCTTCTTGATTGACACGATTTATGATAACTTTATTGATCCTTTATTTAAAAACTGGAAAAATACCTGAAAATTTGAAAATTAGTTTAATTTTTTGTTAGGGTTTTGTTTAATTACAAGCCGACATATTTTCTTTGTTTTTAAGTAAAGAGACTCCGGGTTACAGCAGCCGCTACACTCCAGATACCGCTACAATCTGGATAGCTTCTAGCTACCCCTAGAACCACCGTATATCAGTTACTATGGGGAAGAGATCGTTCTTTACCGCTTCAACCCGGATTCCAATATCCTATCAGTAATGTTACATAGCAAACATTCCCAGTGAAAGTGTTCTAATATTTATCAGTGGACGTGGCAAACATAATATTGTATGTTTTAAATCGTTCTTATATGTAATTTTTCTATTCACGTCATAGCTCTAATATAAGACTATGACGACATTCAATATTTATCTAGTAGAGTTTCAGACAAGGTAATTCTAATGATGTACTTTCGTTTTGATTTGACTCTATTTTTAGGAGTTTTGTTATATTTCTTAGCATTGGACTGATCGTCTCTTACTAAATTGCTAGCTACTGCTGCAACCCAGATTCACATATATAGTTATTTATGAGAGGCAACCTGGCCGAGTGGTCCAAGGCACTGGTGTTAGCCACCAGTCTCTTCGGAGGCGTGGGTTCAAATCTTACCGCTGGTATACGATTATGTTTGAAAGACTGCAGTGTGAAAAGACATCAAAAATGCAGTTTTTGGTGGAAAAATTTATTCTCTTTTAGAAATAATTTTATTTTAGTTCCAAAAGGTTTTTAACCCAATTAATTTCCTTTAAAATGAGTTATTGAACAACCCTCTACGATGTTCCAGTGCCAAGCTATCTCTGGAAACAAAGAAAAGAGAAAAGAGAAAAAAATTTCCCGTTTAGGCAGAATGTTGTAGTAGGTGCCACTTTTCTTGATTTTCAAGCCAATATATTTCCCTTGCTGTTCAAGCCAAGGGACAGAAAGTTTCCTATACAGGGGTTTCGGACAAGGCGGTTCTAATGGTGTACTTTTTGTTTTGATCTGACTCCTTTTTTAGGAACTGTGGGTTTTTATATTTCTTAACATTGGACGTGATCGTCTCTTACTAGGTTGCAAGCTACCGCTGCAACCCGGATCTCAATTTTTACTTCTTGATACACCTGGACGGTTGAATACCTTTGCTTTTGGTTTTTCTTATATTTGATGCGGTAATCTTCATCATTGTGATAACTCTCCTTGAACTTTTGTTTGGCTGTCTCAATTTTTGCATGTCTATAATCTTCATCATTGTGATAACACATCTTGCTGTTTTGTTTTGCTCTCTCAATTATTACTTCTCGGTACGCCTGGTCGGTTGAATACCTTTGTTTTGCTCTCTCAATTTTTACTTCTCGATACGCCTGGTCGGTTGAATACCTTTGCTTTTCTCTTTTCAAGATACTATCTCTGTTGTTTGTGTAGTACTGTTTTTTCAAATTGCGTATAGCTTGCTTCGATCTAACCATTATTCTATTCAAGAATGAGAGAATTTACATCTTTGTCGTTCTTAAGTAGTAATTATGACGTCACGGCGTAATGATTTTATTGACGTCATGGCGCAATGATATTATTTCATGACGTCATCAGAAACAACAATATAATTTTGTGTTTTTCTATTCACGTCATAGCTCTAATATAAAGCTATGACGACATTCATTATTTATCTAGTAGGATTTCAGACAAGGTAGTTCTAACGATGTACTTTTGTTTTGATCTTACTCTATTTTTAGGAGTTTTGGGTTTTATATTTCTTAGCATGGGACTGATCGTCTCTTACTAGGTTGCTAGCTACTGCTGCAACCCAAATTATAAGAGGCAGCCTGGCCGAGTGGTCCAAGACACTGGTGTTAGCCACCAGTCTCTTCGGAGGCGTGGGTTCAAATCTTACCGCTGGTATACGATTATGTTTGAAAGACTGCAGTGTGAAGACATCAAAAATGCAGTTTTTGGTGGAAAAATTTATTCTCTTTTAGAAATCATTTATTTTAGTTACTATAGATTTTTAACCCAATTAATTTCCTTTAAAATGAGCTATTGAACAACCCTCTACGATGTTCAAGTGCCAAGCTATCTGTGGAAAAGAAAAAAGAAAAGAGAAAAAAATATCCCGTTTGGGGAGAATAACGTGCTTAAAGTCAATTTTCTTGATTTTCAAGCCAATATATTTCCCTTGCAGTTCAAGCCAAGGGACAGAAAGTTTCCCATACAGGGGTTTCGGACAAGGCGGTTCTAATGGTGTACTTTTTGTTTTGATCTGACTCCTTTGTTAGGAACTATGGGTTTTTATATTTCTTAACATTGGACGTGATCGTCTCTTACTAGGTTGCTAGCTACCGCTGCAACCCGGACAAGGATGACGTCAGTTACAACTTGGAATTTGTTTTATGCTATATCATTACAAACAGGAAAAAGCCTAGGGCTTTTTCTTCTTTGAAATAGTAAGAGACGAACCACAAGTAACTACCCCTGGAACCACCATACATCAGTTACTATGCATGAGCGATCGTTCTTTACTGTAAAAACAGAAAAAAGCCTATGGCTTTTTCTTCTTTTAAATAGTAAGAGACGAAACTCAAACAATCAAGTAGCTAACTAAGCCCAACGTATGGAATGATTTGTTATTTCAGTGATCGTCTTTTAATGTAAAAACTAAGTCCAATATAAGCAATGGTTTGTTCTTCTAATGATCATCTTTTAATTGTGGGTTTCTTACTAGGTTGCTAGCTACCACTGCAACCCGGATTATGTAATTAATAGGTTGCTAGCTACCGCTGCAACCTAGGTATTCTTATTTCTGCTACTATGGGCTAAGGTTCGTTCTTTACTGCAAAACCAGCAAAACAGTTTTTAAGTCTGATGAAGATTTAACTGATTTGTCTAAAGTAAGGTTGCAATTCGACGATTTTGTTTTGGCCTTATTATAATTGGTATGGTGAAATAGTAATATGCATATGGTCCTTAAATCATACTTATTTATGGTCCCATTTGGTCTAGTGGCTAGGATAGTTAACTTTCACTTAGGAGGACCGGATTCGATTCCCGGTGTGGGAAAATTTTTAACTCTATAATCTTCGAACATTCGAACCTTTTATAATTTATAATGATGTATAATATAAATACTGTAATCTTCACTATAGTGAAGTTGCCTATGCAAGTTAGTATAGGGAAGAGTTCGATCTTTATTATATTTTTTTAGGAGCTAGGGGTTTTTATATTTCTTAACATTGGACGTGATCGTCTCTTACTAGGTTGCTAGCTACCGCTGCAACCCGGACTAAATAAGTCTAATTATTAAGTATAGTTAAGTTGCCTATACATGTTAATATAGGCAAGAGTTCGTTCTTTATTATAAAATCCCCCCCAAAATTACTGTGTTTTATAAAATAATGGATAATTATGTATAAAAAGACCTAATTGACAAATCAGTTACTATCAGCGAGAGATCGTTCTTTACTGTAATCAGTTACCACTTGGGTTTTCTTTTATGCTATATCATTACAAACAGGAAAAAGCCTACGGCTTTTTCTTCTTTTAAATAGTAAGAGACGAACCTCAAGTGTACTACCCCTGGAACCACCATTTATCAGTTACTATGGATGAGAGATCGTCCTTTCCTGTAGCAACCCGGATAACCTATACTATAATTAAGTGGCGTATAATATTTAGCATAGGTAAGAGGTCGTTCTTTATTATAATTTTTATATTTCTTAACATTGGACGTGATCGTCTCTTACTAGGTTGCTAGCTACCACTGCAACCTGGACTATGTCGCATTAAATATTGCAAAAGAAACATGGTTCAGCATAAAATATGTCTGCATCACATACTGTTTGAACAATTTCTGATATTAAGGTTTTATGGTGTAACGGCTAGCACTCCTGACAATGAATCTTGAGATTTGAGTTCAAATCTCGGTGGACTTTTTTAAAACTTGTAGCTCACTTATAATAACATACAAGTCTCTGCTGTAATTCGTTATTTTCAAGATTGAATGAATTATTATTAATTCAGTAGAGTTGGTTCTTTACTATAATCTGTTCCTTTTTGACTTTTCTAGAGTCTTGCAGTTTTCTCTAGACTATTCTGGCTTTCATAGTCCTCTTTCGACGTTCTTTGTCTCTTCAAGCCTCCTTTAGTCCCATGTGACTTCCTTTGCTGGCTTATGACTTCCTTTGTTGCCCTCTGTCTTGCTCGAGTCTTTTTCCAACGTTCTTGGTCTCCCAATTTTTAGTTAATTCCGACTTTTCCTAGTGCTTTTCTGGCGATCTTGGTCTCCTGTAGCCTCTTTTCGTCCCGTCGACTTCATTTACCACATTCTGATTTCCTTTACGGCCTTCCGAGCTGCTCTATTCCTTTTTAACTAATTTAATTTCTTCCAAGTTCTATCTGGCTATTCTGACGTTTTTGGTCTCCTCCAGGCTTCTTCCATCTGACCTTTTTCTTCCGACTTGCTATAAGTCTTTCTGACTTTTTTTTTCCAGTTCCTTCTATTTTTGCTTAGACTATTCTGACTGTCATAGTAATTTTCCGACTTTCTTGGTCTAATCAGAATCACAATAAGTTTAATGAAAACAGCTGTCGTAGAAACATTAAAAAAATGCACTAAAGGCGCTGTTTGAAAAACACTTCACTACATTTTATTAAAAGCACTTGTAGAGAAAGGAACAAAGGAGTTACTGAGTCTGTTTGTGCGGCACGAGACGGACATAAGCTTGCTCTTCCTTCTGGTATTTGCGCAGACAGGCATTTCAGGTGGTAATATTGTCTGATGTACAGGACTAGACAATAAAAACTGGTCAAAACGATTTATCAGCTGAAATTGGCGATCACGAAGGCTTGGTATTTCAAGTGACTTCAGAGAGGAGCTATAATCTACATATTTGTCACAAAGAATGACCTTTACAGCTCGTTTCTGGATCCCCTCCAAATCATCACTTCAATAATCTATGTGATGAACTTGCGGGCCCCAGACGGGACAAGCATATTCAAGGATGGGTCGAATGAAAGTGAGGTACGCCGTTTTCAGTTGATATATTGGAAAACCTAGGTGGCTCATTGCCACTAGTGTCGACATAGCATAATGCCCCTGCCTTACTAGCTCTTGTGTGTGAATTAGTTACTATAGATTTTTAACCCAATTAATTTCCTTTAAAATGAGCTATTGAACAACCCTCTACGATGTTCCAGTGCCAAGCTATCTCTGGATACAAAAGAAAAGAGAAAAAAATATCCCGTTTAGGCAGAATGTTGTAACAGCTGCCACTTTTCTTGATTTTCAAGCCAATATTTTTCCCTTGCTGTTCAAGCCAAGGGAGAGAAAGTTTCCTATACAGGGGTTTCGGACAAGGCGGTTCTAATGGTGTACTTTTTGTTTTGATCTGACTCCTTTTTTAGGAACTATGGGTTTTTATATTTCTTAACATTGGACGTGATCGTCTCTTACTAGGTTGCTAGCTACCGCTGCAACCCGGATAATCCCTATTTATGTTTCAGTTAACATGGGCTAGGTGTCGTTCTTTATTGTAAAACTCATTATTATGACCACAAACTGTTTGATTTAATACTTAAGTTACTATGGGTTACAGTTCGTTCCTTATTGTAAAATTTAAAAAAGAAATTTGTTTATTTACATTCTAGCTAAAATAATGAAGATAATATGAGTGAACCACAGTGTTCAGTTTCTTTGGACTTGAGTTCGTTTTTTAACTATAAATACAAACAGGAAAAAGCCTACGGCTTTTTCTTCTTTTAAATAGTAAGAGACGAAACTCAAACAATCAAGTAGCTAACTAAGTCCAATGTATGGAATGGTTTGTTATTTCAGTGATCGTCTTTTAATGTAAAAATATAAATACTGTAATCTTAACTATAGTGAAGCTGCGTATGCAAGTTAGTATAGGGAAGAGTTTGATCTTTATTATATATGTTTCAGTTAACATGGGCAAAATGTCGTTCTTTATTGTAATTCCATTTTAAAGATAATTTGTTTTAATTAAAAAAAATTTTTAACCCCATTATTTTCCTTTAAAATGAGAAATTGAACAACTCTCTACGATGTTCCAGTGCCAAGCTATCTGTGAAATTACTAACCTATACTATAGTTAAGTGGCGTATAAAATTTAGTATAGGCAAGAGGTCGTTCTTTACTATAAAATTCCTAAGCTATAATAAGATTTAGTATAGGCAAGAGGTCATTCTTTATTATAATAATTACTATGGGTTACAATTCGTTCCTTATTGTAACTTTTTTAGGAGCTAAGGGTTTTTATATTTCTTAACATTGGACGTGATCGTCTCTTAAACTTATTATAAAAATCAATTGAAATACGGTTCCTGCTCAACTTATATCTATTTTTGTACTACATTTATCGAAATATGCTGTGTTTTTAATGTTTCGGATACCATGGGCTAATGTTTGTTCTTTGCTATAATTATATGTCTTAACATTGGACGCTATCGTCTCTTACTAGGTTGCTAGCTACCGCTGCAACTCGGATGATAATGTCAGTTGCAACAGGGGTTCATTCTATGCTATATGATTACAAACAGGAAAAAGCCTTTGGCTTTTTCTCCTTTGAAGTAGTAAGATACGAACCTCAAACAATCAAGTAGGTAACTAAGTCCAATGTATGCGATGGTTTTTTATTATTCTAATGATCGTCTTTTAATGTAATAATCTTAACTATAGTGAAGTTGCGTATGCAAGTTAGTATAGGGAAGAGTTTGATCTTTATTATAAGTATAGGCAAGAGGCCTTTCTTTATTATAATTTCTTTGTTATTCAAGCCAAAGGACGGTAAGTTTGCTTTACATGAGTTTTGAACAAGGCGGTTCTAATAGTGTACTTCTTGTTTTGTTCTGAATCTTTTTACAGGAGTTATAGGTTACTTTAATTTTTACTATGGGGGGTGATCATCTCTTACTAGGTTGCTAGCTACCGCTGCAACCCGGACTTAATGTGATCACTTAATACGTCACATATGGTTATCTTTTAATGTATTATTACAAACAGGAAAAAGCCTACGGCTTTTTCTTCTTTGGAATAGTAAGAGACGAACCTCAAAGAATCAGGCAGCTAACTAAGTCCAATATAAGCAATTGTTTGTTCTTCTAATGATCATCTTTTAATTTGGCGTTTCTTAGTAGGTTGCTAGCTACCACTTAAACCCGGATTATGTAATAGGTTGCTAGCTACCGCTGCAACCTAGATATTCTTATTTCTGCTACTATGGGCTAAGGTTCGTTCTTTCATGTAAAACTAGCAAAACATTTTTTAAGCCTGATGAAGATTTAACTAATGTGTCAAAAGTAAGGTTGCATGTCGACTATTTTGTTTTGGCCTTATTATAATTGGTATGGTGAAATAATAATATGCATATGGCTCTTAAATCATACTTCTTTATGGTTCCATATGGTCTAGTGGCTAGGATAGTTAACTTTCGCTTAACAGGCTCGGGTTCGATTTCCGGTGTGGGAAAATTTTAAACTCTATAATCTTCGAACATTTGAACCTTTTATAATTTATAATGATGTATAATATAAATACTCTAATCTTAACTATAGTGAAGTTGCGTATGCAAGTTAGTATATGGAAGATTTCGATCTTTATTATAATACTGCTGCAACCCGGATTCACATACATATTATTTATGAGAGGCAACCTGGCCGAGTGGTCCAAGGCACTGGTGTTAGCCACCAGTCTCTTCGGAGGCGTGGGTTCAAATCTTACCGCTGGTAAACGATTATGTTTGAAAGACTGCAGTGTGAAAAGACATCGAAAATGCAGTTTTTGGTGGAAAAATTTATTCTCTTTTAGAAATAATTTATTTTAGTTACAAAAGGTTTTTAACCCAATTAATTTCCTTTAAAATGAGCTATTGAACAACCCTCTACGATGTTCCAGTGCCAAGCTATCTCTGGAAACAAAGAAAAAAAAAAGAAAAAAATATCCCGTTTAGGAAGAATGTTGTAGTAGCTGCCACTTTTCTTGATTTTCAAGCCAATATATTTCCCTTTCTGTTCAAGCCAAGGGACAGAAAGTTTCCTATACAGGAGTTTCGGACAAGGCGGTTCTAATGGTGTACTTCTTGTTTTGATCTGACTCCTTTTTTAGGAACTATGGGTTTTTATATTTCTTAACATTGGACGTGATCGTCTCTTACTAGGTTGCTAGCTACCGCTGCAACCCGGATTCTATTTTAAAAATAATTTATTTTAGTTACAAAAGGTTTTTAACCCAATTAATTTCCTTTAAAATGAGCCATTGAACAACTCTCTACGATGTTTCAGTGCCAAGCTATCTGTGGAATTACTAACCTATACTATAATTAAGTGGCGTATAAAATATAGTATAGGCAAGAGGTCGTTCTTTATTATAATTTTATTGACGTCATAGCGCAATGATATTATTTCATGACGTCTTCAGAAACAACAATATATTTTCGTGTTTTTCTATTCACGTCATAGCTCTAATATAAAACTATGACGACATTCAATATTTATCTAGTAGGGTTTCAGACAAGGTAATTCTAATGATGTACTTTTGTTTTGATTTGACTCTATTTTTAGGAGTTTTGTTATATTTCTTAGCATTGGACTGATCGTCTCCTACTAGATTGCCAGCTACTGCCGTAACCCAGATTCACATATATATTTATTTATGAGAGGCAACCTGACCGAGTGGTCCAAGGCACTGGTGTTAGCCACCAGTCTCTTCGGAGGCATGGGTTCAAATCTTACCGCTTGTATACGTTTGAAAGACTGCAGTGTGAAAAGACATCGAAAATGCAGTTTTTGGTGGAAAAATTTATTCTCTTTTAGAAATAATTTATTTTAGTTACAAAAGGTTTTTAACCCAATTAATTTCCTTTAAAATGAGCTATTGAACAACCCTCTACGATGTTCCAGTGCCAAGCTATCTCTGGATACAAAAGAAAAGAGAAAAAATATCCCGTTTGTGGAGAATAACGTGGTAAAAGTCAATTTGCTTGATTTTCAAGCCAATATATTTTCTTTGTTATTCAAGCCAAAGGGCGGTAAGCTTCCTTTATAGAGGTTTCGGACAAGGCGGTTCTAATGGTGTACTTTTTGTTTTGATCTGACTCCTCTGTTAGGAACTATGGGTTTTTATATTTCTTAACATTGGACGTGATCGTCTCTTACCAGGTTGCTAGCTACCACTGCAACCCGGATAAAAATTCGATGATCGAGCCTTTATGTAACCCGGATTAAAAAATTATTATCATATCTTATATGTAACTTTTATTTTATAAGTCTTCGATAGTCTAATGGTAAGTATGCCCACTTGTTACCTGGGTGAAGGGGGTTCGATTCCCCGTCGGGGAGAACTTTTAATATGTTGAATAAAAAGCACTATCTTTTCAATTTAAAATTTAAAAAAGAAACTTGTGTATTTACATTCTAGCTAAAATAATGAAGATAATATGAATGAACCACAGTGTTCAGTTTCTTTGGACTTGAGTTCGTTTTTTAACTATAAATACAAACAGGAAAAAGCCTACGGCTTTTTCTTCCTTTAAATAGTAAGAGACGAAACTCAAACAATCAAGTAGCTAACTAAGTCCAATGTATGGAATGGTTTGTTATTTCAGTGATCGTCTTTTAATGTAAAAATATAAATACTGTAATCTTAACTATAGTGAAGTTGCGTATGCAAGTTAGTATAGGGAAGAGTTTGATCTTTATTATAAATACAAAAAAAGAAAAAAAGAAAAAAAGAAAAAAATATCCCGTTTGGGGAGAATAACGTGGTTAAAGTCAATTTTCTTGATTTTCAAGCCAATATATTTCCCTTGCTGTTCAAGCCAAGGGACAGAAAGTTTCCTATACAGGGGTTTCGGACAAGGCGGTTCTAATGGTGTACTTTTTGTTTTGATCTGACTCCTTTGTTAGGAACTATGGGCTTTTATATTTCTTAACATTGGACGTGATCGTCTCTTACTAGGTTGCTAGCTACCGCTGCAACCCGGATTCATTATGTAATAAAATTGTGAAAAAACACACCGAGCCTTGGCTATTCTATTTTTAACATCTTCTCTGATCTCTCCGTCTTTACTAATAAAAAATCAAATGTAACCTCATACTTGAACTATACCAAATACCCCTTTTTCTATTCTCTGTCGCATCAGTTACTCTGAGATAGACTTCGGTCCTTACTGTAAAATGTAAAACTAGCAAAACATTTTTCAAGTCTGATGAAGATTTAACTAATGTGTCAAAAGTAAGGTTCCAAGTCGACCATTTTGTTTTGGCCTTATTATAATTGGTATGGTGAAATAATAATATGCATATGGCTCTTAAATCATACTTCTTTATGGTCCCATATGGTCTAGTGGCTAGGATAGTCAACTTTCACTTAACAGGCCCTGGTTCGATTCCCGGTGTGGGAAAATTTTTAACTCTATAATCTTCGAACATTTGAACCTTTTATAATTTATAATGATTTATAATATAAATACTGTAATCTTAACTATAGTGAAGTTGCCTATGCAAGTTAGTAAAGGGAAGAGTTCGATCTTTATTAAAAATTACTAACCTATACTATAATTAAGTGGCGTATAAAATTTAGTATAGGCAAGAGGTCGTTCTTTATTATAAACACACAGGAAAAAGCCTACGGCTTTTTCTTCTTTTAAATAGTAAGAGACGAGTCTCAAATAATCAAGTAGCTAGCTAATTCCAAAGGTATGCAATTTTTGTTATTCCAATGATCGTTTTTTATTGTAACTAGGTTTCAGCCATCTCTACAGCCATGATACTATTGGAAATAACATAATCCCTATTTATGTTTTAGTTAACATGGGCAAGGTGTCGTTCTTTATTGTATTCGTAAAAAACTGATTGTATTTTAAAAATACATTGTTTTAAGTACAAAAAGTTTTTAACACCATTAATTTCCTTTAAAATGAGCCATTGAACAACTCTCTACGATGTTCCAGTGCCAAGCTATCTGTGGAAAAGAAGAAGAAAGAAAAAAATATCCCGTTTGGGGAGAATAACGTGGTTAAAGTCAATTTTCTTGATTTTCAAGCCAATATATTTTCTTTGTTATTCAAGCCAAAGGGCTGTAAGTTTCCCTTATAGGAATTTCGGACAAGGCGATTCTAATGGTGTACTTTTTGTTTTGATCTGACTCTTTTTTTAGGGATTATGGGTTTTTATATTACTTAACATTGGAAGTTATCGTCTCTTACTAGGTTGCTAGCTACCGCTGCAACCCGGATTGCTAGCTACCGCTACAACCCGGATAAGAGACGAGTCTCAAATAATCAAGTAGCTAGCTAATTCCAAAGGTATGCAATTTTTTGTTATTCCAATGATCTTTTTTTATTGTAACTAGGTTTCAGCCATCTCTACAGCCATGATACTATTGGAAATTACATAATCCCTATTTATGTTTCAGTTAACATGGGCAAGGTGTCGTTCTTTATTGTAACTTATTCTTTATTATTACTGTAGCAACCCGGATAACCTATACTATAATTAAGTGGCGTATAATATTTAGCATAGGTAAGAGGTCGTTCTTTATTATAATTTATTTACATTCTAGCTAAAATAATGAAGATAATATGAATGAACCACAGTGTTCAGATTCTTTGGACTTGAGTTCGTTTTTTAACTATAAATACAAACAGGAAAAAGCCTACGGCTTTTTCTTCTTTTAAATAGTAAGAGACGAAACTCAAACAATCAAGTAGCTAAATAAGTCCAATGTATGGAATGGTTTGTTATTTCAGTGATCGTCTTTTAATGTAATTAAAAGCACTATCTTTTCAATTTAAAATTTAAAAAAGAAACTTGTTTATTTACATTCTAGCTAAAATAATGAAGATAATATGAATGAACCACAGCGTTCAGTTTCTTTGGACTTGAGTTCGTTTTTTAACTATAAATACAGACAGGAAAAAGCCTTCGGCTTTTTTTTCTTTTAAATAGTAAGAGACGAAACTCAAACAATCAAGTAGCTAACTAAGTCCAATGTATGGAATGGTTTGTTATTTCAGTGATCGTCTTTTAATGTAAAGAAAATTATAAAAATACTGTAATCTTAACTATAGTAAAGTTGCGTATGCAAGTTAGTATAGGGAAGAGTTTGATCTTTATTATACTGGAAACAAAGGAAAGAGAATCTTATATAGTAATTATGACGTCACTGCATCAAAAATACAGTTTTTATTGGAAAAATTTATTCTCTTTTAGAAATAATTTATTTTAGTTACTATAGATTTTTAACCCAATTAATTTCCTTTAAAATGAGCTATTGAACAACCCTCTACGATGTTCCAGTGCCAAGCTATCTCTGGATACAAAAAAAAAAGAAAAAAATATCGCTTTTGGGGAGAATAACGTGGTTAAAGTCAATTTTCTTGATTTTCAAGCCAATATATTTCCCTTGCTGTTCAAGCCAAGGGACAGAAAGTTTCCTATACAGGGGTTTCGGACAAGGCGGTTCTAATGGTGTACTTTTTGTTTTGATCTGACTCCTTTGTTAGGAGCTATGGGTTTTTATATTTCTTAACATTGGACGTGATCGTCTCTTACTAGGTTGCTAGCTACCGCTGCAACCCGGATGTTCATCTAACGATCGTCTTTTAATATAATATAATTAACCCCATTAATTTCCTTTAAAATGAGCCATTGAACAACGTTCAATGATGTTCCAGTGCCAAGCTATCTGTGGAATTACTAACCTATACTATTATTCAGTGGCGTATAAAATTTATTATAGGCATGAGGTCGTTCTTTATTATAAATTACATAATCCCTATTTATGTTTTAGTTAACATGGGCAAGGTATCGTTCTTTATTGTATATGGACTAAGGTTCTTTCTTTCATGTAAAACTAGCAAAACATTTTTTAAGCCTGATGAAGATTTAACTAATTTGTCAAAAGTAAGGTTGCAAGTCGACGACTTTGTTTTGGCCTTATTATAATTGGTATGGTGAAATAATAATACGCACATGGCTCTTAAATCATACTTCTTTATGGTTCAATATGGTCTAGTGGCTAGGATAGTTAACTTTCACTTAACAGGCTCGGGTTCGATTCCCGGGGTGGGAAAATTTTTAACTCTATAATCTTCGAACATTTGAACCTTTTATAATTTATAATGGTGCATAATATAAATAATGTAATCTTAACTATAGTGAAGTTGCGTATGCAAGTTAGTATAGGGAAGAGTTCGATCTTTATTATAAATGAAATATTGAACAACCCTCTACGATGTTCCAGTGCCAAGCTATCTGTGGAAAAGAAAAAGAAAAAACAAAAAAATATCCCGTTTGTGGAGAATAACGTGGTAAAAGTCTATTTTCTTGATTTTCAAGCCAATATATTTTCTTTGTTATTCAAGCCAAAGGGCGGTAAGTTTCCTTTATAGAGGATTCGGACAAGGTGGTTCTAATGGTGTACTTTTTGTTTTGATCTGACTCTTTTTTTAGGAGTTGGGGGGTTTTATATTTCTTAACATTGGAGGTGATCGTCTCTTACTAGGTTGCTAGCTACCGCTGCAACCCGGATTACAGATGGAATGGGAAATCTTATACATCACTGTGAATATATGGAGGCATAATTGTCCTTTACATAGTTTCAGCTTAAATTCGATGATCGAGCCTTTATGTAAATGAGCCATTGAACAGCTCTCTACAATGTCCCAGTGCCAAGCTATCTGTGGAAAAGAAGAAGAAGAAGAAAGAAAGAAAAAATATCCCGTTTGTGGGATATTTTTCTTGGCCGAGTGGTCCAAGGCGCTGGTGTTAGTCACTAGTCTCTTCGAAAATGTGGGTTCAAATCCTACCACTGGTATACGATTATGACGTCATTGATCAATCTTTAATATGAAATATGCGATTTTTCATAAAAAACTGATTCTATTTTAAAAATACATTGTTTTAAGTACAAAAGGTTTTTAACCCAATTAATTTCCTTTAAAATGAGCTATTGAACAACCCTCTACGATGTTCCAGTGCCAAGCTATCTCTGGAAACAAAGAAAAAAAAAAAGAAAAAAATATCCCGTTTAGGAAGAATGTTGTAGTAGCTGCCACTTTTCTTGATTTTCAAGCCAATATATTTCCCTTTCTGTTCAAGCCAAGGGACAGAAAGTTTCCTATACAGGGGTTTCGGACAAGGCGGTTCTAATGGTGTACTTTTTGTTTTGATCTGACTCCTTTTTTAGGAACTATGGGTTTTTATATTTCTTAACATTGGACGTGATCGTCTCTTACTAGGTTGCTAGCTACCGCTGCAACCCGGAAAATAGCTAACTAAATCAAATGTATGTAATGGGTTTTTATTCCAATGGTCGTCTTTTAATGGAAAATTTTAATATATAGGCCTTTAAATATAACTGTACTAGCCTAAACTATAGTTAAGTGGCCTATAAAATTTAGTAGAGGCAAGTGGTCGTTCTTTATTATAATGATCTAACCATTATGTATTCATGAATGAGACCATTTACAGTTTTGACGTTTCTTATATAGTAATTATGACGTCACTGCATTAAAAATACAGTTTTTATTGGAAAAATTTATTCTCTTTTAGAAATAATTTATTTTAGTTACTATAGATTTTTAACCCAATTAATTTCCTTTAAAATGAGCTATTGAACAACCCTCTACGATGTTCCAGTGCCAAGCTATCTCTGGATACAAAAAAGAAAAAAAAAAAGAAAAAATATCTCGTTTGGGGAGAATAACGTGGTTAAAGTCAATTTTCTCGATTTTCAAGCCAATATATTTCCCTTGCTGTTCAAGCCAAGGGACAGAAAGTTTCCTATACAGGGGTTTCGGACAAGGCGGTTCTAATGGTGTACTTTTTGTTTTGATCTGACTCCTGCTTTAGGAGCTATGGGTTTTTATATTTCTTAACATTGGACGTGATCGTCTCTTACTAGGTTGCTAGCTACCGCTGCAACCCGGATCTTTATTATAAAAATTTAGTATAGGCAAGAGGTCGTTCTTTATTATAAAATATGAAAAGACAAGTGATAAAAGTATCATATTTATCATATTGATAATCTTACAACATTAATGAATGACGTCATAGTCCAAGTGGCAAGCACGATCGGCCTTTAACCGAAAGGTTGGTGGTTCAAAGCCATCCGGGATCATTTTCTTTTAATTTGTAATTCAGTTATCAATAAAACCATATCATTACTATATCATTAAGAATAATTAAGTTGAGTATGCAATTTAGTATAGGCAAGAGTTCGTTCTTTATTATAAGTAATTATGACGTCACTGCATCAAAAATACAGTTTTTATTGGAAAAATTTATTCTCTTTTAGAAATAATTTATTTTAGTTACAAAAGGTTTTTAACCCAATTAATTTCCTTTAAAATGAGCTATTGAACAACCCTCTACGATGTTCCAGTGCCAAGCTATCTCTGGAAAAGAAAGAAAAAAAAAAGAAAAAAATATCCCGTTTGGGGAGAATAACGTGGTAAAAGTCAATTTGCTTGATTTTCAAGCCAATATATTTCCCTTGCTGTTCAAGCCAAAGGGCGGTAAGTTTCCTTTATAGAGGTTTCGGACAAGGCGGTTCTAATGGTGTACTTTTTGTTTTGATCTGACTCCTTTTTTAGGAACTATGGGTTTTTATATTTCTTAACATTGGACGTGATCGTCTCTTACTAGGTTGCTAGCTACCGCTGCAACCCGGAAAATATTGTAACGTATTGACAAGAAACCATTTATGATGAGCTATATCGGTCCTTTATGTAATACTATGGGCTGGAAGTTTGTTCTTTACTGTAATTTTATTCCAATGATCGTCTTTTAATGTAATTTAGCTACCTCCTAGCTAAATATAATAATTCTAATAAAAATTAATATAGGCAAGATGTTGTTCTTTATTATAATTTTTTTTCTGGGTTTAATTAAAAAATGAAAATTTCTGATGAGACACCATAATTATTTTTGCATTTTGCAGTTAGATAAAATTATTTAGTTTAAATTTTTCAGGAATTAATCTAGTTTTATTTGACAAAAAAGATCTTTTACAAGGAATCAGGCAGCTAACAAAGTCCAACATATGCGATGGTAAGTTCTTTGAATGATCGTCTTTTCATGTAATTTTAAAAATAATTTATTTTATAATTACAAAAGGTGTTTAACCCCATTAATTTTCTTTAAAATGAGCCATTAAACAACTCTCTACGATGTTCCATTGCCAAGCTATCTGTGGAATTACTAACCTATACTATAATTAAGTGGCGTATAAAATTTAGTATAGGCAAAAGGTGGTTCTTTATTATAGATCCTTTATGTAAGTTTCTAGCTACCGCTGCAACCCGGATAATAAACTGATTACAAACAGGAAAAAGCCTAAGGCTTTTTCTTCTTTGAAATAGTAAGAGACGAACCTCAAACAATCAAGTAGCTAACTAATTCCAATGTATGCAATTGTTTGTTATTCCAATGATCGTCTTTTAATGTAATTAGCCACCAGTCTCTTCGGAGGCGTGGGTTCAAATCTTACCGCTGGTATACGATTATGTTTGAAAGACTGCAGTGTGAAAAGACATCAAAAATGCAGTTTTTGGTGGAAAAATTTATTCTCTTTTAGAAATAATTTATTCTAGTTACTATAGATTTTTAACCCAATTAATTTCCTTTAAAATGAGCTATTGAACAACCCTCTACGATATTCCAGTGCCAAGCTATCTGTGGAAAAGAAAAAGAAAAAAGAAAAAAATATCCCGTTTGTGGAGAATAACGTGGTAAAAGTCTATTTTCTTGATTTTCAAGCCAATATATTTTCTTTGTTATTCAAGCCAAAGGGCGGTAAGTTTTCTTTATAGAGGATTCGGACAAGGTGGTTCTAATGGTGTACTTTTTGTTTTGATCTGACTCTTTTTTTAGGAGTTGGGGGGTTTTATATTTCTTAACATTGGAGGTGATCGTCTCTTACTAGGTTGCTAGCTACCGCTGCAACCCGGATTCAAATCTTACCGCTGGTATACGATTATGTTTGAAAGACTGCAGTGTGAAAAGACATTGAAAATGCAGTTTTTGGTGGAAAAATTTATTCTCTTTTAGAAATAATTTATTTTAGTTACAAAAGGTTTTTAACCCAATTAATTTCCTTTAAAATGAGCTATTGAACAACCCTCTACGATGTTCCAGTGCCAAGCTATCTCTGGAAACAAAGAAAAGAGAAAAGAGAAACAAATATCCCGTCTAGGCAGAATGTTGTAGTAGCTGCCACTTTTCTTGATTTTCAAGCCAATATATTTCCCTTGCTGTTCAAGCCAAGGGACAGAAAGTTTCCTATACAGGGGTTTCGGACAAGACGGTTCTAATGGTGTACTTTTTGTTTTGATCTGACTCCTTTTTTTTAGGAACTATGGGTTTTTATATTTCTTAACATTGGACGTGATCGTCTCTTACTAGGTTGCTAGCTACCGCTGCAACCCGGATTCAGACAAGGTAGTTCTAATGATGTACTTTTGTTTTGATCTGACTCTATTTTTAGGAGTTTTGGGTTTTTATATTTCTTAGCATTGGACTGATCGTCTCTTACTAGGCTGCTAGCTACTGCTGCAACCCAAATTCACATATATATTTATTTATGAGAGGCAGCCTGGCCGAGTGGTCCAAGGCACTGGTGTTATCCACCAGTCTCTTCGGAGGCGTGGGTTCAAATCTTACCGCTGGTATACGATTATGTTATGATAAGTTATATCGGTCCTTTATGTAATACCGCTGTAACCCTGATAACAAACAGGAAAATATTACAAACAGGAAAAAGCCTACGGCTTTTTCTTCTTTTAAATAGTAAGAGACGAACCTCAAACGATCAAGTAGCTAACTAAGTCCAATGCATGCAATAACTTTTTATTCCAATGATCGTCTTTCAATGTAACATATCAGTTACTATGGGAGAGAGATCGTTCTTTACTGTAATTAATTTTGCTTTAAAATGAGCCATTGAACAACTCTCTACGATGTCCCGGTGCCAAACTATCTGTTGAATTACTAACCTATACTATAATTAAGTGGCGTATAAAATTTAGTATAGGCAAGAGGTCGTTCTTTATTATAAATTTTTAGTACTGATTTTTTAACTTGCGTGTAGCTTGCTTTGAACTAACCATTATGTATTCATGAATGAGACCATTTACAGTTTTAACGTTTCTTATATAGTAATTATGACGTCACTGCATCAAAAATACAGTTTTTATTGGAAAAATTTATTCTCTTTTAGAAATAATTTATTTTAGTTACTATAGATTTTAACCCAATTAATTTCCTTTAGGATGAGCTATTGAACAACCCTCTACGATGTTCCAGTGCCAAGCTATCTCTGGATACAAAGAAAAGAGAAAAAAATATCCCGTTTGGGGTTAATAACGTGGTTAAAGTCAATTTTCTTGATTTTCAAGCCAATATATTTCCCTTGCTGTTCAAGCCAAGGGACAGAAAGTTTCCTATATAGGGGTCTCAGACAAGGCGGTTCTAATGGTCTACTTTTTGTTTTGATCTGACTCCTTTTTTAGGAGCTATGGGTTTTTATATTTCTTAACATTGGACGTGATCGTCTCTTACTAGGTTGCTAGCTACCGCTGCAACCCGGATAAAACGAACCTCAAACAATCAAGTAGCTAACTAATTCCAATGTATGCAATTGTTTGTTATTCCAATGATCGTCTTTTAATGTAACTATACTATAATTAAGTGGCGTATAAAATTTAGTATAGGCAAGAGGTCGTTCTTTATTGTAATGTTTCCAAATCTTATATTCTATAATAAAAATTTTGTCTGAAATTTCTTAACATTGGACGCGATCGTCTCTTACTAGGTTGCCAAATACCGCTGCAACCCGGATTTCAGTTATATCCAATGAAACTTATTCTATTCTTTATTTAATCCACTTAGTATAAGTTAGAGTTCATTTTTTCTATTATAATACGGTGCAACCCGGATCTTCAGTTACTACGGGCTACAGATCGGTCTTTACTGTACGCTCATTGATCTTCTGTCTAGCCTGCTAAATTGCTGCTTCTCTATAAAGTTTATCATTGTGATAACGCTCCTTGATCTTTTGTCTAGCCTGCTCAATTCTTGCTTCTCTGTAATCTTCATCATTACCATACCGTTCCTAGCTCTTTTGTCTAGCCTGCTCAATTGTTGCTTCTCTATAAAGTTTATCATTGTGATAACGCTCCTTGATCTTTTGTCTAGCCTGCTCAATTCTTGCTTCTCTGTAATCTTCATCATTGTGATAACGCTCCTTGCTCTTTTGTCTAGCCTGCTCAATTGTTGCTTCTCTGTAATCTTCATCATTACCATACCGTTCCTTGATCTTTTGTTTGGCTGTCTCAATTTTTGCATGTCTATAATCTTCATCATTGTGATAACACATCCTGCTGTTTTGTTTTGCTCTCTCAATTATTACTTCTCAATACGCCTGGTCGGATGAATACCTTTGCTTTTTTCTTTTCAAGATACTATCTCTGTTGTTTGTGTAGTACTGTTTTTTTAACTTGCGTATAGCTTGCTTTGATCTAACCATTATCTAATTATGAATGAGAACATTTACAGTTTTGATGCTTCTTATATAGTAATTATGACGTCACGGCGTAATGATTTTATTTCATGACGTCATGGCGCAATGGTATTATTTTATGACGTCGTCAGAAACAACAATATAATTTCGTGTATTTCTATTCACGTCATAGCTCTAATTTATCTAGTAGGGTTTCAGACAAGGTAGTTCTAATGATGTACTTCTGTTTTGATCTGACTGTATTTTTAGGAGTTTTGGGTTTTTATATTTCTTAGAATTGGACTGATCGTCTCTTGCTAGGTTGCTAGCTACTGCTGCAACCCAGATTCACATATTTTTATTTATGAGAGGCAGCCTGGCTGAGTGGTCCAAGGCACTTTTGTTAGCCACCAGTCTCTTCGGAGGCGTGGGTTCAAATCTTATCGCTGGTATACGATTATGTTTGAAAGACTGCAGTGTGAAAAGACATCAAAAATGCAGTTTTTGGTGGAAAACTTTATTCTTTTTTAGAAATAATTCATTTTAGTTACTATAGATTTTTAAACCAATTAATTTCCTTTAAAATGAGCCATTGAACAACTCTCTACGACGTTCCAGTGCCAAGCTATCTCTGGATACAAAAGAAAAAAAGAAAAAAAGAAAAAAATATATCCCGTTTAGGCAGAATTTTGTAGTACCTGCCACTTTTCTTGATTTTCAAGCCAATATATTTCCCTTGCTGTTCAAGCCAAGGGACAGAAAGTTTACTATACAGGGGTTTCGGACAATGCGGTTCTACTGGTGTACTTTTTGTTTTGATCTGACTCCTTTTTTAGGAACTATGGGTTTTTATATTTCTTAACATTGGACGTGATCGTCTCTTACTAGGTTGCTAGCTACCGCTGCAACCCGGATGTAACTACACCTGGAACCACCATATATCAATTAGTATGAGAGAGAGATCGTTCTTTACTGTAAAATGGTACGATGAAATAATAATATGCATATGGTTCTTAAATCATGCTGTTTTATAGTCCCATATGGTGTAGCGGATAGGATAGCTGGCTTTCATCTAGAAGGCCCGGGTTTGATTCCCGGTATTGGAAAATTTTTAACTCTATAATCTTCGAACATTAGAAGCTCTAAACCTTTTATAATTTATAATGAACCACATCGATCCTTTATGTAATTCCGTAGAAAAGAAATTCTTTTTTTGTTCAGAATCGCTAAAGTTATTGTGTAAACTGCAAAAATGATTATGGTGTCTGAGCATTAATTTAAAAGATTTTAATTCAAACTAGAAAAATACCTGAAAATTTAGAATGGTTTTTTTTGTTAGGTTTTTACTACTTGTCATGTGATTTTATGGGTAGAACTTTAAATGAAAGAAAAGATCTGGTTTGCAGCAGTAGCTAGCAACCCCCCAAGTTTGTATGAGTATGTGTTTGTGTAAGCTGCAACCCGGACTAAAATTAATTATTATTTCAATTCCTATGAGCCAGTGTTCGTTCTTTATTATTACGCTGATCGTACTTCTGGCCCCATCTATGGAAATCGACACAATTTTATCGAGGGGAATATGATGCTTATCCATACACTCAATTACATCACTTATGATATCATCTCACGGGTCTTACCTGTTAGTGGTAATAATCGAATAAAAGTTCTTCTTTACGGCCTGAATGAGATATAAATCGTACAAAAAGTGAAACGTGTGCTGTATCATTTATGTCACAAGACTTCTCATCTGCTATTGATAAAGCCAAAACCAATTTCAGATCTTCGATATACTGTGTATTTATTTTGAACAAATTTTAAATGTTCTATCTTTGATGTTATTTTTCGTCGGTATTTTATCGAAAGTGGTGTTCCTTAGGGTTCTGTTCTAGGTCCAGTGCTTTACCATATTTATGTTGATACGATGAGACTCTGCCTGCCGGGTGCTTGCCTTACTTCGTTTGCAGATGATACTGCTTTTACTTTTTCTAGTCGTTCTGTTGAGTCTTTAATAGAAAAGGTTAATAGTATAATAGGCGCAACTTTATAATGTGACCACCCAAAATAATCTTCATCATTGTGATAACACATCTTGTTGTTTTGTTTGATTATTTCTCGATACGCCTGGTCGGTTGAATACCTTTGCTTTTTTCTTTTCAAGATACTATCTCTGTTGTTTGTGTAGTACTGTTTTTTCAATTTGCGTGCAGCTTGCTTGATTGAAACCATTATGTAATTATGAATGTGAACATTTACAGTTCTGAAGCTTCTTATACAGTAATTATGACGTCACAGCGTAATGATTTTATTGACGTCATAGCGCAATGATATTATTTCATGACGTCTTCAGAAACAACAATATAATTTCGTGTTTTTCTATTCACGTCATAGCTCTAATATAAAACTATGACGACATTCAATATTTATCTAGTAGGGTTTCAGACAAGGTAATTCTAATGATGTACTTTTGTTTTGATTTGACTCTATTTTTAGGAGTTTTGTTATATTTCTTAGCATTGGACTGATCGTCTCTTACTAGATTGCTAGCTACTGCTGCAACCCAGATTCACATATATAGTTATTTATGAGAGGCAACCTGGCCGAGTGGTCCAAGGCACTGGTGTTAGCCACCAGTCTCTTCGGAGGCGTGGGTTCAAATCTTACCGCTGGTATACGATTATGTTTGAAAGACTGCAGTGTGAAAAGACATCGAAAATGCAGTTTTTGGTGGAAAAATTTATTCTCTTTTAGAAATAATTTATTTTAGTTACAAAAGGTTTTTAACCCAATTAATTTCCTTTAAAATGAGCTATTAAACAACCCTCTACGATGTTCCAGTGCCAAGCTATCTCTGGAAACAAAGAAAAGAGAAAAGAGAAAAAAATATCCCGTTTAGGCAGAATGTTGTAGTAGCTGCCACTTTTCTTGATTTTCAAGCCAATATATTTTCCTTGCTGTTCAAGCCAAGGGACAGAAAGTTTCCTATACAGGGGTTTCGGAAAAGGCGGTTCTAATGGTGTACTTTTTGTTTTGATCTGACTCCTTTTTTTGGAACTATGGGTTTTTATATTTCTTAACATTGGACGTGATCGTCTCTTACTAGGTTGCTAGCTACCGCTGCAACCCGGATGTAACTACACCTGGAACCACCATATATCAGTTAGTATTGGAGAGAGATCGTTCTTTACTGTAACATTGGACTGATCGTCTCTTACTAGGTTGCTAGCTACTGCTGCAACCCAAATTCACATATATATTTATTTATGAGAGGCAGCCTGGCCGAGTGGTCCAAGGCACTGGTGTTAGCCACCAGTCTCTTCGGAGGCGTGGGTTCAAATCTTACCGCTGGTATACGATTATGTTTGAAAGACTGCAGTGTGAAAAGACATCAAAAATGCAGTTTTGGTGGAAAAATTTATTCTCTTTTAGAAATAATTTATTTTAGTTACTATAGATTTTTAACCCAATTAATTTCCTTTAAAATGAGCTATTGAACAACCCTCTAAGATGTTCCAGTGCCAAGCTATCTCTGGATACAAAAAAAGAAAAAAATATCCCGTTTGTGGAGAATAATGTGGTTAAAGTCAATTTTCTTGATTTTCAAGCCAATATATTTCCCTTGCTGTTCAAGCCAAGGGACAAAAAGCTTCCTATACAGGGGTTTCGGACAAGGCGGTTCTAATGGTGTACTTTTTGTTTTGATCTGACTCCTTTGTTAGGAACTATGGGTTTTTATATTTCTTAACATTGGACGTGATCGTCTCTTACTAGGTTGCTAGCTACCGCTGCAACCCGGATTACTGTAAAATTCCAATGATCGTCTTTTAATGTAATAACCTATACTATAATTAAGTGGCGTATAAAATTTAGTATAGGCAAGAGGTCGTTCTTTATTATATTTAACCCAATTAATTTACTTTAAAATGAGCTATTGAACAACCCTCTACGATGTTCCAGTGCCAAGCTATCTGTGGAAAAGAAAAAAAAAGAAAAAAGAAAAAAATATCCCGTTTGGGGAGAATAACGTGGTTAAAGTCAATTTTCTTGATTTTCAAGCCAATATATTTCCCTTGCTGTTCAAGCCAAGGGAAAGAAAGTTTCCTATACAGGGGTTTCGGACAAGGCGGTTCTAATGGTGTACTTTTTGTTTTGATCTGACTCCTTTGTTAGGAACTATGGGTTTTTATATTTCTTAACATTGGACGTGATCGTCTCTTACTAGGTTGCTAGCTACCGCTGCAACCCGGATAACCAGGATACAATAATAACTTTGAACTGAGATGAAAAAAATTTTTCTTCCAGGAGACAAAAAGTAAAACTAATTATAAAATTTTCATGTATTTTTGTTGTTTAAATTAAGAACTTACTATTACTGATTAGGCATCATAAATATTTTTGGAGTTTACATAATAATTTTAGCGATTAAGCCAAAAAAGAAAATTTTGGTTCCAGGAGTTTCGGTTACTATTGAGACAAGTAGCTATTATTACTATAGAGTTCATTACCATGAACTGTTTGATTCCTTCAAAATTCAAATATCTTTGAAAAGACTGCAGTATGAAAATACATCAAAAATGCAATTTTTTTGACAAAATTGATTCTACTTTAAAAAGTATTTTATTTTTAATTACAAAAGGCACCAGATGTTGCAATTGCCTTTAAAATGAGCTATTATACAGCTCTCTATGATTTTCCAGTGCCCAGGTAGCTGAGCAGGAAAAAAAAGCGGAAAGAAAAAATATCCCGTTTGTGGAGAATAACGTGGTAAAAGTCAATTTTCTTGATTTTCAAGCCAATATATTTTCTTTGTTATTCAAGCCAAAGGGCGGTAAGTTTCCTTTATAGAGGATTCGGACAAGGCGGTTCTAATGGTGTACTTTTTGTTTTGATCTGACTCTTTTTTAGGAGTTGGGGGGTTCAACAGATCCAGTATGGACCTTAATTTGCTCCGAAGTGCGAATTAAGGTAATTAAGGTAATTAACATTGGAGGTGATCGTCTCTTACTAGGTTGCTAGCTACCGCTGCAACCCGGATAAGTGGCGTATAAAATTTAGTATAGGCAAGAGGTCGTTCTTTATTATATACTCAGGCAGTGCTAGCGCGCTGCCTATGATAATAAACTGATTACACACAGGAAAAAGCCTACGGCTTTTTCTTCTTTTAAATAGTAAGAGACGAGTCTCAAATAATCAAGTAGCTAGCTAATTCCAAAGGTATTCAATTTTTGTTATTCCAATGATCGGTTTTTATTGTAACTAGGTTTCAGCCATCTCTACAGCCATGATACTATTGGAAATTACATAATCCCTATTTATGTTTTAGTTAACATGGGCAAGGTGTCGTTCTTTATTGTATACCACTAGAAAGTCGTTCAATTGAGGTAAGTCAACGTAGATGTTGAGAAACTGCTTGTAGGTATAGCCACGACATCTGAACATGAAAAAGAGTAGTGCAAGAAAGCCACATGTCTTAGTCGTTAAATCCTGTACTCTTCGTTGATCTTGAATAATGGTTTTCCCACTGCTTTCAATAAAGTTGCTGATGTATGGCGTGTAGAATTTATACGATAGGCCAAGAGGATCAAAAAATTCAATATTCTCCGCTGTTTGAAAGATGCATAGCCAATGGCCGGTCTTCAAAGTTGATGGGCTGCTATTAACAATGATTAGGGTATTGTTAACACTTGGAATTTTTTCAATGAAGTCCGAAGGTATGCAATAGGAGTTGTACTGGGACATGTATGGATCCATACTAAATTCCATATGGTCTAGTGGCTAAGATAGTTAACTTTCACTTAACAGGTTCGGGTTCGATTCCCGGTGTGGGAAAATTTTTAACTCTATAATCTTTGAACATTTGAACTTTTTATAATTTATAATGATGTATAATATAAATACTGTAATCTTAACTATAGTGAAGTTGCGTATGCAAGTTAGTATAGGGAAGAGTTCGATCTTTATTATACTATATCATTACAAACAGGAAAAAGCCTACGGCTTTTTCTTCTTTGAAATAGTAAGAGACGAACCTCAAGTAACTACCCCTGGAACCACCATTTATCAGTTACTATGGATGAGAGATCGTTCTTTACTGTATTTAACCACGATATTCTCCACAAACGGCATCTTTTTTTCCGCTTTTTTTCTCCTCAGCTAGCTGGGCACTGGAAAATCATAGAGAGTTGTATAATAGCTCATTTTAAAGGAAATTGCTACATCTAGTGTCTTTTATATTTAAAAATAAAATAGTTTTTAAAGTAGAATCAATTTTGTCAAAAAACTGCATTTTTGATGTATTTTCATGCTGCAGTCTTTTCAAAGATATTTGAATTTTGAACCAATCAAACAGTTCATGGTAATGAACTCTATAGTAAAAATTTAAATAGGCTAGAGGTCGATCTTTACCATACTATAATGCCTTATGTATGATATCCTAATGATCATCTTTTTGTAATTCTTTATGGTTCCATATGGTCTAGTGGCTAGGATAGTTAACTTTCACTTAACAGGCTCGGGTTCGATTCCCGGTGTGGGAAAATTTTTAACTCTATAATCTCCGAACATTTGAACCTTTTATAATCTATAATGATGTATAATATAAATACTGTAATCTTAACTATAGTGAAGTTGCGTATGCAAGTTAGTATAGGGAAGAGTTCGATCTTTATTATAATAATAACAAAATTTAATTAGAGTTCGTTCTTTATTGTTATGTTAGCATTGGACGTGATCGTCTCTTATTGTGATTTTAATGCTATATTATTTTCAAGGATATCAAAAAGAATTTGACATAATTCAATATCCGTCGGATAGAGCTTGCAGATATCAGGGTGACATTGCCAAGTAACCTGCTGCCCAATTTTTGGTTTTGAATGTTTACTCAGATTGTTATAGGTGACTTCAGCCATCATAATTTCCTTGTCAGATCTAGATTCAGAGCATTCTTCAATAGTTGTCTCGTACTTTTCAGGACAGTTTGTTCTACTACACAGAGAATTTTTTGCCAAATATTCAGTAGAACTAAAAGAACTGTTTAAAACACAGTTAGAAATGCTTTTTTCTTGAGTCGGTGTTCCAGGAATTTGTTCTAAATCATTAGTCTTACAAACACATTTACTAATAACCCTAACAGGCTCGTTTTCGCCATAATTGAAAAACATTGCTTTTCCTTCGCTGTTGATAGGTATGCTTGTATATATGTTTTTATTGCTGCTACATAAACTGCAATTGCTCCTTCCAAAATTAATATACGAATTTTCAAAGAAGTACGCCTCCGTATATTCACTGTGTTGTCGAACATTTTCCATTGCATCTGTAAACTGTTCCGCAGTTGCCAATCCATACCTTGGAAGCTTTTCATTAAACTGACAACATTTCTTTTGGATATTACTATGAAGCTTTGCCAAGGAATTTCTAGCCGACTTTTCAACAGCATCCGCTCTTTCAAAGAGAATTTTAATCTGTAATTTTGAATACTTTTCGTGATCCTGGTAAAACATGCGTAAAATGTTTCTCAATTTACGAAGATCAGCCTGCATTTTTGCCATCTTCTTATATTTCTGAATGTAATTTTTCCCTTTGTCCTTATGCGTTCTTCGGTACAACCCCGCAGAGAATTTAATTTTTTCATTATAGCTTTTGTCACCCCAGTATCTACCCATTATTCTGGTAGCAACTTTTTTCTTATGTTTGTTTCGGTAATCTTCATCATTATCATACCGTTCCCTGCTCTTTTGTCTAGCCTGCTCAATTGTTGCTTCTCTATAAAGTTTATCATTGTGATAACGCTCCTTGATCTTTTGTTTAGCCTGCTCAATTCTTGCTTCTCTGTAATGTTCATCATTACCATACCGTTCCTTGATCTTTTGTTTGGCTGTCTGAATTTTTGCATGTCTATAATCTTCATCATTGTGATAACACATCTTGCTGTTTTGTTTGATTACTTCTCGATACGCCTGGTCGGTTGAATACCTTTGTTTTGCTCTCTCAATTATTACTTCTCGATACACCTGGTCGGTTGAATACCTTTGCTTTTTTCTTTTCAAGTTACTATCTCTGTTGTTTGTGTAGTACTCTTTCTTCAACTTGCGTATAGCCTGCTTTGATCTAACCATTATTCTAATCAAGAATGAGAGAATTTTCAGTTTTTTCTTTCCTTATATACTAATTATGACGTCACTCTATTCACGTCATAGCTCTAATATAAAACTATGATGACGTTCATTATTTATCTAGTAGGGTTTCAGACAAGGTATTTCTAATGATGTACTTTTGTTTTGATCTGACTCTATTTTTAGGAGTTTTGGGTTTTTATATTTCTTAGCATTGGACTGATCGTCTATTACTAGGTTGCTAGCTACTGCTGCAACCCAAATTCACATATATATTTATTTATGAGAGGCAGCCTGGCCGAGTGGTCCAAGGCACTGGTGTTAGCCACCAGTCTCTTCAGAGGCGTGGGTTCAATTCTTACCGCTGGTATACGATTATGTTTGAAAGACTGCAGTGTGAAAAGACATCAAAATGCAGTTTTTGGTGGAAAAATCCCGTTTAGTATACTGGAAACAAAGAAAAGAGAAAAAAAATACCCCGTTTAGGCAGAATGTTGTAGTAGCTGCCACTTTTCTTGATTTTTTAGTACTGATTTTTTAACTTGTGTGTAGCTTGCTTTGATCTAACCATTATGTATTCATGAATGAGACCATTTACAGTTTTGACGTTTCTTATATAGTAATTATGACGTCACTGCATTAAAAATACAGTTTTTATTGGAAAAATTTATTCTCTTTTAGAAATAATTTATTTTAGTTACTATAGATTTTTAACCCAATTAATTTCCTTTAAAATGAGCTATTGAACAACCCTCTACGATGTTCCAGTGCCAAGCTATCTCTGGATACAAAAAAGAAAAAAAAAAGAAAAAAATATCTCGTTTGGGGAGAATAACGTGGTTAAAGTCAATTTTCTCGATTTTCAAGCCAATATATTTCCCTTGCTGTTCAAGCCAAGGGACAGAAAGTTTCCTATACAGGGGTTTCGGACAAGGCGGTTCTAATGGTGTACTTTTTGTTTTGATCTGACTCCTGCTTTAGGAGCTATGGGTTTTTATATTTCTTAACATTGGACGTGATCGTCTCTTACTAGGTTGCTAGCTACCGCTGCAACCCGGATTACTATGGGCCAGAGATCGTTCTTTACTGTAACAATGATTAATCTTTAACATTAATTATAATCTTATTTTAGCTACAATGGGCTGGAAGTTTGTTCTTTAATGTAAACAAAGTCTAATGTATGCAATGGTCTGTTATTCAAATGATCGTCCTTTAATGTAATATGACGTCACTGCATCAAAAATACAGTTTTTATTGGAAAAATTTATTCTCTTTTAGAAATAATTTATTTTAGTTACTATAGATTTTTAACCCAATTAATTTCCTTTAAAATGAGCTATTGAACAACCCTCTACGATGTTCCAGTGCCAAGCTATCTCTGGATACAAAAGAAAAAAAAAGAAAAAAATATCCCGTTTGGGGAGAATAACGTGGTTAAAGTCAATTTTCTTGATTTTCAAGCCAATATATTTCCCTTGCTGTTCAAGCCAAAGGGCGGTAAGTTTCCTTTCAAGGGGTTTCGGACAAGGCGGTTCTAATGGTGTACTTTTTGTTTTGATCTGACTCCTTTTTTAGGAGCTATGGGTTTTTATATTTCTTAACATTGGACGTGATCGTCTCTTACTAGGTTGCTAGCTACCGCTGCAACCCGGATATCTGTGGAATTACTAACCTATACTATAATTGAGTGGCGTATAAAATTTAGTATAGGCAAGAGGTCGTTCTTTGTAAAAATTTTTAACCCCATTCATTTCCTATAAAATTAATAAGTACTGTATGAGATTTTCTACACCAGCACCATTTATGATGAACTATATCGATCCTTTATGTAAATAATATATTGACCTTAAATATAACTGTACTAGCCTATACTATAGTTAAGTGGCCTATAAAATTTAGCATACGCAAGAGGTCGTTCTTTATTTTAAAAGAAAAAAATATCCCGTTTGGGGAGAATAACGTGGTTAAAGTCAATTTTCTTGATTTTCAAGCCAATATATTTCCCTTGCTGTTCAAGCCAAAGGGCGGTAAGTTTCCTTTCAAGGGGTTTCGGACAAGGCGGTTCTAATGGTGCATTTTTTGTTTTGATCTGACTCCTTTTTTAGGAACTATGGGTTTTTATATTTCTTAACATTGGACGTGATCGTCTCTTACTAGGTTGCTAGCTACCGCTGCAACCCGGATTAAGTTATAAACCTATACAAGTTAGTATAGGCAAGATTTCGTTCTTTATTATATTTTTCAAAACGCAGCATGGTCGTCGTCGCTATTTACTATGAGATAGACTTCGGTCCTTACTGTAATATCTGTGGAATTACTAACCTATACTATAATTGAGTGGCGTATAAAATTTAGTATAGGCAAGAGGTCGTTCTTTGTAAAAATTTTTAACCCCATTCATTTCCTATAAAATTAATAAGTACTGTATGAGATTTTCTACACCAGCACCATTTATGATGAACTATATCGATCCTTTATGTAAATAATATATTGACCTTAAATATAACTGTACTAGCCTATACTATAGTTAAGTGGCCTATAAAATTTAGCATACGCAAGAGGTCGTTCTTTATTATAATATTCCAATGATCGTCTTTTAATGTAAAATTATTCCAATAATCGTCTTTTAATGTAATTTTCAAACCAAATTAGCTACTATGGCCTTGAATTCGTTCTTTACAATAATGAGCAATATCAGTCCTTTATGTAAAATTTACTAACCTATACTATAGTTAAATGGCCTATATAATTTAGTATAGGCAAGAGGTCGTTCTTTATTATAATTATCTAGTAGGGTTTCAGACAAGGTATTTCTAATGATGTACTTTTGTTTTGATCTGACTCTATTTTTAGGAGTTTTGGGTTTTTATATTTCTTAGCATTGGACTGATCGTCTATTACTAGGTTGCTAGCTACTGCTGCAACCCAAATTCACATATATATTTATTTATGAGAGGCAGCCTGGCCGAGTGGTCCAAGGCACTGGTGTTAGCCACCAGTCTCTTCAGAGGCGTGGGTTCAATTCTTACCGCTGGTATACGATTATGTTTGAAAGACTGCAGTGTGAAAAGACATCAAAAATGCAGTTTTTGGTGGAAAAATTTATTCTCTTTTAGAAATAATTTATTTTAGTTACTATAGATTTTTAACCCAATTAATTTCCTTTAAAATGCGCTATTGAACAACCCTTTACGATGTTCCAGTGCCAAGCTATCTGTGGAAAAGAAAAAAGAAAAAAAAAGAAAAAAAAAGAAAAAAATATCCCGTTTAGGCAGAATGTTGTAGTAGCTGCCACTTTTCTTGATTTTCAAGCCAATATATTTCCCTTGCTGTTCAAGCCAAGGGACAGAAATTTTACTATGCAGGGGTTTCGGACAAGGCGGTTCTAATGGTGTACTTTTTGTTTTGATCTGACTCTTTTTTTAAGAACTATGGGTTTTTATATTTCTTAACATTGGACGTGATCGTCTCTTACTAGGTTGCTAGCTACCGCTGCAACCCGGATTTTGCTCTCTCAATTATTACTTCTCGATACGCCTGGTCGGTTGAATACCTTTGTTTTGCTCTCTCAATTATTACTTCTCGATACGCCTGGTCGGTTGAATACCTTTGTTTTGCTCTCTCAATTATTACTTCTCGATACGCCTGGTCGGTTGAATACCTTTGTTTTGCTCTCTCAATTATTACTTCTCGATACGCCTGGTCGGTTGAATACCTTTGTTTTGCTCTCTCAATTTTTACTTCTCGATGCGCCTGGTCGGTTGAATATTTTTGCTTTTCTCTTTTCAAGATACTATCTCTGTTGTTTGTGTAGTACTGTTTTTTCAACTTGCGTGCGATTTGCTTGATTGAAACCATTATGTAATTATGAATGAGAACATTTTCATCTTTGTAGTTCTTAAGTAGTAATTATGACGTCACAGCGTAATGATTTTGTTGACGTCATAGAGCAATGATATTATTTCATGACGTCTTCAGAAACAACAATATAATTTCATGTTTTTCTATTCACGTCATAGCTCTAATATAAAACTATGATGACATTCATTATTTATCTAGTAGGGTTTCAGACAAGGTAATTCTAATGATGTACTTTTGTTTTGATCTGACTCTATTCTTAGGAGTTTTGTTATATTTCTTAGCATTGGACTGATCATCTCTTACTAGGTTGCTAGCTACTGCTGCAACCCAAATTCACATATATATTTATTTATGAGAGGCAGCCTGGCCGAGTGGTCCAAGGCACTGGTGTTAGCCACCAGTCTCTTCGGAGGCGTGGGTTCAAATCTTACCGCTGGTATACGATTATGTTTGAAAGACTGGAGTGTGAAAAGACATCGAAAATGCAGTTTTTGGTGGAAAAATTTATTCTCTTTTAGAAATAATTTATTTTAGTTACAAAAGGTTTTTAACTCAATTAATTCACTTTAAAATGAGCTATTGAACAACCCTCTACGATGTTCCAGTGCCAAGCTATCTCTGGATACAAAAAAAGAAAAAGAAAAAAATATCCCGTTTGGGGAGAATAACATGGTTAAAGTCAATTTTCTTGATTTTCAAGCCAATATATTTCCCTTGCTGTTCAAGCCAAGGGACAGAAAGTTTCCTATACAGGGGTTTCGGACAAGGCGGTTCTAATGGTGTACTTTTTGTTTTGATCTGACTCCTTTCTTAGGAACTATGGGTTTTTATATTTCTTAACATTGGACGTGATCGTCTCTTACTAGGTTGCTAGCTACCGCTGCAACCCGGAAAGAAAAAAATATCCCGTTTGGGGAGAATAACGTGGTTAAAGTCAATTTTCTTGATTTTTAAGCCAATATATTTCCCTTGCTGTTCAAGCCAAGGGACAGAAAGTTTCCTATACAGGGGTTTCGGACAAGGCGGTTCTAATGGTGTACTTTTTGTTTTGATCTGACTCCTTTGTTAGGAACTATGGGTTTTTATATTTCTTAACATTGGACGTGATCGTCTCTTACTAGGTTGCTAGCTACCGCTACAACCCGGAAAGAAAAAAATATCCCGTTTGGGGAGAATAACGTGGTTAAAGTCAATTTTCTTGATTTTCAAGCCAATATATTTCCCTTGCTGTTCAAGCCAAGGGACAGAAAGTTTCCTATACAGGGGTTTCGGACAAGGCGGTTCTAATGGTGTACTTTTTGTTTTGATCTGACTCCTTTGTTAGGAACTATGGGTTTTTATATTTCTTAACATTGGACGTGATCGTCTCTTACTAGGTTGCTAGCTATCGCTGCAACCCGGATAGCCGACTTTTCAACAGCATCCGCTCTTTCAAAGAGAATTTTAATCTGTAATTTTGAATACTTGTCGTGATCCCGATAAAACATGCGTAAAATGTTTCTCAATTTACAAAGATCAGCCTGCATTTTTGCCATCTTCTTGTATTTCTGAATGTAATTTTTCCCTTTGTCCTTATGCGTTCTTCGGTACAACCTCGCAGAGAATTTAATTTTTTCATTATAGCTTTTGTCACCCCAGTATCTACCCATTATTCTGGTAGCAACTTTTTTCTTATGTTTGTTTCGGTAATCTACATCGTTATCATACCGTTCCTTGCTCTTTTGTTTGGCTGTCTCAATTTTCGCATGTCTATAAACTACATCATTGTAATAACGCTGTTTGTCACTATCAATTTTCGCATCTCGATACGCCTGGTTGGTTGAATACCTTTGCTTTTCTCTTTTCAAGATGCTATCTCTGTTTTTTTGGTAGTACTCTTTTTTTAACTTGTGTGTAGCTTGCTTGATTGAAGCCATTATGTAACCATTAGTTGAATTTTTATGTCCCGTATCAAGTATCAAGAACCTAACAAAAAAATTAAACTAATTTTTAAATTTTCAGGTATTTTTCTAGTCTAAATTAAAAGATTAAAACTATTGTTCAGACACCATAAATATTTTTGCAGTTTATAACTTTAGCGATTCTGAACTAAAAACGAAAATAAAATAAAAATTAATTTTTTCAATTTTTACGTCACGTCACTCATTAAGTCATATTTGGTTATTAGTACACAATAGGTTTTAGATATTACGTCATGTCACTTATTACGTCATATATGGTTATTAGTAGATAATCGGTAAAATATTCGTTCTTTATTATAATTTATATTTCTTAGCATTGGATGTGATCGTCTCTTACTAGGTTGCTAGCTACCGCTGCAACCCGGATGATTTTCAAGCCAATATATTTCCCTTGCTGTTCAAGCTAAGGGACAGAAAGTTTCCTATACAGGGGTTTCGGACAAGGCGGTTCTAATGGTGTACTTTTTGTTTTGATCTGACTCCTTTTTTAGGAACTATGGGTTTTTATATTTCTTAACATTGGACGTGATCGTCTCTTACTAGGTTGCTAGCTACCGCTGCAACCCGGATAGCATTGGACTGATCGTTTCTTGCTAGGTTGCTAGCTACTGCTGCAGCCCGGATTCAAATATACATTTATGAGAGGCAGCCTGGCCGAGTGGTTCAAGGCACTGGTGTTAGCCACCAGTCTCTTCAGAGGCATGGGTTCAAATCTTGCCGCTGGCATAAGATTATGTTTGAACGACTGCAGTGTGAAAAGACATCAAAAATGCAGTTTTTGGTGGAAAAATTTAGTCTCTTTTAGAAATAATTTATTTTAGTTACTATAGATTTTTAACCGAATTAATTTCCTTTAAAATGAGCCATTGAACAACTATCTACGATGTTCCAGTGCCAAGCTATCTCTGGATACAAAAGAAAAAAAGAGAAAAAACATATCCCGTTTAGGCAGAATTTTGTAGTAGCTGCCACTTTTCTTGATTTTCAAGCCAATATATTTCCCTTGCTGTTCAAGCCAAGGGACAGAAAGTTTACTATACAGGGGTTTCGGACAAGGCGGTTCTAATGATGTACTTTTTGTTTTGATCTGACTCCTTTTTTAGGAGCTATGGGTTTTTATATTTCTTAACATTGGACGTGATCGTCTCTTACTAGGTTGCTAGCTACCGCTGCAACCCGGATAATTAAGTGGCGTATAAAATTTAGTATAGGGAAGAAGTCATTCTTTATTATAATCATTACAAACAGGAAAAAGCCTACGGCTTTTTCTTCTTTTAAATAGTAAGAGACGAACCTCAAGTGTACTACCCCTGGAACCACCATTTATCAGTTACTATGGATGAGAGATCGTTCTTTACTGTAGCAACCCGGATAATTATAATTATAATTCGTGAATGAGACCATTTACAGTTTTGACGTTTCTTATATAGTAATTATGACGTCACTGCATCAAAAATACAGTTTTTATGGGAAAAATTTATTCTCTTTTAGAAATAATTTATTTTAGTTACAAAAGGTTTTTAACCCAATTAATTTCCTTTAAAATGAGCTATTGAACAACTATCTACGATGTTCCAGTGCCAAGCTATCTCTGGATACAAAAAAAGAAAAAGAAAAAAATATCCCGTTTGGGGAGAATAACATGGTTAAAGTCAATTTTTTGATTTTCAAGCCAATATATTTCCCTTGCTGTTCAAGCCAAGGGACAGAAAAGTTCCTATACAGGGGTTTCGGACAAGGCGGTTCTAATGGTGTACTTTTTGTTTTGATCTGACTCCTTTTTTAGGAGCTACGGGTTTTTATATTTCTTAACATTGGACGTGATCGTCTCTTACTAGGTTGCTAGCTACCGCTGCAACCTGGATTCTTGCTTCTCTGTAATATTCATCATTGTCATACCGTTCCTTGCTCTTTTGTCTTGCCTGCTCAATTGTTGCTTCTCTGTAATCTTCATCATTACCATACCGTTCCTTGATCTTTTGTTTGGCTGTCTCAATTTTTGCATGTCTATAATATTCATCATTGTGATAATACATCTTGCTGTTTTGTTCGATTACTTCTCGATACGCCTGGTCGGTTGAATACCTTTGCTTTTTTCTTTTCAAGATACTATCTCTGTTGTTTGTGTAGTACTGTTTTTTCAATTTGCGTGCAGCTTGCTTGATTGAAACCATTATGTAATTATGAATGTGAACATTTACAGTTCTGACGCTTCTTATATAGTAATTATGACGTCACAGCGTAATGATTTTATTGACGTCATAGCGCAATGATATTATTTCATGACGTCTTCAGAAACAACAATATAATTTCGTGTTTTTCTATTCACGTCATAGCTCTAATATAAAACTATGACGACATTCAATATTTATCTAGTAGGGTTTCAGACAAGGTAATTCTAATGATGTACTTTTGTTTTGATCTGACTCTATTTTTAGGAGTTTTGTTATATTTCTTAGCATTGGACTGATCGTCTCTTACTAGATTGCTAGCTACTGCTGCAACCCAGGTTCACATATATAGTTATTTATGAGAGGCAACCTGGCCAAGTGGTCCAAGGCACTGGTGTTAGCCACCAGTCTCTTCGGAGGCGTGGGTTCAAATCTTACCGCTGGTATACGATTATGTTTGAAAGACTGCAGTGTGAAAAGACGTTGAAAATGCAGTTTTTGGTGGAAAAATTTATTCTGTTTTAGAAATAATTTATTTTAGTTACAAAAGATTTTTAACCCAATTAATTTCCTTTAAAATGAGCTATTGAACAACCCTCTACGATGTTCCAGTGCCAAGCTATCTCTGGAAACAAAGAAAAAAAGAAAAAAAGAAAAAAAATATCCCGTTTAGGAAGAATGTTGTAGTAGCTGCCACTTTTCTTGATTTTCAAGCCAATATATTTCCCTGGCTGTTCAAGCCAAGGGACAGAAAGTTTCCTATACAGGGGTTTCGGACAAGGCGGTTCTAATGGTGTACTTTTTGTTTTGATCTGACTCCTTTTTTAGGAACTATGGGTTTTTATATTTCTTAACATTGGACGTGATCGTCTCTTACTAGGTTGCTAGCTACCGCTGCAACCCGGATTGGCTGGAGTATCCCAAAATCGTATGAGATAATTTTCGCACATTTTTATTACATATTAGAAACCATAAACTGAATGGTATATAATATTAGTAGTTACCACGGTCCTGTGGAAATGGACTTGTCTTTCAGCTAAGAAGGATTTGAGTTCAAATCACACTGTGGTAACGATTGATCTTAAATGATAAATTTTAATATGTTGAATTAAAAGCACTATCTTTTCAATTTAAAATTTAAAAAAGAAACTTGTTTATTTACATTCTAGCTAAAATAATGAAGATAATATGAATGAACCACAGGGTTCAGTTTCTTTGGACTTGAGTTCGTTTTTTAACTATAAATACAAACAGGAAAAAGCCTACGGTTTTTTTCTTCTTTTAAATAGTAAGAGACGAAACTCAAACAATCAAGTAGCTAGCTAAGTCCAATGTATGGAATGGTTTGTTATTTCAGTGATCGTCTTTTAATGTAAATTAGGTTTTTTGTTTAATAACAAGCCGACATATTTTCTTTGTTGTTTAAGCAAAGATACTCCAGGTTACAGCAGCCGCTGCAACCTGGATACCGCTGCAATCTGGATAGCTTGCAGATACCCCTGGAACCACCATACATCAGTTACTATTGGTGAGGGATCGTTTTTACTGTAAATCTAGTCCCAAGCTATCTGTTAAATTACTAACCTATACTATGATTAAGTGGTGTATAAAATTTAGTATAGGCAAAAGGTCGTTCTTTATTATAAAAGAATTTGACATAATTCAATATCCGTCGGATAGAGCTTGCAGATATCAGGGTGACATTGCCAAGTAACCTGCTGCCCAATTTTTGGTTTTGAATGTTTACTCAGATTGTTATAGGTGACTTCAGCCATCATAATTTCCTTGTCAGATCTAGTTCTAGAGCATTTTTCAATAGTTGTCTCGTACTTTTCAGGACAGTTTGTTCTACTACACAGAGAATTTTTTGCCAAATATTCAGTAGAACTAAACGAACTGTTTAAAACACAGTTTGAAATGCTTTTTTCTTGAGTCGGTGTTCCAGGAATTTGTTCTAAATCATTAGTCTTACAAACACATTTACTAATAACCCTAACAGGCTCGTTTTCGCCATAATTGAAAAACATTGCTTTTCCTTCGCTGTTGATAGGTATGCTTGTATATATATTTTTATTGCTGCTACATAAACTGCAATTGCTCCTTCCAAAATTAATATACGAATTTTCTAAGAAGTACGCCTCCGTATATTCACTGTGTTGTCGAACATTTTCCATTGCATCTATAAACTGTTCCGCAGTTGCCAATCCATACCTCGGAAGCTTTTCGTTAAAATGACAACATTTCTTTTGGATATTACTATGAAGCTTTGCCAAAGAATTTCTAGCCGACTTTTCAACAGCATCCGCTCTTTCAAAGAGAATTTTAATCTGTAATTTTGAATACTTTTCGTGATCCCGATAAAACATGCGTAAAATGTTTCTCAATTTACAAAGATCAGCCTGCATTTTTGCCATCTTCTTGTATTTCTGAATGTAATTTTTCCCTTTGTCCTTATGCGTTCTTCGGTACAACCTCGCAGAGAATTTAATTTTTTCATTATAGCTTTTGTCACCCCATTATCTACCCATTATTCTGGTAGCAACTTTTTTCTTATGTTTGTTTCGGTAATCTTCATCATTATCATACCGTTCCTTGCTCTTTTGTCTAGCCTGCTCAATTCTTGCTTCTCTATAAAGTTTATCATTATGATAACGCTCCTTGATCTTTTGTCTAGCCTGCTCAATTCTTGCTTCTCTGTAATATTCATCATTATCATACCGTTCCTTGCTCTTTTGTCTAGCCTGCTCAATTGTTGCTTCTCTGTAATCTTCATCATTACCATACCGTTCCTTGATCTTTTGTTTGGCTGTCTCAATTTTTGCATGTCTATAATCTTCATCATTGTGATAACACATCTTGCTGTTTTGTTTGATTACTTCTCGATACACCTGGTCGGTTGAATACCTTTGCTTTTTTCTTTTCAAGATGCTATCTCTGTTGTTTGTGTAGTACTTTTTTTTCAATTTGCGTGCAGCTTGCTTGATTGAAACCATTATGTAATTATGAATGTGAACATTTACAGTTCTGACGCTTCTTATATAGTAATTATGACGTCACAGCGTAATGATTTTATTGACGTCATAGCGCAATGATATTATTTCATGACGTCTTCAGAAACAACAATATAATTTCGTGTTTTTCTATTCACGTCATAGCTCTAAAATAAAACTATGACGACATTCAATATTTATCTAGTAGGGTTTCAGACAAGGTAATTCTAATGATGTACTTTTGTTTTGATCTGACTCTATTTTTAGGAGTTTTGTTATATTTCTTAGCATTGGACTGATCGTCTCTTACTAGATTGCTAGTTACTGCTGCGACCCGGATTCACATATATATTATTTATGAGAGGCAACCTGGCCGAGTGGTCCAAGGCACTGGTGTTAGCCACCAGTCTCTTTGGAGGCGTGGGTTCAAATCTTACCGCTGGTATACGATTATGTTTGAAAGACTGCAGTGTGAAAAGACATCGAAAATGCAGTTTTTGGTGGAAAAATTTATTCTCTTTTAGAAATAATTTATTTTAGTTACAAAAGGTTTTTAACCAAATTAATTTCCTTTAAAATGAGCTATTGAACAACCCTCTACGATGTTCCAGTGCCAAGCTATCTCTGGAAACAAAGAAAAAAAGAAAAAAAGAAAAAAATATCCCGTTTAGGAAGAATGTTGTAGTAGCTGCCACTTTTCTTGATTTTCAAGCCAATATATTTCCCTGGCAATCAAGCCAAGGGACAGAAAGTTTCCTATACAGGGGTTTCGGACAAGGCGGTTCTAATGGTGTACTTTTTGTTTTGATCTGACTCCTTTTTTTAGGAACTATGGGTTTTTATATTTCTTAACATTGGACGTGATCGTCTCTTACTAGGTTGCTAGCTACCGCTGCAACCCGGATTTCTATACAGGGGTCTCAGACAAGATGGTTGTAATGGTGTACTTTTTGTTTTGATTTGACTCTTTTTTAGGAGTTATGGGCTTTTATATTTCTTAACATTGGACGTAATCGTCTCTTACTATGCTGCTAGCTACCGCTGCAACCCAGATACCGCTGCAAACCGGATTGCTAGCTACCGCTGCAACCAAGATTGTTCTTTACTAGGTTTCAGCCATCTCTACAGCCATGCTACTGATGGAAATTACATAATCTTTATTTATGTTACAGTTATCATGGGCTAGGTGTCGTTCTTTATTGTAAGCTATTGAACAACTCTCTACGATGTTCCGGTGCAAAGCTATCTCTGGATACAAAGAAAAAAAGAAAAAACTATCCCGTTTAGGCAGAATGTTGTAGTAGCTGCCACTTTTCTTGATTTTCAAGCCAATATATTTCCCTTGCTGTTCAAGCCAAATGACAGAAAGTTTACTATACAGGGGTTTCGGACAAGGCGGTTCTAATGGTGTACTTTTTGTTTTGATATGACTCCTTTGTTAGGAACTATGGGTTTTTATATTCCTTAACATTGGACGTGATCGTTTCTTACTAGGTTGCTAGCTACCGCTGCAACCCGGATATTATTATAATAAAAACATCAATATCGCATAAAAAAGTTGTTCATATTCATTTTTATATATTTTTTATATTCAATTTTGTTTTATTCATTTTATATTCATTATTATGAATCTAAAAACATTTTGGGGGAGGGGGGTTCAAACCCACTAAACCCTTTGGATACGTCCTTGAATGTTATTAATTTAATTTAAAATGATCCATTGAACAACTCTCTACGATGTTCCAGTGCTAAGCTATCTATGGAATATAAAGTTTAAAATACAACCTTACCACGAACTGTTTGATTGCTTCAAAAATCAAATGTCTTTGAAAAGACAGCAGTATGGAAAGACATCAAAAATACAGTTTTTAGTGGAAAAATTTATCCTGTTTTAAAATAATTTGTTTTATTTACAAAAGGTTTTTAACCCAATTAATTTCCTTTAAAATGAGCCATTGAACAACTTTCTACGATGTTCCAGTGCCAAGCTATCTCTGAAAACAAAAGAAAGAAAGAAAAAAATATCCCGTTTAGGCAGAATGTTGTAGTAGCTGCCACTTTTCTTGATTTTCAAGCCAATATATTTCCCTTCCTGTTCAAACCAAATGACAGAAAGTTTCCTATACAGGGGTTTCGGACAAGGTGGTTCTAATGGTGTACTTTTTGTTTTGATCTGACTGCTTTTTCAGGAGCTATGGGTTTTTTTATTTCTTAACATTGGACGTGATCGTCTCTTACTAGGTTGCTAGCTACCGCTGCAACCCGGACTCAGAAGAGAACTTGAACATTTTGCTCTTTTTCGAGAAAACTCAGAATTAAATTTTAGCTCTTTATCTTCATGTCGAATATTCACAATGAGAAAAATCGGAACTGAATTTAAGAAAATTAGAATTAAAGTGAAGCTTTTTATCTTCACTGGAAAATAATCACAATTATAGTATAACTTTTCCTATCTTCTACAGAAAAATTTAGAACTGAACTTCAAATTTTTTATGTCTGAAAAATTAAGAACTGAAGTGGAAGGTTTTTTTCATTTTCATTGGTAAAATTCAGAATTGAGGTAACTTTTTTCTCTTCTTTAAGAATATTCAGAAGAGAACTTGAACATTTTGCACCTCTTCGAGAAAACTCAGAATTAAAGTGGAGCTCCTTATCTTCATGTCGAATATTCACAATCAATGTATAACTTTTTCTATCTTCTATGAAAAATTTGGAACAGAACTTTAAATTTTTCATCTCTTTGAGAAAAATCGGAACTGAATTTAAGAAAAATTAGAAATAAAGTTAAACTTTTGATCTTCATTGAAAATGATCACTATCATAGTATTACTTTTTCTATCACCCATCTAAAAATTTAGAATTGAACTTTAAATTTCTTTATGTCTTTGTGAAATAAAGAACTGAAGTGGAAAATTTTTATTTTCCCTAGAAAAATAGAGTTAATCAATAACTTATTTCTTTTCCATAGAGAAAATTCAGAAGAGAAGTTGAACTTTTCTTCACTTCGTTGAGAAAATTTAAAATTGAAGTAGAACTTTTTATCTCCCGGGAAAATATTCACAAATATGATATTACTTTCTCTATCTTCCACCGAAAAAGTTAGAATAGAACTTAAAATTTTTTTATGAATTTATGAAATAAAGAACTGAATTGGAAGATTTTTTTTTTCTCTGTAGAAATTAGAATTGAATTGTGTTCTTTGGTAAAACTCAGAAGAGAACTTGAACTTTTTTATATTCTGTGAAAAATTGGAACAGTATTTTAAATTTTTCATCTCTTTGAGACAGATCTGAACTGAAGTGGAAAATTTTTATATTATTTGGAAAAATAGAATTGATCAATAACTAATTTCATTTTCATTGAAAAAATTCAGAACAGAACTTGAACTTTTCTTCACTTCATTGAGAAAATTAAAAATTGAACTAGAACTTTTTATCTTCAGGGAAAATATTCAGAACTATAGTATAGCTTTTTCCATCTACTACGGAAAAATTTAGAATAGAACTTTACATTTCTTTATGTCTTTGGGGAACTTAAAACTGAAGTTTAAGATTTTTATTTTCTCTGGAGAAATTAGAATTGAAGTTTTTTCTATGGTAAAATTCAGAAGAGAACTTGAACTTTTCTATCTTCTATGAAAAATTTGGAACCGTTTTAAAAATTTGTTCATCCCTTTGAGACAGATCTGAACTGAAGTGGAAAATTTTTATATTATTTGGAAAAATAGAAATGATCAATAACTAATTTCTTTTTCATTGAGAAAATTTAGAATAGAACTTGAACTTTTCTTCACTTTATTGAGAAAATTAAAAATTGAACTAGAACTTTGTATCTTCCGAGAAAATATTCACAACTATGGTATAGCTTTTTCTATCTTCCACCGAAAAATTTAGAATTGGACTTTAAATTTCTTTATGTCTTTGTGAAATAAAGAACTGAAGTGGAAGATTTTTATTTTCTCTGTAGAAATTAGAATTGAATTGTGTTCTTTGGTAAAATTCAGAAGAGAACTTGAACTTTTTTATCTTCTGTGAAAAATTTGGAACAGTGTTTTAAATTTTTCATCTCTTCGATACAGATCTGAACTAAAGTGGAAAATTTTTATATTATTTGGAAAAATAGAAATGAGAACTTTTTATCTTCCGGGAAAATATTCACAACTATGGTATAGCTTTTTCTATCTTCCACCGAAAAATTTAGAATTGAAATTTAAATTTCTTTATGTCTTTGTGAAATAAAGAACTTAAGTAGAAGATTTTTATTTTCTCTGTAGAAATTAGAATTGAATTGTGTTTTTTGGTAAAATTCAGAAGAGAACTTGAACTTTTTTATCTTCTGTGAAAAATTTAGAACAGTATTTTAAATTTTTCATGTCTTGAATACAGATCTGAGCTAAAGTGGAAAATTTTTATATTATTTGGAAAAATAGAAATGATCAATAACTAAGTTCTTTTTCATTGAGAAAATTCAGAATAGAACTTGAATTTCTTTCACTTTGTTGAGAAGATTAAAAATTGAACTAGAACTTTTTAGCTTCCGGGAAAATATTCACAACTATGGTATAGCTTTTTCTATTTACTACGGAAAAAATTTAGAATAGAACTTTAAATTTCTTTATGTCTTTGGGGAAATTAAAACTGAAGTGGAAGATTTTTATTTTCTCTGGAAAAATTACAAATGAAGTGTGTTCTTAGGTAAAATTCAGAAGAGAACTTGAACTTTTCTTCACTTCGTTGAGAAAATTTTAAATTGAACTAGAACTTTTTATTTCCCGGGAAAATATTCACAAGTTGAACTTTAAATTTCTTTATTTCAATTGAACTTTAAATTTCTTTATGTCTTTGTGAAATAGAGAACTGAAGTGGAAGATTTTTGTTTTCTCTGGAGAAATTAGAATTGAATTGTGTTCATTGGTAAAATTCAGAAGAGAACTTGAACTTTTTTATCTTCCGTAAAAAATTTGGAACAGTATTTTAAATTTTTCATCTCTTCGAGACAGATCTGAACTAAAGTAGAAAATTTTTATATTATTTGGAAAAATAGAAATGATCAATAACTAATTTCTTTTTCATTGAGAAAATTCAGAATAGAACTTGAACTTTTCTTCACTTCCTTGAGAAAATTAAAAATTGAACTAGAACTTTTTATCTTCCGGAAAAATATTCACAACTATGGTATAGCTTTTTCTATTTACTCAAAAAATTAAGAATAAAACTTTAAATTTCTTTATGTCTTTGGGGAACTTAAAACTGAAGTGGAAGATTTTTATTTTCTCTGGAGAAATTACAATTGAAGTGTGTTCTTTGGTAAAATTCAGAAGAGAACTTGAACTTTTCTTCACTTCGTTGAGAAAATTTTAAATTGAACTAGAACTTTTTATCTTCTGGGAAAATATTCACATGTAAGGTATTACTTTTTCTATCTTCCACCGAAATATTTAGAATTGAACTTTAAATTTCTTTATGTCTTTGTGAAATAAAGAACTGAAGTGGAAGATTTTTATTTTCTCTGGAGAAATTAGAATTGAATTGTGTTCTTTAGTAAAATTCAGAAGAGAACTTGAATTTTTCTATATTCCATGAAAAATTAGGAAGAGTACTTTAAATTTTTTCATCCCTTCGAGACAGATCCGAACTAAAGTGGAAAATTTTTATATTATTTGGAAAAATAGAAATGAACAATAACTAATTTCTTTTTCATTGAGAAAATTCAGAATAGAACTTTCCTTGACTTCGTTGAGAAAATTAAAAATTGAACTAGAACTTTGTATATTCCGGGAAAATATTCAAAACTATGGTATAGCTTTTTCTATCTTCCACCGAAAAATTTAGAATTGAACTTTAAATTTCTTGTGAAATAAAGAACTGAAGTGGAAGATTTTTATTTTCTCTGTAGAAATCAAAATTGAATTGTGTTCTTTGGTAAAATTCAAAAGAGAACTTGAACTTTTTTATCTTCTATGAAAAATTTGGAAGAGTACTTTAAATTTTTTCATCCCTTTGAGACAGATCTGAACTAAAATGGAAAATTTTTATATTATTTGGAAAAATAGAAATGAGCAATAACTAATTTCTTTTTCATTGAGAAAATTTAGAAGAGAACTTGAACTTTTCTTCACTTCATTGAGAAAATTTAAAATTGAAATAGAACTGCTTATCTTTCGAGAAAATATTCATGACTATGATATAGCTTTTTCTATCTACTAAGGAAAAATTTAGAATTTGTAAAATTGGTTTAAGAAAGATATTAAGAAAAGAACTTGTTCTGAAAAGATATAATAAAGCCTTTGAAAAGTATTGCTTGATCTTGGGGTGTGCAAAAAGTCGTAAAGTAAAGTTGTGGTGAAAAAGATAACTACTTCAACTTGTAAAATTGGTTTATGAAGGACATTAAGAAAAAAACTTGTTCTGAAAAGATACAATAAAGTCTTTGGAAAGTATTGCTTGATGTTTGGGTGAGCAAAAAAGTCGTAAAGTAAAGTTATGGGGAAAAAGATAAGTACTTCAACTTGTAAAATGGGTTTAGGAAGAAAATTACGTAAAGAACTTGTTCTGAAAAGATATAATAAAGCCTTTTGAAAAGTATTGCTTGATGTTGGGGTATTCAAAAACCCTTATAGTAAAGTTGTGGGGGAAAAGATGAGTACTTCAACTTGTAAAATTGGTTTAGGAAGGACATTACGTAAAGAACTTGTTCTGAAAAGATATAATAAAGCCTTTGAAAAGTATTGCTTGATGTTGGGGTATGCAAAAAGTCGTAAAGTAAAGTTTTGGGGAAAAGGATGGGTACTTCAACTTGTTAATTGGGTTTAGGAAGGACATTAAGAAAAGAACTTGTTCTGAAGTGCCTTTGAAAAGTATTGCTTGATGTTGGGGTATGCAAAAAGTCGTAAAGTAAAGTTTTGGTGAAAAGGATGGGTACTTCAACTTGTAAAATGGGTTTAGGAGGGACATTAAGAAAAGAACTTGTTCTGAAATGCCTTTTAAAGTACTGCTTGGTGTTGGGGCATTCAAAAAGCTGTAAAGTAAAGTTGTGGGTGAAAAGGATGGGTACTTCAACTTGTAAAATAGGTTTAGGAATGACATTAAGAAAGGAACTTGTTCTGAAAAGATATAATACACCCTTTTGAAATGTGGGGGCCCTTCTGTGTCTCAAGTGCACAAAAAAGTATTAACAAAATGGGGGCTCAAGGGCCTTTGGGGACCCGGGGGAGCCTTTGGGGGTCCGGGGGCCGGGTGGTCCTTTGGGAGCCCGGGAAACCTTTCGGGACCGGAGGCTTCCTTCGGGGTTGGGGTAGGGGGATCGGAGCCCTTTGTGGTTGGGGTAGAGGACCTCACGACACTGTTCAAATGGAACTTGTGTATTATAACGACCACAGAGTTTCACCCTCAAATCCTCTTCTAAAACATCTTCCAAAATCATCTTTTAAAATGTCTGTAACTGTTTCGCCAAAATAATTCCCTAAAATGTCTAAAACGGTTTCGCCCAAATAACCCCTAAACGTAATTTCTGCGTGTTCCTTTTGTTTTTGACATCCCTGCGCTGTCACATTTCAAATTATTAGGAAACCCTTTCCCGCATTAATCTCTTCATCAGTAAGATCAAAACATTCGCCTGGAAACAATTCTTCTGGAAGAACTCCAAAGACATTAATAAACATTCGCCCGGAGACAATTCTCCTTGGAAATACATCAAAGACATTAATAAACTTTGCCCGGAGACATTTCTCGGAAATCTGACCCCCTTCGTGGATCAATAACATTCTCTATGTGGATAGGTATCGTTAAACTAAATTGTAGATGGCAGCAGGGTGTTCTCGTACGATCAATAGGGGCCTTTCTACTGATATATTCCTCCAGAAGGAGGGTTGGGACAGAAAAGCTTGGTGGGACGTCTCTTCAGCTATCTGGTTCATGTGGATAGATAGTTCTCTTGCAAACTTTCTTTTGGTGGAAAGACGAATGTCAGAAACTCAGCCAGAGCAAGGACAGTCACACTGAAGCCACAAATGGTACCAAAATTTCGATTTTCTCCGATCTTCAACTAAGCTCGGAGTACGGGACCAATGCTTCGTGATACCCTGACGTACACGTTTAAGAGGTATAGTGGCTTTTTCCGCGCATCGCAGAACATGGAAATTTTTGCAAGATAGATATCTAGCAACACCCGTATTTTATTTGCATCAACTTGTAGATTTTTCAAGAGCAGCTGGAACGGAACATGAATTTTATGTAGAACAGAATTAGTAGATGAAGGAAAAAGATCACCTTGGATGATTTTCCAATCCCTTTAAGATTGGGCGTGAGGCTGATGTGGTTGTTTGGTGGGAGTAGACTGAGAAGAAGGACTAGATGCAGATAATGGAAGATGGTCTGATAGTTGAAAATCAGTAACGACGTGAACAGGTGACACTTGGAGATTTATAGAAGAAATCACATGGTCCAGGATCGACACGTGATTTGAATGGTGTGTGTAAGTGTAATTGAGATCTTTCGGCAATATCCTAAGCCAATCGTCAAAAATACCAGACAAAATAGAAGTACGCAATGACGAGGCGCAAGTTAAATTACAGTTCAAATCTCCAGTAATAATGCAAGACTTACCTAGCGGGCGAATCTTTAAAAGGCAAGACCCTAGTTTCTCACACGCAGAAGTAAATAAAAATTATGATCGGTTATTGCGGTAATCAGTCGGGAGATAGACGCTTACAATAACATACTCTTCTACACGGACAGCAAGAAAAAAATCACATCAATCAAAAATACTCGACCGACACGAGGTCCTAACAAGAATCGCAATACCACCCGAAGGGCGGCCACTGGAAGCGGATCGTTTAGCAGGCACATAATAGCTAGTAAAATTATTTCAATTTTCAGAAGGCCTAAACTATGACTCGTCAAAAAGTGTTCTTGCAAGCAGAATACGTTACAATTCCAAAGCACAACTTTTGTCACAGGAGTTTTGACTAAAAGCCCACAATTAATATTCCACGAAAGTACAGCTTGCACAGTAATAGACACATCCATATCATACCGTGGGCTTTTTAGTTGATTGTTGTTATTAGGACACTTTACACTGTAACAAGTATGGCTGGCAACTTACATTCTAGACAGAACACTTTTTCCGAGCACAGTGAGGCACTGTTAGAGGTGTGGTGGCATGATTCACCGCGAGAGCAGAGGGCCCGATTGGTGCACTGCGAGGCCAGATGCCCAGTCTTATGACACGAGAAAAAACGCTTTTGGAGTTATATAAATACTTGTGCAGAAAGATTTCGTAGCCTACTTTCACAGACACTTTCAAGAACTGATCCAGGTTTTGTTTCGACTCAAAGTAGTTCTCATTCAGCATCCGCCAGTGAAGGTCACATATATTTTGTAAAGGATTAAATCTTACGCAATTACCTAAAGGCATTCAAATATCGGAGATTGGATTTTTTTTGACTGGATTGGATTTGGCATTTGAAGAAAGATTTTGAACACTTGCACTGTTGGAAACCGGGGGGCCGTACTTGTTTACGAAATAGCCCCCCTTGCGAGTAAGTTTTCGTTTTACGTCTTTTGATAGTTATGATGAGAGATCAGGACATTGCCCAGACTTTAGGGGAAATAAAAAAGCAGTTTCAAATATTCCACATCTGACGAAAAGCATTCAAAATGCACAATCAATTTTGACAGGGATAGAATCTAAGTTGCAGGACTTTGCCATAAATCAAGTAAAGACATCCCAAGAAATCACAGAAATTAAGAGTGAATTAAAGGAGTCACGTAAGAGAAATTTTCGATTGGAAAAGGAACTAAAACAAACCAATCTTATGTTGTATGGGATGCCGCATCCAAATAATCCGAACTCTAAACTAAGTGAGGACATTATAGTATGTATTAACAATTCTGTGCCCAACCTTTCACTATCAAAAAATGAAATACGAGATGCTCTTCGACTGAGAGGACCCTCAAACCCCCGCCCTATCCTTGTTAAATTCACGACCAAAATGACTCGTGATGCTGTCCTACGTAATGCTAAACTGTTTAAAAGAAATAGGATTTCAGTCACCCCAGACTATACACCAGAAGAACGGGAGGCCCGAAAAGCATTAAGACCCCTGATAACCCAAGCTATAAGTGAAAACAGAGCATCGAAATTACGTGGTACAAAAATTTACATAGACAACCAGATTTTTTCTTATGACTTTGATAAAAAAGCAGCAACCGACCGGAGTTGATAGTTCAAAAAGGGATTCTATTCCTCTTCGGGCCTACATACAATCCCCTTCAAGTGATAGTGACTCTTGTTCGGACATAGAAAGTAGTAACGCTAGCAATAGTGATGCAACTGTCTACGAAAAGCCAATGACTGCTGCGGATCTTGCCACACCAGGCGGAAGCCGGCTAAACGAAGGGTCAGTAAAAGAGAAAAGAACTTTAGATTCTATTATAAGCCCCCATGATGACCACAAACAAGGGAAAAGAAGTGTAAGAACGAACAGTGGCTCAAAAATGGACAAAAAACCGAAAAACCGGCGGTCACAGATGCCTCACGAAAAGCCACCATTCGTGTTTACTGGATAGGATACAAGCCATATACAAAAACTTTCCTTAGTCACATGGAATATACAAGGTTTAAGAAACAAGAGAGAGTTGTGTTTAAATAATTCATTTTTGACAGCAACGGTGACGTGTTTTGTAGAGACATGGTTGTTGTCAGAGGAAGATGTTATAGTGCGTGGATACGAAGTTGTTTCGAGTGGACAGGGCTACATCGCCAAACTATAGGAACTATGGAGGAATAGTTGTACTAGTTGTAAAGAGTGACATGTTAAAAGATTTGCGTCGTCTGTCAAGTAAATATGAAAACTTGATTTGGTTGCGCGGAAAAATTTCTGAAAAATGGTTTATTTTTGGATTTGTATATGTTTCCCCAGAAAATAGCTCATGCTGTATTGAGGATACATAGTATATATTAGAGGAAGAGTTGAGTTCAGTGAAATCTCATTAACCAAGTGATTTAGTTTTTCTAGCAGGTGTTTTTAACGCATATACTTCCGTACAACAAGAATTAAATGTAGATTTTGTTTCAGATGAAGATGACCCTTTATGTGAGATGATACCGTCACTTTACCTTAGGTATGAATGTTGATTAAGAGGATAGTGATTTTAGTATGTCTTCATTTTATTTATCCTTTTTCTTTTTTGTTTTGCATATGGCTGTAAAAAGCTTTAATAATACATTATTATTATTAGTAGACTTTAAACACTCGGGACTTTCCACACTGTGAAACTTTCAAGCAGTTTGGTACAGAGATTGATGTAGTGTCCTTCTGATCGTATTTGATCGGTAGGCCTTTCAGGATCCCTATAAACAGTGGGGATTTCACACTCACCAAGATACCTGAGGTACTGTTTTTAGTATGCTCGGCAATTTTGTTTGCTGCACGTTTTGATTTAACAAAAAGTTTCCATTCCGAAGCCGATTTTTAAGTTCGGTTATTTCACCTGAAGCCTATACAAAGTTTATACATAGCCTAAAGCAGTGTAATTTACTTAATTAACGCAAATTTGCGTTAAATAAACTTGCTCCTAACGCAAGTTTATCTTTTTAACCTATTTGCCCCCCCCCCTAAAAAATCCTGGATCCCCTGGGAGTTGGGGCAGGGTTAATTGTTAAATTTGTATCAATTCTAGCCGGCCAAACAGACCATGAATGCGCCGCATTCTCTAAAAAGCCGTCAATTTCCCAAGAAATTGGGAAAGAGTTCATTAACCTTTGAGACTAAAGTAGCCGAAACTACCTCCCCGATTGTTGGGGTTTCAGAAGGCCACCACTTCAGAAGATCCAGAATAGGGCAAATAGGGCGGGCTGCGCCTCTACACAAGAATTGCTCCAGCCTCTAAATGAAAGGTTTGATGTAGCGTCGATGGCTGTTTTCTACAAGTACATGAATTCGCCTCCCTCAGACGAGCTCTCTCGAATTGTGCCCTCCTTTGTCCAGCCGACAAGGCAGACACGAAGGCACACAGCTCGGTCCAATTATCTAAAGGAGGATACGCCGAAAACCGAGTACTTGAGAAACAGCTTCAACGGGCGTTGCACTTCTATCTGGAACGATCTTCCTGGGGATATTATCCCTGCAAATCCCTCTGTTGACACCTTCAAAAGAAGGTTCAATAGACATTTAAAACCTCGAGGCCATTGAATGAGGTAAATGAATAGCGGCGTATCAGATACTTTGAAGTACCTGGCGCCGTGAATATTGGAATAAAAAGGCGAGAATGTAACAGAAGTGGGAACAGGCAGATTATCCTTTGCTGCCTGATTTAACTGTTTACAAATGTCAAATACATTATCTTCATCCTTTGCTTGTTTCACACATCGGCTCTGAATATTCAGCTCCTTATACAGAAATTCTTTAGCACTGATAATAGTACCACGATCATAAAAAACTCACAGCTTTTCCGACAATAAGATCAATTTTCGCACCATCAAGCATAGATCTGGTGACAAAGTTTAGCCACAGATTTAAAATAATCTTCCTATTTTGATCGGTCATTGCGAAATCTAATTATCATAACCAGGGACAGTCGAGTATTGCAATAAAGTAGGTCAATGTAATATGTAGGTCAAGTAATATAATCCAAGTTCAAGGTGAACTATTTTAAAGTCCAAATCTGATTATGAAATTCATTTGATAAAAACCATAGGGAGTCACAAATGTCTTACTATATTAACAGTTTTCTGTATGAATGAGATTATATCCAAAAAAGGTGCTTGCAGTATGAACTCTCAAGATAGACTGAAAATGAAAATTTAATATAGAAGAAGGATAAAAAGAGATTGAAAGACTTTAATTTCCCTTTTCATTAAATTTAGAACAAAATGGCCTCTATCCAAATCGTAGTGGAACTAACTAAACGGGAAGTACTTCAATTACATCAGTGGTCTCCATTTTTAGCTGTTCAGGCGTGTCTTCACCATTAATTATTCTACCATTATACAAAAAACGTAGTTTTTCAAGTGGTAAGCAGGACGCTTCACAGTAACGCTTTATCACCAATTTCATTTTTTCACATTTTCTCAATTTGAACATCATTGGGAAGATGTCAACGCCATTACCAAGCGATACCCATGGTAATACATGTACCGATATGCATTCAGATATTGGCGAAAGAAGTTGCTTTTCCATGTCAGCTCGTGACTTGGCAAGTTCATCTCTTTGTTTTTTTTCATCATTTGTATAAGAAGACTTAATGAGTTTTTCAATACAGCTTACTAGTAGAGTATCTTCAGGGTAAGCTGTTTTATATTTGGCTCGGCAAAAAGGGCAAGTCTTTTTTTTCCGTTCCCATTGAAGCATACATGTTTTGCAGAATGTATGCATGCACGGCAGTTTAACTGGTTTAATGAATACCTCACTGCAAATGCTACAAGACAGATCTGAATGTAACATATCAAGCTGTTCCTTCATTAATTCATATTCATGTAGTTCCCTAGAGTGGGTTCTATTATGCTCATTCAAAGTTGACTTCGAAGAAAATTTTTTTTTGCATTCTTTACATTCATATAAATTTTCACCAGTGTGGGTTCTAATATGCTGTTCCGAGTCATGCCGGGTCAAAGATGACTTTTGAGAAAACCTCTTTTGGCATAATTGACATTCATAGGGTTTTTCTCCATTGTGGGTTCTAATATGCACAGTCAGACTTGACTTCGAAGAAAATTTTTTTTTGCATTCTTTACATTCATATAAATTTTCACCAGTGTGGGTTCTAATATGCTGTTCCGAGTCATGCCGGGTCAAAGATGACTTTTGAGAAAACCTCTTTTGGCATAGTTCACATTCATAAGGTTTTTTTTCCATTGTGGGTTCTAATATGCCGAGTCAAAGTTGACTTTTGAGAAAACATCTTTTGGCATAGTTGACATTCATAGGGTTTTTCTCCATTGTGGGTTCTAATATGCACAGTCAGACTTGACTTCGAAGAAAATTTTTTTTTGCATTCTTTACATTCATATAAATTTTCACCAGTGTGGGTTCTAATATGCTGTTCCGAGTCATGCCGGGTCAAAGATGACTTTTGAGAAAACCTCTTTTGGCATAGTTCACATTCATAAGGTTTTTTTCCATTGTGGGTTCTAATATGCCGAGTCAAAGTTGACTTTTGAGAAAACATCTTTTGGCATAGTTGACATTCACAGGGTTTTTCTCCATTGTGGGTTCTAATATGCACAGTCAGACTTGACTTCGAAGAAAATTTCTTTTTGCATTCTTTACATTCAAACATTTCACCAGTATGGCTTCCATTATGTTCACTCAAAACTGACTTCGAAGCATCAAGGCGATCTTTACTCATAGTTTTAAACTCATAATTCATAATCATACTCATAATTTTAATTTAGCAATTATGTTATCTAACGACTTGTAACTTAAGTTTAAAACGGTTTAAAATTTAAAGATAGGACAAAGTTTTGTTTCATGTTTACTCATAAATGATTTTCAAAAAGCAAAATCCATTAGAAACAAATTTTTTTATGCTATTAAATTTCTGCTAAATTTTAGCTTAAAATCGCAAAATTTGAATCCTTTTTGAAATTACGCGTGATGTTATGATGTTCTTACATCATATAAAATTTAATTATGCTATAATAACATAAGCTACTACAGTGCTATAGAAAAATGCATTTTTCGTAAAAACTTGATTATATTTTAAAAACAATTTTCCACAATTACAAAAGGTTTTTAACCATATCAATTTCCTTTAAAATGAGCCATTAAACAGCTCTCTACGATGTTCCAGTGCCAAGCTATCTGAGGTGAAAAAGAAAAAACAAAAAAAATGCCGTAGATGCAGAATATCATGGTTTCAACCACATCTCTTGATTTTTCAAGCCCATATATTTTCATTGTTTTCAAATAGTTCGTGGTAACGAACTGTATAGTAAGAGCGACTCGTCTCAATAGTAACCGAAACTCTAAAAACGAAATTTTAATAGCAATAGATAAATCAAAAGAATTGGAAAAAGTTCTAGTGCCTTTTTAATAAAAAAAATAATCAAACAGTTCGTGGTAGCGAACTGTATAGTAAGAGCGACTCGTCTCAATAGTAAACGAAACTCTAAGAAACTGATTTTAGAGTTTTTAATTTTAATATCAATAGATACATCAAAAGAATTTGATTTTTATGCTGATTTTAAATATACAAGTTTCATCAAGTTTACTCATATCCATCAAAAGTTACGATCCAAAGAAAATTTTCTTTATTTTTGAAAAAGGGAAAAACACCCCCTAAAAGTCATAGAACCTTAATGAAAATCGCACCATAAGATTTAACGTATCAGAAAACCTTACTCTAGAGGTTTCAAGCTCCTATCTGCAAAAATGTGTAATTTTGTTGTTTTTTTTTGCCAGAAGAAATATCACAGGTGCGTGTGTATTTGCCTTTTTTCTTTTTCCCAGGGGTGATCTTATCAACCCAGTGGTACTAGAATGTCGAGAGAGGGTTCATTCGACCAGAAATTAAAAGTTCTAGTGCCTTTTTTTATCAAAACAAAAAAAAATTTGGAAGTAAGTCTGACTTCTAACACCGATTGTATACTAATAACCGTATATGACGTAGTGATTGACGTGATGTAAAAACGATACAAATCCATTTTTATTTAATTTTAGTTTTCAGTTCAGAATCGCTAAAGTTACAAACTGCAAAAATATTTATGGTATCTGAGCAATAATTGTAATCTTTTAATTTAAATACAGTAAAGAACAAACCTTTGCCCATAGTAACATTACAAACAGCAAAAACACGAAGAAAAATAGGGAAATCTTTTTGGGCTGAAGCTCACTTCAAATGTTAAGAAATATAAAAACCCATAACTCATAAAAAAAAGTCAGATCATAAGAAAAGTTACACCATTAGAACCACCTTGTCCGATACCCCTATATACAAAACTTTCTGTCCCTTGACTTGAACAGCAAGGGAAATATATTGGCTTGAAAATCAAGAAAAGGGCAGCTACTACAGCATTTTGCCTAAAAGGTATTTTTTTTTTTCTGTTTTTCTTCTCCAGATAGCTTAGCACTAAAACATCGTAGAGAGTTGTTCAATGGCTCAATTTCAAGTAAATTAATGGGATTAAAATTATTTTAGCCTGATGGCTGTGGGGGAGTGTCCTCCTCAAAAAAATAATTTCTATCTGGAAATCCATAACACTGAACAAAATGGCTATCTAAAAATTTTGATTGGATGTGTTTGGGGAAAAGGTAGGCAAGAGAGGGGGGCTAGTTGACCTCAAATCACTTTCGACTATTAAAAAGGGCACTAGACATTTGAATTTCCAATCGAATGAGCCCTTTTTCAAGTTTCTACGACAAAGATTTCAATAAAAACCTATATTCCCCCAGGGCATAACTTATAACACTAGCCCTGAAGACTGTGGGAGGGGGGAGAGGGTCCTGCTAAAAGGTATAATTTCCTGAACAAAATTTTGATTGGATGTGTTTGGGGAAAAAGTGGGCAAGGAAGGGGTGTTGGTTGCCTTCCAATTACTTTTGACTATTAAAAAAGGCATTAGCCATTTCAATTTCTAATCGAATGAGCTCTTTTTGAAGTTTTTACGACAACGCGTTCTATAAAATCTTTATATGCCCCCAGGTTATAACTTACAACCCTTGCCCTGAGGGCTCTGAGGGGGTTGTCATACATAATTTACAGAACTTAAAACTACGTTGAATAAAATGGCTATCTCAAAATTTTTATTGGATGTGTTAGGGGAAAAGGTGGGCGTATGGGGAAGGTTAGTTGCCCTCCAATCACTTTTGACTATTAAAAAGGGCAAAAGCCCTTTGAATTTCCAATCGAATGAGCCTTTTTTGAAGTTTCTACGACAACACCTACTATAAAAATCTTATATGCCTCTAGGGCATAACTTACACCCTTAACCTGAAGGCTGTGGGGGAGTTTCCTCCTCAAAAACATATTTTCTGTCCGGAAATCAACTACGCTGAACAAAATGGCTATCTCAAAATTTTGATTGGATGTGTTTCAGGAAATGGTGGGCGTGGAAGGGGTGTTAGTTGCCTACCAATCACTTTTGACTATTAAAAAGGGCACAAGCCACTCCAATTTCCAATTAAATGAGCCCTTATCAAAGTTTCTACGACAACTTCTTCAATACGAAGTGCCCTGCTCTAAAGAAAAAAAATAATAAATTATACATTGTGCAAACATCGTTCTTATATGCCCTCAGGGCATAACATAAAATCCTTACCCTGAGGGTTATGGGGGAGTTTCCTCCTCAAAAACATATTTTCTGTCCGGAAATCAACTACGCTGAACAAAATGGCTATCTCAAAATTTTGATTGGATTTGTTTGGGGGAATTATTGGCTTGGGGGACTAGTTGCCCTCCAATCACTTCCGGCTATTAAAAAGGGCGCTATGCCTTTGAATTTCCAATCGAATGAGCCTTTTTTGAAGTTTTTACTACAAGTCTTTCTATAAAAACCTGATATGCTCCCAGGGCATAACTTACAACCCTTGCCCTGAAGGCTGTGGGGGAGTGTCCTCCTCAAAAACATAATTTCTATGTGGAAATCAACTACGCTGAACAAAATGGCTATCTCAAAATTTTGATTGAATGTGTTTCGGGAAATGATCGGCGTGGAAGGGTTGTTAGTTGCCTTACAACCACTTTCGACTATTAAAAAGGGTACAAGCCACTCCAATTTCCAATTGAATGAGCCCATTTCGAATTTTCTATGATATCTTCTTCGATACGAAGGGCCTGCTCTAAATGAAAAAAAAATAAAAAATAAATGATACATTGTGCCAAAATCGTTCTTATATGCCCTCAGGGCATAACATAAAACCCTTGCCCCGAGGGTTGTGGGGGAGTGTCCTCTTCAAAAACATATTTTCTATCTGGAAATCAACTACGCTGAACAAAATGGCTATCTCAAAATTTTGATTGGATGTATTTGGGAGAATTATGGTTATGAGGGGTGTGGCTAATTGCCCTCCAATCACTTTAGACTATTAAAAAGGACACTAGCCACTCCAATTTCCGTTCGAATGAGCCTTTTCGAAGTTTCTACGAGAACTCCTTCGATACAAAGTGCCCGGGTATGGAAAAAAATCACATTGTGCCCACATCGTTCTTTACTTAGTCAGTGCTATTTATATCGCTCTGCCTATGATTAAAGCCTAAACAAAACTTCTATTAATAACTACTTCATGACATGCTCTTGACTGACACAATTTATGATGAGCCATATCGATACTTTATATAACTATCTGTTGAAGAAAAAAAAGAAAAAAAGATGCCGTTTAGGTAGAATGCCGTTGTGGCTGCCAGTTTTCTTGATTTTCAATTCAATATATTTCCCTTGCTGTTCAAGCCAAGGGACAGAGAGTTTCCTATATAGGGGTTTCGGACAAAGCGGTTTTAATGATGCATTTTGTTTTGATCTGACTCCTTTTTAGGAGCTATGGGTTTTTCTATTTCTCAAGATTGGACGTGATCGTCTCTTACTAGGTTGCTAGCTACCGTTGCCACCTGGATTATTTTTATCTTATTCTACTTTTAGGAGTTATGACCTATTTCATTTTTTTACTATGGGGCGAGATCGTCTCTCCCTAGGTTACTAGCTTTTGCTGCAACCCAGATAAGTCCAATTTATGCTTTCGTTTTTTCTTCTAATGATCGTCTTTAATATATAAAATTTAAATAATCCTAATTTTTACTGAGCTATATTGGTCCTTTATTTAAAAACAGGAAAAAGCCTACGGCTTTTTAATGTAATTACTCTAATTGTTAGCGGTCTGATCTGATCTGGTCTCGGTCTTATATGATCTGTTCTTTGTTTAATATGAAGTTACAAACAGGAAAAAGCCTATGGTTTTTTTCTTAATTGGAATAGTAAGAGACGACCTGGCTGTACCCTACGATTATGACGTCATTGATCAATCTAACATGAAATATACAGTTTTTTTGTAAAAAATTTATTCTATTTTAAAAATAATTTGTTTTAATTACAAAAGGATTTTAACCCCATTAATTTTCATGAAATTGAGCCACGGAACAACTCTCTACGATGTTTCAGTGCTAAGCTATCTGTGGACGAAAAAAAGAAAAAAAGATGCCGCTTATGCAAACCGCTGTAGTAGCAGCCCTTTTTCTTGATTTTCAAGCCAATATATTTCCCTTGCTGTTCAAGCCAAGGGACAGAAAGTTTTCTATATAATAAAAACTTCAAAGACTTCATTAGGAGGGACGTAATGACCCCGAAAGGGACCGTGTGCTGCCATCTATAATCGAGTCTAACGGGACAAGATCACGTGTCTTTTTCAAGGTCAATCAGGGATGTTTCTAAGCCTAATGAATCCGGAAGGGACTCCATAAATGGGCATAGAATACTAACAGAAGTTTACAACATTGCCGGATAAGGAAGGTACTATTTGGTACTTTTGTAAAAATGTCCTTCTAATTTTAGAATTAGTATCAAGTTGCTATGAATTCGGTAGAATCCGGCTTAAGCCAATGTTCTTTCAAGAGTATATTTTAACCCGATGAACTTACTTTGTAACCCTTTCCCTTTTTAACACAATTTCTGTATTTTGCAATACACACCCTTTCATAGAAGGATTGAATTTAGCTAGTTTGTTTGACAAATAAAGAGGAACATATCTTTTTATGTAGCGCGACACTGACCATAGAAGTCAGTTGGGGTTGTGGCTTTGCTCAAGCTTCTTGTATGCTTATAGAATGTAAGTCTGATATTTTCCTTGCCATTTCTTAATTTTATTATGTTAAAATCCTAGTAAATGGGTATATATCCCATTCTTTAATATTATTATTAAATTCTTCTAAGCAGGAACATATTAGCCTTAATATATTAGTTATAATGCTTGCTATTCTTTAATAATAATAAAATTCACTTCTTGCAATTATATGAACAGAACAAGAATTGATCTTTGATTGTGAATAATATTGTTGAATCTGCTCAACTTGCTCAACTTGACACCCTCATAAAGGAATGGCTGGTTGGTAGAGTATGAGAATAGATAGTAGCCTTTTCCTCAGTTCCAGTTCACTCAAACAGGATTAGTTGGTTGCTTAAGTTTGGTAAGCTATAATTAATTTCTCCTTAAGTAATGTCCCTACCTCGGGAAAGTGATAAACCGGAAGCTTCAGCCCTTGGGCAAGCTTCTAGTGTTAATACAGGAGCTACGCCAGCTCCAGTATTCCAAAATGTAGCTTATAGTATTATCCATTGTCCATTATAAAAAAAGCTAATTAAACCACTACAAATGTCAAGTTGGGTTAAAGATCTTCAGAGAGTTTGTAGATTAATGGGATTAGAAGAATCAGTTATGATTGAGATGTAAGCTTCCTTAATGTCTGATGAACCGTATAGCTTGTATTTAGAAAAATATGCGACCGCTACACATTTTTCTGGGCTAAAAGAATCCCTGTGCTCTGCTTTTCTTATTAAAATTTCACCGACATGAAAATAGTGAGCTGGTCGTAGGATTTTTTTTTTAATGGGTTTTAATGCAGAATTTGAGAGCTACTCTTCTTTAGTTAAAAATGCTCCGGGGAGTGCATGCCTCCTTTCAGGTATTGATTTATTTAAATAACAGGCCTTTGAACAAGAATTACATGAGAATATCAAAAGATTGATTTGCAAAAAAAGAACTGTGCAGATATTACACAAGTGTTTCAAAGGGATAGATTGTTAAATAAGACAGTTAGTCTTTTCCTGGATTTTTGGTAGTTGACAATTGCCTTTCGTCGTAATCCTAGGATTCAACAATATGGAAGCACTAGACAGTCCCTTTCACATTCGCGAAAGGAAGTTAGAATTTGCAACCAAGGTTAAGGATTAAGCAGGTTAAATGATGGATTAGCATATAGGTGTGATTTAGTGATGTCTGATACACGAGTTGACCCTAGTTGATTTAAAAGTGTAGATTGTAATTTAGTTACTAGGCTCCAGAAATTATCTCAATTATTGACGGTCATAATTTAATTATTATTCCTAAACCAGAATATGAAGAATTTCATTTAAGTTTAACGTTTTACCGTGAAAAAAAGAAAGTTTTCCAAGAGCCTATTTCAATCACTCATAGACAGTAAAAATTGCTTTTCTAAAAAAGCGTATGATGTATGTAAAAATGATTTAATGGTTTTTCAGCCTGATATACCACTTGAAACATAATTTAAACTACCTAAGCAGTTTAGAATCTCTCATTAAATGGCTTTAGTGCTAGAAGAACGTATATAAGCTATGCTGAAATCCGGTATAGTAGAGGAAAGGGCATCTTCTTTCCCTTCTCCTGTTTTCCTTATAAGGAAACATTCTGTCAGTAAAAGTGAGGCTCTTAACAGAAAAAATACTAGATTTCTAATTAATTTACCTGCAGTTAATAATAACATGAAAGACACAGCCTTCCTAATCCTTCCAACTTCTGACATTTTACAAAATTTGTCGAAAGGAAGTTCTATAGTGAATTTGACATGCACAGGGTTTTTTTTCAAATTTCTATTGATGAAAGGTACCAAAAATTCTTCTCGTTTTTATCACCTTTAACTGGCCGCAGCCATTGCTACACAAGAAGACCACAGGGAAGCGTGTTTGGGCCAAAAGCTTTCGCTAGCTTCATAGATAAATTATTTCCAGAAAGTTACCGTTCCTTCATTTTCAATTTTTTGATGATTTATTTATCAAAACAGAACTTTCAAAACCTAATGAGCACTTATTTCATCTCAAGAGATTCTTTGCGCGTTTAAAAACTCTTAAAATTAAATTGTCAGCGTCTAAGTCACAACTTTTTAAAGAATCTATTCCAGTACTAGGATTCATAGTGTCACGTGACAAAATTAGACCTCAATTACTCCAATTAGATGCTAATATATATATATATATATATATATATATATATATATATATATATATATATATATATATATATATATATATTATATATATATATATATATATATATATATATATATATATATATATATATATATATATATATATATATATATATATATATATATATATATATATATATATATATATATATATATATACATATATATATATATATATATATATATACATATATATATAAATTAATAAGAAGAATATTTACCTCTGAATAATATTTGACCTTCTAAAACCTTTTGCTTATAAGAAAAATGATAGTCGTTTGTTGTCCTTATTCTGTTCAATGGCCTTGAAGAAAAGAAAAGGGAATCGTGTTGTAAATAAGTTCCAAGTACCTTAATGACACGATAAGGCACGATCGTACATGTGAGGAAAATAGAATCAGTACCGCAAATGATAAAATTGTATTAAATCATTAAAGGCTAGCGAAAAGAAGGTACCTTCAGCTGATAATCTTCTGTCTATTAATAGTCTTACAATTTTCTTGGTCACTTACTAATTCCATAGGGTTGCAGCCTAAAATTCAATTGATTTTCTATTGCTGTATACTAATTATGTATTTAATTCTGTGTTTCTGTGTTTTCTTGTCTCATGACTTATCCTTGTAAAGGCCAGCGCAATTGAGTGGGACGACTATAATAGTTTTCTATAGTTATTTGAAGATATCAGCATAATAATATCTTTAAAAGCTTTTACGCAAGCTTATATTACAAGGTCGGATTTGTAAGAAATGTCATTCTAATTTTAGAATTAGTATCAAGTTGCTATGAATTTGGTAGAATCCGGCTTAAGCCAATGTTCTTTCAAGAGTATATTTTAACCCGATGAACTTACCGATAAAATTTCCTTATTTTGCAATACGCACCCTTTCTTAGAAGGATTGAATTTAGCTACATTTATTTGACAAATAAAGGGGAACATCTTTTATGTAGCGCGACACTGACCATAGAAGTCAGTTGGGGTTATGGCTTTGCTCAAGCTTCTTGTATGCTTATAGAATGTAAGTCTGATATGTTCCTTGCTATTTCTTAATTTTATTAAGTGAAAATCCTAGTAAATGGGTATATATCCCATTCTTTAATAGTATTAATAGATTCTTCTAAGCAGGAACATATTAGCCTTAATATATTAGTTATAATGCTTGCTTTTCTTTAATAATAATAAAGTTCACTTCTAGAGATTATATGAACAAGAATTGATCTTTTATTGTGAATAATATTGTTGAATCTTGATTTATAATGAAATAACCATAACTATTAACTAAAAAAATTCTCTTCTTTAATAATGAAATCTTAGTTTTTATTATACCTGTGTTGTCTTGTATATTTTATTACGATGATTAGGATTTTGTCAAGATATCTCTCTCACTTGGTTCATTTCGTATATTCGAGGCTTATTTAGGGGTACTCGGGTCTCATGGCTGAGTTTGGACATGGAGTCATCACCATGAGAAGAACCCCCCCCCCCTTACACTTTAAAGCACCTTTTTCAGGGTCAATCAGGGATGTTTCTAAGCCTAATTACTCCGAACTGGACTCCATATATGGGCATAGAATCCATCTAAATGTATTGATCCGTTAACAGGACAGGATCACGTGTCTCTTTCTAGGTCAATCAGGCAGCTACGTAAGGTTTGCCATACATCATAATTTTCCCTTGAGATTTTGTTTATAATGGACATGCATTGAGGTTAAATTATCATTCAGTCTCAAGCCACCATGGAGAGTACATCTGATATTATTAATTTGGAAGCTTTAGCCACATCGATTTATAATATGAGTTCTATTTAGTAAATTTTCTTAGGTTATTTCCAAATAAAATCATTTTTATAGTCCCCATTCAGAATATTCAAATTCAGGGTATACCCCCCCCCAATACAAACTCTACTATGTGATGTTTATATTCGTTAGAAAGCGTTAAATACGCTCTTTTTTACCATGTAAACCCCTCCCCACTGTTAACGATTTTAATTCTTTTATTGGAAATAATTTCCTTTTTCGACAAATTTATGTAATTTTTATTCATTCAGTATTCTAGCAAAAGTGACAACTTGCAACCGTCAACTCTAAGGTTTTAATAATCCCCACTATGACATTAAGCCGAGAACATGACTTTTATCAGTTCCGTAAAAATTTAAATAGGGATAATTATATCACCCCGTCAAGTGCGCATCCGGTGTGCTAATTCACATGAATTAGGATAGCACAAAAAGATACATTTTTTGCTGAAAAAGATACTTTTTTATTCCCGTCAAATTGACTGCAGTAAATCTTATGAATTGCAAGAGGGCATGGGGGTTACTTATAATAAACAATTTCATATAGTATATGTTTTCCATTTTGATTATTCAGTGTTTATGTGGTGTTGGGGGGGGGGGTAAGAAAAAGATACATACCTACTATGAGAAGGTTTACTGAAACGCGGATCCATTCAAATGATATAAACCTTTGACCCTAGAAGAATAATGTGCAAATATATGCGTTGCATCTCTAGGCATGTTTTTATATTTATTTTCTAAATGGTTAAAAAAAGAAACATTAATTTCTATCCTAAGGCTAACCAAACTACTGATTGTCAAGGTTTATTTCTCACAAGTTGTATAATAAAAACGTTTGAATTCTAAGCCTAGCTTTTTCCTCGCAAATTTTACTTTTTGCTTTGCTGAAAAGGGGGGAGGGGGCTTCTTTGGGACAGTGGCAGATGCTTTCTAGACAAAATTATACCTTACAATAAATTCTGTAGAAGGGGGTACTAATTTCTTTTCTTCTCTAATTGAGAGTTATTATTTATACTAAATTTTTTCTTCTTTTCTAGGACAATCATGAGTGGACAGGCCCAATGAAAAGGGCAAGGAATAATAATAATGCCACACCACTAAAATGATCGACGATTTATAGCCCATCCATACCTCATCTCCCCCTTCCAGGCCGTTAATGCCTGCGCAATCTGCCCTAGGTCATGAGATGCCTATCCCTTTGGTTGATCTTGTCGAGTAAGAAATATCATTTTTTCTGTGACTATTCTATATGTAAAGGATATTATCATGATTTTGAGGATTCTCGTGAACCTACTACATGCTTAGACAGTGTAGACGCACGGATAGAGGAGAAAAATCGGGAGGAAATGAGGAGAAAAATCATAAATGATATGGAGAGAAATTCATACAGATTGCATGCAAGCTCGCATAAAACAAGGTTTGATATGAAAAGGAAGAGGAAGATCGAAAGAAGAGACAGAGATAAGAGGGTTTCCTCTAAAGAGATATCTCAAACTGTAGTATGAAAGACAGTGATGAAAACTCAAAGAAAAATGTGCATCGTGCAAGATATAACAGTGAATGTTGTGATGAATATGATCGAAGAGAAGAGAAAAAGAGGTCCTTTAAGAGACAACATAAGAGGTTATTCTATGGAATGGATTTTAAACATCGAAAATCAGGATGGAAGAGCTCTCATATATTATTTAAGGATAAATCTAAATATTATTACCATTGTTAAGTTTTATATCGTAATCAAAAAATAAATTTGTTTGTACTATATTAATTTCCTCCTACTCGTTAAGCCTAGAGTAAGGATACCAGCAGAGACTTCTAAAATAAAATATCAAAGATGAAAAAATTTCATAGAAGTTAGCAGTGTAATGTTTTTTTTTCTTAAGAAATCAACCATTTCTTTTTTTCATCAATGCTATTTAAACAAAATCACTCTTCTAATCATTTATTCATTCGCTAAATCAATATTTATAATGCTTTTTAAATATTTGATATCCTCCTCCACTGCCCCGTCCTCAATAATAATAACTTCAATTTGAGGTGATGGTATTGTAAGTATTTGAATACTGTCATCATCACTATCATCATTACTGATTATTTCTATATTCCTCGGAAGGGGCATGTCCTCATATAAGCGATCATCGTTTTCGACACAGAGTCGACCAAAGGCCCCCTCCGTACCAGATTATCTGATGTATACGACAGTCCATCTTCTGTGTAGTAGATCTCTATTATGTCATCTGTAGTATCTTCGCTACTGTTAAAAAGAAGGAACTCTTCTTCAGATTCTGTTAAACTCCACACGTCCCATATGTTTTCTCCCTCTTGGAAATACTCGGGCGTGTTCTATAAATGTAATAAACAGGATTACTTAATATTTTTCATTATATCCATAATTTTCATGTCTAAAATCTATCAATTAGCTAGATATCTAAGTTTTGAAATTTTTTTAATACAGATGGGACGAGATTTAGTGTCATTGATAAAAGCCTGTATGAGATTTAATGTCTTAAGTGAAACCTGGAAAAATCTTCCCAAGAACTAAGTTTTTCAAAGAAAATTAAGGGGATGAGGTTGAACCATGGAAAGAGCAGAAATAAAGATATGTCAAACTTAAAACTAACACAAATTACTATGGATACATAAATGACAACTAAAGCCATCAGAAGTTTTAATTCATTATCATGTCAAATTAGAAGAAACAGTTAATGCCACAAATAAAATTGGGGTCATCACTTGAAACTGTTTTTAATAATAGAATGACGCATTCATTTTATGAAAAAGCCCTCGAATTTGTTATAACTGTTTCATAGGGGGGGACTTTGAAGGCTCTATGTAAATGAAAGAAGTCTTATAGCTTACAAACTGTTCTGTACTTCTAAATAACATTGGTAAATTTAATTATTGAAAGAGGTATGTCGTTGTTCTCATATATTATTTGATTTTTGATGGTTTTTACTTCAGTGCATATTGATGATGATTATCTTTAGTGAAGTCTCCGGTCCTTCAAGGGCAACAGTTATTGTACAATATAATCAAGTTGATGTCCCATAAGGTGCTGATGTAATTAATGTAAGTTTAAGTTTTATTTTATATTTCTCGTTAAAGATTTTACTTTTACTTTCAGAACCCCGGAATGAAATCTACACTCCTGTATGATTGGGTATATTAATTTGAAACTTTCAGGAAATGTTAAACGAGAAGAAACGTGAAATAAAAATTTTTATAAAGTATAGTGGCGTTTACAATAAAATCATATGACCGTACATTTCTATGGCTCAATAAAATGTAATCTCATAGGTAAATTTAGAACAGAGATTTAAATTTTTTCTGTCATTGTGAAATTAAGAGCTGAAATGGAAGCTTTTTTCATTTTCTTTAGTAAAATTCAGAATTTAGCTAACTTTTCCCGTTCTTTAAGAAAATTCAGATGAGAACTTGAACGTTTTTAGTCTTCTTCGAGAAAACTCAGAATTAAAGTGTAGCTCCTTATCTTCATGGTGAATATTCCCGAACAAAGTATAACTTTTTCTATCTTCTATGATAGATTTGGAACAGAACTTTAAATTTTTTCTTCTCTTTGAGAAAAATTTGAACTGAAGTGGAACCTTTTTATTTTCTCAGGAAAAAATTAGAATTGATCTGTAACATGTTTCTTTTTCATTGCTGAATTGCTTGGTGTTGGGATATGCATGAAGTTGAAAAGTAATGTATGACTTCTCGGGCATGCTGGATCTGAAAGTGTAATTTCAGAGAAATTCATTAACCATTTAGGGTCAACTTACCTTATTAGGGGTGATCAATTAGGGTTCTCCAACATGCTGAACCTGAAAGTGTGTTCCTTGACATGCTGAATCTGAAAGTGTGATTTCAGAAAATTCTTTAACCTTTTAGGGTTAACATACCTTTTTAGGGATGATCATTTAGGGTTCTCCAACATGAGGAACCTGAAAGTGTGTTCCCTGACATGCTGAATTGGAAAGTGTGATTTCAGAAAAATTCTTTAACCTTTTACGTTAACTTACCTTTTTAGGGATGACCATTTAGGGTTCTCCTCTCTGGCTCAAATGTGAAACTTTGGTTAGAAAGAGTTCAGCTTTGGATCGAAAAATAAACCATTTCCGTAAAAATTGAACTAATAAAGCTTTTTTGACCGTAAACTCTGGTTTTATGTAAGAAAATACATTTCTTTGGCTCAAATGTGAAACGTTGGTTAGAAAAAATTTCAGCTTTGGATCGGAAAGTAAACTATTTCCATAAAATCTGAACTAATAAAGGTTTTTGACAGTAAACTCTAGTTTTTTGTAAGAAAATACATTTCTCTGTCTCAAATGTGAAACTTTGGTTAGAAAAAGTCCAGCTTTGGATAAAAAAATAAACCATTTCCGTAAACATTGAACTAATAAAGGCTTTTTGACCGTAAACTCTAGTTTTTGTAAGAAAATACATTTCTCTAGGTTAAATGTGAAACTTTGGTTAGAAAAAAGTTCAGCTTTGGATCGAAAAATAAGATCTGTTCTCGGTCGGATGTGATCTGTTTTCGGTCTGATAAGATCTCTTTTCGGTCTGATTGATCTATTCTCCATCTGACCTGATCTGTTCTTGGTTTGATCTTATCTGTTCTCGATCTTATCTGATCTGTTCTTGGTCTGATCTGATTTATTTTTGGTCTGACTGATCTGTTTTCGGTCTGATCTGATCTGTTTTTGGTCTTATCTGATCTTTTCTCGGTCGGATATGATCTGTTTTTGGTCGGATATGATCTGTTTTCGGTCTGATAAGATCTATTTTTGGTCGACTGATCTGTTCTTAGTCTGATCTGATCTGATCTCGGTCGGATATGATCGATTTTCGGTCTGATAAGATCTTTTTTCGGTCTGACTGATCTCGGTCTGATCTGATCTGTTCTTGGTCGGATATGATCTGTTCTTGGTCTGATCTGATCTGTTCTCCGTCTGATATGATCTGTTCTGGGTCGGATATGATCTGTTTTTGGTATGATAAGATCTGTTCTGGGTCGGATATGATTTGTTTTTGTCTGATAAGATCTGTTTTCAGTCTGACTGATCTTTTCTTGGTCTGATCTTATCTGTTCTTCGTCAGATATGATCTGCTTTAAGTCTGATAAGATCTGGTTTTGATCTGACTGATCTACTCTCCGTCTGATATGATCTGATTTCGGTTTGATCTTATCTGTTCTCGGTCTGATCTGATCTGTTCTTGGTCTGACTGATCTATTCTCGGTCTGATAAGATCCTTTTTCGGTCTGACTGATCGGTTCTCGGTCTGATTGGATATGTTCTTGGTCTGACGTGATCTATTCTCGGTCTAATCTGAACTGTTTTCGATCTGATATGATCTGTTCTCGGTCTGATCAGTTAACGTTCTGATCTGATCTGTTCTCAGTCTGATCTGATCTGTTTTCTGTCTGATCTGATCTGTTCTCAGTCTGATCTGATCTGTTTTCGGTTACATATGATCTTTTCTTGGTCTTATCTGATCTGTTCTCTGTCGGATATGAAGCGTTTTTGATCTGATATGATGTGTTCTTGGTCTGATCTGATCTGTTTTCCGTCTGATCTGATGTGTTCTAGGTTTGATCTTATCTGTTCTCTTTCTTATCTTATCTGTTCTCAGTCTGATCTGCTCTGCTTTTGGTCTAAGATCTTTTCTTGGTGTGACTGATCTGTTCTTGGTCTGATCTGTTCTCGGTCAGATATGATCTGTTCTTTGTCTGATCTGATCTGTTCTCGGTTTGATCTGATCTGTTCACGGTTTTTTCTGATCTGTTCTCGGTCAGATATGATCTGTTTTTGGTATGATAAGATCTGTTTTCGGTCTGACTGATCTGTTCATGGTCTAATCTGATCTTTTCTCGGTATGATCCGATCTGTTCTCGGTCTGATATGATCCGTTCTCGGTCTTATCTGATCTGTTATCGGTCTGATCTGATCTGTTCTCAATTTGATCTGATCTGAACTTAGTCTGATAAGATCTTTTTCAGTCTGACTGATCTGTTTTCGGTCTGGTATGATCTGTTTTCTGTCTGATATGAACGGTTCTCGGTCTGATCTGATCTATATTCTTTCTGATAAGATCTGTTTTTGGTCTGACTGATGTGTTCTCGGTCTATTATGATCTGTTCTTGGTTTAATCTGATCTGTTATCGTTCTGATATGATCTGTTCTTGGTCTGATTTGATCTGTTTTTGGTATGAAAAGATCTTTTTTTGGTCTGAAGATCTGTTCTTGGTCTGACTTGATCTGTTTTCGGTCTGATAAGATCTGTTTTTGGCCTGACTGATCTGTTATCGGTCTGATGTGATCTGTTCTGGGTCTGATCTGATTGCTGTTGGTCTGATATGATCTGTTCTCGATCTGATCTGATCTTTTCTCAGTCTGATCTGTCCTTGGTCTGATCTAATCTGTTCTCAGTCTGTTCTGATCTGTTCTGTTATCGGTCTTATCTGATCTTTTCTCTGTCTGATATGAAGTGTTCTTGGTCTGATATGATTTGTTCTCGGTCTGATCTGACCTGTTCTTGGTCTGATCTGATCTATTCTTGGTTTTATATTTTTAGTGTATTAGTGAATTTATTATCATGTCTTATATGCAACTTAGTTGTCATAAGTTTCCTATGGTACAATGGTAAGCACACCCACTTGTCACCCTGTAGACTGGAGTTTAATTACCGATCGGAGGAATTTGTTAACACATTTACTTTAAACATAACTGTACAGGCTTACTGTAGTTAAGTTGGCTATAAAAGTTAGTATAGGCAAGACTTCGTTATTTATTATAAATTAATTAAAAAACTTTTTCCACAAAATAAGTTTTTCAAAGAAAAGTAAAGAACTCCATTAAACAAAAAATGAGCAAAAATATAATCAAATAATATACCAAGCGTGAAACTACCACAAATCAGTATCGATAAATAAATTAAACCCAAAACGAACAGAAATTACAATATATAACCGATTCAACCACAAAACGAGCAGAAAGTAACATAAGTTGGACTCAAACCCCCTATTCCTTCCCAAGGCCAGAACATAATTTGCACTTTACAGAAAAAAATATAAATGTATTTACTTTTATAACTTTAATAAATCTCATCAGAGCCCTCAGTGTAAGGGTTGTAAGTTATGCCCTGGGAGCATATAAGGTTTACATAGAAAGTCGTTGTAGAAATTTCAAAGAGAGCTCATTTGATTGGAAATTGGAGTTGCCCTTTTTAATAGTCAAAAGTGAGTGGAGAGTAATTAGCCCCCCCCCCCTCACGCCCACCATTTCCCCAAACACATTAAATAAAAGTTTAAAGATAGCCATTTTGTTCAACGTAGTTGAAAGTTCTGGAAATTCTGTATTTAAGGATGACAAACCCCCCCCCCAGAGTCTCCAGGGCAAAGGTTGTAAGTTATGCCCTGGGGGCATGTAAGGTTTTAATGATAGAGTTGTCGTAAAAACTTCAAAAGGGGCTCATTCAATTGGAAATTGAGAGGGCTAGTGCTCTTTCAAATAGTTGAAAGTGATTGGAGGGTAACTAACCCCCCTCTCACGCCCACCATTCCCTCAAACACATCCAATCCAAATTTTCGGATAGCCATTTTGTTCAATGTAAACAAAGCTCTGGAAATTACATCTTTGGAGATGACACCCCCCCAGCCCTCAGGGCGAGGGTTGGAGGCTATCCCCTGGGGGCATATAAGGTTTTTATTGAAAGCGTTGTCGTAGAAACTTCAAAAGGGCTCATTTGATTGGAAATTGAAAGGGCTAGTGCCTTTTTTTATAGTTGAAAGTGATTGGAGTCAGAGTTCAGAGTTTTTATTCCACAATACATTCACAATCCAATCACAACACTCCTAATCCCCCTCGAAAGGCTCCACGGCCAGGGATGCAAGGGGGAATGAGAAAAAAAATACAATATATCCAAACAACCATAAGAAAGAAATCAATCCCCAAACAACCTATAAAATTAAAAAGAGACCATACCTGAGGCCTGGGAGTCATAGCGCAGAGAAGACCTACATATAACAAAACTAAACGCTCAGGGGATATGAACTCCACATAAAAAAAAAAAAAAAAAAAAAAAAAAAAAAAAAAAAAAAAAAAAAAAAAAAAAAAAACTATTCTGTTTGATTCTTAACTAAATGTCCTTAAGAATCCTCTTTAAAGTGCCAAACGAGTGACATTTCTGTACTGAAGAAGGCAGGGAGTTCCAAACTTGATGAAAAGCAATGAGGGGATTGAAATCTGACCGCACAGTGGGAGTAGGAGGAATGCAGATATTTATGTGACGAACGAAGGTTATATGGAGCTGAATCAGAAATAAACTTAGGAGTTTTTTGAAGAGATTTTGGAAAATTGCCATGAAGCTGATGAAAAATAAAAGAAGCACAAGAAAGAATGTAGATAGACTGTAGATTTAGAAGCAGTCTTGGTGAATAACGCTTGGTGTCCATAACCAGACGCCATTCTTTGTTATACATGACAGAAAGCGACCGCAGTGTAGAAGGAAAACTAGACATCAATACTATGGGGCAATAAGACACATATGACTGGACAAGGCAGAAAAAAAGAAGCTCCAGAATAGATCCAGGAAAGGTGTGTCTGAGTTTTCGAATGACACCCAAACTCCGTGAGACCTTAACCCTAATCATGGTTATATGGTGTCTAAACGAAAGGTTCTCATCAAGTAGGATACCAAAAAACCAGACCAACCGATTCTTTGGTCTACACAAGGAGCCTTGTGACACCTGAAGGTGTGTCAGTTGAGGGAAAGCTACACCAATTCGAGAAAAAATAAGAAAATGTGACTTGGCAACATTCAAGGCCAAGGAATTCGCACCAAACCAAGAAACTACTCTCTGGAATATTGCCACCAGGTTAGACCTGATATCACATTCCGTCTTCCTTAGAGTCCCAAGAGTGCTGTCATCAGCAAAAGCAACGAGGCAATCTTCATTAGAAGTAGCATTGGGACACGAAGGAACATCCGGATGACACAGATTGCAGCATACTAAAGGACTGGTGTTCTTGACTGCTGTAATCAGATCATTGACGTAAATAAGAAATAAAACGGGGCCAATAACAGATCCCTGGAGAACACCATATTCTACTTCAGAAGGGCTCCAGAAAAGCGGATCTATTGAAATAAGTCTACCAGAAAGATATGATTCAAACGAAGAGAAAGCATTTGATCTTATACCAATATGCGATAGTTTCCAAAGAAGAAACTTATGAGTCAAAGAAACAAAAGCTTTACGAACATCTAAAAATAAAGCTGCCGGGATAAGACCAAAATCTATTGCCGAAGGAATGAAATTCAAGATAGATGCGCAAGCATGCTCTGTAGAGTGATTCGCTCGGAATCCGAACTGGAAATCATGGAAAAAATTTTTGACATCCAGAAAATTAAGAAGCCTGGATAGCATAGTCTTCTCAAAAATTTTGCTGAAAGCAGATAGAAGAGAAATTGGCCTTTAATTAGCAGAATCACTCCGGGACCCACCATTATACAGCACTATAACCTTAGCTCGCTTGAGTGATTCAGGAAATATTCCTTTCTCGAAAGACAGATTGACAAGCTTAGTCAATGGTGACAGAATAGGAGGCAGAACGGCACGGATAACCCTTGTAGGAATTCTGTCTGGTCCAGAAGACGATGAACCTTTAAGGGCATTTACGATCCGAGTTACCTGAAACTCAGGAACAGGGTTCAAGACCATTGACTTTAAACATGGGAGTCCAAGATAGGCATTGAAATCGCAACGAGGAGTTGTAGAGCTCCCTGAGGAAGCAGTCGTCTTTCCTATATTAGCAAAATAAGACATAAGCTCTAGCTGAACATTTTCTTCTCCTTGGACAATTTTACCATCGACTATCAGCGTTGTTGGAACTAAAGGCGGAGGGGGAGTAGGTCTAAGTGCAGAATTAATAATTTTCCATGTCTTCCCAACATCTTTTCCACACTCAGAAGACTTCCGGTGATAATACTGAGACTTGTCCCTCCGACACAGAGAAATACTAACGCCCCTCTTACGCCCACTATTTTCCCAGACACATCCAATGAAAATATTGAGATTGCTATTTTGTTTGACGTAGTTGAAAGCTCTGGAAATTACGTCTTAGAGAATTACAAACACCCTCACAGCCCTTAGGGTAAGAGTTGTAATTTATGCCCTGGGGGCATATAATGTCTTTATAGGAAGTGTTGTCGTAGAAACTCAAAAAGGGCTCATTCGATTGGAAATTGAAAGGCCTGGTGCCCTTTTTAATAGTCAAAAGTGATTGGAAGGCTTGACATTTTTATAGTAAAGATCGATGTTTAAAAACTTTTGACTTTATGTTTAAAAACTAAATTTTGCCATAAGATTAAATCAAAATGCACTGTGTTAATGCTAATTCCCAATAAGGCATAGCAGCAGTATCCCAAGAACAAAATTTTCACTTTACTGAAAATATACAAATGAACGTGGATTGTCAGTTTAATATACATATACTGATATTTGATTTATTAAAGTAATAAATTAAATACATTTATGTTTTTCAGTAAAGTACAAATTGTGTTCTGGCCTTGGGAACGCATGGGGGTTTGAGTCCAACTTGTGTTAATTTCTGCTCGTTTTGAGTTTGAATCGGTTATTTATTGTAATTTCTGTTCGTTTTGGGTTTCGTTTATTTATCGATGCTGATTTGTGGTAGTTTCACGCTTGGTAGATTATTTGATTTGATTTTTACTCATTTTTTGTTTAATGGAGTTTTTTACTATTCTTTGAAAAAGTTAATCTGTGGAAAAAGTTTTTTTAATTAATTTATAATAAATAACGAAGTCTTGCCTATACTAATTTATATAGCCAGCTTAACTACAGTAAGCCTGTTCAGTTATGTTTAAAGTCAGTGTATTAAAAAATTCCTCCGATGGGTAATCAAACTCCGGTCTACAGTCTGACAAGTGGGTATGCTTACCATTGTACCATAGGAATCTTATGAAAACTAAGTTGCATATAAGACATGATAATAAATTCACTAATACACTAAAAAATTTTATAATTAATTTGTCTGGTTAATTATAAACGGGGATAATGTATTGACATTCTTAGCTGCTTGACTCTCTGAAAAGTCGTCTCTTACTATTCAAACCAAGAAAAGCCCGTAGGCTTTTCCTGTTTATAATATAAAGGTAACTAGAGATAAAGGTATTACGTTAACTATAAGATATGTTGTTGTTATATAAACTGCAACATCTAGCAAAAGACGACTAGCATAAAAGTAAGGAACGAACTTAAGCCTATAAAAAACACATGTTGACTATAAAGAGGAACTTTGATGAAAAGTAAATATTGTATTCTACTATTTGAATTGAATTAGATATAGCTATAAAATTTATATTAAAGAGTGAACTATAGCCAATAGTATTACATAAAGAATCGATATAGTTCATTATAAATGGGGATAAAAGAATAAAAAGAGAGATACGAAAGAATAAACACCAGGAAGCCTACAGTTTTCAATGCAACCACTTATAATGCCTGTAAGAAGACCCAAGAATCAAAAATTTGCAAATGTTGCTAAAGATGATTGTATGAAACCACCTAAACAATTGCTAAAGATGATTGTATGAAACCACCTAAACAATCAAACTTGATAAGACCAAGAGAACGGCGTGAAAAAATTAATTTGACAATGTCAGACAAAGAACAGATCAGATCATTCTGAGAACAGATCAAATGAGACCGAGAACAGATCAGTCAGACAGAAAGCAGATCTTACTATACTGAGAAAATTTTTTTATCAGACCGAGAATTGATCAGATCAGACCGAGGACAGATCAGATCAGACCAAGAACAGATAAGTCAGACATAAAACATATCTTATCATGCCGAAAAAAATCATATCCGACCGAGAACAAATAATATCCGACCGTGAACAGAACAGATAAGACCGAGAACAGATCAGATCAGACCGAAAATAGATCAGTCAGACCGAAAACAGATCTTATCAGACCGAAAACAGGTCATATCCGACCGATAACAGATCATATCCGATCAAGAACATATCAGATCAGACCAAGATCAGATCAGACTGAGAATAGACCAGATCAGACCGAGAACAGATCAGATCAGACCAAGAACAGATCATATCAGAACGATAACAGATCAGATTAAACCGAAAACAGATCAGACCGAGAACTCATCAGTCAGACCGAAAACAGATCTTATCAGACAAAAAACAGATCAGTTCAGACCGAGAATAGTTTATATCAGACCAGACCAATAACAAATCGGTCAGACCTTGAATAGTAAATCTAAGGGACCTAGGAATATCACCATAGAGCTGAAGAAAAGCGAAAGACGCACAGGAAAGAATATAAAGTTTTTTAATATCAAGTAACGGTTTAGTTCCCGAACGATTTACATCCTGGATCACATTTATAGCTTTACTGTAAGTATTCGAAAGAGGTTGGACAAAAGTAGGGAAAGTAGACATTCATATGACTGGACAACAGGAAACATAATCACATTAGAAGCCACACTGACCAGTTGCGCGCAAGCCTGAATGACACCATAACGGGATACAATATTTCTATTTCTGAAACGGCCGGGTAAATACATCAGATATTTACAGCATCTAAAGTAACCACTTCTAAGTCTCCGTAAATATTTTTTTCTCAGCAAGTAGTGGAATTTAGATAGGAAATTTACTCATGGAGAGCAAAAACTATTATATAGCCGAGCTAGACCCTTACGGTTATAACGCCCTCTATTTGGAGATATCTTACCATACGACACATAAATATTTTTTAACGCATTAGTAACCAACTCGGAGCAAGTTTCAGAAATAAACGGGCAAAACGATATACCAAGCCAATTAATATTATTCAAACAAGGTAATGAAATCAAACCAAGGTTTAGTGGAGATACAGAAGTTCTACTATCAAAACACATAAACTCACGCTTTCCCATATTAACAGATAGGCTAATATCACTAAGTAGAGAAGATAGTTTACTGAAATTCTGAGCCAACCCTCGACGAGAAAAACTAAATAAAAGGACATCGTCGGCATATGCAATATAACTTAAACCGATATCGCGAAAAAACACAGTAGGAGATAGATGATTTAAACAAGTAGCAAGGACACATTTAAATATAAAAGGAGATAAAACTCCTCCCTGTCTAACGCCTTTCCTAACAGCTACCGAATCAGAAATATGTGACATCCACTTAATACGCACATAAGAATTATCATACCAATATCGCAATATAGAAATTACTGAATAATTAACTCCGGAACAGGCAAGGTAAAACAAGGCCTGGGCGTGAACAACATTGTCAAAGGCCCCATAAATGTCTAGTTTGCAGCAATAAAATGAACGCTTTTGAGCAAAAGCTTCCTTTAACAACCGGCTGAGCACATCATGTGCTTGGGGGCAGCCAACCCCTCTTCTAAATCCTAATTGAAAAGACGAAAAATCGCACTTTGAAAGTATTTCAGGCAAAAGAATGTACTCAAAAATCTTACTCATAAAGCAAGATATAGTAATTGGTCCGTAATTCGAGCATAAATCTGGATCTTTACCTCGTTTAAGTATAGGCGTGACACTACCGGAAAGAAAACTATCAGGAACTAGAGATTGACCTATACAAATCTGAAATAATAACTGCAGGTGTAACAATGGGCAATCATTAGCAAAATTCCTAAAACATAGGCCATCGCAATCAGGAGAATTAGAAAAAGGAAAAATGTTTCTAAGTAGATTAGAAAAATGTTTTTGAACATACTCGTTGAATACGGAAAATATGTCAATATAATGGTGCACAAAATTCATAAGGTTTAATTTCGACTGAGCTGGGGGAGTACACTTACTGCTATTGATAACTCTATTCCAGGTCATTTTACTATTTGGAGCGTCCCACGCGTTGAGCCTTGCATTACGTAAACAGGATTTGTATTCTTTCTTCGTTTTTTGCTTGACTGTAAACCCAACACCGGAAGAAGTTCGATCGCAAGCGTTCCGCAATCGCAACCAAAACTTTGCACGGTTCTTTACTCTTTTCACATACCATTTTGAATGGGGACCCTTAAAGTGGGCTTGAATATCAGGAGGCTCAATTAGGCACGAAATAGGGAGATGGTCATCACTGATTTTATCTTCATCAACAGACACCTCGGATTTAATTAGACTGAACTTAGACACAATAATATGGTCGAAGTTGGATTTAACAGAGCATCGATTATTAATGTAAGTATAAGCCAGGTTCTTAGCAGCGACATGATAGACACTTGGCAGAGACTAGCAGGAGTTCAGAGCGATCAGATGAGGTCAATATGTCAGTATTTATATCCCCGGCTAGGATCCAATCAACATTTTTATCTGCAAATTTTGTATTTGGAAGATTGCACGGGAGATACACATTTACAAAAGCCATGTTGTTACACTGGATTGCTAAAATATTAGCATCAGAATAAATTGTATAGGCTGATATTCTGTCGAATAAAGATGGTGGTACCGCCGGAAGGGTGACCGCGGGTCTTTTTTGCTTCTCGAATAAATATATCATGGGTAGCAGACCGTCTTAAACTGGTCGAATTAACGTTAGAAAGTAGATGGTCCGGTAAGAATACAACGTCAAAATGTAGCAACTCGTCAATTAGCAGATCCTTATCTTTAGCACCATTAATGTTCAAAGAAATAATACTTAAGACTGAAGGAGAAGTCATCATAATGACTTAGCAATCGCATTTCTCAATACCGAGCATTTTAAACTAAGAAAATCATGTTTTCCTCCGCAATTGGCGCACTTAGGAGCAGCTGAGCAAAGCTTCTCTGTAGTTGTTTCGTGGAGCCCAGCACAGCGGGATCATTTGGGTAAATCAGGACAACGTGAGCATCTAGCAACAGTGTGATCTAACCCTTGACACCTGAAACAGCGACGCGGTAATTCTTGATAGACTTCAACACGAAAAAGCTCATACCCAAGTCGGAGATCATGGTTAATTGCATTTTTGAGTGTCCTATTTTTACAGCACGCGCTAATTCCAGTATACTTTCCATTAGAGATGATTCTGTTACGTTTTCAGGGATATCCCGAGCAATACCGAGTGCTTTGTTGTCAAGGACCTTGGTTTGAACATTAGGTAGGCTCTTAGAGGCTGAGGCGGCAAGAGATACGGCTGACTGCCTATCTCGAGTAACTATGATCCTTTTTTTATTCTGAACCTCAAGTTTTAGACTTAGAATCCCTTCATGACCTTCAAGCGTATCCACGTAGGTTTATTTTTAACTGAAGGTAAACCTCATCTGAAGCACCTTTAAAGTTCATAAATTTCTTAATTTTTTTTTTTTATATAAACTAATTAAGATATACTTTTGCCACCTAAGAATATTTTCATAGAGAAGTAGAGCTACATTGTACTGCAGATTGACAGAACTAAAATCAAATAATTTTTCAAGCGTAAAACTACCAGTAGTAATCAAGGTTATACTTTGCTCTCTCTATGTTCCTTCTTGTATTATTTGCGGCCTTTACGTTCCCTGACACCTTTCCATGGCAGATTACCAGACTAGTTATTAGGCAGTGTATAATGTGGTCAAGCATGTTTTGAGAGTTTGGTCGTAATAATGTAATGTAGTCAAACAGGTTTTTTTTCTGTTTTTGTTGTCAATTGCACAATGAATGTACGTCATGAGATCACGTGTACATTCTTAAAAAACTGATATGATATAAAGTAGTCAAACATGTTTTGGGGGCATGCACAAAATTATATAACTCAACCGAACTGGTTATTCAAGGTAACACCCATTTTTTTGGGGTCAATCAGAGAGAGAGCGGTGGTTACTCCATATACAGTAACTTGATTAGTAGTTTTTTTTTAAACTTGGCAACGTATAATGTACTCAAGCAAAAACCCTATAAAATGTTCATACACTACATTCCAATTTTCATTATATTTTAACACATTGATTATAGTACACTACATATTATTAACTTTGAAAACAATGGATTCGTCAATTTTCAATGTGAGTACACTATTCTATAATAATCCTATTTCATTTTCTTTCATTAACCAAATTAGCAGTATATAAAAAGAATGGTTATAACACTGAAGTAGCAAATAGCTTATCATACATTTCTATAAAACCTTACCTGTAACTTCTCTTTTTAGCAAGATGTTTTCTAATGCAATAATCCATTATTTCTTTAAACAAACTAACTATATAAAAAACAATTCACTATTTCACAGTTGAGGATTGAACAATCATTCTTAAACTGGAGTTATCTTTTGCACTAAGCTTTGGCACGTATCCGGTTCATATCAAATGTCCCATCAGTACGCTTGAATTTTTAATCCGACGGGTATAAAATTTGAATTTTAATCAATCCTTGCAAAGTGGGGTTTCAAATAACAGGATGTTTATCTTCGATAAGATATTAACAAAGGAAAAATCGCATAAATTGTTTCCACAGCGCATTTCTATCTGACGCTGTTTCTGCAGCACGTTATAGGCTAATGGGATATAGGCTAAGGGGTTAGAAACGCAATTTCAACCTGTAAGAATATTTCAGCGTGTGTGTGTGTGTGTGTGTGTGTGTGTGTGTGTGTGTGTGTGTGTGTGTGTGTGTGTGTGTGTGTGTGTGTGTGTGTGTGTGTGTGTGTGTGTGTGTGTGTGTGTGTGTGTGTGTGTATGCGTGTGTGTGTGCATGTATGTGCGCTTGTGTATGTGTGTTATTAACAAAATTTGTAATTTATTATGCATTGTTTTGTAAATAATGCTATAAGCAAAAATTTGTAACTTATTATGCATTTGTTTGATAAATTTGAATCCAATTAAGCAAAAAAAAATTGTTTGATAAAAAAAGAAAAAAAGAAAAGTGTGTTATAATTGTGATAAAACTTTCGTCAAAGAAAAAAAACTTAATCCATTCATTTTCTAGTTTCAGGGGGAAGCTGTGAAAACTTCTGCCTTCCCTGGTCCGGGACTTCAAAGTATCATGGGTAATTGTCCCCTCTCACCGGATGATGATGTTAGTGAAGGTACGTTATTTGATATCCTCCTGGATTTTCAATTTACAGCTGAAGAAATGGATAGTCTTATGCAAATTGTAGGGTCTAATTCTTCCAGGGACATTTTTAACGACAACTTTACTATTAGTGAATTGGATCCTGTACAAATAGATGCAGGACATGAAAATAGTGCTATGTCCCCGGAATTGCGTGAATTTTATTTGTTAGAGTCTGCTCTAAGTCACATACAAACATATAGGGTAGATTTTAACCCTCCCGAGGAAAACGCGATTGACGGAGGCATTATTTTAACTGACCCTGTGAATGTTCTCCATAGCTACATCGGCAGAATTCGAGCAAAAATTTAGATTCAGATTCAGAAATGGGGGGGGGCCAAGGGGGAGTTAAAGCATCGGTGAATCAAAAAGTTTATTTACAAAAGGGGACATCTGGGGATATTTTTTATTTTCATTTTTCAACTGGCAACCAGACTTTTTACCCAGGTCTAAATGAATTTGAAGACAACTTTTTCAACTGGGTAAATAAACTAATATCAACTTTGGACACGTTTAATGAGAGGGGAAGTGGGTCCACCATTTTATATATTGAACACATGGATCTGAATCTCAGTAGATTAAAAAAAAACCTTTATTTTAAGGGGGGCGGAGGGTAACAAAATAAAATGCCACCCAGATTTGACGACTACAGGATGGGTCCAAGGTTTCAAATTTGACACGGGGCTGCAATGCTTTAATTATGCATTTTTAGCTGCAGCCCATAAAACATTAAACAAAGATTCAACAGTAAAAAATCTCGACAGACTTGCTCGTAACGGTGGAAAAAATTTCCCTAAAGTAAATTTTGATTGTTTAGAGGGGAAGTATCCGGTGTCCTTGAAGGAAATAAGCATATTCGAGAAAGCAAATGAAAATCCTGGGGTGGGGGTGGTTGTTCTCCAGTATGACGCTGAATTTGTAGATGGGGGAAAGAAACCAAATAAAAAAGGGATTTTGTATTCGGTGAGGACACCGATGGTGGAAAATGTTAAAAATTGGGTTTGGGTTATTTACGAGCCTCCCAAAGATGTAAATTCCTATGGTCATTTTTTCCCCGTTACAGCAATAAGTCGACTCCTATCCCAAGGTGTGAAGAAAGGAGAACATTTCTATTGCCCCATGTGCCTTTCCCCATTTCGAAATGAACAAACATTCTCGGATCACATGGGGCATTGCAAAATTCATGGGAATCAAAGAATTGAAATGCCGGCAGAAGGCAAAGACACTTTACAATTTAAAAATTTCCAAAATTCCCTGCTACAAGTTGATAAAGTGTGTTTGGATTGTGAAACAAGACTGGTTGAGGTATCAGACCCATCAAGGCCAAATATAGTCAAGGAATACAAACTAGTTGCGTGTTCCTACGCACACGCCCGTCGCGATTCCAACAATAAAATGCAATTGGGAAAGTTTTTTTGGCTATGGATGAGGAGGGCAGCATGGAAAAGTTATTGATATCTTTAATAAAAACAGCAAATGGCGCAATTTCACGATTACGTCACACCAACTACCCAATGAAATTGTCAGATAAAGAGCAACTGGCGCTAGAAAAGGGGACAATTTGCTGGGTTTGTTGAGGTGTTCTTGCCCCAAAAGACGCGGTGCAGGATCACAATCACCTTATTAATCCCAATTCAGCGGGAAAAAGTAACTTTCGGGGGTGGGCTCACAATTCATGTAATTTAAAAATTAAACAGCAACTTTTTCTCCCGGTTTTTATACATAACTCTAACTACGATCTGAAGTATGTGCTACCAGCATTGGCACGTCTTCAAAGAAATGGAACAGTGGATGATGATGCATGGGTGATAGACAGCTTTTCCTACAAAATCATACCTAAATCATCGGAGAAGCTGCTTGTTTTGGAATTTATGTGGAAATTTGTTGAAGCCGACGTTGAGTACACGAATAAAATTCGCTTTTTAGATTCCCACAGTTTTTTCCCCAAATCATTGAGCGAATTAATTCAAGTGCTGAAAAACGATGACGGTTGCAATGCTTTCCCCCTTCTCAAGCAACAATTTCCAAATGATTTATATGATTTGTTGACGGTCAAGGGCATATATCCTTATGATTATTATTGTTCCATGTCGAGATTCGCCGAGGAAACTATTCCTTCGATTGAATCATTTTACGACAGTCTTCACGATCGTAGTTGCACCCCCGATGAATACAGTTTTGCTAAAAAAAAGTCTGGGCAGAGGGAGGGTGTAAAAATGGGTTTGACTACTGCAAGCTGTATTTGTCGAGTGACGTGTTAACTCTGTTAAACATTATGTGTAAAAATACGGACAAAATCTATGAGGAATTTAATCTTGATTTGGGCTATTATTTTTCATCTCCTCATCTAGTGATGGACCTCATCCTAAAAATTAGTGGGGACAAAATTGGGCTAATCACAGACATTGATCAGCACCTGTTCATTGAAAAGTCAATGAGGGGTGGTTTTGTTTTTCACGGGGATCGTATCTTGGAAACTGATCCAACAGAAGAGAAGACAGGGACAAAATCGGATGCAGTTTTCCTTGATATGAATTCTTTCTACCCCTTGGCCATGTCCCATTATGCGCTACCTTGCGGTGACTATAAATGGCTCAATGACCCTCAAGCTCCCCATTTCCCCAACATTGGCGACGACAGTGTTGAGGAGAATGGACCGGTTGGATGGTTTTTTGAAATTGATGGAGAGATACCAGTCGAACTTCACGATTCAGTAAAGGATTTTGTTTTGCCATGCATCAATAGACCTGTGACTAAGGACTCTTTGAGCCCTCGCAATAGGCGTTTAGTCGAGGTGGACGGATTGCATTGGTCACCTTCAAAACAAAAACTTATTGCTGATCTTCTGCCAAAAAAAACATAGTTGTACATCATTTAGCTTTAAAATGGATGTGAAACAACGGTTTCAACGTCACAAAGGTTCACAGAGCACTCCAGTTTAGTCAAAAACCCTATCTGAAAACGTTTGTTGACACTTTTGTCAACAAACATTCTGCAGCGCAGACGAAAGCCGAAAAAGAAATTTATAAACTCATTTTTAATTCGGCTTTCGGCAAAATGTGTGAGAGTGTTCGCAATAGGAATCGTTTTGACGTCGTGTCCGATCCTAAACAATGTGCTCGAATTATTGCCGATCCAAATTACACTTCCTTCACAATCATTGGCCCGGACATGGTACTATTGAATAGGAAAAAAAGACGCATTGTCTTGAATAAAAATATTGCTGCAGGCAGTGCGATCTTGGAGATCTCTAAAAAGCTCATGTTGGAATTCTACTACAATGTGGCTAGGGTACAGTGACCGGAAAAGGGGCAAGTAGAGGTCTGCTACGGGGACACGGATTCCCTACTGTTAAAAGTAAAAACCCCAAATCTAATTGATGATTTGGTGCACGGTGAAATTATCAGCTCACGGATGGACCACACCAATTGGGGTGGTCTTTACCCAGAGCTAGTGAAACGTCGGGCACCAAATCAGCTTTTATTTTTTAAATCAGAAACGGGAGGCGACATGATTTCCAGTGGTATGTTTGTAAGTCCGAAGGTGTACTTTATACAGACACATGACGAGGAAATCAAGAAACGATGCAAAGGAGTATTCACGCGCTATGTGGATAAGAATTTCAACTTGGACATTTATAGGAATTGTATTGTTGAAAATACAATTCCACGAGCCAAATTGCTGGCAATTCGTTCTCTCAACTACAGAAACTTTACTGTAAATGTAGAAAAAATTGCCATGAGTACCATCTCCGACAAGGTCTATGTTTGTCAAGATGGTGTGACCACCCTCCCCCTTGGAAACTATTTAACTTCAGACCGGGCCGAATGTGTTATCCATAGGGAAAGTCTCGGTTTAAATAAAGTCCTGTAAATTATTTCCTAAAACCTTTGGGGGGGGCCTCGCGGCCTTTGGGGGGGGGGGGGGGGGGAGGGCTTGCGGCCCGGGGGAGGGGGAGCCGACCGCCAGCGCGGGGGGCGCACCGCCACTATCAAAATTATCTTTTTTTTACTTAGAGCAGATTTTTGTGCTTTTGTAAATGTTTCATTAAAAAAAAGTGGTATTTTGTTTCAAGTGCTTTAATCTAATGTTGTATTTTTTCTCTATAAATAAACAAAAAAAGTGAATTTATTTAAGTGTTTTTTCTCTGTGTGCCTATGTAAATGTTGTATTTTTATTATAAATAAATTTAAAAAAAAGTGTATTTTTTTATGTTTAATGTGCGTTTTTTCAATGTATTGTTACTTTTTTTTTCTATGCATATAATAAAAGAAAATATGATTCTTTGCGCCCCCCGCCAGCGCGGGGGGCGCACCGCCACTATCAAAATTATCTTTTTTTACTTAGAGCAGATTTTTGTGCTTTTGTAAATGTTTCATTAAAAAAAAAGTGATATTTTTTTTCAAGTGCTTTAATCTAATGTTGTATTTTTTCTCTATAAATAAACAAAAAAAGTGAATTTATTTAAGTGTTTTTTCTCTGTGTGCCTATGTAAATGTTGTATTTTTATTATAAATAAATTTAAAAAAAAGTGTATTTTTCATGTTTAATGTGCTTTTTTTTCAATGTATTGTTACTTTTTTTTTCTATGCATATAATAAAAGAAAATATGATTCTTTATTCGTCTTCTTCTTCTTCTTGAACAGAGTAGTAGTAGTAGGGAAATTATTTAGTCATTAGACAATCATGGTCTACAGTTAGTTGTCCAGGTGAACTGTTGAAGGGAACATGTATCAATTTAAAACACCATTCAGATCGTTTCTGTGTGGGCCCTCAATGTCGGGCAAAATAACACTCTTAACTAAAATAATTAAAAATTGCGATAAAATGTTTGTGGAAAAGCCGAAAAAAATCTACTATTGTTACCGTATTTTGCAGGAGTCATACGATAAAATAAAAGCAATTGCTGCCACCACCATGGGATTGGTGCAGATACAATTCATACAGGGACTTGATGTTTTCAGCATTATTGAACCAAACTCTTGGCTGATCATCGACGATCTGGCTGAATCTATTGAACAATGGTCCAAGCAAATGCTGCAATTGTTCACTGTTCGCTCTCATCATGAACAGATTTCCGTTACTCTGGTTCTACACAATCTCTTTCATCAGAGCAAATGTATGCGAACACTTGCTTTGAACTGCACCTACTATATCATCTACAGAGTTGTTCGTGATTCTAGCTCGCTAATAACCCTCAATAAACAAATCTATCCAGGTGCCCCTAAATTTCTGCTCTCAGCAAACAATCAGGCAACTAATAAACCCCACGGTTATATCCTATTGGATCTTAATCAAAATACACCCGAGGATCTGCGTGTAGTCACAGATATTTTCGACAATGAAATTACAGTATATCTCCCTGTGAACACTAAAAAGACCTATTAGTCACTATCATGACACTGAAGAAACTACATGAAAATAGACATTTGTTTAAGTTCTAAGCACTTCAAAACCTCCGCTTAGGAAAGCAATACTCAAACACGGTATTGACAATGATTTCATTAATCTAATATCTGAACTTTGTTTAAATTTGACCGAGGGTAATGTTAAACTGCCAGAAGTAGTTAAGCAACAGGCAAAGCAACATCGTTCCATTGTACGTACATTGGCCTCTAAAAAGAAAGGAAAGAATTTTAAAAGGAAACGACTTCTTCTGGCGGGCGGTAGCTTTTTCACCCTTTTACTGCCAATAATTGTAGGACTTGTAAACAGTTTTCTCTAGTGAGAATGGCAAAACCCTATAAATTGACTCCAATAGAACTCGCTCTCTCACCCGTGGAACACTTTGAGAACAATCTGAGTAAATTCCTTGACAATGAAAATATTGAGGATGATAAAAAACTGCTTTTACTTCAAGTTGCACTTCGCCGAGTGGACAAACACAAGTCCTATCGATCGAAGCCCACTGCTGCTGCTGCTGCTGATCCCAAAAAAGAATCATCTTCTCAAGAGTCTGCTGCTGGAACACAATTAAAGAAGGAGGAATTGGATTCAATTGTATTGAAAATTGGAAATCTAATGCCCCACTCATATCGTGAACAAAGTAAACGACTCCTAACCTATCTCTTGGAAAGTGGTCAAGATCATATTCAAGTTGAGAGCAATGGGGAAGGGATTATAATTCAGAGCAAGAGCTATAATCTACTTGATTTAATCTATGACATGGTTACAAATCGTAAAGGACTATTATCATTTGACACTCATCTATTCAACTTTCTAAATACATTAAACTTCCCTAAAAGTCTTATTGGCAATAGACAAATTCTAAAAAAAATTAAATGAACATGCATCATCAACATTGACACCATTAAAATATGAACTTGAAGAAGAAGAAGATTTTAAATCAATTTTGGAAAATACTAGCACACCACTGATAGCTAGACAAAAGCGAAGACGTATCAAGTCAACGTCACCATTACCACCACCACCATCACCACCAACAGCCAGTATACAAAAGGGTAGCGGAAGCTACACAACGTGTTTACGTTCAAAATGGTTGAAGTTCTGAAAGGTGTTTATGAAAATATTGGTGAGGCGGGGAGTTTAAGTTCCCCCACCACTCTTTCCAAAGTCACTGGTGTTCACACTAAAAGTGTACAAGATTATTTACAAAATGAATCAAGTTACACTCTAGATAGAAATCATAGACTTCATGCCAATCAGTATCGAAAAACTAAAGCCTTTTACCCATTGCATATAATGCAAGCAGATCTCCTGACTCTAGATGAGCTTCAAAGACGTCACAATACACCGTACATGTACATTCTACTTGCAATCAGTGTTTTTAGTCGCTATGCATATGCAATTCCATTGCGATCAAAGAGAGGTGTTGAAGTTGCTCAGGCCATTGAAACTATTCTCGAACAGGATTCATATAAAAAAAATTCAAACGGATCGCGGTAGTGAATTTGTTAATCCCCATGTTGCAGAAGTACTAGAGAAATATAGTACACTGCTCTATCATAGTCACAGTCCTATAAAGGCTGCATTGGCCGAACGATTGATAAGAACTATTCGACTTTTAATTTCAAGATATTGTACATTGAAAAATACACCGGCTTTTATTCATGATCTAGATAAAATCATGTTGATTTATAATCAACGTCCTCATCGATCATTGTCCAACTCTACACCAACGGAAGTTCATCATTCTGATCATGATACAATTGACACCTTTCTTAAACAGCATTCCAATGAAACGATTGTCAAGAAGAAAAATAAATTCAATGTTGGTTATACTGTTCGAATTAATAGAACAACTAATGTTTTTGAAAAGGAGAATTACTTGTGGTCCATCGAAATTTTTAAAGTGGCAAAAATTCTAGACACTAAACCCATAACTTATCGCCTGCGTGATACCAAAGATGAAGAGATTCTCGGTGGTTTTTATGACTATGAATTGCAAAAATTTAAAAATGCTAGTGAAATCTAGCAAGTTGAAAAGATATTAAAGACACGTACTCACAGGGGTAAGAAACAGTTACTTGTTTGGTGGCTAGGATACAACTCTGATTTTGATTCTTTGATCGGTGTTGAAGATATTGACAATGCCCAATGATTTCTATGTAACTTTCATGTCCAACCTTTCCGATCCTCTCTACAATGACTTGAATACGACAAGGGATTTTCGGACAAAACTCTCCCCCACCATCAAATTTGACGGCGCGTATGAAGTGGCTCTTGTCGACTGTATTCTCAAAAATAACTATGACATCCTGAGAAAGGATCGTATGTATGATATAAAAGTTATACCATTCGATTGGACTATGAATGGCTTGGGCTATGTCGACTATGAATGGGTTGAAGCACTTAAACATAGTGACTATCCAAATGCCAAATTGAAATATATTGAATATGATAATATGACGAATTGTGTCGTACAATCAATAGGAAAATCTCGTATCGTAGGAATGGTACATTCAATTTTAATTATTCATTGGAACATGATAGGATTTACATTAGCTCACCTGTTGACACTGAAATAATTATTCTCAATGATAATCTGAGAGATGTTCTTGGCTTTAAACAGAATATGATCAATGGGAAAAATGCTGGCACCGTTTACGGGATGGATCAAATTATTCTTGCTGATTATCCACCCGGTTTTGCCTCGGACTCTTGCATATTTCTCTATGCATCCTTTGTGGAAACGTCGAGAGTCGGTAATTCAAATTTCCCCCTCCTACGTGTTCTTGAACGAAAAACAACTCATGAACTTGTTCATCACTATAATATAAAGCATCTTCAGTATGTTCCTGTAAACACTTCGTATTTGGAACTCTGCCAGTTAACACTAAGAAGTGAATTGGGTGATCCTCTAGCAATAACAAAAGGCTTAGCAGTGATTACATGTCATTTTCGACCCATTGTCAACGACAGCACAATCACCTAAAATGAACAATAGAAGAATTCCATTTGTCTGTCCCGATATCGATTGTTATGTTGGTGCTTTGAGTCCACGTCAAATAGGCAATGGATTGGACTACTACAAGGGGCGTACTACAATGTCTGGCTATGGTCTTGGTAGCTGGTTTGCTAGGCTATTTCGTTCTGCACTGCCCCTTGCCAGAAAATATCTTGTACCTGCTGCATCAAATTTTGCTGCCTCCACACTACAAGACTGGGGGTCGGGCAAGAATTTCAAGGAGAGTGTTAAGGAAAATATTAGATCTTCAGCAAGAGCCGTTGGTGAGCAACTAAAATCTCGACAAAATGGGGATGGATTGAAAAGGATGCGTTCGCGTCATTCACTCATCAGTCTCCACCCAGGCAGGAAGCAAAGGACATCAACAAGGACTTTGAGGAATAAAACAAGGAAGACCAATAAGCAGAAGAAGAAAAAGATTGTTAGATCAAAGAAGGATTTCTTCTCTTAAGATGACTTATCTCCCCCACAAGGAATCATATCCATCAATCAGTTCCTCATTGAATTTATTCAATGCTGAAAATGTTGATGTCAGTGTCAAGTATGGCTACTATGAACAATTTCACCCCCAACAACCCCTCTCGGAAAATATACACTTTCAAATATTTTCCAATGAAGACTATTTCATTGATTTGTCATCAACATTTATTGATTTAAATGTTGCTGTGAAGAAAAAGTCAGATAATACAATTCCAAATGCCGGCGATGGTCTCTCCTATGAAAAATGTATTCTACACAACCTATTCAAACAAATTAATGTATTTATTAATGGTGCTTTGGTGAGCACTAGCAATAATTTATCAAACTATGCAAGCTATATACAATTTATGATGATGACGCCAAAGGCATACAAGGAGTTGAGAGGACAATCATTGGGCTATGAATATCGACCAGGTGTTGATACTGACGGTGAGTTGACTACTGCAGTGACCCAGGAGTATCATCTAGTTGGAAAATTAAATCATGAGATATTCAATATATCCCAATGGCTACCCCCCAATGTCAAGATTGACATAAAGTTACAGATGGCCCCATCGAATTTCATTTTGAGAAAAACACTTCCTGCAGCACCCGATGCAAATGTTATTATCACATCGGCAATTCTCCACGTTCGAAAACAACAGGTTATGAGCTCTATTGCATTGGCAGTGGAAAAGCTAAGAGCCAATGGTAACAACATTAAACTTCTTTTCCCCCATACAATCACCAATCAACGTCACATTGCCACCGGCTCTCGTAGCTATAGCGATTCATCATTTATCAATGGAGAAATCCCATCAAAATTGGCTTTGGCCTTTGTGAAGAGTGGCAGTGCCGTTGGATCCTGGACTGAATCCCCCCATGATTTTAATTTTTTCGGTCTATCTAGCCTTGTGTGCAAAGTGAATGGTATTCCACTGTACACTCTATCATTTGACAAAAAATCCTATAGAACTCTGTACGAGTTGACCATGCAATCCCTAGATCATGACTCTCAACAATTTGAAAATGGAATAACCGATTCAATGTTTTCAAAAAATCATGGGGTTATTGTTTTGGACTTGTCAGGCACACAGGATATGAGTATAGTACGAACAGGGAATGTACGTTTAGAGTGTACATTTGCCAATGCTCTGACTGAGAGTATCACGCTAATATCACTGAGTCAATTTGAAACCTCTTGGGAAATCACACCCGACGGCAGTGTTCTACTAGACCTAGCACCATGAACACAAACCAAATAATCAACGTATTTAGTATGGATCCATACATGTCCCAGTACAAGTCCTATTGCATACCCTCGGACATCATTGAAAAATTCCAAGTGTTAGCAATACCCTAATCATTGTTAATAGCAGTCCATCGACTTTGAAGACCGGTCATTGGCTATACATCTTTCAAACAGCGAAGAATATTGAATTTTTTGATCATCTTGGCCTATCGTATAAATTCTACGCTCCATACATCAGCAACTTTATTGAAAGCAGGGGGGAAACCATTATTCAAAATCAACGAAGAGTACAGGATTTAACGACTAAGACATGTGGCTTTCATGCACTACTCTTTTTCATGTTCAGATGTCGTGGCTACACCTACAAGCAGTTTCTCAACATCTACGTTGAGTTACCTCGATTGAACGACTTTCTAGTGGAGAATATACTTACAAGTGTATTTAATATTGATTTTAGTGCCCTAAGAATAAAATGTTCTAAAGATGTATGTGAAATTGTTTATTAATAAAAAAAAAATTTATATACATGATAAAACGACTTTTCTACTCTTTAGATTTCATCCACTACTAGGTATTTGTCGACAACAACTAGTGCAGGTAGATTATCTGAATTCACAGTGTACTGATCCTGATGTACTGCAATGTCAGGGTCACATTTTCTACAGTAGAGGGTGACTTTACTTTTGTCATATCTCTTTGTATAGTCAATGATACTATTCTCATTCATTCTATAGAATTCACATGTTTCAATTTGCTTATTTGAAGCAATTTCATAAACAGTTTCCTCAAGTGTCGAATCACATTCCGTCACAGCCAAATAAAAATCAGTGGGCTTGTAATCATAACACCCATTGTCTTCACAACGATGACGTAGAAACCATATTCTTTTGTTGTTCCAACAGTTGAATCGTTGACCCGGTTCCTCCTCCCAGAACAATCTAAAACCACGACGATACCAATCTCGTAGCAATAAACTAAAATCACGGTTAGGATTCTTTCCAATCATACCGGGATATGTATTCTCCCACTGATTACATTTATCATAATGACAATTGGAGCATAGGTGGCCTCTAGGATGAGAGTCACACACCTCTTCAAGACAGGAATTACAACCTTTAACTTGTACAGCATATCCTCTATGCAATTTACACGGGTTGCATAATCTACACTTTTCATCATACTCATCAATCAATGTGCAATTCTCACATGATGACCAGCTGCCCTGTGTGTACATACATAACGGACATGTATGGAACATTTTGTCATGTGTTGTCACTCTCACTGCCACAATGAAACTGAGCTAGCAACAACAAAAATTGTCTGAGATAGAGTGAGAGAGGAGTAAATCATCCTTGAGCAACATCTTTCTCATGAAAAAAAGTCCTAAATTTCTAAACTAATGTTTAAAAGCATATCCACAATATCATTTTGCCGTGTTGTGATCAATATATCAATAAATTGTGTAAATGCATTTGGACCACGACGTAGAAGCTTCATGCAATAGTCTAATGATGGAGAATTAGTTTTCATTATATCGACAAGCATTCCCCGAGAAAATATCTTCCTTTGAATAGAAAGCTCTAGAAAATTGTCATCTAGAATCAAACGTTTTTCCATAAGAACTAGACTCCTCATGATTCGCTCTTTCTCGAATCTATCCATTTTTTAGAGTCCTAACTCTCTCACTACCAACTTCAGACTAACCAGAATTTTTTCTACTCTAAAAAATATACGCTAGTCTACTATAGAAAAAAATACCATTGATTTAGAAACAATTTTATTGAACATAATTACAATAATAATAATCACTGATGCATTTTGTTCTCATCAATATATTTCGATAGGACATCTAATGCTGACCGAAGTTTATTTATATGGAGAATATTCACTTTTCCAGCAAAACATAGCTGAGTCTCCTGCTTAAATTTGCTTAATGATATCACGTATCTGGCATACATAGTGTCCCATTCAAGACATAGTCTACAACCAGTGGTTATTTCCACAGCCACATTGGGTACTCGTCTATCGTTGCTGCTGTTGTCAGCTCCATCATTAATCTCCAATAATGTAAATGCACCACTCATTTTTTTCTCTACTAATATCCTCGCAAATAAACTATTCTCTTTGAATTCAATTCTCTTACTAATATGAATTGTAAAGAAAACTATTCCTTTTATTCAAATCCCAATCACCAATCAAGTTACGTATATGGAGTGACCTCCGCTCTCTGATTGGCTCACAAAAAAAAACGGATGTTACCTTGAATAACCAGTTCGGTTGAGTTATATAATTTCGTGCATGTACCCAAAACATGTTTGACTACTTTATATCATATCAGTTTTTTTAGAAGTACACGTGATCTCATGACGTACATTCATTGTGCAATTGACAACAAAAACAGAAAAAAAACCTGTTTGACTACAATATATTATTACGACCAAACTCTCAAAACATGCTTGACCACATTATACACTGCCTAATAACTAGTCTGGTAATCTGCCATGGAAAGGTGTCAGGGAACGTAAAGGCCGCAAATAATACAGGAAGGAACATAGAGAGAGCAAAGTATAACCTTGATTACTACTACTACCATAAATCAAAATACAAAAAAAACACATGAAATCCAAAACGAGCAGAAATTACAATATCTAAACACGTCAAATTAATCAAAACAAAGTTAGTACTTTACTGAAAATAATCCTTATTTCTAGCTAGGTGTAGTTATTTCTCATAATATCGAAAAAAAGGGGGGAAAATCATCATTACAGTGAAGATGTTAAAAGTAGAATAGCCAATGCTCAGGATGAGTTCTTACAGTTGAAAAAGGTTTGGAAGAATAGGAAGATAATGCCAACTCCCTGCCATAGAGCCCTAGGGGGAGACTGATTTTTTTTGAAGCGCATTTTTGTGAGCTTATTAATTGAATAAATTTACTGGCTGGTTAAAAAAAAAGATTAGAATATTGGAGGTTGCAGTGAAGCCGGTGGTCAAGTACGGGTTTTAATCGTGGGCGCTATGAAAGATGATGGAAGATTTGTTACATATTTTCCAGAAAAACTGCAGATGATTGTTTTGGGTACCCAACTGACTGAGCATACTTGAAATAGTAACCTGTACAAAAACGCTTTCTAGGACCGTGGTGAGAGAAACGTGGTTTTCCAGGGTGGTATTTTCCGGGGGAATATTTTCCTGGGGGTAAAGGCCGGCCACCACATGTACCAAAGATTGACAGAAATTAAGTCAAATACTTTTTCAAGCGTAAAACTACCATAAATCACAATAAAAAAATAAATGAAATCCAAAACCAACAGAAATTTCAACAACATACAACAGAACAATAGAATTACAATAGAAAGCATGTTTTTTGGATAGAGGGTGACATGCTACTGAAGATCGTCATAGTTAGCCAACTGTCTAGGGTCAAATGAAAAGCGGGTCTTCAATCAATGAGATGGGACGATATCGCAAGGAAATATTTCAGAGTGAAAATTAGTTACTAGAATCTCACCACTATTAAAGTCATTTATTGTATTGAGAAGTCAAAACTCATTAGCATAGAATAGATCACATTGATCATTTTGCGTATTAAATGAAAACAGAATTTATAATTAACTAAAAGTAAAGCACAGCTTTGAAACTTAAAGTGAACAAAAATTCTTCTGTATAAACTTAAAGCGTAATCAAATTAATAATTTTGAAATGTTAGTTTTAAAGTTTGATTTTATTTTCATACCAAATTAGTAATTACCATATAAGTGCCGAATTAAGTATTAAAAATTATGTAACATTTTCAATTTTTTGCCTTAAGACTAATTCATGAACACTAAAGAACAATATTTAAAAATCGCAACAATTTTTTTTATTTAAATTATAAAAAAAAATATTTTAGACAAGCTAAAAAGACATTACAGTAATACACACATATTGTAAAGTCATTGCACATGTGCACATATCACATCATATCACAAAATCTGCAAATTTATTCAGTGAAATGACAAAAAGAAGCCCACTAAAATTTCAAACGATTACAATTCCATTTTTACTGAGGCAGATAGAACAAACTTTGCCCAATAGATTCCAGGTATATTAAAATAAATGTTATTCAAAGGGGCCCTAGGCATTTACCCCCCCCCCAAGAAACAACCCCCCTCCGGTAACACCCCCTCCCTTGGAAAATAGGGCTTTCCGAATTTGAGAATTTTATTTTCGTTTTAGTTTTTTTATTTCCGTTGGGGGAAGTAATTTTGGTGCTTGTGTATTATGCGCCAATCACTCAAGTTTACGCTGTGTTAAATTTTTACGCTGTGTTAAATTACGTTACGCTAGAAATAAATTTGGGCTATAGATTTTCATATTATGGGGGGTGGATAAAGTATAGCGGGTCAGGATGGAAAATGTGTTTGGTACAAGTATTCTGCATATTACATAGATATATAGAGAAGTGTATTTTACAGCCAAATATACGGCCATGAACATAGTAAAATAACATAAATAAAAGGCACAAATAACATAAACTATGATCATCGATCATCATAAAACGCTTAAATGAATACTACATTAACCTAATAATAGTACTTAATACTTGGAAAAACGGGCATCAAAAAGAAACACTTAACACTTGGAAAAAACACTAATATTTAACATTATATTTACTTTATACTGGGATTTTCTGACTTCAAACTGTCCAAATACCTTACCACCACCCCTTATGTGCAAATATATAGCCCAAATTATATATTTCCCTTATGTTCTGTAACTTGTCTTTGTCTTATCTCGCGCTAAGCTGGAAAAAAATAACGGAAAAATCGGTTCGTTCTTGAGTTATACACAGCGTAAACTTGAGTGAGTGGCCCATAATACACAAGTACCAAAAATCCTTTCCCCTGCGGAAGTTAAAAAAATAAAACTCAAATTGCGAGAGCCTTAATATCCACGGAGGGGGGGGGTATTTTCCAGGGTATAATCGTCTGGGGGGGGGGTTAAACGCCGGCCACCATTCAAAGTTACTTGAAATCTACAAAAGAGTTATAATAATTTAGTTCAACAGAAAGGCCATACGGCTCCGATGTTTTATCATTATTATTTTATCCAGAGGCACTTGATATGGAAGGTGTCGTCGTATAAACTACAGAGGGGGCTCATTTGATTGAAAATTGGAAGTTGCTAGCCTCCCCCCCCCCTCACGTTCTTTTTCCAAAATAGCCCACAAGAACCGTGGGGCAAGTGTTGTAAATTATGCCCCGGGGTATTTAAGTTTTTTTGGAAGGGACGGTAGTATAGAACGGAGTGAACTATTTCGATTGTAAAATTAGAATTTCTAGTGCCTTTTTTAAGGTTCAAAAGTGATTGGAGGGGAAATAGCTTCCCCCTCAAGATTCTTTATTCTTCAAATGATCAAATTCAATTGATAAAAATTTTTAAACAGACATACGGTTTTATGTAGGGGTTGTCGTATGAACATAAGAGGTGACTTGTTTGATTGGAAGTTGAAAGTTGTAGTTAAGTTTTTAAGTGTCATCGAAAGTGATCGGCGGGTGTATACCCCCCCCCCTTAAACCCAGGGCAAGGGTTATAACTTGTGCTCCAGGGGCATATAAAGTTTTTACGAAAAACGTGGTCGTATAATTTTTGGAGGGGACTCAAATAATTAGAAACTGAAAGTTCTCCCTTTTTCAGAGTCAAAGATCCTTACATTAAAGAACGAACTGCAGTCCATAGTAACTGATCTGGATTGCAGTGGTAGCTTGCAACCTAGTGGGAGATCATAGGCAGCGCAATCGCGCTGCCTAAGTAAATAACGATGTTGGCACAGTGTATTATTTATTTTATTTTGTTATTATTTTTTTTCATACTAGGGCACTTCGTATCGAAAAGTTGTCGTAGAAACTTCGAAAAGGGCTCATTCGATTGGAAATTGGAGTGGCTAGTGCCCTTTTTACTAGTCAAAAGTGATTGAAGGGCAACTAACCCCCTCTCACTTCGACCTTTCCCCCAAAAACCTCCAATCAAAATTTTGAGATAGCCATTTTATTCAACGTAGTTTTAAGTTCTGGAAATTAGGTCTTTGAGGATGACAATTGATATTTGGAAATTGAAATTGCCCTTTTTAATAGTCAAAAGTGAGTGGAGATTAATTAACCCCCCTCTCACGCCCACCATTTCCCCAAACACATTCAATCAAATTTTAGAGATAGCCATTTTGTTCAACGTAGTTGAAAAATCTTGAAATTATGTATTTAAGGATAACAAACCCCCCACAGCTCTCAGGGCTTGGGTTATAAGTTATGCCCTGGAGGAATATAAGGTTTTTATAGAACGTGTTGTCGTAGAAACTTAAAAAAGGGCTCATTCGATTGGATATTGAAATGGCTAGTGCCCTTTTTAATTGAAGTCTTTGAAGTTTCTATTGAAATCTTTGTCGTAGAAACTTGAAAAAGGGCTCATTCGATTGGAAAATCAAAGGTCAAGTGCCCTTTTTAAAAGTCGAAACTGATTGGAAGGCAACTAACCCCCCTCTCACGCCCACTTTTCCCCAAATATATCCAATCAAAATTCTAAGATAGCCATTTGTTCAACGTAGTTGAAAGTTCTGGAAATTAGGTCTTTGAGCATGACAACCCCCCCCCCCCCCCCACAGCCCTCAGGGCAAGGGTTGTAAGTTATGCCCTTGGGGCATGTAAGGTTTTTATAGAACGTGTTGTCGTAGAAACTTCAAAAAGGGCTCATTCGATTGTAAATTGAAATGGTTAGTGCCCTTTTTAATAGTCGAAAGTGATTGAAAGGCAACTAACACCCCTTCCACGCCCATCATTTCCCCAAGAACATCCAATCGAAATATTGAGATAGCCATTTTGTTAATAGTAGTTTAAAGTTTAGGAAATTATATCTTTGATTAGAACACTCCCCCCCGAAGTCTTCAGGGCAAGGGTTATATGTTATGCCCTGGGAGCATATAAGTTTTATTGAAATCGTTGTCGTAGAAACATGAAAAAGGATCATTCGATTGGAAATTCAAAGGGCTAGTGCCCTTTTTAATAGTCTCGAAAGTGGTTTGAGGGCAACTAACCCCCCTCTCACGCCCACCTTTTCCCCAAACACATCCAATCAAAATTTTTAGATAGCCAATTTATTCAACGTAGTTGAAAGTTCCGGAAATTATGTATTTAAGGATGACCAACCCCCCACAGCTCTCAGGGCTTGGGTTGTAAGTAATGTCCTGGGGGCAAATAAGATTTATATAGAAGGCGTTGTCGTAGAAACTTAAAAAAGGGCTCATTTGATTGGATATTGCAATGGCTAGTGCCCTTTTTAATTCAAGCCTTTGAAGTTTTTATTGAAATCTTTGTCGTAGAAACTTAAAAAAGGGCTCATTCGATTCCAAATTCAAAGGTCTAGTGCCCTTTTTATAAGTCGAAACTGATTGGAGGACAACTAATCCACCTCTCGCGCCCACCTTCTTTCCAAACACATCCAATCAAAATTTGAAGATAGCCATTTTGTTCAACGTAGTTGAAAGTTCTGGACCCCCCCTACAGCCCTCAGGGCAAAGGTTGTGAGTTATGCCCTTGGGGCATATAAGGTTTTTATAGAACACGTTGTCGTAAAAACTTCAAAAAGGGCTCATTCGATTGTAAATTGAAATGGCTAGTGCCCTTTTTAATAGTCGAAAGTGATTGAAAGGCAAGTAACACCCCTTCCAAACCCACCATTTCCCCAAAAAAATCCAATCAAAACTTTGAGATAGCCATTTTTTTCATAGCAGTTTAAAGTTTAGGAAATTATACCTTTGCTTAGAACATTCCCCCCACAGTCTTCATGGAAAGGGTTATATGTTATGCCCTTGGGGCATATAAGTTTTTATTGAAATTTTATAGTAGAAACATGAAAAAATATATATAGAAGAAGAATAATGTATTCAATTCATTGACTCGTCTATGCTGATACACAGCATGCACAGCTGTATCCAGAAGTTGGTATAGCCTGTTCGCAAACTACGTTTGGTGAGGATGGTCTCTCAAATGTTGCTGAGAACCTCCGAAAGTCTTGACTAGATAAAATACCTTCTGGGCTTATGGGCGTTGTTCAGATCACGCTCGTCATGATCGCCACATTGGTAAATGGTAATATAAGTAAGCTACAAGTTATAAAAAGGCTTCATCGAGATGTGAACTCAGATAGCAGAATTCAAAGAGCTAACCACTATGCCCAGATATGTTCATTTAACGAAGAATTTTAACAATATGTGATAAAGAAAAAACCCAACTCTAATCATCAGTATTGCAGTGACGTCATTTGCAAACATAATTTTGAATTGAACTTAACAGTATCTAAAACATTTCTTTCAAATATCTGGATTTCAGCGGTAACTAGCAATCTATTAATCCTGTATAGATAGCTGAAACCTAGTTCAACAAAAGAAAAAATCACGGTACATATTGGACTTATTTAGCTGCCTGATTCTCTGAGCTTGTCTCTTACTATTCCAAATAAGAAAAAGCCATAGGCTTTTTGCTGTTGTATCTGGGTTGAAGCGGTAGCTAGTTATAATAAAGAACGAAACCTAGATCATAGTAATTGAAATATTCATTAATAGTTATTATAAGAGACGATCACGTCCCTCAGTAAATCCGGGTTGCAGCGGTAGCTAGCAAACTAGTAAGAGACGATCACGTCCAATATCAAGAAATATATAAACCCCTTAACTCCTAAGACAAGAGTCTGATCAAAACAAAAAGTACACCATTAGTGCCGCCTTGTCCGAAACCTTTATATAGTAAACTTTCCATCCGTTGGCTTGAACAGCAAGGGAAATATATTGGCTTGAAAATCAAGAAATGTGTACAGCATTCTGCCTAAACTGCATCTTTTTTCTTCTCTTTTTTTTCTTCCACAGATAGCTTGGCACTGGAACATAGTAGAGTTCTTCAATGGCTCATTTTAAAGAAAATTAATGGGGTTAAAAATATTTTGTAATTAAAACAAATTATTCATAACATAGAATAAATTTTGCGAAAATTGCACATTTCATTTTAAAGATTGATCAGTGACGTCATAATCGTAGGTTGTATTCTCTTACTATTCAAACTAAGAAAAAGCCATAGGCTTTTCCTGTTTTTAATTTCTTATCAAACAAATTACATCTATATTAGAGAACAACCAGCTTAAGTTTATTCCATTTTTTGTCTTTCTGTCTGTTTGGTATATAAAGTGAATATAAACACATTGAAAAGGCTACAGTTTACAATATGTTTAAAAGATACAGAGGGATTCATTATATTCGTATTATTATAGTAAGGAAAGTAGCTAAGATTATAAATGAAGACTCAAACAAGTAATTTGTTTGCTTTGGCATAAAATACTGTTAAAATAAAACAGGGAAGTTTTACATGAGATTTACTTTTCTGAACCAGTGGTGTCAATTGGAGGGGTTTTCCCCCAAGATTTTTGCCCTCCCTCCGTCTGGATTTTGCATCCGGGTTGCGGCGGTAGCTAGCAACCTAGTAAGAGACGATCACGTCCAATGTTAAGAAATATAAAAACCCATAGCTCCTAAAACAAGAGTCAGATCAAAACAAAAGGTACACCATAAGAACCACCTTGTCCGAAAACTCTATATAGGAAACTTTCTGTCCCTTGGCTTGAACTGCAAGGGAAATATATTAGCTAAATGGCATTTTTTTCTTTTTTTTCTTCCATAGATAGCTTGGCACTGGAACATCGTAGAGAGTTGTTTCATTGCTCATTTTAAAGGAAATTAATGGGGTTACAGAATATCTATATTAGAGAAATACCAGCTTAAGTTTATCACATTTTTTTCTTTCTGTCTGTTTTGTATATAATACATTAAAAGACGATCATCTGGGTTGCAAAGGTAGTTAGCAACCTAGTAAGAGACGATCACATCCAATGTTAAGAAATATTAACATACAGAAGGAAGCAACAATTCACCTTGTTCCTCGTTTGAGAGGTGGTATGCAAGTTTTCGTTAAGACACTGACTGAGAATTTTAGACTTTAAGGGTCTTTTGGAGTGTACTGGGATCCATTGAGAATAAAAATCAGCTTTAAAATTGGTTTGGACTTGGACTGGATAAAAGCCGCAAAATTTAATTTTCTTCAAGAACGTCTTGGAAGGTCATCTTATGCTGAATTACGCTCAATTTAAGCAAGAATGAGAGACCTCAATTAAGTGAAATTAAACAAGAGCGGCCTTAAATTTTACTGGCAAAACATAGCCAGTTCAGCTTATGGATGGGAGACATGACCAGTAAAAACTACTGAATTCTAAACCTTCCATTAATTGCCTAAAGAAGCTCCAGGTACATTCCCTGACAGCATATCCACTATTAAGTGGAAAGTTAAACTATAGGACAAAAATACGGGTAGGATTATAACCTCTGTAAAATCATCCATTGCCACCTTCTGACGCTTCGTACATGGCCATGGCCACTGGATTCCTCTATCTAAAACACAGTTCGATGCAGGTGGAAAAAATATCGAGATTGGCAGACAAAGTCCCGGCTGAATAGCACTAAGCGGAATTAGAACCAACTGGCGTTATGGCCGTCACTGGGATCTGTCATGGACTTAAATGGTCCAGAACCTAACGACCCAGGACCGTAAGCAGTGGAATTCAACCATTTACAAATTCCTAGCACCTGCTCAGGTTGTATTCAGCATCAAGTCCAAACAAGTTGTAAACGCTACTCTGAAACAAATTAGATTTATAGGTATTACTCGTCACAATGACAGCTAAAGATGCTGGAGAACCTCTGAGGATCAAAATCCCTCCCCCTGCAATTTTAAAAGATAAAAGGATGTTATATGATGCTTTAAAATATAAAATAGATTTTCAACAAAAAGAGTTTTAACTCACACTAGGATTGAGTTGAACAAGCTCCAGAATCGTATTACGACCCTAACCCCGCAACGACAACCTTAATTTACAAAAACAAAGAATGTGTCATGACCTCATTTTCATGAGCACAAATGGATTGTCCTCTCTTGATTTGATTGCTAAAACAATCATAATCTATCATTACGCAAACTTCCAAGGATCAAAATCCCTCCCCCTGCAATTTTAAAAGACAAAAGGATGTTATATGATGCTTTAAAATATAAAATAGATTTTCAACAAAAAGAGTTTTAACTCACACTAGGATTGAGTTGAACAAGCTCCAGAATCGTATTACGACCCTAACCCCGCAACGACAACCTTAATTTACAAAAAACAAAGAATGTGTCATGACCTCATTTTCATGAGCACAAATGGATTGTCCTCTCTTGATTTGACTGCTAAAACAATCATAATCTATCATTACGCAAACTTCCAATTTTTTCAAGGAAAATTTCAATTGAACAAGTATATATCATTATCCACAGATGGAGTGGCAGACGCACCTCTGACTGCATATCCAAGAGTATAGAAACCTCTTTCAGATTTAGCACAGGGGTGTCATTCCTTTAGCACGTATAAACTACTAGTGGTTAAATCTTGAAATAATATATTAAATCTACACATAGTGATCAGCAATTTATTGATTACAGTACCCTTCTTTCATACATTTGGTTATAATATGACCTTTTTTCCTTCTTTTTAACATATTAAGATGACTAGTTGAAATTAGCTTCAGTTTTTTTTTTTCAATTGGTTGTAACAGGATTACAAGCAGTTGTAACAGGATTGTAACAGGTTGTAACAGGATTACGTATCATCATATTAAGATGACTTGTTGAAAATAGCTCCAATTTTATTTTAATTGGTTGTAACAGGATTACAAGCAGTTGTAACAGGATTGTAACAGGTTGTAACAGGATTACGTATCATCATATTAAGATGACTTGTTGAAAATAGCTCCAATTTTATTTTAATTGGTTGTAACAGGATTACAACTGGTTTTAACAGGATTGCAACAGGTTTTAATAGGATTACATATTAATATATTAAGATGACTTGTTGAAAGTAGCTTCAGTTTTTTTAATTGGCTGTAACAGGATTAAAACCGGTTGTAACAGGATTGTAACAGGTTATAACAGGATTATATTGTTGTATTCATATTTTCGGGTTGGTTGTAAGAGGATGGTTTCACCTTAGTGTCTTTTATTTGAGTTTTTTTGCCTGATCTGAATGACTTTCTAGCTGTGGCACGTGGAACAATTTCCAACTGGAGTACGGCTCCATTTATAAGCTTCATTTATAATTCTGAGTTGCTTGTGCCATGGATCTCAGTGGGAGGGAGGGGGTTCTATTTTCATATTTTTTTGCTATGCATATATCTTGTTGATGAAAAAAATTGAACTTAAGCATTATTGTTATATTGTAAAGATTACCTGGATTTCAAGAATTCGTGGTTTTCCCCATGTTTATGACCCCAGAATCCAATAGATTGTCCATTAAGGGTAAAACTCGTGACTTGGTGGCTAAGATTATTTTTCATTGTTTCAGTTGCCATTTTAAATTCAGCCAAAAAATAAGCATCAACATATCGAGTGGATATGCTTCTCTGGTGGTATTTTTCCTTCCACTTTCCTGGTTTCTCAGACCATAGGACCACTGGGGGAGGAAGGTGTCTATTTTCGTGTTTTTCGCTATTCTGCATGAATTGTTGATAACCGAAATTGGACTTGAGGAATAAAGCAAAATTACCTGAATTTCAAGAATTCAGCTTTTACGAAGATTCCCAGCATTTTTGTGACTTCAGAGCCCGATGGTTAAGAGTAAAGCCTTGATTTGACCCCTTAGACAGACTGGTAAACTATTTAAATTGTCCTTACTGTATACCAATCTTTATTACTAATTCCCTAGGATGGATGATAGACTGTCATTCAATAAGTAAAACGAATCAACTTTATGCAATCCTGAAAAGTTATGCCAGCTTTGATCTCACAGAGACTATCTGTTTTGTCTTTACTCTAATTAGCCATGGCTCTCAAGTTTTTCATCACTCTCATCGAGTTGACTTAAATTCAACAAATAGATATAAATGTCCACAGATATAGTTCCAAGGCTCAGTGTTTATTTCCCACTTCACATAAAAGAGTATCACTAAAAATAATTCAGAACTCAGGACCACAGAATCCTCAGAAAATAATTCAGAACCCCAGGAATATATCATAGATTACCTGATTTCAAGAATAAAATGGTAGAGCAAAACCTCGGACTAGGTTTCAATTTTAACATCAGCAGCTGCTTTTTTATCATCCTCTCTGCCAGAGGCCATATTACACACCTGGCCTGCTCCGGATACCAGTAATCGCCAAACGAAAAGAAAGAATAAATAAATAGGTTGATTTAATTCAAAAGCCTATTAAAAAAATTAAACAGAAGAGTTCAAAGCTAACCATAGTTTAATTATTTGTTAATTGCTCTAAAACTCTGTTCTTGTTTTTTCCAACTTTTAAATGAATCTTTTTTACAGTTCATTAGCAGGATAGCAAGTTTTTTGTATAAGTAGATAGCAGCAAAATTCTAATTATACTTCTAACCTGTAAAGTTTTAAATGTATCAATATTAATCCATACAGATTGATTATTTATATATTACAAGGTTCTTTCTATATATGTAAAAAGTATCATTTTTAGTATAATTCCGATCGCTGTTTTGAACTGGTTGTACAAAGACAGTGATAAGAGGGTTCAGGCCTGCAGAGTCCAGTATCACCTGATTTGAGTTGGATAATGGTGAAAAAAGGCATCTGGCTGCTCTTTTCTTTTTTAAAATTTGATTTATTTTTTCCTTACTTTTGGGACCCTAGAGCCAAGTGGTTGGCACGCTAGACTTGAAATCCATTGTCCGTGAGGACAGGGGGCTAGAGGCCTGGTGTCATTAATTATTTAGCTTGGAACAGAGGTCAGCGATGTGATTCTGTAAGCTCAGCCCGAGTTAACCCAGCTATAAACGGGTACCCGGAGAAGCCTGGAGAAGGTAAACAGGAAGGTTGTGCGAAAACACAGGACGGCTGCCCAGAAACCCCCCATTGCACTTCCTGGCTGAAGGGCCATTAAACAGACATCAGCACCGCCGGGAGAATTTAAAGACCAATGCCGCATTATTTACCTTTGCCTAAAGCTCTGAAGAGCTCTAGCTCACAACTAATTGCCTAGAAAAAAAAACTCAAAGTTAAATTAAATCAATAGCACATTAAAATAATTATGCTAAGGAGGCCGAAACTAAGCACAGATTGACTACTTTATAATCTTTTCAATGTTTTTCTCAACTCCTAATTAGTTTGAGATTTGTTTTTAATTTTGATAGCATGAATTTTATGCAATCAATTTGATGCTAAAGGCTAATTATACAAAGATAATGCAATAATATAGAAAAACAATCATGATCATTGGTTGCAATACTATTAAATTTTATAATTAGTATAGAAAAGAGCCACGAAAAAGCCTGAGATAGAAAATAGATTAATAACATTTCGGTTTAACATTAAAAAAACTGCACTTGGCCCTCGATAGTTAACTTACAATATATTAAAGTTGCTAAATAATATTGGAAGTTTATTAACATCATTATCAACAGAATTATTAACATTTTTAAAGTTTAATTAACATTTTATTTAATATTAATCAAAATTTATAACGTTATCATTGTTTTAATTAACAATTAACGCTAATTAGCTTAGAGAAACTTATTTTATCTTCCACACCTCTTTTAAAAACAAAGGAATCTTTTATAAAAAAAAAGACAGAAAAACATGAGATAGGTTATGGAAGCCGTTGCATCATTGCCCCTGAGGCTTTTTACAGTTGGAATTCATCTAAAAAATGAAAAAAATAAATAATGCAATTTAAAAATTCAAATTATTCTATCATTATATTCGTTGCTGATTATAACTAATGCCTATTAAGGATAAAAGAAAAGTTGCATTGGATATTTATCTTTTTTTATTAATCGAGTTTACAACACAGCCAGGATTTGTTGGGTTTTTGAAAAATTTGAGTTTTTGTCAAATTTCACCAAAAGAATGGGTTCTAAGTCAGGGCAAAAAGGATTATTCACGTCATTACTGTCCAATGTGTCGTTTAGCATTCTAAACAGAATTAAAATTAAAGCATTACTTGAGACACTGCAAGCATCATGGATACCAGTCCCTGGAGACAGTTTTGGGCGACAACACCATCTTGCGTTTCAAAAGTTTTTAGAACACTCTCAGGTAGAATGCCAAAGTGGCTTTAGACATCGAAGCCAAACAAATGGATGTGTACAATCCATAAATTTTAATCGTTTCAAAGAAAACGAAGCCATTGCGGTCTCTTTGCCAACGCACGAAAGGGATCTAGTAATACCATGCAATTGGTACGTTGCTTTAGTTGAGACATTGGTTAGGGAAGATTTCGTAGGTACGGCAATGGTCGAACTTATTAAAACATCTAATAAGGCAATTTCACGGCTGCGCAACACACATTATCCAATGACTCTATCACCATAACACGATTTTGCTATTAAAAATTAAGATATGTGTTTAGTTTGAAAGAAAATAATTGTCGAGGGCAGTGGGGATGCAAAAGTCCACGGCCATGATCTCTTAGGTGATCCTATTCAATCGGCAAGGAGAAATGTTAGGGGGGTTGCGCATAAATAGTTTAATATAAATGTTAATAAGCAATACTTTCAGCCGGTTTACATGCAGAATTCCAACTATGATTTGAAAGTCATATTACCAGCGTTGGCACGCTTGCAGAAAGTTGAAGTTGTAGATGGAACATGGGTAGAGGATTTTTTTTTGCATATAACATTTTACCCCAATCATCTGAGAAGTTGCTACTCTTCGAATTTAAATGACAACAATCGCCAATAGTAATACGTGCTTGAATAAAATAAAATGCGTTTTTTAGATTCCAATAGTTTTTTTTACCCAAATCCCTTAGTCAACGCATTCAAGTACAAAAAAGTAATGATTTTAATAGTTTTCCCTCCTCAAATAGCCCTTTCCGGATAATGAAATGTATGATTTAATAGCTTTTAAGGGCATATACCCATACAAGTACTACAACTCTACCTCGAGGCTACGTGAGGGAAAATTACCATACATCAAAGAGTTTTATGACTCATTTCTCGATCGTCAATGCACCACTGTTGATTATAAATTTTCTAAGCGGGTTCGGGCTAAAGAAGGGTGTAGGAATGGGTGGGAATTTTGTAAAATGTACCTGGCAAGTGATGTATTGACGTTACTGAATATTGCCTGTAAAAACACGGATAAAATTTACGAGGAGTTTGGTTTCGATTTAGTGTATTATTTTTCAACTCAGCATCTGGTGATGGATTTAGTTCTAACGACGTGGATCCGTACATATTTGTAGAGAGATCCAAGTGGGGAGGGCATGTTTTTCACGAGAACCGTATCCTTGAAACTGACTCAACTGGACAATGCACCGGAGAAAATTCGAATGCAGTTTTCTTGAATACAAACTCTCTTTATCCGTCGACAATGCCTCAACTTATTGCCGTGTGGGAGTTACCAATTGCTGGAAATCCTTCTGCTCCTAATTTCGCCAGCTTTTACACTGTTGAAGAGAATGGACCACAATAATGGTTTTCGAAATTGATGGTGAAATATCTTTTGAACTTTATGACTCGGTATAGGACTTTTTTTTCCGTGCAAAAATAGACCGGTACCTAGGGACTCTTTGAGTCCCTATAATTTATCTTTGATATAAGATGGGGGTATACACTGGACACCTTCAAAACAAAAACTTATTGCCGACCTTCATCCGAAACGGGATATTGTTATGCATTACGTTCTTTTGCGGTGGATGCTGGTCAACAGTTTCAGTGTCACAAAGATTCATAGAGCCCTCGAATCTGATAAAAAACCTTATATGAAGACGTTTGTTAGCACTTTTGTCAAGAAAGATTCTAAAGGGAAAACAAAGGTCAAAAAAGATATCTTTAAACCCCTCTTAAATTCGGCCTTTGGTAAGATGTGCGAGGGTGTGCGCAATAAGAGTCGTTGTGACGTTGTGAGTGATCCAAAGGAATATGCCCAAATGATTGCAGATCCGAACTTCTCATAGTTCAAGATCATAGACTCCAATAAGGTTCTTTTAGATAGAGAGAAAAGAAGCGTAAAGTTAAATAAAAACATTGCCGCGGGCAGTGCCATGCTAGAAATGGTATTTGAGTGGTCTCTGGAGCAGAAGGAATTTACAGCCATTGGTAACTCCCACACGGCAAATAAGTTGAGACATTGCCGACGGATAAAGAGAGTTCGTATTCAAGAAAACCGCATTCAAACTTTCTCCGGTGTGTTGTCCAGTCGGGTTGGTTTCAAGGATATGGTCCCCGTGAAAAACATGCCTTTCCCACTTGGATTACTCTAAAAATATGTACGGATCCACGTCAGTGATCAGACCTATTTTTGCATCACTGTCTTTTAGAATTAAATCCATCACCAGATGCTGAGTTGAAAAACAATACCCTAAATCCAACCCAAACTCCTCGTAAATTTTATCTGTGTTTTTACAGACAATATCCAACAACGTCAATACGTCACTTGCCAGGTACATTTTACAATAATCGCGCCCATTTCTACAACCATCTTTAGCTCGAACCCGCTTAGAAAATTCATAATCAACAGTGGTGCATTGACGATCGAGTAGTGAATAATAAAACTCTTCGATGGGCGATAATTTTCCCTCCCGTAGCCTTGAGGTAGAGTTGTAGTACTTGTATGGACATATGCCCTTACACGCTAATAAATCATACATTTGATTATCCGGAAAATGCTGTTTGAGGAGGGGAAAACTATTAAAGTCATCACTTTTTTGTACTTGAATGAGTTAACTAAGGGATTTGGGTAAAAACTACAGAAATCTAAAAAAACAGATTTTATTCAAGAATGTATTACCATTATCGATTGTTTTCATTTAAACTCTGAGACTAGCAACTTCTCAGATAATTGGGGTATAATGTTATATGCAAACAAATCACCTACCCATTTGCTATCTACAACTTCAACTTTCTGCAAACGTGCCAACGCTGGTAATATGAATTTCAAGTCATAGCTAGAATTCTGTATGTAAACCAGTAGAAATTAATGCTGCTTAACATTTACATTAGTCTATTAACGCGCAACCCCCCGAAATTTGCTCCTTCCCGATTGAATAGGATCACCTAAAACATCATGGTCGTGGACTTTTGCCTCCCCACTGCCCTCAAAAATTATTTTCTTTCAAACTCAACACATATCTTTTTTTAATAGCCCAATTGTCTTATGGTGATAGATTCATTGGATAATGGTTGTTGCACAGCCGTGAAATTGCCTTATTGGCTGTTTTAATAAGTGCAACCATAGATGCGCCTAAAAAAATCTTCCCTAGCCAGTGTCTCAAAGAAATCTACGTACCAATTGCATGGTATTACTACATCCCCTTTGTACGTGGACAAAGAGACCGCAATGGCTTCGTTTTCTTTGTCACGATTCAAATTTGATGGATCGCACACAACCATGTGTTTGGCTTTGATGTCTATTGCCACTTTTTCATTCTGCGTGACAGTGTTCTGAAAATTTCTGAAACGCAAGCTGGTGTTTTCACCCAAAATCGTCTCCAGGGACTGGTATCAATGAAGCTCGCAGTGTCTCAAGTAATACTTTAATTTCAATTCTATTTGGAAAGCTAAAGGACACATTGGACAGTAATGATATAAACAATGCTTCTTGTCCTGACTTAGAACCCATCTAATATTTGTAATCGGTAAGAAATTTCCAATTGACTCAGGCTCATTGGCAGGCTCGTAAAGAAATCTTACCCAGTGTTTCACTGACTCAATGGATGGAACCCTGACGTAATATAAAACACCCTTTTTATCTTCAAGTTCCCCATCTTCATAATCTTTATCATACTGTAACACTGTAACCCCAATATTTAAATGCTCATTCGCCCTCTCATAAATGTCAATCTCCTTAAGTGTTACAGGACAATTTCCCTTTAAACTATTAATTTCAACTTTAGGAAATCCTGCCCCCTCCTCGCCCCCACTAACTGCCAAACAGTCCAAATGAGTCTTACTTGCAAGATATATAGGTGTTAATTGCCTAATAGTTTCATTTTAAAAAACCTAGATTTCCTTTTAAACACCAGTGAGGGGCTCCTTCACCCCAGGAGTTTTCTCAAAAAACTTTCTTTCTCTCTAAAAAACCTACATTTCTATTTAACAACATTTTTCTTTTTGGAAAACCTACATTTTCCTAAGATTTTCCTTACAAACCCACACTATCCTATGATTTTCCCTGAAAAGCATTATTAGTCTAATATTTCCCTACACATCAGCCGGCCATTTTGTCTCACTTTTCTGGTGGCATTTGATTTCTAACGGTGAAGGAATTCTTGAAAATCCATCTCCCTTCTCCAATTCCTCGAAAAACAGCTGCTAGTATTGGGAAGCATACAGAATTCACCTGCCATAATGTTTTCTATCAGAATTTCTGGAAATACATCTACCTTCTAACTAGAAGTCACATACAACACATTTGTCACCGGGGCACTATAAATAGATGATAGAAAGGGTCAGTATTTTTTTGAATCTAGAATTTGATGCGCCTCTTCTAAAAATTAAATAAAAAACAATTTTTTTAACTGAAAGTAAGGAGCGACATTAAAACTTAAAACAAACAGAAATTATTCCGTATATGAAAGGGGCTGTCCCCTCCTTAACGTCTCGCTATTTACGCTAAAGTTTTGTATTGTTTAAAGAAATAGAGTTGTGAGAAATTCAAACTTTAGCGTAAAGAGCAAGGCGTTGAGGAGGGGACAGACCCTTTCATATACGGAATAATTTCTGTTCGTTTTAAGTTTTAATGTTGCTCCTTACTTTCAGTTAAAAAAACTTGTTTTTTTTATTTAATTTTTGAACATTTTTGAATAAATGCAGGTTTTGATCTTGACTCACAGTACATGAATAATTAAAACAAAATTTTCATATTAATTTACTTTTATTTGGTTAAATGGCTTTCTCGAAACTTGTTTCAATTTATTTATGAACGTTTTTAGTAGTAATAAATATACGTAACTTACGAATTATCTTACGTAACGAACTTCTATATTGATATATTTTTAACACGTATATTAGGGGGTTCGCCCCCTAGTCAATACCTTGCTCTTTAAGCAAAAGTTCGAATTTTGTTCCAATTCTTGAAAAATGACCGCTTAATCACAAAGGCCTTTAATTAGAGTAAATAGCTCTTATGAAAGTACTAAAAAATCTCTGGCTTAAAGATTGAGGTATTGGCTAGGGGGTGAACCCAATCATATATGTAATATTTTCTGTTCGTTTAAAGTTTTGATGTTGCTGCTGTTGCAGTTGAAAATCTTTTTTTTTATATTTAATTTCTGATCTTTTTTTAAATAATGCTGGGAAGTCCGGCGTCCCCTTCATAGAAATTTCCCTTCCCCCATGTAAACTTCCTTCATGAAAAGATCCTCCTACATAACCCCCGACCCCAGGCACGTACGCAGGAATTTGTTTCGGACGGGGGGGGCCAAATCCTTCAAACCCATTATTCTGTGAGAAACATCAGAAAATGATGGGAAAATGAAAAAAATCGTGATTTTTCGGGGGGGCCCGGGCCCGGAGGCCCCCCCTCCTGCGTACGTCCCTGCACGACCCCCCCCCCCGCTACCAGGAAAAATCTCTCCTGAAAACGTCTGTACTGTATACTTCCCAATAACCAATACTATATGTTAAAATTGGGTAAAGTTCATAACTTTCAGCCCTCCTCCCGGGAACTTCGGGGGATTAAGTCATCCTAAAAGACATACTTATAATATTTTCGAACATGCTGAACAAAATTGCTATCTCAAAATTTTGATCAGTTGACTTTGGGAAAACAATGAGCGTGGGAGGGGGCCTAGTTGCCCTCCATTTTTTTTGTCACTTAAAAAGGGCACTAGAACTTTTAATTTACATTCCAATGAGCCCTCCCACGATATTCTAGGACCACTGGGTCAATACGATCACCCCTGGGGGAAAAAATAAAAATAAACACGCACCCGTGATGTTTCTTCTGGCAAAAAATGCAAAATTCCACATTTTTGTAGATAGGAGCTTGAAACCTCTACACTAGGGTTCTCTGATACGCGAAATATGATGGTGTGGTTTTCATTAAGGTTCTATAATTTTTAGGGGGTCTTTCCCCCTTTTATCGAAAATTAGCCAAATTTTCTCAGGCGTGTAACTTTTGAAGGGTATGATTAAACTTGATGAAACTTATATATTTGAAATTAGCATTAAAATTTGATTCTTTTGATGTATCTATTTATATCAAAATACCGTTTTCTAGAGTTTCGGCTACCATTGAGCCGGGTTCCAATAACCAATACTATATGTTAACATTGGGTAAAGTTCATAGCTTTCAGCCCTCCTCCTGGGGGCTTCGAGGGATTAAGTCATCCTAAAAGACATAGTTAAAATATTTTCGACCATGCTGAACAAAATGGCTATCTCAAAATTTTGATCGGGTGACTTTGGAAAAAAATGAGCGTGGGAAGGGGCCTAGTTGCCCCCCATTTTTTTGTCACTTAAAAAGGGCAGTAGAAATTTTAATTTCCGTTCCAATGAGCCCTCCCACGATATTCTAGGACCACTGGGTCAATACGATCACCCCTGGGGGAAAAAATAAAAATAAACACGCACCCGTGATGTTTCTTCTGGCAAAAAATGCAAAATTCCACATTTTTGTAGATAGGAGCTTGAAACCTCTATACTAGGGTTCTCTGATACGCGAAATATGATGATATGATTTTCATTAAGGTTCTATAACTTTTAGGGGGTCTTTCCCCCTTTTTTTGAAAATCAGCCAAATTTTCTCAGGCGCGTAACTTTTGATGGGTATGATTAAACTTGATGAAACTTATATATTTGAAATTAGCATTAAAATTTGATTCTTTTGATGTATCTATTTGTATTAAAATACCGTTTTCTAGAGTTTCGGCTACCATTGAGCCGGGTTCCAATAACCAATACTATATGTTAACATTGGGTAAAGTTCATAGCTTTCAGCCCTCCTCCTGGGGGCTTCGAGGGATTAATTCATCCTAAAAGACATAGTTATAATATTTTCGACCATGCTGAACAAAATGGCTATCTCAAAATTTTGATCGGGTGACTTTGGGAAAAAATGAGCGTGGGAGGGGGCCTAGTTGCCCTCCATTTTTTTTTCACTTAAAAAGAGCACTAGAACTTTTAATTTCCGTTCTAATGAGCCCTCCCACGATATTTTAGGACCACTGGGTCGATACGATCACCCCTGGAAAAAAAAACAACAAAAAAACAAATAAACACGCATCCGTGATGTTTCTTCTGGCAAAAAATGGAAAATTCCACATTTTTATAGATAGGAGCTTGAAACCTCTACAGTAGGGTTCTCTGATACGCTGAATATGATGGTGTGATTTTCATTAAGGTTCTGTAATTCTTAGGGGGTTTTCCTCCCTTTTTCGAAAATAAGCCAAATTTTCTCAGGTGCGTAACTTTTGATAGGTAAAATTAAACTTGATGAAATTTATATATTTGAAATCAGAAATTAAAATTTGATTCTTTTGATGTATCTATTGGTATCAAAATTCCGTTTTTTAGAGTTTCGGTTACCATTGAGCCGGGTCGCTCCTTACTTACAGTTCGTTACCACGAACTGTTTGAAAATGGATGCGACCAGGAAATTGAAAAGTGAATGGGTAGCCGCTTACAAGATGGTGAGTCCCTCGTATTTTTTATTAGAACTTTCCGAATCTCCAATTTCCTTAAGGTTTTTGCTAATCGAGAGCAAGCCAGTAAACAGCATAAGCCTCGTTTTCTATACCTCCCCCCCCCACATTAAGATGACCATATTCATTTCTCGGCTAGTATAATTCTCTACATAAAATTACAATTTAAAACCCTCTCTTCCTTCCCCCCCCCCCCCCCCCCCAGTGATGAATTTATCTAATTTATCGCGTTAAAATATATATTTTCCCCGTCTGGAATTTCAATGTACATTTCCACTAATTGAAACTTATTTCTGACAAATGGGTAAAAATTATAACTTATTAATGAAAGGGGATGGATTCATTAAGCAAATATGCGCCCCTTTAGACAAAACAACAGTGTGCCGCTCCCTATATGTAACTCCGTAGTTTAGTGATTGTCTCGTTAATTTTTTTTAACGCAAATTCCAGTTTAGCTATCATGAAAAGGGGGTCTATATACTTCCCCTGAGAAGGTATTTTGAGGCCAGGATTTTATCACTCTTTAATAACCAGTAAAAATTATCAGAAGGGCGATTAATGGCGTATTTTTAAAGCCTTTCTTCTAAACTCAAGTACTTGCATGCCAATTTAAGTTGGAGTGAAGGAGGGTTTCTGGCAATGATAAAGAAGGGGGGAAGTGTTTAAATATTTAAGCTATATTATCCAGATAGAAAATATTTTTTTGAGGAGGAAACTCCCCCAAAACCCTCGAGAAAAGGATTTTAAGTCATGCCCTTAGGGCATATAAGATCAATGCTGACACAATGTACAGTTTATTTTTTTTTTCTTTAAAGAAGAGGCACTTCATATAGAAAGGGTCGTCGTAGAGACTTCAAAAGGGGTTCATTCGATTGGAAATGGCGAGTTCTAGTGCCCTTTTTAATAGTCGAAAGTTATTGAAGGGCAACTAGCCCCCCCCCCTCACGCCAATAATTCCCCCAAAAACATACAATCGAAATTTTTAGATAGCCATTTTGTTCAGCGTAGTTGATTTCCAGATAGAAAATGTGTTTTGAGGACGACACTCCCCCACAACCCTCAGGGCAAGGGTTTTAAGTTATGCCTTGGGGGCATATAAGGTTTTTACAGAAGGTGTTGTCGTGGAAACTTCAAAAAAGGCTCATTCAATTGGAAATTCAATGGCTAGTGCCCTTTTTAATAGTCGAAAGGGATTCGAGGGCAACTAGCCCCCCCCCCCCTCCCCTCACGCCCATCTTTCCCCCAAACACATGCAATCAAAATGGCGAGATAGACATTTTGTTCAATGTAGTTGATATCCAGATAGAAAATAGGTTTTTGACGAGGACCCTCCCCCACAACCCTATGTTGTGGTGCTAAGGTATGACTTTCTCACAACTCTATTTTTTTAAACAATAAAAAACTTTAACGTAAAGAGCGAGGCGTTGAGGAGGGGACAGTCCCTTTCATATACGGAATAATTTCTGTTCGTTTTAAGTTTTAATGTCGCTCCTTACTTTCAGTTAAAAATCTTGTTTTTTTATTTAATTTTTAGAAGAGGCGCATCACATTGTAGATTCAAAAAAATACTGATGAAAAATCTCCTTTCTATCATCTATTTATAGTGCCCCGGTGACAAAGGTATTGTATGTGACTTTTAGTTAGAAGGTAGATGTATTTCCAGAAATTCTGATAGAAAACAATATGGCAGGTGAATTCTGTATACTTCCCAATCTAGCAGCTGTTTTTCGAGGAATTGGAGAGGGGAATTGAATTTTCAAGAATTCCTTCACCGTTAGAAATCAAAACCCATCAGAAAAGTGAGACAAAATGGCCGGCTGATATGTCGGGAAATATTAGACTAATAATGCTTTTCAGGGAAAATCTTAGGATAGTGTGGGTTTGTAAGGAAAATCTTAGGGAAATGTAGGTTTTCCAAAAAGAAAAATGTTGTTAAATAGAAATGTTGGTTTTTTAGAGAGAAAGAAAGTTTTTTGAGAAAATTCCTGGAGTGAAGGAGCCCCTCACTGGTGTTTAAAAGGAAATGTAGGTTTTTTAAAATGAAACTATTAGGCAATTAACACCTATATCTCTTATTAAACATTCTCTGTGAGGTAGCACCTGGATCGTTTAGAAAATTAATAGCAACTGATTGTCACGGAAATCCAGGGGTCCCGTCGGAATCAAGGGGCGTGTCTGCCAGAGACCAGGGTCCCGTGGAAATCCTACGGGAACCTTGTATGGGTCTCGTGAATTACCAAAAGCCTACACTACTGTTAGCTCTTTACTAGGTTGACGCTACTACAAGGGCAGATCTAGAGCAAAACCTCGGGGGGGGGGGGATTGACAAACTTATTCTAAAAAAAGTGAAAAAACAAGGAAAGAGGGTGCCAGAAAAAATCTTGGGGGAAAGGGCCCCCCGGCCACCTGGATCAGAGTTCATTTCAGATTCTCCCAAGAAACTAGTGAACACTGAAATATATGAAGTCTAATATTTTGCAGAATTTGTAAAAACCTAGTAAATATAAGCAATAGGTTTTAATTGAGCCATTAAACATCTATCTACGATGGTGTGGTAGCCTGCTAACGTTGCAGTAGCTTACTGGTGAGCAAACGATTTATGAAACTTTCTAAGGGGTCTCGGAGGCGGAGTATACGGAAGGGGTACTTATAATACTCCAGTTAGGGGCTCAAGAACAACTATTACAATAGTACCTGTTTTGTACTTCAGAGCTTCTCCACGCAAGAAGTGGCACCAAAAGTGTTGTTTTCAGTGCTATATTGCACTTATGACTGGTAGAATTGATACTAAGCACGTAGATACGAGCAATAGCTTTCAAATGAGCCATTAAACATAGCTCTTGAAAGTTTTGCTAGCCCAATAGCTCCAGCTCTTCAACTTGAGACATGGTACCAAAAGTGCCTTTTTTAGTGCCATTCAGAAAATGCAGATGGTGGAATTTATAGGAACAACGTAGATATGAACAATATCTTTTATATAAGCTATAAGAAGTGTGTCTACGATGTTCTGGTAGCCCACTAGCGCAACCCCTTGAGAACTGGCACAAGAAGTGCCATTTTAGTGCCATGACACTTTCAAATAGCGGAATTTATAAAAAGCACATAGATATGAAAAATAGCTTTTGAATGAGTCATTAAGCTTCTATCTATGATGTTCTGGTAACCCGCTAGGCCTGGAAAAAAAGAAAAAAAAACGGGAGGCAGATCAGTACTGCCAATGCAAGAAAAGAATTTTCCTTTTCGTTCCGGGAGGGTGACTGTAATATCACTATACAAGGTTTTCAACCATGCTGATCACAATGGTACACTTTTCATTTTGATCCGACGTCATTTCATTTTGATCTGACGTCATTTTTGAGGGGTTTAACGTTTTTTCGAAACTTTTACTTTTAAGACGAATTGAAATAATTGTTACCACTCCTGAATTAGTGTCATAGGGCAATTTTTGCCCTATTTATTGTGCCCTTTTTAATAGTCGAAAGTGATTGAAAGGCAACTAACACCCCATCCAAGCCAACCAATTCCCCAAACACATCCAATCAAAATTTTGAGATAGCTATTTTGTTCAGAGTAGTTGCTTTGTAGAAATTATGTTTTTGAGGAGGACACTCCCCTACAGCCCTCAGTGCAAGGGTTGTAAATTATTCCCTGGGGGCGTATAAGGTTCTTATACAAAGCATTGTCGTAGAAACTTCAAAAAAGGCTCATTCGATTGGAAATTCAAAAGGCTATTGCACTTTTTAATAGTCGAAAATAATTGGAGGGCAACTAACCCTCCTCCACCTTTTCCCCAAACACATCCATTCAAAATTTTGATATAGCCATTTAGTTCAACGTAGTTAAAAGTTCTGGAAATTAGGTCTTTGAGGATGACAACCACCTCCCCACAGCCCTCAGGGTAAGGGTTCCAAGTGATGCCCTGGGGACATATAAGGTTGTATAGAAAACATTGTTGTAGAAAATTCTAAAACGGCTCATTCGATTGGAAAGAGAATGGCTAGTACTCTTTTTAATAGTAGAAAGTGATTGGAAGGCAACTAACACCCCTTCGATGCCCACCATTTCCTCAAACACATCAAATCAAAATTTTGAGATAGTTATTTTGTTCAACGCAGTTGAAAGTTCTGGAAATTGTATCTTTGAAGAGGAAACTCCCCCCACAGTCTTAAGGGCAAGGGTTATAAATTATACCCTGGGAGGCATATAAGGTTTTTATTGAAAGCTTCGTCATAGAAACTTGAAAAAGGGCTCATTCGATTGGAAAATCAAAAGGCTAGTGCCCTTTTTAATAGTCGAACGTGATTTGAAAGCAACTAAACCCCCTCTCACGCCCTTTCCCCAAACACATCCAATCAACATTTTTAGATAGCCATTTTGTTCAACGTAGTTGAGAGTTTTGAAAATTAGGTCTTTAAGGATGACACCCACCCCCCCCCCAAAGCCCTCAAGGCAAGGGTTGTAAGTTATGTCCAGGGGGCATGTAAGGTTCTTATATAAAGCGATGTTGTAGAAGCTTCAAAAGGGCTCATTCGATTGGAAATTGAAAGAGCTAGTGCCCTTTTAATAGTCGAAAGTGATCGAAGGGCAATTAGCCCCCACTCACATCCACCATTTCCCCAAATACATCCAATCAAAATTTTGATATATCGATTTTGTACAACGTAGTTAAAAGTTAGGTCCTTGAGGATGATACCCCCCCCCCAGAGCCCACAGGACAAGAGTTGTAAGTGATGCCCTGGAGGTATATAAGATTCTTATAGAAAGTTTTGTCGTAGAAACTTCAAAAAGGGCTCATTTGACTGGAAATTTAAAGGGCTAGTGCCCTTTTTAATAGTAGAAAGTAAATGGACAGCAACTAACCCCCTTCTCACGCCCACCATTTCCCCAAACATATTCTATCAAAGTTTAGAGATAGCCATTTTGTTCAATGCAGTTGAAAGTTCTGGAAATTACGTATTTGGGGATGACAAACCCCCAAGAGCCACCAGGGCAAAGGTTGCAAGTTATACCCTGGGGGCAAATAAGGTTTTTATAGATAGCGTTGTCGTAGAAACTTCGAAACGGGCTCATTCAATTTGAAATTGAGAGGGCTAGCGCCCTTTTTAATAGTCGAAAGTGATTGGAGGGTAACTAAGCCCCCTCTCACGTCCACCATTTCCCCAAACACACCCAATCAAAATTCTCAGATAGCCATTTTGTTCAACATAGTTGAAAGTTCTAGAAATTAGAACTGGAATCGGAGGACAAATTTCATTTTTTGGTTTGAAGGAGTTCTTTACTTTTGGTTGAAAAACTTATTTTTTGGAACAAGTTTTTTTTTTAATTAATTTCAAATAAATATATACCGTACTAGTGATATTATAACTGGAAGACGGAACGGTATTTGTATTTTGTTTTTCCTAATTATCCCTACAAATAGTTACCCCTGAATAAAACTTTTGAATATTGCCATAAAATGTTTACCGCAAATTTTTATAAAAATAAATATCGGCATAGGATATTAATATTAAAATAAAAACTGTATTAATAAATTTACGTATTTTTAATTACCTATAGCTGTGTTGGCCTCAGGCGGCTTGGTGCTGCGGTGAGTTGTTAGTTGAAGTAGTAGTAGTAGTATAAACATATTTAAATAATAATTTGTCGTGACATGATAACAGGAGTATGGATCGGTACCAGCATTTTATTTATCCTTATCTTTGAAAATAATTTTCTCAAAATATAAATTTAAAATTTTGCCATAAAAGGATTGGAATGAAATGAATGAACCTTTATCATAAAATTCAAATACTAAAGAATTTGAGTTTAATACGGTAGTATAATGTAAGGTACTATTTCTGGGACTCCTATGTACCAAACAGGTTTTTCTAGCGGTCCTATTCTACAGAGTCATTACACCTTTGTCAAGAGGAACGAGTACAACTTGATTGGTGATTGGGATTTGAATAAAAGGAAGTTTTTTTTTTAGGTTAGATCCGTGTCGGAAAAACAGGTGTATCTTTTTAGTTTTCTTTACAATTCATATTAGTAAGAGAATTGAATTCAATGAGAATAGTTTTTATTTGCAAGGATATTAGTAGAGGAAAAAAATGAGGGGTGCATTTACATTATTGGAGATTAATGATGGAGCTAACAACAGTGATGTAATTACTTCTTTAGTTTACGAGATTTGCGAATTTTTTGCGAAGAGGTATTAGCGTAAAGGTATTGCGAGGGTTAAGAATGCCTCACGGGATAATTAAAGAATGGGGTGCTTACATCAGATACTTAATAGATTTGACGATTACAAGAGACATTGCTAGAGTCAAATATATTTGGTGTTGGTGATATTATGACCCCCCAAGTCCCCTGGGGAAAGGGCTGCACAGTGTATCGGTATCGGGCGTATTATTTTTGGGCGTATTGCTATCGCAGGTATCTATACAGATTTTTAGTAGCTCGTATAAAAGATATTACTCATATCTACGTTCTTCCTATAAATTCAACCATCAGCAACTTCAAAACGGCACTAAAAACGGCACTTTTAGTGCAATGTCTCAAGTGGAAAAGCTGGGGCTAGTGGACTACCAGCACTTTTAGATTGACGTTTAATGGGTCATTCGAAAGCTAATGCTCGTATCTACGTGATGTTTATCATTTCTACCATCACTTAAAACAATACTTTTGATGTCACTTCTTAAGTAGATTAAATAAAAAAAAAACAAGTTTTTTTTTTAAATTAAAGCAAGGAACGACGGTAAAACTTAAACCGAACAGAAATTATTCCGTATATGAAAGGGGCTGTCCCCCCCTCAACGCCTCGCTCTTTACGCTAAAGTTTTTTATTGTTTAAAAAAAAAGAGTCGTGAGAAAGTCAAACTTTTGCGTAAAAAGCGAGGTGTTGAGGAGGGGACAGCCCCTTTCATATACAGAATAGAGTTTTATGGATATTGGTAAAAGTGGTATTTTACTTTTAAAAAGTTCAATATTCGAAGCTAGCTTCAGCAGGAGCTTAGGTTAGTAGTGGTGACAATTGAGATATAAGGAGCAATTGCCCCCTATTTTTGAAAAAATACCTTTTTGTGGCATTTATACTTTTAAAAAATACAAAGTTCAATATTCGAAGCTAGCTTCAGCAGGAGTTTAGGATAGTAGTGGTGACAATTGAGATATAAGGAGCAATTGCCCCCTATTTTTGAAAAAATACCTTTTTGTGGCATTTATACTTTTAAAAAATACAAAGTTCAAAATTCGAAACTAGCTTCAGCAGGAGCTTAGGATAGTAGTGGTGACAATTGAGATATAAGGAGCAATTGCCCCCTTTTTTTGAAAAAATACCTTTTTGTGGCATTTATACTTTTAAAAAATTCAATATTCGAAGCTAGCTCCAGCAGGAGCTTAGGATAGTAGTGGTGACAATTGAGATATAAGGAGCAATTGCCCCTATTTTTGAAAAAATACCTTTTTGTGGCATTTATACTATTAAAAAAATACAAAGTTAAATATTCGAAGCTAGCTTCAGCAGGAGCTTAGGATAGTAGTGGTGACAATTGAGATATAAGGAGCAATTGCCCCCTATTTTTGAAAAAAATACCTTTTTTGTGGCATTTATACTTTTAAAAAATACAAAGTTCAATATTCGAACCTATCTTCAGCAGGAGCTTAGGATAGTAGTGGGGACAATTGAGATATAAGGAGCAATTGCCCCTATTTTGAAAAAAAATACCTTTTTGTGGCATTTATACTTTTAAAAAATGCAAAGTTCAATATTCGAAGCTATCCTCAGCAGGAGCTTAGGATAGTAGTGGTGACAATTGAGATATAAGGAGCAATTGCCCCATATTTTTGAAAAAAATACCTTTTTTGTGGCATTTATACTTTTAAAAAATACAAAGTTCAATATTCGAACCTATCTTCAGCAGGAGCTTAGGATAGTAGTGGGGACGATTGAGATATAAGGAGCAATTGCCCCCTATTTTTGAAAAAAAAAATACCTTTTTGTGGCATTTATACTTTTAAAAAATACAAAGTTCAATATTCGAAGCTATCTTCAGCAGGAGCTTAGGATAGTAGTGGTGACAATTGAGATATAAGGAGCAATTGCAACTTCATCTACGGGATAATTTCCATTCGTCTTAGTTTTTAACGAAGCTCCTTATTTCTAGTTGAAAATGCTTATTTTTTTAATTTAATTGGGAATGAAAAGTCAAAGTGCCAGAATGGTTGAAATCCACTAGCTCAGTATTGGGGTCTTAGTCCACCAGCCTGAATGGTGGAAATCCACTGGCTCAGTATTGAGGTCTCAGTCCACCAGCCTGAATGGTCGAAATTCACTAGCTCAAAATTGGGGTCTTAGTCCACCAGCCTGAATGGTGGAAATTCACTGGCTCAGAATTGGGGTCTTAGTCCACCAGCCTGAATGGTTGAAATTTACTAGCTCAGAATTGGGGTCTTAGTCAGTGTTCAGATTGGAGCGTTGGGGTCCGACTATCTGGGCTTTATTTGTCAAGACCTGAATGCTAAGCGATGGACATGAGCTCGATTGGGACCCCATTGTGAAAACGGAAAACAAAAAAACAAAAAATATATTGTTGATATGTGTGTAGAGCATGGCATGGTTACCGCTAGGGGCAACAGTCTAACCGTTGACGGTTTTAGGTATCCGTGAATAAGTTCTAAGGCGAGAGTGGAAATTGGGACAAATTTTTGGAGGTGCCCACCTCACCTGCTCAGAGTCTCAGGCAAGTGACCCTAAATTTGAAAAAGTGGAAATTGGCTCAGATTTTCTAAACTGAGCTGAGACAATGAATAGATACTATTGGGAAAGTTATTGGAGACGCTGGGCATCCTTGAACAAGTGCTAAATTGAGAGAGGAATTTGGGACAATATTTGGGGGCACCCACCCGCCCAGAGTCTCCGGCAGGTGACCCAAAAATTTAAAAAACACACAGAGACGACAGACACAAAGAGACGAATCACACACAGAGAGGACAAACACACAGAAACGACACATAGAGACGACACATACACAGAGACGATACACACACACAGAGTCAACACACACAGAGAGACGAGACACACACACAGAAATGACAAACACACATAGAGACGACACACACAAAGAGACGTCACACACAAACACAGATACAAAACACACATAGAGACAACACACACATAGAGACAACACACACACACACAGAGACTACAAACACACACACAGAGACGACACACTCAAAGTGACGACTTACACATAGAGACGACACACACACAGAGACGACAAACACACAGAGACGACACACATAGAGAGACGACACACACACAGAGACGACACACTCAAAGTGACGACTTATACATAGAGACGACACACACACAGAGACGACAAACACACAGAGACGACAGACAAAAAGAGACGAATCACACACAGAGAGGACAAACACACAGAAACGACACATAGAGACGACAATTGCACAGAGACGATACACACACACAGAGTCAACACACACAGAGAGACGAGACACGCACACAGAAATGACAAAACACACATAGAGACGACACACACAAGGGAGACGTCACACACAGATACGAAACACACATAGAGACGACACACACATAGAGACAACACACAAACACACACAGAGACAACATCCATACAGAGACGACACACACACACAGAGACGACACACTCAAAGTGACGACTTACACATAAAGACGACACAGATAGAGAGACGATACACACACAGAGACGACAAACACACAGAGACGACACACATAGAGAGACGACACGCAAACAGAGACGACAAACACACAGAGACGACACACACATAGATACGAAACACACAAAGCGACGACACACGCAAAGAGAGGACAAACACACAGAAACGACACACACACACACAGAGACGACACACACATAGAGACAACACAGACATAGAGATGACAGACACACAGATACAAAACACCCACAGAGACGACACACACACACACAGAGTCCACTCACACACACACAGAGGACAAACACACAGAGACGACAGACACAAAGAGACGAATCACACACAGAGAGGACAAACACACACAGAAACGACACATAGAGACGACACATGCACAGAGACGATACACACACACACAGAGTCAACACACACAGAGAGAAGAGATGTCTTGTGATTTCACTAAATAACTTCTGTAAAAGGATTTATGCAGAACCTAAATTGTATATTCAATTATTTTTTGTATATATTCAGGTTTCAAATTAGATTCTTCAAGGTTTTTCTGGTAGTCCTATTCTACAGGGTCATTACATCTTTGCCAACAAAACACACATAGAGACGACACACACAAAGAGACGTCACACACACAAAGATACGAAACCCACATAGAGACGACACACACATAGAGACAACACACACACACACAGAGACAACATCCACACAGAGACAACATCCACACAGAGACGACACACACACACAGAGACGACACACTCAAAGTGACGACTTACACATAGAGACGACACACACACAGAGACGACAAACACACAGAGACGACACAGATAGAGAGACGACACACACACAGAGACGACACACTCAAAGTGACGACTTACACATAGAGACGACACACACACAGAGACGACAAACACACAGAGACGACACGCAAACAGAGACGACAAACAAACAGAGACAACACACACACAGATACGAAACACACACAGAGACGACACACGCACAGAGAGGACAAACACACAGAAACGACACACACACACAGAGACGACACACAAATAGAGACAACACAGACATAGAGATGACAGACACACAGATACAAAACACCCATAGAGACGACACACACACACAGAGTTCACTCACACACACAGAGGACAAACACACAGAGACGACAGACACAAAGAGACGAATCACACACAGAGAGGACAAACACACAGAAACGACACATAGAGACGACACATGCACAGAGACGATACACACACACACACAGAGTCAACACACACAGAGAGAAGAGACACACACACCCAGAAATGACAAACACACATAGAGATGACACACACAAAGAGACGTCACACACACACACAGATACGAAACACACATAGGGACGACACACACATAGAGACAACACACACACACAGACAACATCCACACAGAGACGACACAAACACACACACAGAGACGACACACACACAGAGACGACACGCTCAAAGTGACGACTTACACATAGAGACGACACACACACAGAGACGACAAGCACACAGAAACGACACACACACACATACACAGAGACGACACACACATAGAGGCAACACAGACACAGAGACGACACACACACAGAGACGACAACACATAGAGAAACGACACGCACACAGAGACGACGAACACACAGAGACAACACACACACACACAGATACGAAACACCCACAGAGACGACACATGCACAGAGACGACACACACACACAGAGTTCACTCACACAGAGAGAGGACAAACACACAGAGACGACAGACACAAAGAGACGAATCACACACAGAGAGGACAAACACACAGAAACGACACATAGAGACGACACATGGACAGAGACGATACACACACATAGAGTCAACACACACACAGAGAGACGAGACATGGCGTATCTGATGAAATAATTTAGGTCTTATGATCAATTTAATTTATTTTTTTTAATAAAGTATTTTTTTTAGTAAGGACACTCATAACAACACGCACACAGAGAGAACACACACACACACAGATACGAAACACACATAGAGACGACACATTCATAGAGACAACACACACACACACACACACACACACACACACAGAGACGACACCCATACAGAGGTGACACACACACAGAGACGACATACTCAAAGTGACAACTTACACATAGAGACGACACACATACACACACACACACACACACACAGAGACGACAAACACACAGAGACGAGACACATAGAGACGACACACACACACACACACAGATGACAAACACACGGAGACAACACACACACACAAAGAGACGACACACACACACACACACAGATACGAAACACACAAAGAGACGACACACGCACAGAGACGACACACACACACGGAGCCAACTCACGCACAGAGAGGACAAGCTCTTGGTCAGAAATAGAGGCTGTTTCCAAAGATTTAGAATAAGAAAAAAAATTGTCAGGTGTGGGACTCGAACCCACGACCCCATATGGGGACCAGATCTTAAGTCTAGCGCCTTAACCACTCGGCCAACCTGACTTGTAAACAATTCTTGATCATATTCATATTATAATTCAGTTTCATTGGTAAAGTTCAGAATTGAGCTAACTTTTTCTCTTCTCTAAGAAAATTCAGAACCTCGTCTAAAGTTTCTTGCCTTTTCTTGGTACCTTTCCAAACGAGCGGGGATTCCCCACTGATTCCTACACATTGCAAAAAAGTGACCAGCACGAAAACTCCACGTTTTCAACCAGACTGGTTTTTGACACGACACACAAACAGAGTCATAGTGAGAGAGATATCCAAAAAGTTGGGTTAATCTAGGTTCACTTAGAGTGGCGCGCCACTCTAAGTGAAGCTAGATTAACCCAACTTTTTGGATATCTCTCTCACTATGACTCTGTTTGTATGACACTATGTCTCTGTTACCAATGAAACTGAATTATAATATGAATATGATCAAGAATTGTTTATAAGTCAGGTTGGCCGAGTGGTTAAGGCGCTAGACTTAAGATCTGGTCCCCATATGGGGTCGTGGGTTCGAGTCCCACACCTGACAATTTTTTTTCTTATTCTAAATCTTTGGAAACAGCCTCTATTTCTGACCAAGAGCTTGTCCTCTCTGTGCGTGAGTTGGCTCCGTGTGTGTGTGTCGTCTCTGTGCGTGTGTCGTCTCTTTGTGTGTTTCGTATCTGTGTGTGTGTGTGTGTGTGTGTGTCGTCTCTTTGTGTGTGTGTGTTGTCTCCGTGTGTTTGTCATCTGTGTGTGTGTGTGTGTCGTCTCTATGTGTCTCGTCTCTGTGTGTTTGTCGTCTCTGTGTGTGTGTGTGTGTGTGTGTGTGTGTGTGTGTGTGTGTGTGTGTCGTCTCTATGTGTAAGTTGTCACTTTGAGTATGTCGTCTCTGTGTGTGTGTCACCTCTGTATGGGTGTCGTCTCTGTGTGTGTGTGTGTGTGTGTGTGTGTTGTCTCTATGCATGTGTCGTCTCTATGTGTGTTTCGTATCTGTGTGTGTGTGTGTGTTCTCTCTGTGTGCGTGTTGTTATGAGTGTCCTTACTAAAAAAAATACTTTATTAAAAAAAATAAATTAAATTGATCATAAGACCTAAATTATTTCATCAGATACGCCATGTCTCGTCTCTCTGTGTGTGTGTTGACTCTATGTGTGTGTATCGTCTCTGTCCATGTGTCGTCTCTATGTGTCGTTTCTGTGTGTTTGTCCTCTCTGTGTGTGATTCGTCTCTTTGTGTCTGTCGTCTCTGTGTGTTTGTCCTCTCTCTGTGTGAGTGAACTCTGTGTGTGTGTGTCGTCTCTGTGCATGTGTCGTCTCTGTGGGTGTTTCGTATCTGTGTGTGTGTGTTGTCTCTGTGTGTTTGTCGTCTCTGTGTGCGTGTCGTTTCTCTATGTGTTGTCGTCTCTGTGTGTGTGTCGTCTCTGTGTCTGTGTTGTCTCTATGTGTGTGTCGTCTCTGTGTATGTGTGTGTGTGTGTCGTTTCTGTGTGCTTGTCGTCTCTGTGTGTGTGTCGTCTCTATGTGTAAGTCGTCACTTTGAGTGTGTCGTCTCTGTGTGTGTGTCGTCTCTGTGTGTGTGTTTGTGTCGTCTCTGTGTGGATGTTGTCTGTGTGTGTGTGTTGTCTCTATGTGTGTGTCGTCCCTATGTGTGTTTCGTATCTGTGTGTGTGTGACGTCTCTTTGTGTGTGTCATCTCTATGTGTGTTTGTCATTTCTGGGTGTGTGTGTCTCTTCTCTCTGTGTGTGTTGACTCTGTGTGTGTGTGTATCGTCTCTGTGCATGTGTCGTCTCTATTTGTCGTTTCTGTGTGTTTGTCCTCTCTGTGTGTGATTCGTCTCTTTGTGTCTGTCGTCTCTGTGTGTTTGTCCTCTGTGTGTGTGAGTGAACTCTGTGTGTGTGTGTCGTCTCTATGGGTGTTTTGTATCTGTGTGTCTGTCATCTCTATGTCTGTGTTGTCTCTATGTGTGTGTCGTCTCTGTGTGTGTGTGTCGTTTCTGTGTGTTTGTCCTCTCTGTGCGTGTGTCGTCTCTGTGTGTGTTTCGTATCTGTGTGTGTGTTGTCTCTGTGTGTTTGTCGTCTCTGTTTGCGTGTCGTCTCTGTGTGTTTGTCGTCTCTGTGTTTGTGTCGTCTCTATGTGTAAGTCGTCACTTTGAGTGTGTCGTCTCTGTGTGTGTGTCGTCTCTCTATCTGAGTCGTCTCTGTGTGTTTGTCGTCTCTGTGTGTGTGTCGTCTCTATGTGTAAGTCGTCACTTTGAGTGTGTCGTCTCTGTGTGTGTGTGTCGTCTCTGTGTGGATGTTGTCTCTGTGTGGATGTTGTCTCTGTGTGTGTGTGTGTTGTCTCTATGTGTGTGTCGTCTCTATGTGTGTTTCGTATCTTTGTGTGTGTGACGTCTCTTTGTGTGTGTCGTCTCTATGTGTGTTTTGTTGGCAAAGATGTAATGACCCTGTAGAATAGGACTACCAGAAAAACCTTGAAGAATCTAATTTGAAACCTGAATATATACAAAAAATAATTGAATATACAATTTAGGTTCTGCATAAATCCTTTTACAGAAGTTATTTAGTGAAATCACAAGACATCTCTTCTCTCTGTGTGTGTTGACTCTGTGTGTGTGTGTATCGTCTCTGTGCATGTGTCGTCTCTATGTGTCGTTTCTGTGTGTGTTTGTCCTCTCTGTGTGTGATTCGTCTCTTTGTGTCTGTCGTCTCTGTGTGTTTGTCCTCTGTGTGTGTGTGAGTGGACTCTGTGTGTGTGTGTGTCGTCTCTGTGGGTGTTTTGTATCTGTGTGTCTGTCATCTCTATGTCTGTGTTGTCTCTATGTGTGTGTCGTCTCTGTGTGTGTGTGTGTCGTTTCTGTGTGTTTGTCCTCTCTTTGCGTGTGTCGTCGCTTTGTGTGTTTCGTATCTATGTGTGTGTCGTCTCTGTGTGTTTGTCGTCTCTGTTCGCGTGTCGTCTCTCTATGTGTGTCGTCTCTGTGTGTTTGTCGTCTCTGTGTGTGTATCGTCTCTCTATCTGTGTCGTCTCTGTGTGTTTGTCGTCTCTGTGTGTGTGTCGTCTCTATGTGTAAGTCGTCACTTTGAGTGTGTCGTCTCTGTGTGTGTGTCGTCTCTGTATGGATGTTGTCTGTGTGTGTGTGTGTTTTCTCTATGTGTGTGTCGTCTCTATGTGTGTTTCGTATCTGTGTGTGACGTCTCCCTTGTGTGTGTCGTCTCGATGTGTGTTTTGTCATTTCTGTGTGCGTGTCTCGTCTCTCTGTGTGTGTTGACTCTGTGTGTGTGTATCGTCTCTGTGCAATTGTCGTCTCTATGTGTCGTTTCTGTGTGTTTGTCCTCTCTGTGTGTGATTCGTCTCTTTTTGTCTGTCGTCTCTGTGTGTTTGTCGTCTCTGTGTGTGTGTCGTCTCTATGTATAAGTCGTCACTTTGAGTGTGTCGTCTCTGTGTGTGTGTCGTCTCTCTATGTGTGTCGTCTCTGTGTGTTTGTCGTCTCTGTGTGTGTGTCGTCTCTATGTGTAAGTCGTCACTTTGAGTGTGTTGTCTCTGTGTGTGTGTTTGTTGTCTCTGTGTGTGTGTGTGTTGTCTCTATGTGTGTGTTGTCTCTATGTGTGTTTCGTATCTGTGTTTGTGTGTGACGTCTCTTTGTGTGTGTCGTCTCTATGTGTGTTTGTCATTTCTGTGTGTGTGTCTCATCTCTCTGTGTGTGTTGACTCTGTGTGTGTGTATCGTCTCTGTGCATGTGTCGTCTCTATGTGTCGTTTCTGTGTGTTTGTCCTCTCTGTGTGTGATTCGTCTCTTTGTGTCTGTCGTCTCTGTGTGTTTTTTAAATTTTTGGGTCACCTGCCGGAGACTCTGGGCGGGTGGGTGCCCCCAAATATTGTCCCAAATTCCTCTCTCAATTTAGCACTTGTTCAAGGATGCCCAGCGTCTCCAATAACTTTCCCAATAGTATCTATTCATTGTCTCAGCTCAGTTTAGAAAATCTGAGCCAATTTCCACTTTTTCAAATTTAGGGTCACTTGCCTGAGACTCTGAGCAGGTGAGGTGGGCACCTCCAAAAATTTGTCCCAATTTCCACTCTCGCCTTAGAACTTATTCACGGATACCTAAAACCGTCAACGGTTAGACTGTTGCCCCTAGCGGTAACTATGCCATGCTCTACACACATATCAACAATATATTTTTTGTTTTTTTGTTTTCCGTTTTCACAATGGGGTCCCAATCGAGCTCATGTCCATCGCTTAGCATTCAGGTCTTGACAAATAAAGCCCAGATAGTCGGACCCCAACGCTCCAATCTGAACACTGACTAAGACCCCAATTCTGAGCTAGTAAATTTCAACCATTCAGGCTGGTGGACTAAGACCCCAACTCTGAGCTAGTGAATTTCCACCATTCAGGCTGGTGGACTAAGACCCCAATTCTGAGCTAGTGAATTTCGACCATTCAGGCTGGTGGACTGAGACCTCAATACTGAGCCAGTGGATTTCCACCATTCAGGCTGGTGGACTAAGACCCCAATACTGAGCTAGTGGATTTCAACCATTCTGGCACTTTGACTTTTCATTCCCAATTAAATTAAAAAATAAGCATTTTCAACTAGAAATAAGGAGCATCGTTAAAAACTAAGACGAATGGAAATTATCCCGTAGATGAAGTTGCAATTGCTCCTTATATCTCAATTGTCACCACTACTATCCTAAGCTCCTGCTGAAGATAGCTTCGAATATTGAACTTTGTATTTTTTAAAAGTATAAATGCCACAAAAAGGTATTTTTTTTTTCAAAAATAGGGGGCAATTGCTCCTTATATCTCAATTGTCCCCACTACTATCCTAAGCTCCTGCTGAAGATAGGTTCGAATATTGAACTTTGTATTTTTTAAAAGTATAAATGCCACAAAAAGGTATTTTTTTCAAAAATATGGGGCAATTGCTCCTTATATCTCAATTGTCACCACTACTATCCTAAGCTCCTGCTGAGGATAGCTTCGAATATTGAACTTTGCATTTTTTAAAAGTATAAGTGCCAAAAAAAGGTATTTTTTTCAAAAATAGGGGGCAATTGCTCCTTATATCTCAATTGTCCCCACTACTATCCTAAGCTCCTGCTGAAGATAGGTTCGAATATTGAACTTTGTATTTTTTAAAAGTATAAATGCCACAAAAAAGGTATTTTTTTCAAAAATAGGGGGCAATTGCTCCTTATATCTCAATTGTCACCACTACTATCCTAAGCTCCTGCTGGAGCTAGCTTCGAATATTGAATTTTTTAAAAGTATAAATGCCACAAAAAGGTATTTTTTCAAAAAAAGGGGGCAATTTCTCCTTATATCTCAATTGTCACCACTACTATCCTAAGCTCCTGCTGAAGCTAGTTTCGAATTTTGAACTTTGTATTTTTTAAAAGTATAAATGCCACAAAAAGGTATTTTTTCAAAAATAGGGGGCAATTGCTCCTTATATCTCAATTGTCACCACTACTATCCTAAACTCCTGCTGAAGCTAGCTTCGAATATTGAACTTTGTATTTTTTAAAAGTATAAATGCCACAAAAAGGTATTTTTTCAAAAATAGGGGGCAATTGCTCCTTATATCTCAATTGTCACCACTACTATCCTAAGCTCCTGCTGAAGCTAGTTTCGAATATTGAACTTTTTAAAAGTAAAATACCACTTTTACCAATATCCATAAAACTCTATTCTGTATATGAAAGGGGCTGTCCCCTCCTCAACACCTCGCTTTTTACGCAAAAGTTTGACTTTCTCACGACTCTTTTTTTTTAAACAATAAAAACTTTAGCGTAAAGAGCGAGGCGTTGAGGGGGGGACAGCCCCTTTCATATACGGAATAATTTCTGTTCGGTTTAAGTTTTACCGTCGTTCCTTGCTTTAATTTAAAAAAAAAACTTGTTTTTTTTTATTTAATCTACTTAAGAAGTGACATCAAAAGTATTGTTTTAAGTGATGGTAGAAATGATAAACATCACGTAGATACGAGCATTAGCTTTCGAATGACCCATTAAACGTCAATCTAAAAGTGCTGGTAGTCCACTAGCCCCAGCTTTTCCACTTGAGACATTGCACTAAAAGTGCCGTTTTTAGTGCCGTTTTGAAGTTGCTGATGGTTGAATTTATAGGAAGAACGTAGATATGAGTAATATCTTTTATACGAGCTACTAAAAATCTGTATAGATACCTGCGATAGCAATACGCCCAAAAATAATACGCCCGATACCGATACACTGTGCAGCCCTTTCCCCAGGGGACTTGGGGGGTCATAATATCACCAACACCAAATATATTTGACTCTAGCAATGTCTCTTGTAATCGTCAAATCTATTAAGTATCTGATGTAAGCACCCCATTCTTTAATTATCCCGTGAGGCATTCTTAACCATCGCAATACCTTTACGCTAATACCTCTTCGCAAAAAATTCGCAAATCTCGTAAACTAAAGAAGTAATTACATCACTGTTGTTAGCTCCATCATTAATCTCCAATAATGTAAATGCACCCCTCATTTTTTTCCTCTACTAATATCCTTGCAAATAAAAACTATTCTCATTGAATTCAATTCTCTTACTAATATGAATTGTAAAGAAAACTAAAAAGATACACCTGTTTTTCCGACACGGATCTAACCTAAAAAAAAAACTTCCTTTTATTCAAATCCCAATCACCAATCAAGTTGTACTCGTTCCTCTTGACAAAGGTGTAATGACTCTGTAGAATAGGACCGCTAGAAAAACCTGTTTGGTACATAGGAGTCCCAGAAATAGTACCTTACATTATACTTACGGTTATCTGTTATTTATTACCTATTTGTAAAACTTAAAATAAAGATATGTTAATATACTAGCTTACCAGTTGCATATTGTTGCGATTTCAAAAGAAAAGGAATTCAAGAAAAAATCACCTGGAAAATTCGCTGGCAGAAAATTAACTCTGCAGAAAACTCCCCCTCTGCTGAAAGTTCACCCTGCGGAAATTTACTTCCTCCTCCACTGAAAATTCCTCCCCGCGTATTAACAGAGATCGTATTTTTTAAACTTAAAATTATATGAAAAATTACCAATTTGGAAACTTCTCCCCCCGAAAAATGTCCCCCGTGAAAAATTTCCAGCTACCGAAAATTCTCCCTACCCCCCCCACCCTGACCACTCATCTTAATTGTGGAATCGAGTCCAAAAAATCGAAAAAAACACGATAATGCACTGAATCGACAGATATGAAGATCAGTTTTTTTTTTTCAAACTTCGTGCTTTCTACATCAGAGTTAATTCCATACTTTACAAAGTTGTCCTTTACCCAAATTTATATAAATTGATATAAACTAATTAAGATATTTTGAATACATATGCAAAGAGGAGGGATATAATATGCAAACCAGATTCAGTTTAATATAGAAAATTCCCCCCCCCCACCATGAAAAAATTCCCCTACGATTTCTCCCTGGAAAATTTCCCCATGTGTGATAAAACGATGGTATTTTAAACTTTGAAAAGTTCACTATACAATTTCGGAGAATTTATTGAAGAAAAAATTATAATTTCGGAAGTGCGTTACAAAATTCATAATTAACTAACCTGTTAATTGAATGTCCAGAAAATGTGAATAATTTGACCGGAAAAAACTGCCAAACATTTCTAATATGGGATCTCTAATTTTAGTCAGCGCAAAAGGTATTAAAAGGACTTTAGAGGTTGGATTTTATGCCTAAAACCTTCAACAGAATAGACTCAACAATGTCTTAAAGTTTCTTGGCGATTGAATGAATAGTGTAGTAATGCATGTAAGACATTCATTCGATTTTAAATATATAGATACTTCGTGGTGATATAATAACGGGAATATAGAGCAGTATCCGTATGTTGACATTCCTGCTTCTCCCATTAAATAGTTGCTATTGAATATTATTTTTAAATATTACCCTCAAATATTCATTGCAGATTATCATACAACTCAAAATTGCCATAAAACCAAAATATTTAAATGTGAATACACCTACCTTTTTTGTTTCTTCCGTGTTTAAAATTGTTGGTTTTGTTTGTTGGTTGGTGAATGCTACCCCACAGTATGGACACTGTATGTATTTGCTGCCCTCGTAGTATTATTATGATTATTTTATATCTTTTTCCTTTTTTTCGTTCTTATTACAGTGGTTAGCCCAGTGGCTAGTGCTCTGAACTTGAAATCCTAAGGTCAGGGGTTCGAGCCCTGTTGTCGCTGGTTATTTGGTATGGAATGAGAGTCACCGGTGTGACTCCGTAAGCTCAGCAAGAGTTGACCCAGCTTTAAATGGGTACCTGGAGAAATATGGGGGAAACGCAGGAAGTCTCATATTATTTGCCCCCCAACCACGCATTGCACTCCCGACCGAAAGTATCGAACCAGAATAAGTTTTTTTATAAGTTATTATATTGTAATTAAATGATGTTTTATGTATTTGCTATTTACTCGATTCACCCCACGTCAACCGTTTAGTTTTGGGTAAATCATATTGATTTTTGTGTGTAAGTTGTTATTAAGATTTGATAAATATATTAATCAATATATGAAAAAAATATTCCATTCTTTTCTATTCAGCCGGATGCAATAAATTGTGATTGATTGAAACTTCTTTTTTCTAGGAATGTGTTTTGATTTTTACATAGCCAAGTTGTCATTTTATTTTTTGTTTTTGACAGAGCCATGTTGTCATTCGGCATTTTTATTTTTACGTAGCCATATTGTCATTAACTTTTTTGATTTTTACACAGCCATGCTGTCATTCAATTTTTATCTTTGCGTAGCCATGTTGTCATTCCCTTTTTGATTTTTACACAGCCATGCTGTCATTCGATTTTTATCTTTGCGTAGCCATGTTGTCATTCCCTTTTTTGATTTTTACACAGGCATGCTATCATTCAATTTTTTATTTTTACACAGCCATGCTGTCATTCATTTTTTTACACAGCCATGTTGTCATTCACTTTTTTGATTTTTACACAGCCATGCTATCATTCAATTTTTTATTTTTACACAGCCATGCTGCACAGCCATGTTATCATTCAATTTTATTTTTACACATCCATGCTGTCATTCATTTTTTTACACAGCCATGCTGTCATTTATTTTTTTACACAGCCATGCTGTCATTCGATTTTTATCTTTGCGTAGCCATGTTGTCATTCCTTTTTTTGATTTTTACACAGCCATGTTATCATTCAATTTTATTTTTACACATCCATAATGTCGATCATTTTTTTTTTTTTTTTTTTTTTTTTTTGCACAGCCATACTATCACTCAATTTTTTTATTTTTACACAAATATGTTGTCGTTCAATTTGTTTTTTCGCTAATAATTTGGTTTAGGTATTTTCCTTCTCCTTTCAAAACTACATGCTCTATAAGTCTGGCTATTGAACCCCACAACTTTAACCCAAATTTATTTGACAACAATTTTATTGTTGTCAAACGACAATAACGACAGCAATCCTATGCGTGACATGAAAGGATTATACGCTCATCTTGCAATCGAATTAGACTTGGCATATCAACCCCAAAGTGGTGACGGTTAAATGATACCCCAAGTGCAATCAGAGACTTTAGCTGCACCTTTCATTAGGCGTGACCTCGTTTGCCAATATGTCAACGAAACATCAAAAGAGATTCGAATGAAATGTGGGAAAAAAATTACCCTTCGCTCTACGAAATAATCACGCAAAGTAAAGGAAAGTTGAAATGAAAAATGACTTTGGATCCTGTAATTCTGCCTTCAAACCCTTTTATTTTAGAATGAAATTTTATTCTATATTTTTAAATTTTATTCTATTTTATTTTAAATTTTATTATACCATTTTATTTCAGGTTGTAATTCTGCCTTCAAACCATTTTATTTTAGAATGAAAAAATATTCTTGAACAAAATCCTTAATATAATAATTTATTTGGTATTTATTTTTGCACTGTTTTAACGTCATATTTTTTTGAAATTTTGGACTGAAATTACCATTTATAACTCAGTCAAGGAATTTCAAAGTCTTGTAATAGTATCCTATTAGTAACGAGTGTATTTTAAACCCCAAAAGTTAATGCTACTTGAAAAAAGGTTATTAAGGAATTAATTCAGAGATTTAAAAAATCTACAACAGAGTAAAAATTGGACTACCCCCCCCCCCAAAAAAAAAAAATGATGGCCAAAAATAGATTTTTATTAATCCCCTATAATTTCCTAAATTTCTCATAAAATTCATAAAATATTTCCCTTTTCCCTATTCTTATCCACCTTCCATCCGACCCGTAAATTTTGAACCCTCTTTTACCAGAATAAATATGTTCATTGTGCCTAACTAATGGATAAATTATATTTTAAAAAACTAGTTTTTTTTCTAGAAAAAAAAACAGAAATAACAAGAATTATTTCAAAGGTGGTTCAAATTGGGGGTTCAAATACAAGAAAACATATAAACCTCCAAGGCTTTGTATGCAAATAGTAATTGAACAACCAAACGACTATAAATTCAAAAAAAAATCTTTTTCTTCTATGATGCGAAATGATCCTTGTTTTTCGTGATTAATTAAAATTTTTTTTACAAAATACGCTTTTCAAAAAAAAAGTAATGAACTCCATTAACCCAAAATGAACAAACATAGAATCAAATAATCTACCAAGCACACAAACTACCACAAATCATTATCAATAAATAAATGAAACTCAAAACGAACAGAAATTAAAATGAATAACAGAGTCAAACTCAAAACGAGCAAAAATTAATATAAGTGGGGTTCAAAACCCTTATACTTTCTAAAAGCCAGAATATAATCTGTACTTTACTGAAAAAAATTCAAATGAATTTCCTTAAAAAATGTGCATTGTCAGCTTAATATACACATGTTGATATTTATTCCTTAAAATCTCAATAGATTTTTGATTTCTTAAAGTAAAAAAGTGAAAAAATTTAAAAAAGTTTTTTCAGTAAAGTAAAAATTATATTCTAGCTTTTAGAAAGCACAGGGGTTTTGAACCCTACTCGTATTAATTTCTGCTCGTTTTGAGCTTGACTCTGTTATTTATTTTAATTTCTGTTTTTTTTTTTTTGGTTTCATTTATTTATTGATGCTGATTTGTGGTAGTTCTATGCTTGGTAGATTATTTGATCTCTATTTTTGGTTTAATGGAGTTCTTTACTTTTTTTTGAAAAAACTTATTTTGTGGAAAACGTTATTTTAATTAATTTCTGTTCGTTTTATATTGACATAGTCTTTTTCAGGGAAAAAGAAAATAATAGTTCGAATCTTTCAGATTTTCTTTAAGAATTTATAGTTTGGTCTGCTATTTATATGCTGAAGAAACTTTTTCAGCAAAATTTACCAACATAAACTCTTTGGAAAATCATGACAAAAAAAGTAGTGTTTAATTTAGTCATATACATCCTCTAGTCGACCTGATAAACAAAAGTTAATACCATTCCCCAAAAATTATATTTATGCTCTTTGACAGCCTTGATACACTTGCCGTCTTTTGACTTATCAAAATTTTATGAACAGAAGTAGTAATAGAAGTAGCCGCGAACATTTGAATTGAATAACCTCAGTTGTTCTTGGTATACTGATGAGATGTCTTATTGGCAACCAGCATACAAACAGTGTGTTTTGATTTTTAAAGCAACATTTAGTTTTTAAGCATAATGGGCAAATTATATAACTGTGGGGGGTTGACCTACCCATTAACCCTAAAGATATAGTTACTAAACCATTCAACTATGCTGAACAAAATGGCTCTCTTAAAATTTTGATTGGAAGTGTCTGAAAAGTTACGAGCTAAAGAGGAGGGCTGATTGCCCTCCAATCACTTTTGACTCTTGAGAGGGCACTAGAACTTTTAATTTTCAATCAAATTAGCTCCTTTAAGAAATCAATGATTCTACTGGCTATGAAAGAACATCGCTGCCTATGTCCTTATATGCCCTATAGTGCTTATATGCCCTTTTAATACTTATATGCATATAGGTTTTTCGTTTAAGTGAAACTCCTCCTGAACGTTCCCTAAAAGTCTCAACTTAATGTAATTAGTGTCGTTTTGTTACATTAACCGTAGAAGCAGCATTAAATGAATACACACAGTGTCTTCTGGCTAGCTCAAAATCTATAACCTATGAAGGTATGAAGGTGAAATTTTCAGAGAATATTTCTGTTATACGGATGACAATATGTAATCCGTATGCAGGTCGTCAAAAGGGCAAGTGAGCAATATCTTAGGAACAGTTTCGTGTGTGAAATTAAAACTTACAACGCTCTTTGCGGGGGATGTTGAACTAACCAAAAGACAATATTTGCATCATATTACTAATGCTTCTGCGTTTGCAGCTACTGCTACTATTACTATTACTGCTACTACTACTACTGCTACTAAAACTCAGACTGCTACCATTAACTGTATTCCTACTGCTACTGCTATATTTACTGGTGCTACTACTACAACTAACAAACCTAAGGGTATTAAGACGAAAATTTTGGGCAATATTGGAACTGTCTTATCGAAACACACTAAATCAAAACACACTATGCCCATATAGGTTGTCAAGAGGACGTATCAGCAATGATTCAGGACCGCCGGTTGATAGCATCAAGTTAAAAATTTCATCGTGTGTTGAAGGGAATGTTGAAAAAAGGTGCTACTTGCATACTGCTACTAATGCTACTACAACTATTGCTATACATAATTACTGAGCCTTTGAACAATGCTAACAAAAAGTTGATGTCTCAAAACTTTGTTTGGATATTTTTTATGGGATATGATGGGCGTTGGGGGGGGACGTTTCTCTCAAATCACTTTGACTCTTAAAAAGGCCATTATAACTTCCAATTTAAAATCAAATGAGACCCATCTGAATTTAATACGACCACCCTTTCCATAAAACTTTATATTCTCCAAGGGCATGACTTAAAGCCCTTGCCCCAGGGCTCTGGGGGATTGTGCCAATCCTGGAAGCATTTTTATATGTTCTTTGGACTATTTTAAACAAAATTTCCATCGCACAATTTCAATCAGATGCATTTGGTGAAAAAAGGGGTAGTTGGGTGGGGGGAGGTGCTACAGGACCTCCATCACTATTGACTCTTAAAACGCAACTGTCTCAAAATATCTTTTAGATAAATCTCAGGAAAACACGACGTGTTTGTGTGGGGGGGGGGGGTGGCTGCACTCTGATCACTTTGACTCTTTAAAAGGGCACTAGAACTTATGATTACTAATCCAATGAGTCCCCTCCAAAGCATATACGACCACCCTTTTTATAAGAACCTTATATACCCCAAGGGCGGAATTTACAACCCTAACCCTGAGAGCTGTAGGGAGGGGGGTGTCTTCGTCACAGACATAATTTTTAAAATCTTAAACTACGATTAATAATATTGTTATCTTCAAATTTTTATAGGAGTTGTTGAGGCAAATGATGAGCGTGGAGGGGGAGCTATTTGATCTCAAATCACTTTGACTCTTAAAAAGGGCACTATAACTTTCACTTTCAATAAAATAGGCCCCATCTGATGTATATTCGACCACCCATTCAATAAATACCTTATATGCCCTCATAAAATAACTTACAACCCTATCCCCAGGGCACTGGGGGGTTGTGTCATCCCTAGAGACATTATTATATGTTCTTTGGACTATTTTGGAAAAAAATCGCTATATCATAATTTCAATTAGATGCGTTTGATGAAAGGCGGGGTTGTAGGGGAGGGGGACTAAATACCCTCCATCACTTTGGACGCATAAAAAGGAACTAGAACTTGCAATTTTCAGCCAAATGAGCCTCTTCTAAAGTTAAACAACCATCCTTTCCATAAAAAACCTTAAATACCCCTGGGCATAACTTACAACCAATGCCCTAATCTTTGGGGTTTATTTCAACCCCTAAGACCTTGTTGTATGATATTTAAACTATTTTGCATAGAATGGCCATCTCAAAATTTCTACTAGATGCATTTCAGGATAATACAACGTGTGTGTGGGGGGGGGGAGGGGTAGCTGCCCTCCAATCACTTTGACTCTTAAAAAGAACACTATACCGTCTGATTACAAGTCCAATGCGGCCCCTCCGAAGCTCATATGACCACGCTTTCTATAAAAACCTTATATTCCCCCAGGGCATAACTTACAACCCTTGTCTTGAGGGCTGAGTGGATTTGGTATCCTCAAAGACATAATTTCTGGACCTTTCAAATACTTTGAACAAAATGGCTATGTCAAAATTTGGATTGGAAGTGTTTTGGGAAATAATGGGCGTGGGAGGGGATTCTCTCTTCCGTTACTTTCGACTATTAAAAAGGGCAAAAACCGTCTCAATTTCCAATCAAATGAGCCCTTTTTGAAGTTTTTACGACAACGTTTTCTTTAAGAACCTTATATGTCCCCAGGGCATAACTTACAGCCTTTGCCCTGGAGGCTATGGGGGGGGCTGTCATCTTCAAAGACATGTATTTCAGACCTCTCAACTACGTTGAACAAAATAGCTGTCTTAAAGTTTTGATTGGATGTGTTTGATGAAATGGTGGGCATGAGAGGGGGGTTAGTTGCCCTCCAATAACTTTTGACTATTAAAAAGGGCACTAGTCCTTTTAATTTCCAATCGAATGAGCCCTTTTGGAAATTTTTACGACCACCCTTTTTATATGAACCTTATATGCCCCAGGCTGTAGGAGGGGGGGGGGGTTCAACCCCAAAAGCCTTTTTATATGATATTTAGACTATTTTGAATAGATTGGCTACCTCAAAATTTCTATTAGATGCATTTCAGAACAATACGACGTGTGTGTGTGTGACGGGGGGGGGGAGGGGGGGTGGTACCTGCCCTCCAGTCACTTGGACTCTTAAAAAGAGCGCTATAGCGTCTGATTACCATTCCAATAAGGCCGCTCCGAAGTTTATATTATTACGCTTTCTATAAAAACCTTATATTCCCCTAGGGCATAACTTACAACCCTTGCCCTGAGGGCTGAGGGGATTTGGTATCCTCAAAGACATAATTTCTGGACCTTTCAAATACTTTGAACAAAATGGATATCTCAAAATTTTGATTTGAAGTGTTTGGGAAATTATGGGCGTGGGGGGGGGGGGGTGATTCTCCCTCCGATTACTTTTGAATATTGAAGTAAAAGCCCTCTCAATTTCCAATCCATTGAGCCCTTTTTGAAGTTTTTACGACAACACTTTCTACAAGAACCTTATATGCCTCCAGGGCATAACTTACAACCTTTGCATTTGGGGCTGTGGGGGGTTTCTCATCCTCAAAGACATAATTTTCGGACCTTATTATTAAAAAAGATTATTTATTAAAAAGGACATTAGCCCTTTCAATTTCCGATCGAATGAGCCCTTTTTGAAGTTTCTACGGCATCACTTTCTATAAAAACCTTGTATGCCCCCAGGGCATAACGTAAAACCCTTGCCCTGAGGGCTGTGGGGGGGGGGGGCTGTCATCCTCAAAGATCTAATTTACAGAACTTTTAACTACGTCGACCAAAATGGCTATCTCAAAATTTTGATTGGATGTGTTTGGGAAAGTGGTGGGTGTGAGAGGGGGGTTAGATGGCCCCCAATCACTTTCGACAATTGAAAAAGGAACTAGCACTTTCAATTTCCAATCAAATGAGCCCTTTTTGAAGTTTCTACGACCACCCTTTCTATGTAAACCTTAAATGTCCCCACGGCATAACTTACAAACCCTGCCCTGGGGGCCCTGGGGGGAGGTTGTCATCCTCAAAGAGATAATTTTCGGACTGTTCAACTACGTTAAAAAAATGGCTGTCTCAAAATTTTGATTGAATGTGTTTGGGGAAATGGTGGGCGTGGAAAGGGTGTTAGTTGCCCTTCAATCCCTTTTGACTATTAAAAAGGGCACTAGGCCTTTCAATTTCCAATTGAATCAGCTTTTTCGAAATTTCTGCGACAACTCCTTCGATACGAAGTGTCCTGGTCTGAAAGAAACCAAAAAAAATATAATAATAATAATAATAATATATATTGCCTACATTGTTCTTTACTTAGGCAGCGCTATTGCGCTGCCTGTGAAAAAGAAAAGAAGTAAGAAATATGTGAATGCTCAGAAAAGGTAAAGAAGATACGTTTCTTTAATTGGACGAATATTGGGACCTTACCTTCCGGGCCCGGGAACTCACGCAATGTCAGATACGACCTTTAAGGCAACAATTTTATTATCCTCAACCATCAGTGCAGCCAGCTTAGTCATCAATATTGTTGATTTTATTATGCCGGTAATACATAAATATTAATATAATTATTCTGAATAGCTCATTATTTAAAACCATGAACATAAATATTTGTTTTGCTACAGTGACTGTAGTACTAATGTTACTACCAGCAGTTTTATTATCAAAAAAAAATAAAAAAAAATAATAATACATATTGCCTACATTGTTCTTTACTTAGGCGGCGCTATTGCAATGCCTATGAAAAAGAAAAGAAGTAAGAAATCTGTGAATGCTCAGAAAAGGTAAAGAAGATACTTTGTGTTAATTGGACGAACATTGGGACCTGGCCTTCCGGGCCCGGGAACTCACTTCATGTCAGATACGACCTTTAAGGCAGCAATTTTATTATCCTCCACCATCAGTGCAGCCAGCTGAGTCATCAGTATTGTTGGTTTTATTATGCCGGTAATACATAATTATAAATATCATTATTCTGAACAGCTCATTATTTAAAACCATGAACAGCGATATTTGTTTTGCTACAGTGACTGTAGTACTAAAGTTACTACCACCATTGTTCTTGGGTGTCTGGATATATTTTACAAGGTTCAGGGGGGGGGTAGCTAACTATTATTCTAGTGACTTTTTTCCGCTTCAAATTTTAATATAACCATAAGTGAAAACTAACACTAGAAAAATAAACCCAAGCTGGGGAAAGATGACTGCCCCACTATCAGGGACAGCTCCTCCCCCCCCCCCCCTAGTTTTCTCACATCTGGCATTAAATTTCTTTTATTTTATATTTTTAAACTCCTGTGGTTTACCCTGTCCAACATATTATAAGGCCTAAAACCATTGCTGCCCCCCCCCTCCCCTCCATTGATATTCTGCTCATAGTCAAATGACTGAGAAAAATACTAACCTATTTCAAGTCTGGTCTATGTAATTTCGCTTCAAAAAACAAAATACGTCCGTGAAATTAGGAAAAAAGAGGAATATTAGAATGTGAAAATGACTGCTACGCAGAACCTTTTCCGTTTTCTAAACACATTCTACGTATCAGAGTTTATAGAAATACTTTGACTGTGTAATAATCCCCACCATTGGATGGAAATTCCGAAAGTAGGAGGGGCTACTATAGATATTCTATTTTCATAAAACTATGTTAGAAAATTTGAATTAGTTTCTCTGCTGTTTTCTACCAGTAAAAATGCCTAGAAGAAAGAAAGAGGAAATTGATAACTGTTGGTACGTAATTTTCACTAGAAAAACTTCTAAATTTCCAGAACCAAAGGCTCTGGAAATTATGCCACTTCCCCTCGAATATTGCAAAATATGGGACTTGTTGAGTAGAAATAATGGTAAAAATATGTTTTTGTACATCGGGTGATCTGTTGTACCAATTTAGAGGGGAGGAGGGCAGTGGCGTAATTTCCTCAAAACCTTGGAGGGGGGAAAGTTGGAGCCGATTTTCCCAAGTCAACTGAAAATGACAGTGAAAAATGAAAAATGAGTCATATAGTACCATAAAGACAAAGGTATACTGAAGACAGCTGACTTCTTTCTGTAGCTGCTTGAATTTTTTGGGCCTATCTTAGTTACGACAAGATTTTTGAAGAAACTAAATTTCAGCTGAAAGTAGGCAAACTGGGCTCTGGGGCTTTTCTTAATCAATTGCATTCTCCATTGAAGATATAAAATAACTTGTGTTGTAAAAAGTTCATTTTATCAATTTTATATATTATTTATCAAACAGTTCGTGGTAACGAACTGTAAGTGAGGAGTGACCCGGCTCAATGGTAACCGAAACTCTAAACAACGGAATTTTGATACCAATAGATACATCAAAAGAATCAGATTTTAATTCTGATTTCAAATATATAAGTTTCATCAAGTTTAATTTACCTATCAGAAGTTACGCGCCTGAGAAAATTTGGCTGATTTTCGAAAAAAGGGGGAAAGACCCCCTAAAAGCTATAGAACCTTAATGAAAATCACACCACCATATTCAGCGTATCAGAGAACCCTACTGTAAAGGTTTCAAGCTCCTATCTACAAAAATGTTGAATTTTCCATTTTTTGCCAGAAGAAAGATCACGGATGCGTATTATTTTTTTTTTTTTTTTTTTTTTTTTTTTTTTTTTTTTTTTTTTTTTTTTTTTTTCCAGGGGTGATCGTATCGACCCAGTGGTCCTAGAATATCGTGGGAGGGCTCACTGGAACGGAAATTAAAAGTTCTAGTGCCCTTTTTAAGTGACCAAAAAAATGGAGGGCAACTAGGCCCCCTCCCACGCTCATTTTTTTCCCAAAGTCATCTGATCAAAGTTTTGAGATAGCCATTTTGTTCAGCATGGTCGAAAATATTATAACTATGTCTTTTAGGATGACTTAATCCCTCGAAGCCCCCAGGAAGAGGGCTGAAAGCTATGAACTTTACCCAATGTTAACATATAGTATTGGTTATTGGGACCCGGCTCAATGGTAACCGAAACTCTAGAAAACGGTATTTTGATACAAATAGATACATCAAAAGAAATCGAATTTTAATGCTGATTTCAAATATATAAGTTTCATCAAGTTTAATCTTACCCATCAAAAGTTACGCGCCTGAGAAAATTTGGCTGATTTTCGAAAAAAGGGGGAAAGACCCCCTAAAGGTTATAGAACCTGAATGAAAATCCATCATCATATTCCGCGTATCAGAGAACCCTACTGTAGAGGTTTCAAGCTCCTATCTACAAAAATGTGGAATTTTGCATTTTTTGCCAGAAGAAAGATCACGGGTGCGTGTTTATTTTTATTTATTTTTTTTCCCCAGGAGTTCGTATCGACCCAGTGGTCCTAGAATATCGTAGGAGGGCTCATTGGAATGGAAATTAAAAGTTCTAGTGCCCTTTTTAAGTGACCAAAAAAAAAATGGAGGGCAACTAGGCCCCCTCCCACACTCTTTGTTTTCCCAAAGTCACCTGATCAAAATTTTGAGATAGCCATTTTGTTCAGCATGTTCGAAAATATTATAAGTATGTCTTTTTAGATGACTTAATCCCCCGAAGTTCCCGGGAGGAGGGCTGAAAGTTATGAACTTTACCCAATGTTAACATATAGTATTGGTTATTGGGAAGTATACAGTACAGACGTTTTCAGGGGAGATTTTTCCTGGTAGTGGGGGGGGGGGGGTGTCGGGCATGGACGTACGCAGGGGGGGCCTCCGGGCCCGCCCCCCCCCCCCGAAATCTCAGGATTTTTTTCATTATTCATAATTTTCTGATTTTTCTCACAGAATAATGGGTTTGAAGGATTTGGCTCCCCCCCCCCCGAAACAAATTCCCCCCCCCCAAAACAAATTCCTGCGTACGTGCCTGGGGTCGGGGGTTATATAGGAGGATCTTTCCATGAAGGAAGTTTTCATGGGGGAAGGGACGTTGCTATGAAGGGGACGCCGGACTTCCCAGCATTATTTAAAAAAAGATCAGAAATTAAATATAAAAAAAAACAAGTTTTTCAACTGCAACAGCAGCAACATCAAAACTTTAAACGAACAGAAAATATTACATATATGATTGGGTTCACCCCCTAGTCAATACCTCACTCTTTAAGCCAGAGATTTTTTAGTACTTTCATAAGAGCTATTTATTCTAATTAACAGCCTTTGTGATTAAGCGGTCATTTTTAAAGAATTGGAACAAAATTTGAACTTTCGCTTAAAGAGCAAGATATTGACTAGGGGGCGAACCCCCTAATATATGTATTAAAAATATATGAATATAGAAGTTCGTTACGTAAGTTAATTCGTAAGTTACGTATATTTATTACTAATAAAAACGTTCGTAAATAAAATGAAACAAGTTTCGAGAAAGCCATTTAACCAAATAAAAGTAAATTAATATGAAAATTTTGTTTTAATTATTCATGTACTGTGAGCCAAGATCAAAACCTGCATTTATTCAAAAACCTTCAAAAATTAAATAAAAAAAACAAGTTTTTTTTAACTGAAAGTAAGGAGCGACATTAAAACTTAAAACGAACAGAAATTATTCCGTATATGAAAGGGGCTGTCCCCTCCTCAAGGCCTTGCTCTTTACGCTAAAGTTTGGCTTTCTCACAACTCTATTTTTTTTAAACAATAAAAAACTTTAGCGTAAAGAGCATGGCGTTGAGGAGGGGACAGCCCCTTTCATATACGGAATAATTTCTGTTCGTATTAAGTTTTAATGTCGCTCCTTACTTTCAGTTAAAAAAACTTGTTTTTTTTATTTAATATATATATACGGTTTAGATGATTATGTATATTTATTTATTTCTACTTAATCTTTATATTGACAGCTTGATATGTATTAACCATTTAACTTTTTATGTTACGTTTTATTTATTTCGTACTTAATTAAGTTTCTTGCCCTAGATCTTAGAGTTTTATTTTTGCTTCTTTTTTTTGTTTCATGTACGAAGTCTCCCTCAGAAGTCGGGATAGAATTTTAGAAGTACTTATGTCATATCTAAATTTAATATAGAGGAAAATGAAAAGTTTGTGATACCTTGGATGTGAAGGAAGATTTGTTTTGTGAGGAAGAATTAGCGACAGTACTAAAAGGATTAAAAAATAATAAAGTTCCAGGTGCTGATAGGGTGGTAAATGAGTTTTTTAAATATGGCGGCTCTGAAGTTAGAAATATGTTACTGAAAATTATGAATATGATTTTTAAAAAAGGTCTCTGTAGGCTGGGTTAGTCTGGTCTCTGTAGGTAGCAAATTACTTAGTATTATGATACTTTTTAGTCTGAGAGATGCCATAGACAAAGTTTTAAGAGAAGAACAGTGCGGTTAAGAAAAGGTAGAAGATGCGTCGACCAAATTTTCACTCTTAGGTTAATAATTGAGAAGTGCCTGAGTTGTCAAATACCTTTGGTCCTCAGTTTTATAGATTATGAGCAAGCGATCGATTCTGTTGATAGAAGAGCTTTAGTAAAGGTTTTATCCTTGTATGGTATACCAGACAAATATATTAAAGTGATTAGTGCTATGTACAAGTATAACACTGCTGCGGTTAAGGTAAGAAATTAGGTAAGCAGCTGGTTTTGTATTAAATCAGGAGTTAAGCAGGGTTGGGTTCTATCCCCCTTTATATGCATTATTTTGATGGACTTTGTCTTAAGGAGCACAGGAAAGGCAATGAAAGGCAATCAAATGAGGAGGAAAAAGTCTCCTGGACTTAGATTATGCTGATGATTTAAACATCCTAGAGGAAAGTGTGAGCAAAATAAATGAGCTTTTAGAGGTTTTGCGAGTTCAGGGTGCTAGAATAGGTTTGAAAATTAATGTTAAGAAGACAAAGTCACTAAGGCTAGGAATAACTGAAGATGAAAAAGTGACGTTGGTTAATGAAAAGATTGATCAGGTAGGTAGATTCACCTGCCTTGGTAGTATTATTAGTAAAGATGGTGGGAGCAGTGAAGATATTAAAAGTAAAAAAGCCAAGGCTCAGGGTATTTTGTCACGGTTAAAAAAAGTTTGGAAGAATAGGAACATAAGTCTGCAAACCAAGATTAGAATATTAGAAGCTACAGTGATGACAGTAGTCAAATATGGCTCTGAAGCACGGGCGCTTCGAAAAGCAAATGAAGATTTGCTAGATGTTTTCCAGAGAAATTGTTTAAGGATTGTTCTGGGTACCCGACTGACTGACCGTATTTAAAACAATAGTCTGTACGAAAAATGTGATTCAATACCGCTCTATAAGGCTATAATGAAAGAAAGGTTGAGGTGGCTAGGGCACGTTGTGCAGATGAAGAATGACAGATTGCCGAAGATTGTTCTTTTCTGCTAACCGTCTAGGGCTAAATGGAAAGCAGGTCGTCCTTGTTCGGTATGGGAGGACGTCTTAAAGAAAGATTTAAAGGAAATGGGAACTTCGTGGGAGGGTGTAAAAAGGGAGGCTTTGATTAGATTGGGATGGAGGAGGAACGTGCGTAGCTGTGCTGGCCTCAGATGGCTTGGTGCTCCGGTGAGTTATTAGTAGTAGTAGTAGTAAATTTGATGCTTTATTATGGCTTCTCCTCTAAGTCTCACCATAGAATTTATACACAGCAGCGCCAATTCAAGAAACTCTAAGAGGAGGGGTTTATTATTTTAAATTTAGGAATCTGGGATGTGTTTTCCAATCGTTGCAAACAGCAGTGTGGTACGTAAAAAAAATTCACAACTTATCTGTAAACTTTATATTGAAAGTTAAATACTACAATCTATAAGTGTATTTCCTTATTCTTAATTTTTTATTATAAATTGAAAAGGGGGGAGGGGAAAATGTATTTCTCAATGTGTAGGAGGACAATTTGTCACGAATTCAACTTTTTCAAAGAATATACCCCCAACTAGGTATTTTTGAAATATGGAAGGCAGAAAATCCAAGGAAGATATGCCGCCTTCTCCCCTTCCCCAGATGACGTTACTTTTTATCCACACAACTGAACCTGCCAAACATAATAGATTCTTGAGTCCCTGTAAGACTTTATAACCCACCTCAAAAGGAAATAGATTTTATAATAGAAATGCTGAGGAACTATGCTTGTTTTTTCATTAATTTTGTTTTCACAACATTTTTGAAATGGCTTTTGTCCATCTTGCTTGCCCCGTAGGGCAGCAGAAACAGTGAATACTGAAGACTGATAAATAACCAAAAAGAAAATGTTGATCAGAAATCATAATATATTGCCATGATTTTTCTTTTCGCTGCTTGGTCCAATTTTGGCATTTCTTACTGTCCAATAGTGTGGATGCCAATTTTCCCTTCTTTTAAAATCGTTTTCCAAGGTTTAAAATATATTTAGAACACCCGTTCCCGAAACTAGTCGTTCAGTGGTTATCCCTTTACTTAAATCGAATCACCATCTTATACCGCTGACCAAAATAATTATCATCTTAGTAACACAGTCATTATCAAATTCCTTTTAGGACATGTGTAAGGTCAGATTCCAATCCTGTAATGGCGAGTCATATTATGTGGCATATGACGCCCGAACTATCTCCAAAATACCACTCTTTTAGCCCCTTAAATTTTTTTTAACAACTTTTTGGCTTCATAGAGGCTACTGTTTAATAAATTGAATTAACACGTTTTTTAGGTAATTTTATTTAATTTATCTACTTACTTTTAATTCTTGCGTTCTTTTCTTTCTCTGTAAGCGACTTTTTTCTCTCAGAAAGTGACTCGTATATATTCCCTTTGCTTTACAGGCCAAGGAACCTTTAGGGGATTATCATAGTGTATTATTGTACATGCATCTCATTGTGAATAAATCTAAACTTATCTTGTTTTTAAACAGGGGTTGATCTTGGGCGGGTGGTTTTAGCCGCATGTAGGCCCCCCCAGAAGGTCGAAAGTTGTATTAATTAGAGGGATAGAAGGGTGAAAATATCAATGGGAGAACCCAAGTTTCGTTGGTGCACCCCAATCATTGATTCTGCGCCCCTATTTGTCTTTAAATCGTCTGTTGAAATCTACTTGGGTTGTTACTAGTGTCGAAGCGTCTAGTGTCGAGGTATGTCATGTATGGTGGAACATGTGGTGCTCAAAGATGCTCCTAAGGTGGCAGAGCGTGGCTAGCCCCTCGAACACTGTAAAATTCTACCGATTGAAAAATAAAATTTTAAAATACATATTAAACTATATTATGTTATTCACTCTTAGCTATTAATTTAAAAAAAAAATGGAAAAAAATCTGTCTTAAGGAAACTTAAAGAACAGTACTAAAAAATGCATAAACGAAGTAAGATCATATATTCACGATAACAGGACTAAAGTTACACAATGAGTTCAAAATAACTTGGAATTAATCAAACAGAAAAAACATTTTTTTTTCAATTGAAAGTAAGGAGCAACTTTAAAACTCGAAGCGAACAGAGATTGTTCCTTATATGAAGGGGGTGCCCCCTCCTAAATACCTTACTCTTCACACTAAAGTTTTCAGCACTTTAAAAAAATTGTCCTATCATAGGCAGCGCGATCGCGCTGCCTAAGTAAAGAACGATGTTGGCACAATATATTTTTTTTTTCTCCGTACCCGGGCACTTCGTATCGAAGGAGTTGTCGTAGAAACTTCGGAAAGGGCTCGTTTATTGGAAATTAGAGTGGCTAGTGCCCTTTTTAATAGTCCAAAGTGATTCGAGGGCAACTAGCCCCCCCCCCTTCCAGGTCCATCATTCCTCCAAACACATCCAATCGAAATTTTGAGATAACCATTTTGTTCAGCGTAGTTGATTTCCAGATAGAAAATATGTTTTTTAGGAGGACACTCCCCCACAACCCTCGAGGCAGGGGTTTCAAGTTATGCCCTGAGGGCATATAAGAACGATGTTGGCACAATGTATTATTTATTATTTTTTTTTCCTTTAGAGCAGGGCACTTCGTATCGAAGAAGTTGTCGTAGAAACTTCGAAAAGGGCTCATTCAATTGGGAATTGGAGTGGCTTGTGCCCTTTTTAATAGTCGAAAGTGATTGGAAGGTAACTAACACCCCTTCCACACCCCCCGTTTCCTGAAACACATCCAATCAAAATTTTGAGATAGCCATTTTGTTCAGCGTAGTTGATTTCCAAATAGAGATTATTTATTGAGGAGGACACTCCACCATAGCCTTCAGGGCACGGGTTGTAAGTTATGCCCTGGGGCATATAAGGTTTTTATAGAAGGCGTTGTCGTAGAAACTTCAAAAAAGGCTCATTGGATTGGAAATTAAAAGAGCTAGTGCCCTTTTAAATAGTCGAAAGTGATTGGAGGGAAAATAGCCCCCCCTGGCCCATCATTCCCTCAAACACATCCGATCAAAATTTTGAGATAGCCGTTTCGTTCAGCGTAGTTGATTTCCAGATAGAAATTATGTTTCTGAGGAGGATAATCTCCCACAGCCTTCAGGGCAAGGGTTGTAAGTTATGCCCTGGGGGCTTATAAGGTTTTTATAGAAAGTGTTGTCATAGAAACTTCAAAAAAGGCTCATTCGATTGGAAATTCAAAGGGCTAGAGCCCTTATTAATAGTCGAAAGTAATTGGAGGGCAACTAACTCCCTCTCACGCCCACCTTTTCCCAAAACACATCCAATAAAAATTTTGAGATGGCCATTTTGTTCAGCGTAGTTGATTTCCATATAGAAAATAAGTTTTTGAGGAGGACACACCCCCACAGCCTTACAGGGCAAGGGTTGTAAGTTATGCCCTGGAGGCTTATAAGGTTTTTATAGAAGGTGTTGTCCTAGAAACTTCAAAAAAGGCTCATTCGATTGGAAATTCAAAGGGCTAGAGCCCTTATTAATAGTCGAAAGTAATTGGAGGGCAACTAACTCCCTCTCACGCCCACCTTTTCCCAAAACACATCCAATAAAAATTTTGAGATAGCTATTTTATTCAACATAGTTTTAAGTTCTGTAGATTAGGTTTTTGAGGATGACAACCACCTCACAGCCCTCAGGGCAAGAGTTGTAAGTTATGCCCTGGGGGCATATAAGGTTTTTATAGAACGCGTTGTCGTAAAAACTTCAAAAAATCCTCATTCGATTAGAAATTGAAATGGCTAGTACCCTTTTTAATAGTTGAAAGTAATTGGAAGGCAGCTAACGCCCCTTCCACGCCCACCATTTCCCCAAACACATTCAATCAAAATTTTGAGATAGCCATTTTGTTCCACGCAGTTTAAAGTTCAGGAAATTATACCTTTGAGCAGGACACTCCCCCCACAGTCTTCAGGGCAAGGGTTATAAGTTATGTTCTGGGGGCATATAAGTTTTTATTGAAATCTTTGTCGCAGAAACTTGAAAAAGGGCTCATTCTATTGGAAATTCAAAGGTCTAGTGCCCTTTTTAATAGTCGAAAGTGATTTATGGGCAACTAACCACCCTCTCTCGCCCACCTTTTCCCCAAGCATATCTAATCAAAATTTTGAGATAGCCATTTTGTTCTACGCAGTTTAAAGTTCAGGAAATTATACCTTCGTTGGAAATTGAAATGGCTAGTGCCCTTTTTAATAGTCGAAAGGGATTGGAAGGCAACTAACACCTTTTTCACGCCCACCATTTCGCCAAACATATCTAATCAAAATTTTGAGATAGCCATTTTGTTCTACGCAGTTTAAAGTTCAGGAAATTATACCTTTGAGCAGGACACTCTCCCCACAGTCTTCAGGGCAACGGTTATAAGTTATGCCCTGGGGGTATATATGGTTTTTATTGAAATCTTTGTCATAGAAACTTGAAAAGGGGCTCATTTGATTAGAAATTCAAAGGGCTAGTGCCTTTTTTAATAGTCGAAAGTGAGTTGAGGGCAACTAGCCCCCCTCTCAAGCCCACCTTTTCCCCAAACACATCCAATCAAAATTTTTAGATAGCCATTTTAATCAACGTAGTTGAAATTTTTGGAAATTAGGTCTTTAAGGATGACAACCCATCCCCCCCCACAACCCTCAGGGCAAGGATTGTAAGTTATGCCCTGGGAGCATGTAAGGTTTTTATAGAAAGCGATGTTTTAAAAACATCAAAAAGGGCTCAATCAATTGAAAATTGACAGGGCTAGTGCCCTTTTAATAGTTGAAAGTAATTGCAGGGCAACTAAACCCCCTCTCACGCCCACCATTTCCCCAAACACATTCAATTAAAATTTAGAGATATTCATTTTGCTCAACGTAGTCGAAAGTTCCCACCTCTCTCTTTAATTTCCTAAAGACCTAGAAATTAGGTCTTTTAGGATGATAACCCCCTCAGAGCCCTCAGTGCAAATGTTGTAAGTTATGTCCTGGGGGCATATAAGGTTTATATAGAAAGTTGTTGTTGTAAAAATTTCAAAAAGGGCTCATTTGTTTGGAAATTGAAATTGCCATTTTTAAAAGTCGAAAGTGAGTGGAGAGTAATTGACCCCCCTCTCACGCCCACCATTTCCCCAAACACATTTAATCAAAGTTTAGAGATGGCCATTTTGTTCAACGTAGTTGAAAGCTCCGGAAATTATGTATTTAAGGATGAGAAAACCCCCAGAGTCCCCTGGGCAAAGGTTGTAAGTTAAGATTAAATCAAAATACACTCTGTTAATGTTAATTCTCAATGAGACATCTCAGCAGTATCCCAAGAACGACTGAGGGTATTATATTCAAACTTTCGGAGCTACTTCTGTTCTTAAAATTTAACCAAATCAAAATAGCGGGAGTGTATGCAAGCTATCAAAGAAAGTAAACGGATCTTTTTGCGAATGTTATCAAGTTTACTATTTCAGATCAACTAGAGGAGGTATGAAACTAAATTAAACACTACTGTTTGTGTCAAGATTTTTAAAAGGGTGCATGTTGTTATAAATTGCTGAAAAATTTTCTCCAGCATACAAATAGCAGGCCAAACTATAAAGTCTTTAAAAAAAGGAAAAGATTTAAACTATTATTTTCTTTTTCCCAAAAAAGACTATGTCAACATAAAACAAACAGAAATTAATTTAAAAAACTTTTTCCACAAAATAAGTTTTTCGAAGAAAAGTAAAGAACTCCATTAAACCAAAAATGAGCAAAAATAAAATCAAATAATCTACCAAGCCTGAAACTACCACAAATCAGCATCGATAAATAAATGAAACCCAAAACGAACAGAAATTGCAATAAATAACCGAGTCAAGCTCAAAACGAGCAGAAATTAATATGAGTAGGGCTTAAAACCCCTATGCCTTCCCAAGGCCAGAATATAATTTGCACTTTACTGAAAAAATACAAATGAAATGTGCATTATCAGTTTAATATACATATACTGATATTTGATAATCAAAATGTTAATATTATTTGATTTATTAAAGTTATAGAAGCAAAACATTTATATTTTTTTTAGTAAAGTGCAAAATATGTTCGGGCCTTAGGAAGGCATAGGGGTTTTGAGCCCTTCTGAAAAATTATTCTTTAGACGTTTAAAACAATGCTTTTTAGCATTGTTTGGTTCAGTTTTGGTTGATGGGTTTCGGTGCCAAATTTGGGATTCTGGACCAGGTGGAGACATTTTTTTGGTGTGTGTTTGCCATCTTTTCTTTCTTTTCTATTACTATTTTTGCAATACCCTCGTTTTTATTGGAATCTTTAAGATGCATCGTCATAAATAATATCCAACCAGTCGCTTTTTTAAGCATTTGGACATTTCTTCATTATGCCTTTTTCAGGCCAAGTTGATCGTGTTTTTCAACTTTATCAGGAAGACCAAGTTTACATTACTACTTTTTAAGACTCAAAAAGTCAGATCTGGCACATTTAAAGTGTTTTTCTTTTCTGTCAGAAAAGTCTGTTTTCTGATGATCAAAAGCTTTGTTTTTGACCATTAATTTGCTGATTTATCTTCATCAAGAATGGAAGAAAGGTATTGATAAAATGTATTTCCACCATAATGGTAGATCCCCACCATAATCATGCAGATCCCGTTATGTGAATAAATTATTTCTAGTAGAAACATAATTTTTTTTCTATTTAGGGTTACTTATTATCATGGGTCATCCTGTTAAATTAAGCTAAGTTTATCCAATGACAAATAAACTATTCTATGTCAATATTGCATTGTATTTCAGTCTTTCACTTGGGAGCCAGGCAGGCTAAACAAGCAAGGCTATGTCATAGTAAAACTAGGTAAATACAACAAAACCTGCCTTTATCCATTTGGTGTTGTAGAAACATCTATTTAAAAAAAAAAAACTAAGGAACAAAAAAGAGTGAAATTTTTGGTAGCTTTTTGCAAATAGTAGCTGTTGTATTGTATCTTTTCTGAAATTCATTTTTTAAGCAAAGTAATGTAACCTTTTTCATATGGCAAATTTACAGGCAAATAGCAGGCAGGGCATATAGTATCAATGAGTATCACCTGGTTTTCAGTCACCTAAAACTAATCATCTTGAAATTGAAAATTTTCTTTATTGTCAAGAAAGTCATGATCCTCTGGATAGAACAAATATTTAAAACGACCAGTAAAAGGTGACAGATTACCTGGTATCCCAATTTCTGTACAATATATGGTGTCATTTATGGGTAGCTATTGATTGCGGTTCATTGATCAAAAGTCAGAAAAAGAGGCAGGGAGAATTTGGAAAAGGAAGAAGGCAGCTGCCTAGAAAGCTCTAGAAAACTGCCTAGAAAGCTCTATCGAGCATAGACAAGCATTCAAACATAACAAACGTGCTTTAGAATCGACTCTGGAAAACATCCTTAGCTCTCTTTTTAGCGCATCCAGACTATCCACTTTCTGGAAAAGTTGGGCGGAAAACTGCTTCTACCCTATTTTACCTTTTTGGGTTGGAAGAGAATTTTCTAGGGCCGAAACCCTAGAAATTCTTTCAAAATTCCGGATGACTTGTAAAAATCCCTAAAAAATCCCCAAATCCCTAAATTAAAAAGTTCACCCCTAAAAGACCTAAAAAATCCCAATTTAGGGGGGGGGGGAAGGCCTAGGATGAAAACATAGCCAAGTATTCTCCCATGTGGAATCTTGTCTTCAACAAGTGACGCAATAACTGCCTACCAGAGCAAATTCTATATGTGAGAGCTGTTTCTATTTTGACTTGTGGTCAAAACAAATTTGTTGTTCGATTTGTTCTGATGGTACCCATTTTAGTTGCAATCTAAACAAACACACAACAAATGTACTTTTACTTGGGCACAAACACTAAGTTTTGTCTGAAGAAAGAAAAATAGCTGCCAGAATTTGTCCACTCTTGTCGAGACTCAAACGACCAGCATATTTCCCGATGTGGACGTTTCTTCTTCATCAGGTGACACAAAATCCAGCTATTGAAACGAAGTCATGCGTGTTTTTATTGAGAGTTTTTTATTTTGCTGCATTGAGGCTAACACAATTCTTTCAACTCCCGGTATTATAGGCATAGGTTATTAACTTTAGCGTTAAAACTGTATAAACCATTTTTCGATTAACAATACTAAATACAATACTGTAAAGCGGTACAATATTGTAACAAAATATTCCAAACTGAAAATCGCTTTCGCATTTGGGTTACCCTTTTGAAACGTTGTGTCCATTCTTATGCTTAGTGTAAATGAGCCTGCTTTTTCGTTTTTATCTTTTGATTAATGAAAAAAGCTTTTTCCACAAAATAAGTTTTTCAAAGAAAAGTAAAGAACTCCATTAAACCAAAAATGAGCAAGAATAAAATCAAATAGTCTACCAAGCGTGAAACTACCACGAATCAGCATCGATAAATAAATGAAACCCAAAACGAACAGAAATTACAATAAATAACCGAGTCAAACTCAAAACGAGTGGAAATTAACATGTGTAGGGCTCAAAACCCCTATGCCTTCCCAAGGCCAGAACATAATTTGCGCTACCCTTTAAATTTCCAATTGAACGAGCCTTTTTTTGAAGTTTCTACGACAACGCTTTCTATAAAAACCTTATATGCCCTCAGGGCATAACTTACTATCCTTGCCCTGAGGGCTATTGGGGAGTGTTGTCCTCCTCAAAAATTAATTTCTATTTGGGAACCAACTACGCTGAACAAAATGGCTATCTTAAAATTTTGATTGGATGTGTTAGGGGAAATGGTGGGCGTGGGAGGGGTGTTAGTTGCCTTCCAATCACTTTCGACTATTAAAAAGGGCACAATCCACTCCAATTTCCAATCGAATAAGCCATTTTCGAAGTTTCTAAGATAATTCCTTCAATACGAAGTGCCCTGGTCTAAGACAAAAAATAAATAATAAATTGTGCCAACATCGTTCTTTACTTATGCAGCGCTATTGCACTGACTATGATAAAGGTTTGTTTTCTGTTTCGGTAGCTGCTGTTGCTTGATGTTTATGTTTGTATATTGTTTTTCCCTATTTCTTCTAATACTCTATAGTGTGTTTTAATTTTTTCAAAAAAAAATTCCAGGGATGAAGCTCGTCCACCTCAAAGAAATGCTGCCAATGCGCGAGAACGATCCCGAATGCGTGTTTTAAGCAAAGCCTTTTGTCGGTTAAAAACAACTCTGCCATGGGTACCTTCAGATACAAAACTTTCAAAACTGGATACTCTTCGACTTGCAACAACTTATATTGCCCATTTGCGTCAAACATTGTTGGAAGATGAAGAGGGCTCGTGTTCGTCTCAAGCTGTCAGTTCTTGCAACTCTACGCCTCTGGTAAGTTTGTCAGCACCTTAATACTTTAGTCACAGGGTTTACCATTAAGACTAGTTAAGAAGACAAGTGACTTTTTTTTAAAGAATTTGGTTGCAAGAACAGCAATGCATTCCAGTGCCCAGGCACTTATGTTGAAACTGCAACTTTCCTGTTGTAATACTTGCAGCAAATTAAGATTCTATGATATATCCAGTGAATCTGTTTTTCATATAGTATTATATATAATTAATCTTTTAAGTTGTGCCTTGTTCTTGAGTTGCATTAGTATGTGTTTCTGCTGCCACAGTGGCGTCTTCCTACATTTAAGATTTGTTATATTTTTACTAGCCTACTTGCGTTGAGTGGAGTTATTAATTTTGTCGTTGCTACCTTTCGATTCTTTTTCTTCATATGGATATTGTTTGAAAATTGAAGTAAAGTTTCTAACAATAAAAATTAAAAAAATTTATAAATAAATTTTATGCTTTAGGAGACTGTTGTAAAAATACAAAAAAAAACATTGTTCAGTTATCAAATACGGAATAATTGGACCTAAACTTGCACCTGCTTAACTGGCAACTGCTTCTAAAATTCGACTTACCTCACAAATTACATCAATTTAAGAAGCAAAGCTGGGTTTTCTTACGCGGGAGGTACCAAAGTGATTCCAACTTAATTCAAGTGCCTCCTGCTTCATTAGATAAATCCCTTGTCTCCATTTAAATTATAAAAGGAATCAATTTCAAAAGTTAAGAACTATTAAATTTAACCTATCTATTGTATAAATTATTTTAACTCAAATTTTGTATAAGTTATGAATTGAAATGAGTGCTGATAGTTTGCCACTGGGTCAAACAAGAAAGTTTTCGGGAGGGAAAGGTCAAAGTCTGGTCCTTATTTTTGTCCTATATATGGAGGTTTAAATGAAAGTGTATATCACTTGATCTGTGAATGTGAGGAGCTGAGTGACGGGAGATTTGAATTGCTTGGTAGGAGGGGGATTATGATTTTGAGTGGTTTCCGAGAGTGTGTGCGGATGAGTGTTTTACGGGTGTCAGAAGCTTAGCACGATCCCTTTGTCTTGCGATGAATCATGGAAGTAGATTTCAGTAGGGTTATGTTAGTATTTGTGTAATTTCTTTGTAATTGATGTTTGTTTTATATGTTTTGTCATGATCTATGGGCTTTTAGCGCAAATAAATTCTATTCTATTCTATCCCAGCAACAATATAAGTATTTTTCTTGCTGTTGAATCATTGTTTAAAATTAATTTTTAATTAAAATTTATTGCAAGGTCAGATCTCTGATCGACTGATGTTGCGTCAGTAGAATGTTTACCACCCAGTATATAAGCGCTACGGTAGAAACGGCAAAAAAGGCTCTGTAAAAAAACGTCAAGTTTATTATAAAAAATGCCTAAGAAACCCTGCACTCTGGTATACCATTTGAAAACATTAGTGCTAGGGGGGACTTCGCTACCTTTCTATACTCAAGGCTAAGGTCTGCTACCTTCACTAGCATTGGTGTTGTTAGTCAAACGAAAGAAGGTGGGGGAACGAAGAAGTTTGTCCCTGGCTCCATTTTTGGTTATCATCAGCCCTGGTAAAGAGAGGTTGAGCCAAGAAAAGCTTTTCTGAAGTTGTTAGGCAGCTAAAAATGGGTAAGCTACTGAAGGCTTAAAAGTATATTTGGAGACTAGATTATTGAGCTTGAAATGATTTCAATCAACTTTTGGGATCTGCAAAAAGATAATTTTTAATTGCAAAATCAACACACACAAAATTTGGCCGCCTAATCCAAATATTCCTTTATCTATATAGACATTTATTAGTATACTAAAATCACAGTAATGTAATAAAATATAATAATAATAAATAATAATAATAAATAATAATGAAAAATAAAATTACTATAATAAAAAATCACAGAAATTGAAAAACTAGAATGTTCCTGTGAAATATTCGAATTTAATTTCTTCAATATTTTAATTTAGGCTTTCAATCTTGAATTCGAAACATTTACATGATTGCAAGGGCACCGGCAGGAAGTTTTCAGGGGGGCAGACACTAAAATAGCAGTGGTGGTTGGCAGACAGTTTAGGTAGTTTAAGGCACCAAACTGCGACTTTACCTTGAAGAGGATGAATTTGTAATCAATTTAAAATTCCGAAAATCTAATAGATTTAAAAGTATCAATAACTATTTTTTTGGCTTCCCAGTTGTAAAAGAAGTAATGTCACACGGTGGCAGTACTGGATTCAACCAAGTTGATTCACTTTATTTGTAATGAAAATAGGCCACGCTTGGTGATCTGTAATTGCGTATCAACTATAATGAGGGGGGGGGGGTAGATTCATTGTTTAGGTGGGGGTAGGGTAGTTTCCAACAAAAGTACATTTTAATGGACAAACTGCTTACTCTTCATGAGGGTTCGGATAAATGTTGAAAGAGGCAGGGGGAGTAGGGATTAATTAAAATGTTTATCTATACAGCAAAAGCTTTACATTCCAATATCTACCACCACAGAGGTGGAAAAGACAAAGCAGGTCATGGTCAGTCCCGCCACAAAATTTCTTTGGGGTAGTAAATACTGCTAGGAACATAGTTTTCACCAATTCTAAATGGTAATATTTTTCTTTTTCTATTTCTATGAAGTACTTCAATGTATTTAAACAAATATATGTAATGTATTTATCGATAAGAAAATCCTGTTGTAGAGGTTGTGATGGCTGCAGTTATGTAGAAGATCAGAAGTTTCACAGAATTTCCATCCATACAAACAATAATACTCCTTTTCATCCAACTGAAATTCTTTAGTAGTAATATTAACAAGGACTTTTCACCAAAATTATTATTCATCGCCAATTTTTTAAGAATATTCAAATTTCATCTAAAATTGAAATTCCTAATTTAAACGTAAAATTATTGATTTACACATTTTAAAAGCAATTAACCGAGGATTTAAGGGACCGGTACCTCAAATTATATCTTGATTAGCTCTGGGTATGATTTGAAAAACAGTCAGAAACTAAATAAAAAAATAGCTTTTCAACTGAAAGCAAGGAACAGATTTGAAACCTATTTGAAAAGATTATTTCATAGAGTCTTCTCCTTAGCTCCTTACTCTTTACTGTGAAGTTAGGTTTTTTCCAAATTTTTTAAGAAAATTTGCAATAGTAAAAAAAAAAAAAATTAAGTACTAAAAAACTTTTGTTTGATGAGCAAGGTATTGAGAAGGGGGCAGACCCTTATAAACTGAATAATTTATATTTATTTTAAGTTTTAAACTTGCTCCTCACATTAGTTGAAAAACCTTCTCTATTGGTTTAATTATATTTCATGAAACTGTAAAGTTTTATGAATACAATACTTTTGGTAACACAGAAAAAACGATCAATATTTCAATGAACTCTTTTCGGATTTTGATGGGTAATCCAATAGTTCATAGTAACGAACTGCAAGTAAGGAGTGAACCGGCTTAATAGTAACAAAAACTCCAAAAAATGAATTTTGATACCAATTGGTATACAAAAAAATTGGCTTATTTGCTGATTCCAAATATATAAGTTTCATTAAGTTTAGTCTTTCTTACCCATCAAAAGCTAGGAGCCGGAGAAAGTTTGTCTGATTTTTGAAAAGAGGGGCAAAGACCCCCTCGAAGTCATAGAATTTTAATGAAAATCACACCATCAGATTCAGCGTATCAAAATACCGGACTCTAGGGGTTTCAAGCTCATATCTGCACAAATGTGAAATTTTGCAATTTTGCCAGAAGAGAAATCACGGATGCGTGTTTATTTGTTGTTTTTTTCCCAGGGGTGATCGCATCGACCCAGTGGGCCTAGAGCGATGGTAGAGGGTTCATTCTAACGGATATGAACAATTCTAGTGCCCTTTTTAAGTGACCAAAAAATTGGAGGGCAACTTTGCCCCCTCCCACGCCACTTTATTTCCAAAATCGTCCAATGAAAATTTTGAGATAGCTTTTTTGTTCAGCATAGTTGAAAGGCCCAATAACTATGTCTTTTGAGATAAAATGACCCCTAAAGCCCCTGGGGAAAGGTTTTTAAGTTATAAAATTTGCCCATTCTTTTATTTGTTTTTGGGAAGTATGCATACATTTTTTGGGAGGGGAGGGGACGACGAATTTTCTACTGGGAGAATTTTCCAATGAGAAGGAAGTTTTCAGGGGAAATTTTACACTGGGTGAATTGGCCAGAATTCCTATGCGAAATTTCTTTATATGTCTTTCTTTCTCTTTACCGATTCAATTTTACGCGTGGAGATGTTAAGGGTTATTGTCCGGGGTAAATTTTCGCATGGATTGAATTGTTCAGAATATTTCCATGGGGAGGCGTATTTTTCCGTGGAGGTGGAGCCAGGTAACCTGACGTTATTTAAAAAATGATCTGAAATTTAAAAAAACATTTTTTTTAACTAAAAATAAGGAGCAACATTAAAAGTTTAAACAAACAGAAATTACTACGTATATGAGGGGGGTTGTCCCCTCCTCAACACCTCGGTCTTTACACTAAAGTTTAAATTTGGCCCCAATTCCTAAAAATCGACTCCTGAAACACAATGGTGGTTCAATTAGAACAATAAGTAACTTTTTTTTAAAAGTGCCGAAAAACTGTAGCGTGACGAATGAGGTGTTGAGGAGGGGAACAACTCCCTCATATACGTAATAATTTCTGTTCGTTTTAATTTTCAATGTTGCTCCTTACTTTCACCTGAAAAAACTTGTTTTTTTTTATTTATTTAATAAATTTTAGACACTAAGATTTTTCTTGAGGCAATGGAAAAAGTATGTCAATCAAATTAAAAGTATATAAAAATGAAAAAAGTAAGTAATTACAAAAAGATATACAAAACAATAGCCTACTTACAAAAACTAAGATATAAACTTCCAGCATTTAGTTCTGTGGAGCACTGCCGATGCCGTGGACGGATATTTTTTAACCATGTCGTCAGTTTTGAACTTGGTTATCAAACACCAAAATGTTTAATGCCTTTAGACACAGTGTTTATAAAAAGTAACGCATTATCAAATTAGTTTGTTCAAAGTAAAACGCTAAAACTACGATTAAGAAAATCAAATAAAAATTTGTTGTTCAATATTTTTAATTTAATTTTGAATACCAAAAGTCAGTATGTTTGAAACCTTTATACTTCATAACTGTAAAAAATTAAATCTTTTTCAAAGTGACAACTAGATAAATACAATCACTCCAGGCAAAAATTATAATAAAACACAAAAAATGTATCCGTTCAGGGGGAAAATACAAAAATTCCTAGCATTCCGTTCAGCGGAAACATTTCTGATTATAGTGGCTTCATATATCAGCTCATGGGTGCTCTTGCAATGCAAGCAAAAGTTGACGGCATAATCTTACCGAAATTGCCCCTTATTAAGCTGTTTTCCTTGTGTTTTTCAGAGGCAACGCTGTAGCGTTGCCTATAGTAGAGGCCATACGGCTCCAATGTTTTATTATTTATTATTATTATTTTTTTTCCAGAGGCACTTCATATGGAAGGGGTCGTCGTAGAAACTTCAAAGAGGGCTCATTCGATTGGAAATCGAAAGTTCTAGTGCCCTTTTTAATAGTCGAAAATGATTGGAGGGCAACTAGCCCCCCCCTCCCCTCACGCCCACCATTCCCCCAAACAAATCCAATCAAAATTTTTAGATAGCCATTTTCTTCAGCGTAGTTGATTTCCAGATAGAAAATATATTTTTGAGGAGGACACTCCCCCACAACCCTCAGGGCAAGGGTTTTAAGTTATGCCCTGGGGGCATATAAGGTTTTTTATACAAGGCGTTGTCGTAGAAACTTCAAAACAGGCTCAATCGATTGGAAATTAAAGGACTAGTGCCCTTTTTAATAATCGAAAGTGATTGGAGTGTAACTAGCCCCCTCCCCCCCACGCCCATCATTTCCCCAAACACATCCAATAAAAATTTTGAGATAGCCATTTTGTTCGGCGTAGTTGATTTCCAGATAGAAAATATATATTTGAGGAGGATACTCCCCCACAACCCTCAAGGCAAGGATTTTAAGTTAAACCCTGGGGGCATATAAGGTTTTTATAGAAGTCGTTGTCGTAGAAACTTCAAAAAAAGGCTCATTCGATTGGAAATTCAAAAAGCTAGTGCCCTTTTTAATAGTCGAAAGTGATTGGAGGGCAACTAGCTCCCCCCCCCACGCCCATCATTCCCCCAAAAACATCCAATCAAAATTTTGAGATAGCCATTTTGTTCAGCGTAGTTGATTTCCAAATACAAAATATATTTTTGAGGAGGACACTCCCCCACAACCCTCAGGGCAAGGGTTTTAAGTTATGCCCTGGGGGCATATACGGTTTTTATAGAAGGCCTTGTCGTAAAAACTTCAAAACAGGTTCAATCGATTGGAAATTAAAGGGCTAGTGCCCTTTTTAATAGTCGAAAGTGATTGGAGTACAACTAGCCCCCCCCCCCACCCACGCCCATCATTTCCCCAAACACATCCAATCAAAATTTTAAGATAGCCATTTTGTTCAGCGTAGTTGATTTCCAGATAGAAAATATGTTTTTGAAGAGAACACTCCCCCACAACCTTCAGGGCAAGGGTTTTAAGATATGCCCTGGGGGTATATAAGGTTTTTATAGAAGGCGTTGTCGTAGAAACTTCAAAACATGCTCATTCGATTGGAAATTCAAAGGGATAGTGCCTTTTTAATAGTCGAAAGTGATTGGAGGGGAACTAGCCCCCCCCCCGCAAATCAGTAAAGGTCATAGTATTAAGCCCACGCCATAGTAAAGGCCATACGGCTCCAATGTTTTATTATTTAATATTTTTTTTTCCCATAGGCACTTCATATGGAAAGGGTTGTCGTAGAAACTTCAAAGGGGGCTCATTCTATTGGAAACTGATAGGGCAACTAGCCCCCCCCCCCCCCACGCCCACCATTCCCCTAAACACATCCAAGCAAAATTTTGAGATATCCATTTTGTTCAGCGTAGTTGATTTCCAGATAGAAAATATATTTTTGAGGAGGACACTCCCCCACAACCCTCAGGGCAAGGGTTTTAAGTTATGCCCTGGGGGCATATAAGGTTTTTATAGAAGCTGTTGTCGTAGAAACTTCAAAACAGGCTCAATCGATTGGAAATTAAAGGGCTAGTGCCCTTTTTAATAGTCGATAGTGATGGGAGTGTAACTAGTCCCCTCCCCCCACGCCCATCATTTACCCATAGAAAATATATTTTTGAGGAGGACACTCCCCCACAACCCTCAGGGCAAGGGTTTTAAGTTATGCCCTGGGGGCATATAAGGTTTTTATAGAAGGTGTTGTCGTAGAAACTTCAAAACAGGCTCAATCGATTGGAAATTAAAGGGCTAGTGCCCTTTTTTAATAGTCGAAAGTGATTGGAGTGCAACTAGCCCCCCCCCACGCCCATCATTTCCCCAAACACATCCAATCAAAATTTTGAGATAGCCATTTTGTTCAGCGTAGTTGATTTCCAGATAGAAAATATGTTTCTGAGGAGGACACTCCCCCACAACCTTCAGGGCAAGGGTTTTAAGATATGCCCTGGGGGCATATAAGGTTTTTATTGAAGGCGTTGTCGTAGAAACTTCAAAACATGCTCATTCGGTTGGGAATTCAAAGGCATAGTGCCCTTTTTAATAGTCGAAAGTGATTGGAGGGGAACTCCCCCCCCCCACGCCTATCATTCCCCCAAACACATCCAATCAAAATTTTGAGATAGCCATTTTGTTCAGCGTAGTTGATTTTCACATAGAAAACATGTTTTTGAGGAGGACAATCCCCCACAACCCTCAGGGCAAGGGTTTTAAGTTATGCCCTGGGGGCATATAAGGTTTTTGTAGAAGGCGTTGTCATAGAAACTTCAAAAAAGGCTCTTTCGATTGGAAATTCAAAGGGATAGTGCCCTTTTTAATAGTCGAAAGTGATCGGAGGGCAACTAGCCCCCCCCCCCACGCTCATCATTCCCCCAAACACATCCAATCAAAATTTTGAGATAGCCATTTCGTTCAGCATAGTTGATTTCCAGATAGAAGATATATTTTTGAGGAGGACACTCCCCCACAACCCTCAGGGCAAGGGTTTTAAGTTATGCCCAGGGGCATATAAAGTTTTTATAGAAGGTGTTGTCGTAGAAACTTCAAAAAAGGCTCATTCGATTAGAAATTCAAAGGGCTAGTGCCCTTTTTAATAGTCGAAAGTGATGTTATTTGGGCCATTTTGTTCAGCGTAGTTGATTTCCAGATAGAAAATATATTTTTGAGGAGGAAACTCCCCCACAACCCTCAGGGCAAGAGTTTTAAGTTATGCCCTGGGGGCATATAAGGTTTTTATAGAAGACGTTGTCGTAGAAACTTCAAAAAGGCTCTTTCGATTGGAAATTCAAAGGGATAGTGCCCTTTTTAATAGTCGAAAGTGATTGGAGGGCAAATAGCCCCCCTTCCCACGCTCATCATTCCCCCAAACACATTCAATCAAAATTTTGAGATAGCCATTTTATTAAGGGGGTTTATAACTTATGGGAAGGGGAGCCGGAGAGAAACTGTTTGTAAAACTTAATATAAGTTATTCATTTTTAGTAGAGCCAAGCTTTTAAAACAATTGCTTTGTTTTAATCAGGTTTTAAGAGAGGATTGTTAATATTGAAGTAAATAGCTTTCAAGACAAAGTTTAAACATCGCTAAATAAATGGGTTTCATTTATTCTTTAATAGTAATTTCTGGTCGTTTTAAGTTTGAATTTTAACAGGTATTTGTATCTCCTGAGCTTAACTTTAAAATGGCCTTTACTTTTCTTTGAAAAACTTATTTTTCGGAAAGTTTTTTTAATTAATTTCTATGAATATACGAACTTTTTTTTGTCTACTAGTAATTGCGCAAATTACTAATAAACAAACACATATTTAGGATGACCATAAAAAGCTGATTCTTTGATTGAACGTTATCAATAGTTAGACTCTTATACTTTCGTTATTGACAAGGATAGTTATTTACTTACCATTCATTACTATGAAGAATTTGTTGTTTTTTTTTTCCAGCCAAATCAAAAAGAAATTTTTTTATGGAAAACTGGAAAGGGGTCACTTAGTCACAAATTAGTACTTATGTTTTCCTAATTAAGGGTCAAAATCTTTTGGCAGGCAGCCGACGATGGGCCAACACACATTTTTTCATTGTTTTTTTTTTCAATTCTGCTCTCTTTCCTTTGGTTTCCTTATAATGACTTTATCGTCCCAAATTTCCAGGGGGGGGGGCATGGCATTTAGTTCTGTTGAGCAATGCCGATGCACTGGACGGATATTTTTTTTTTAACAATATCGTCTGTTTTGAACTTGGTTATCAAACACCAAAATGTTTAATGCCTTTAGACTCAGTGTTTATACAAAGTAACGCATTATCAAATTAGTTTGTTCAAAGTAAACCGCTAAAACTACGATTAAGAAAGTCATATAAAAATTTTTAACTCAATATTTTTTATTTAATTTTGAATACCAAAAGTCAGTTTATTTGAAACCTTTCTATTTCATAACTATAAAAAATTAAATATTTTTCAAAGTGACAATTAGATAAATACAATCACTCCTGGAATTAAATGATAATAAAACACAAAAAAACGTATCCGTTCAGGGGGAAAATACAGAAATTCCCAGCATTCCGTTCGGGGGAAACATACTGATTATAGTGGCTTTATATATCAGCTCATGGGTACTCTTGCAATGCAAGCAAAAGTTGACGGCACATTTTTACTGAAATTGCCCCTTGTTAAGCTGTTTTCCTTATGTTTTCTATAATTATACGAACTTTCTTGTGTAATAATAACTGCACAAATTACTAATAAACAAATACACATTTGGGATGACCATAAAAAGCAGATTCTTTTATTGAATGTTGTCAATAGTTAGCAGGGGCGGATCCAGGATTTTTTTTGGGGGGGAGGGGGGGTGCAAAATAGGTTGATCCGATAAACTGTCGCTAGGAGCACGTTTAATTAACGCAATCTTGCGTTAATTAAGTAAATTACACTACTTTAGATAGTTAGACTCTTATACTTTCGTTATTGACAAGGATCGTTATTTACTTACCATTCATTACTATGAAGAATTTGTTGCTTTTTTTGTTCCAGCCAAATCATAAAGAAATTTTTTTTATTGAAAACTGGAAAGGGGTCACTCAGTCACAAATTCGAACTTATTTTTTCCTAATTAGGGATCAAAAGCTATTGGCAGGCAGCCGACAATGGGCCAACACACATTTTTTCATTGTTTTTTTTTCAATTCTGCTCTGTTTCCTTATTTCCAGGGGGGCCACGGCCCCCCTGGAAATAAGGAAATAAATTCAGTATATAAGAGAACCATACTGTGGGGGTTTGAAGCTCCTATCTATGAGAATCTGCTTCTTTTTTTGCCACGAGAAAGATCACAGATACATGTATTATTTTTTTCAGAGGTGATCGTTTCGAATCAACGGTCCGAAGAGATCGGGAAAGGGCTCATTGAAATAGGAATCGAAAGTTCGATTGCCCTTTTCCCCCAAAGGCATCCGATCGAAATTTTGAGACAGGCATTTGATTAAGTACAGCTGAAAAGTCTAATAAGTGTTAATTGAATCTAATATTCTAACAAAAATATTTAGATATTTAGAATATTAGATATTTGGAATATCTAATATTCTAATAGTCTAATAAATTACGCAATTTGCCCGTGGTTCACATATAGTATTTGTTTTTTGGAAAAATACGGACATTTTCTTCCTGCGGGGGGGGAGGAGGATTTCCACGAATTTTCTTTAGAGCTCAAAGTTTCCAGGGAGAATTTTCCACGCTGGGGGTGGGGTCCTGGTATGATTTGAAAAACCGTCAAAAATTAAACTGATTTTTTTTATCTTTTCAACTGAAAGTAAGAAGCAACATTAAACTTAAAACGAACAGAAATTATCCCGTATATGAGGGGGGTTGTTACTTCTTCAACATTTACTCTTTATGCTAAAATGTCACTTCTTGTCACATCTTTTTAAGAAAGACTACTTAAACACAATGGCCGTTGGATTTTGATGAGAAGTATTTTTAAAGAATTTTAATGCTCTAACGTAAAGAACTAGGATTGAGCAAGGGGTAGCCACCCCCATATACCGAATACTTTCTATTAGTTTTAAGTTTTAATATTGTTCCTAACCTTCAGTTGAATAAACTTTTGTTTTATTTAATCTAAAAACAGTATTGATTGGGACCTAACTGTGGTAAGACCCAAAACGCTATCAGCGAACTCAAGCATGTCGCGAAGAATTTTGATCCCCATCCCCAGATCTGATGTTTTCTGCATAAAACTTTTTTCGACTAGAATTATTTTTGAATTTTGAGAGGGAAATTAATTAATATATGATCACTAAAAATTTCTTCTCAATTTGTCTTTGGAAGAGAAGGGGGGCAAGAGCCATTATTGTCCTACTCGAGGGGTAATTCAGAAGAAATTACTGTTCTAGCCCGTTTTAAGCCTTTCAAACTTTAAGAGAGTAGGACACAGCCAGGATAGGATCTAGAGGGGGTTAGAGGGAGCAAGTGCCCCGGGGGCAAGAAAACAAGCTTAAATTGTAATATTTTTGGGCAAAACTGTATTATAGTATTGATGGTGCGGCAGGGGGGGGGGGGTCAAAGCTTACGATTGCTCCCTCTCCTTGAGACTAAAACCCAACTCCGTCTCTAGACACATCCCCCAGAATCTAGCCACTGCTGTAATTTCATATTCAATTTATCATTAGAACGCGGCCTAACTAACAGCAAGCTTTGTTTATTCTACCCAGATTTTTCTCGTTCTTTGCAAATCGCTTAGAGGGCAAGCGTTAACGATTTTTCACTCATTCAAAAGGATTAAAACAAATGTATTACGTTCCATTTTCCAAGGATGATTCTACGTCCGGATGCGAGAGTTGGCGGATTCCAGCGAATGAGATCTTCCACCTGCGTGATTGTTTTGATAGGCTAGTCTTGCTGTTAAAATAAACATGTTAAGTATGGCCTTTGATCTTGGCGTTTCCTAAATCTAATCATCAAGAATCAAAAACAAATCAAATGTTTAAGTACATACTTAGCTTCCTGTAGAGATTTCCCACAGCGTCCTATATTATGAGAGTCCTTAGCAATAACGTTCAACTATAGACAGCTTAAGCTTGACCCAACACTGGCTCTCATCAAAATTCACAAGAATTGACATTTTTAGATATTTTTAATTTTTAGTTTCGATTTTAGACATTTTTAATTTGTATTCTATTGTATTCTATGGGTATTGATCTAGGGAATGGAAGGATATTTTCCCCACCCCCATAGATTTGTGCCCTTTCCTTGTTTTTGAAAAATAACTTTTAATGGGGTATTTTCATTGAAAATGTCGTTTTGTCATTTTTTGGAAAGAACTGAAAAAACAAAATTACCCCACCCTCTAGATTTTGAAAAATAACCCCCCCACCCACCCTTCCTGAATTTCTGTGAATTGACGCGACTACTCAAGCCTAATTAGGAGATTTTAAGAATAACGCAATGAACAATTAGAACTACAAACATTGTGTTTGGATTCTTAAGAATCAATTTTGTGTTAAAAAAAACAAAAAATTTTTTTAATCAATTTTTGGTTACTGTTTTACAATAGCCTCTTGCCATGGCGGCCCCATAATATGAGTGAGGGGACTTACATGCATAGAAACAGAAGATGAAAAGCATACCATGTGAAAATTAAAAGAAAATGCAATATAAACACAAATGATCATGAACGTAGAACCCAAGCTATTCATAATAAATTTTATTTGACACTTCACTACCAAGAATAGCTGTGTGGCACGACCAAAATATTTATAACGTACTTATAACCTTTATCATGAAACTTATTCATTGGAGACTGTAACTCTAATTCTTTTTTTTTTGTTAGTTCCTTTTCTTGTTGTGAATACAGTGGTGTCAATTCACGATAACTTAAGAGAGGGGAGAAAGAGTAATTCTTCAATACAGGGGGGTGTATCTTCAATTTTTTTTTTTTTGGGGGGGGGGGGGGGGGTGGCTATTTATTATTTTTTTTAATGTAAACACCAAAAGTCTTTATCGATGAAAATAGCATAAAAGGAGTATTTTACAACATCTAGGGTGGAGGGATGAAAATTTAGGGGGCCCAGGCCCCGTGTCTCTTAATTGAACGTCACTTTCTTCACATAGTTTATATTTATTTTATTCTGCAAAGCATCGTTTTAATCAGTTTAGTCACTTACTAAATTCATTAACAGCTGAATTCAACAGATTCAAGAGAGATTTAAGTTCTGAATCTATTCCGCTTCGATAAAAAAAAGAAGAAAAAAACTCAAAAATACCTGTACAGAACATTTCAGTGCTACTCCTTGGATAGTTTCTCTGATGAACGACTTAGATAACATATCTCCTTTTACATATCATGGTTGTACCCACAACTGAAACCAAGTAAAGAACAAACCTCGGCAAATAGTATGAAACATTTTAAAGAGCCCGTTTTCAAAGCAACTGTCCAGTGGAAACCCATTTTAAGTATATGCTGATTCAAAAATAAACTACTATTCAAGACTAATGAAATATTGATTTGCAATTATTATAATTTTCGAAACCTTCAAAAACGAAGCTGAAAATCCTTGAAAATGATATCAAATTGAAAAAAGAGCTTTCTTACTTAATCTTTATGTCAGGGTAGCGTTGAGAATGTCATCAGTTGTCTCCACGTAAGGCGGTCAGCAGCAAGGGCCTCTGCATCTGACAGCGGAAATCCAGCCTGGTTCAGGAATTTCTCGATATTTTCGGCCCACCAGAATTCGAGTTTTCCTCTTGGACGTTTCCAACCGCTACTGACTGGGTCATTATAGAGAAGTCATAGAGAATCCGAGCCAGATTATCGGCAGGCAGCTGTAGAAGATGTCCGAACCAGCGAAGTGTCCTTTGGGCAGCCTGGTTTGAAAAGTACAACAAGGAAGTCATACCTCACAGGCGGTCATTACTGACAAAATCTGTCCATTGGATTTCTTCAGTTACCCGGTGCCACTTAGATTAAAGACTATCGAGACGGCACTGGACAGCTGCAGTTGCAAGCTAAGTCTCAGCTGTGTACAACAGGATCAAACGGACTGAGGCTTCAAGAGTCTTCATTTTGGTTGTTCATTTGATCATTGCTTTTTCCAAACATAGCTAAGCATACCTAAGCTTCGTGGTCGATGGAGCCGTTCGACAATATAATAGAACCAAGGTAAGTGAAATGGTTAACCGCTTCGATTTGGCTGCCAGCCATCGAGTAATTTTATTTGTCGGTGTCAGATATTGGCTGCACTACCATGTCTTTTGTCTTCTTCCAGTTAATGGATAGTTCAGCCTTATCAGATTTTTCCTGAAGCGTGTTCAGAGTCATGAGTAGCTTTGACTTGGAGTTGGTGACCAGTGCTATATCAACAGCAAAGTCACAATCGGGGACAACTCTGTCCTCGTACTTTCGTCCAAAGCTCAGCATGTGGGTCGTGCCTATCATAACATTCTCTCTTTGTAATACAACTGAATAGCTCAAGAGAAACTGAGCAACCTTACACGGTATTGAAAATGTCATCGTCGAAAACCCTACACTAGACAGGCTCCAACCTTCGACAATAAGGAAAATCACATTCTTGCATGAACAGCACACATATTTCTCCTTTTTTTCCGTTTTATTTGCAAGGATAATCGTACTTAAGCTGTGGTTTTAAAATATTGGAAGAGGGCTCATTTGAAAAGGAAATGCAATTTTCAGCCCATTTTTTAAGTAATGAAAAAGATTTCGTCACAGTAAAGTACCGTTTTCTGCCATTTTCTGCCACAGAGCATCAATTTTGCCCAAATAAGGCTAAAAGGTCGGGGATACAAATACTAAGATACCTAAACCATTTTTAATGGTGTACAACCAGTAACTGTATGCTCACCGTTCACCGTTCAATAGTATTTTGGATTGGGTAGCATAACCATTGCTTCTCCCCTTTATGTTTTTTCCAGAGATGATTGTAGTGAATCAAAGGTACAAATAAGTGTCACGCTGAAATGACCAATAGCTGTGACTTGAGCCTTTAAACATCTCTTTACAATGTTACCTGTGTGTTATTGGAGGGGATTGAGAGAGAGAGGAGCTCCAATATCCCCTAGTTTCTTTCCCTTCTGTGTATTTTGAAAAACACGTTTCTTGAGGTCCTGTCATTGATAAAGTCCCTGTTTTGGTACTGTCATTGAAAAAATACAAAAAAAAAGAATATTTTTTGATTACATATGGCACCTTATGACGGTGTTATCAAGTCGAATTTGCAAAAAGCGATTATATATATAAAATTACTTCCCAGCCTTTCTATTCTGGGAGTGGACTAAATTTTACTTTTCTACTGCCATGTGACACTTTATGGTGACAACATCAAGACAATATGTAAAAAGGGATTAGATATAAAAATTGGCTCATAAGTGGATCCTTAAACAGATCTCTATGATGTTCTTGTGTTCTGATAGCGCCAAAGAGAAAAAAAAACGAAGCAGAACAAAAGAGACATTAGTGCTGCCCATTCAAAAAAGTGATTTTCCTTGTTGTTCCAGCTAGAGGGGGGGGGGGCTGTAAATGTCCTATATAGAGTTTTGCAATAGCAATTCCAATGATGTACTTTTCATTTCGATGTGACGCCTTTTTCAGGAATTTCGGGCTCTTTTTCAAAGCTCCTGTAAGCTTGTTTTCAAAATAACACTTTACTATTACTTTTATACTATTACTATTACTATATGCTATTACTATATACTATTACTATTATAAATAACACTTTACTATTATTCAAAATAATAGTCACTATTCCTGAATAAACAACAAATATAAAATTTTCTCACCAGTCAGTTTTTTTTCAAACAGATCTTTAACTTTTGTGGTTTGCTCTTTACAAGGTATCAACCATGATAGTTATAAACCAATCGACTATAATGTTTTTGGCCCAATTTTGGGCAGACTGTACTTTTTGTACATCAACAGGGTTCCCTTGGCCTGGAAACATGCAGGATTAAATTTTGAGCCTTTTGGCATAAGAACTCTTTATGAGTAAACCAATTATATTTTATTTTCAATTTGTTTTGTACATTTAGGTCCTCTTAGCCCGGGACGTTAAGGAACTAAATTTCAAACCAGTAAAAAAACAGACCTTTGGGCCTTTTTCAAGCCCTTTTTGGGTGGCCCGAGTCTCAGTCCCATAAAAAATGCTTATGAATTAGGAACATTTTATCCAAAGAACTCACGGTTGCAATTTTGAAGCCTTTTGAAAAAAAAGCCCTTTTTCTGATTACCCTATTTTTGGTATAACCAAATATTTTCTTGGTTTCCTTCTGTGAATGGGACTTCTTTGGTCCAAGGACTTGTGACAATAACTTTGAAGTTGATCAGAAAGTTTTTTTGCCCGTTCTTGAGACCCATGTCAATTTTTCAAAAGAAAAAAGATATATATATATATATATATATATATATATATAATATATATATATATATATATATATATGTATATATATATATATATATATATATATATATATATATATATATATATATATATATATATATATATATATATATATATATATATATATTATATATATATATATATATATATTATATATATATATATATATATATATATATATATATATATATATATATATAATATATATATATATATATATATATATATATATATATATATATATATATATATATATATATATATATATATATATAGGGCTTTATCTGTTGGTAGTGGAAAAAAAAACTACACAAAAACGTTGCTCATAAGTAGCAGCATATTTTAACTGCAAATTGTAGGAATTTGCAGCATAAAAATTAATAAAACAAATGAATTAATAATCTGTAATCAATAACATGCAACATGTACAGCGGTATCATTTCATGAAAACAGAGAAGGAGGGGCGAAATGTATTTTTTCAAAATGTAGGGGTAAATTGTGTTTTTTTTTAATTTTTCAGTGACAATAGAGAGAAAAAATTTCTAAATCTAGGGGGTAAAAAATTTGTGGAGGGAATACCCCATAACCCCTCTCCACCAATTGACCCCTCTGAACATGTATAAATGTTTTGCACAACGTTCAAAAGTGCTACGCAACATACACAGATTTTGAAAAGGGCATGACATAATTTTGGTTTCATATTCTTGTTTTACATCTCGAGATATTTTGGGTCGCATTACTCAGCCCAGCATTAACAGCCCATCATTTAGGCTAATGCTACATAAAGATCCATACACGAGCGATTGTTATGGTTTGTTTAGCAACCGCTCATATCCAGGGTTGGATCAAGGTTGTTTCTTTAGGGGTACGTGCAACCTCCCTCCCCCACAGAACGTCAAATTTTATGTCCGCTCCTGCTCATATCTTTGTTCTGTTATTTATCGATCTATCTTTACGCTTTTCTAGAGTTGGCCGTTTGCATTCAATAAAGCAGCAATTGGTAGCCCCGATCAGGAACTGACAAACTCTCCGGATGTATCGTCCACACAGAAATGGTACTATAAGCAAGACGGTTATACTGAAACAAGAAATTATCCAGAATCCTATGATGATGAATATTTTCCGTTTGATAGCTAACTTTTTAAAGCCAAATCTAAAGTGCAAAACATATTGAACTTTGACGAACTAGGTTACTAAGGAGTAATTTCTGCATCTACTGGTTACTGAAATAATGGCAACCCTGGAATGAGTAGCTCTCCTTACTAGAAGATAATGTAAAAAATAACTGTATAGTCAAACAAAGTGTCTTATTTTCTGTGATATCTTTCTGTTGTCGATTTACTTTGATGTTTTGTGTGCCCGAATATATAATCATAATATTATTGTTTCAATTTTCCTTCTTACGATCTAAGTGCTTTAAGTTGTCCTTAAGAAAGTAAAATTTATTTGTATGTATTCAAGGTGAGAATAAAATGTGTTTCCTAACCGCCTCAGATCCTGCTATATGTGTTCACAAGTATTTTTGCTTTGTGTAATGTAAACACCAAAAGTCTTTATCGATGAAAATAGCATAAAAGGAGTATTTTACAACATCTAGGGTGGAGGGATGAAAATTTAGGGGGCCCAGGCCCTGTGTCTCTTAATTGAACGTCACTTTCTTTACATAGTTTATATTTATTTTATTCTGCAAAGCATCGTTTTAATCAGTTTAGTCACTTACTAAATTCATTAACAGCTGAATTCAACAGATTCAAGAGAGATTTAAGTTCTGAATCTATTCCGCTTCGATAAAAAAAAGAAGAAAAAAACTCAAAAATACCTGTACAGAACATTTCAGTGCTACTCCTTGGATAGTTTCTCTGATGAACGACTTAGATAACATATCTCCTTTTACATATCATGGTTGTACCCACAACTGAAACCAAGTAAAGAACAAACCTCGGCAAATAGTATGAAACATTTTAAAGAGCCCGTTTTCAAAGCAACTGTCCAGTGGAAACCCATTTTAAGTATATGCTGATTCAAAAATAAACTACTATTCAAGACTAATGAAATATTGATTTGCAATTATTATAATTTTCGAAACCTTCAAAAACGAAGCTGAAAATCCTTGAAAATGATATCAAATTGAAAAAAGAGCTTTCTTACTTAATCTTTATGTCAGGGTAGCGTTGAGAATGTCATCAGTTGTCTCCACGTAAGGCGGTCAGCAGCAAGGGCCTCTGCATCTGACAGCGGAAATCCAGCCTGGTTCAGGAATTTCCCGATATTTTCGGCCCACCAGAATTCGAGTTTTCCTCTTGGACGTTTCCAACCGCTACTGACTGGGTCATTATAGAGAAGTCATAGAGAATCCGAGCCAGATTATCGGCAGGCAGCTGTAGAAGATGTCCGAACCAGCGAAGTGTCCTTTGGGCAGCCTGGTTTGAAAAGTACAACAAGGAAGTCATACCTCACAGGCGGTCATTACTGACAAAATCTGTCCATTGGATTTCTTCAGTTACCCGGTGCCACTTAGATTAAAGACTATCGAGACGGCACTGGACAGCTGCAGTTGCAAGCTAAGTCTCAGCTGTGTACAGAAGGATCAAACGGACTGAGGCTTCAAGAGTCTTCATTTTGGTTGCTAATTTGATCATTGCTTTTTCCAAACATAGCTAAGCATACCTAAGCTTCGTGGTCGATGGAGCCGTTCGACAATATAATAGAACCAAGGTAAGTGAAATGGTTAACCGCTTCGATTTGGCTGCCAGCCATCGAGTAATTTTATTTGTCGGTGTCAGATATTGGCTGCACTACCATGTCTTTTGTCTTCTTCCAGTTAATGGATAGTTCAGCCTTATCAGATTTTTCCTGAAGCGTGTTCAGAGTCATGAGTAGCTTTGACTTGGAGTTGGTGACCAGTGCTATGTCAACAGCAAAGTCACAATCGGGGACAACTCTGTCCTCGTACTTTCGTCCAAAGCTCAGCATGTGGGTCGTGCCTATCATAACATTCTCTCTTTGTAATACAACTGAATAGCTCAAGAGAAACTGAGCAACCTTACACGGTATTGAAAATGTCATCGTCGAAAACCCTACACTAGACAGGCTCCAACCTTCGACAATAAGGAAAATCACATTCTTGCATGAACAGCACACATATTTCTCCTTTTTTCCGTTTTATTTGCAAGGATAATCGTACTTAAGCTGTGGTTTTAAAATATTGGAAGAGGGCTCATTTGAAAAGGAAATGCAATTTTCAGCCCATTTTTTAAGTAATGAAAAAGATTTCGTCACAGTAAAGTACCGTTTTCTGCCATTTTCTGCCACAGAGCATCAATTTTGCCCAAATAAGGCTAAAAGGTCGGGGATACAAATACTAAGATACCTAAACCATTTTTAATGGTGTACAACCAGTAACTGTATGCTCACCGTTCACCGTTCAGTAGTATTTTGGATTGGGTAGCATAACCATTGCTTCTCCCCTTTATGTTTTTTCCAGAGATGATTGTAGTGAATCAAAGGTACAAATAAGTGTCACGCTGAAATGACCAATAGCTGTGACTTGAGCCTTTAAACATCTCTTTACAATGTTACCTGTGTGTTATTGGAGGGGATTGAGAGAGAGAGGAGCTCCAATATCCCCTAGTTTCTTTCCCTTCTGTGTATTTTGAAAAACACCTTTCTTGAGGTCCTGTCATTGATAAAGTCCCTGTTTTGGTACTGTCATTGAAAAAATACAAAAAAAAAGAATATTTTTTGATTACATATGGCACCTTATGACGGTGTTATCAAGTCGAATTTGCAAAAAGCGATTATATATATAAAATTACTTCCCAGCCTTTCTATTCTGGGAGTGGACTAAATTTTACTTTTCTACTGCCATGTGACACTTTATGGTGACAACATCAAGACAATATGTAAAAAGGGATTAGATATAAAAATTGGCTCATAAGTGGATCCTTAAACAGATCTCTATGATGTTCTTGTGTTCTGATAGCGCCAAAGAGAAAAAATACGAAGCAGAACAAAAGAGACATTAATGCTGCCCATTCAAAAAAGTGATTTTCCTTGTTGTTCCAGCTAGAGGGGGGGGGGGGCTGTAAATGTCCTATATAGAGTTTTGCAATAGCAATTCCAATGATGTACTTTTCATTTCGATGTGACGCCTTTTTCAGGAATTTCGGGCTCTTTTTCAAAGCTCCTGTAAGCTTGTTTTCAAAATAACACTTTACTATTACTTTTATACTATTACTATTACTATATGCTATTACTATATACTATTACTATTATAAATAACACTTTACTATTATTCAAAATAATAGTCACTATTCCTGAATAAACAACAAATATAAAATTTTCTCACCAGTCAGTTTTTTTTCAAACAGATCTTTAACTTTTGTGGTTTGCTCTTTACAAGGTATCAACCATGATAGTTATAAACCAATCGACTATAATGTTTTTGGCCCAATTTTGGGCAGACTGTACTTTTTGTACATCAACAGGGTTCCCTTGGCCTGGAAACATGCAGGATTAAATTTTGAGCCGTTTGGCATAAGAACTCTTTATGAGTAAACCAATTATATTTTATTTTCAATTTGTTTTGTACATTTAGGTCCTCTTAGCCCGGGACGTTAAGGAACTAAATTTCAAACCAGTAAAAAAACAGACCTTTGGGCCTTTTTCAAGCCCTTTTTTGGGTGGCCCGAGTCTCAGTCCCATAAAAAATGCTTATGAATTAGGAATATTTTATCCAAAGAACTCACGGTTGCAATTTTGAAGCCTTTTGAAAAAAAAGCCCTTTTTCTGATTACCCTATTTTTGGTATAACCAAATATTTTCTTGGTTTCCTTCTGTGAATGGGACTTCTTTGGTCCAAGGACTTGTGACAATAACTTTGAAGTTGATCAGAAAGTTTTTTTGCCCGTTCTTGAGACCCATGTCAATTTTTCAAAAGAAAAAAGATATATATATATATATATATATATATATATATATATATATATATATATATATATATATATATATATATATATATATATAATATATATATATATATATATATATATATATATATATATATATAATATATATATATATATATATATATATATATATATATATATAGATATATATATATATAATATATATATATATATATATATATATATATATATATATATATATATATATATATATATATATATATATATATATAATATATATATATATATATATATATATATATATATATATATATATCATATATATATATATATATATATATATATTATATATATATATATATATATATATATATATATATCTATATATATATATATATATATATATATATATATATATATATATATATATATATATATATATATATATATATATATATATATATATATATAGGGCTTTATCTGTTGGTAGTGGAAAAAAAACTACACAAAAACGTTGCTCATTAGTAGCAGCATATTTTAACTGCAAATTGTAGGAATTTGCAGCATAAAAATTAATAAAACAAATGAATTAATAATCTGTAATCAATAACATGCAACATGTACAGCGGTATCATTTCATGAAAACAGAGAAGGAGGGGCGAAATGTATTTTTTCAAAATGTAGGGGTAAATTGTGTTTTTTTTTTTAATTTTTCAGTGACAGTAGAGAGAAAAAATTTCTAAATCTAGGGGGTAAAAAATTAGTGGAGGGAATACCCCATAACCCCTCTCCACCAATTGACCCCTCTGAACATGTATAAATGTTTTGCACAACGTTCAAAAGTGCTACGCAACATACACAGATTTTGAAAAGGGCATGACATAATTTTGGTTTCATATTCTTGTTTTACATCTCGAGATATTTTGGGTCGCATTACTCAGCCCAGCATTAACAGCCCATCATTTAGGCTAATGCTACATAAAGATCCATACACGAGCGATTTTTATGGTTTGTTTAGCAACCGCTCATATCCAGGGTTGGATCAAGGTTGTTTCTTTAGGGGTACGTGCAACCTCCCTCCCCCACAGAACGTCAAATTTTATGTCCGCTCCTGCTCATATCTTTGTTCTGTTATTTATCGATCTATCTTTACGCTTTTCTAGAGTTGGCCGTTTGCATTCAATAAAGCAGCAATTGGTAGCCCCGATCAGGAACTGACAAACTCTCCGGATGTATCGTCTTCACAGAAATGGTACTATAAGCAAGACGGTTATACTGAAACAAGAAATTATCCAGAATCCTATGATGATGAATATTTTCCGTTTGATAGCTAACTTTTTAAAGCCAAATCTAAAGTGCAAAACATATTGAACTTTGACGAACTAGGTTACTAAGGAGTAATTTCTGCATCTACTGGTTACTGAAATAATGGCAACCCTGGAATGAGTAACTCTCCTTACTAGAAGATAATGTAAAAAATAACTGTATAGTCAAACAAAGTGTCTTATTTTCTGTGATATCTGTCTGTTGTCGATTTACTTTGATGTTTTGTGTGCCCGAATATATAATCATAATATTATTGTTTCAATTTTCCTTCTTACGATCTAAGTGCTTTAAGTTGTCCTTAAGAAAGTAAAATTTATTTGTATGTATTCAAGGTGAGAATAAAATGTGTTTCCTAACCGCCTCAGATCCTGCTATATGTGTTCACAAGTATTTTTGCTTTGTGTGTAAGCGCGAATGCTGACTAACAAAAATGCTTAAGTCAAGAGACATGGAAAAATATAGAACTTCTCTGCAAGTACATAGAAAAGGAGGATAGTGAAAAGCTTTCAGCCGGAGACATATCGAAAGGACGCCTCCCCTTTGATAAAACATTGGCGTAAAATGTTCTTTTATGCCAAACCTTAACCAGGAAAAATATTCTGATAAACTCTCAAGGCTGTGGGAATGTCAAATTTCTATAATGTGTTTTTGCGTAATTCTTTAATCTCGCAAGATTTATTTGAAAAAATATATTGGAAACAAGACCGTACCAGAGGGGGAGAGGGTCCTAATTACTTAACAATTAAATAAAGCGTATTAATTTTCAGAAGAATTATCACGAATGCATGTTTATTTCTTTTTTTCCCGAAGTTTGATAGTGTAAAGCTAACGCAACTAGAAGATCGGGAGAGGGGTCATTCAAACTGTTCTAGTGCCCTTTTTATTGACCAAAAGAAATAAGGGCAACTACTCCCCCTCACATGTTCTGTTTTACCACAAAGTCATGCGATAAAAATTTTTATATAGCCATTTTGTTCAACATAGTTGAAATATTCAATAATTGTGCCTCTGGGGATGGCATACCCCCCCCCCTCTCCAACCTCTGGGGAAAGGGCTGTAAGTTATGGAATTGGCCCACTGTTTTCCTATGATATTTGTTATTGAGCCGTACACAGACGTTTTTTGGGAGGGGGTTACATTTCCTGCATTCGGGGATTTTCCACGGGGAGTATTTTCTGTGGGGAGGGCTTTTCCAGGGGGAATTTTATGCGGGGGGAGTTTGCCAGAATTCCTATAGGAAATTCTTTTTATTTGTCTCTATTTCTCTTTGGCGACTTACTTATACATTTGAAGATGCTTTCAGAGAATTGTCCGGAGGAAATTTTCAGTGCAGTTGAAATTGTCAGTTTTCTTCCGTGGGGGATGGGATTTTTTGTGAGATAAATTATCTGTGGGGAATTCAATGCGGAAGAAATTGTTTAGGGGGAAAATCTCAACGGGAAAACGTTTCTATCGGAAAAGGGGGGAGAATTTCCAGGGTAAATTTCTAAGGAGGGGATTTCCGGTATGTTTCTATAAACGATAAGAAATATAATATAAAACAAGTCTTTTTTTAAATGAAAATAGGCTAGGGAGAATTTTCAAGACGGAATTATCCGAGGAAATTTCCCGTGGGGAATTTTTAGCGAGGATGGAATTATCCGGAGGATTTTCCCAGGGGATTTTACACGGGAGAAGCTATCCGTGGAGAAATTTTTCGATCGGGAGGGAAATTTTCCACTGACGGAGAAAGCAGATTTCTCAGCATTATTTGAAAAATGATCGGAAATTAAATTTAAAAAAAGGTTCTTTCAACTGAAAATAAGTAGCAACATTAAAACTTGAAACGAACAGAAAGTACTCTGTATATGAAAGGGGTTACCTTCTCCTCATTACCTTACTCTTTATGCTAAAGTTTGACTTTTTGTTCCAATTCTTTAAGAACAGCTCCTGAAATAGAATTAGAATAAGAACTTTAATTAGAATAAGAAGCTTTTTAAAGTACTAAAAACTTTAGCTTGAAGATCGAAGGATTGAGGAGGGGCATCGTCCTCTCATACGCAATAATTTATGTTGGTTGTAAGTTATAATTTTCTCCTTCTTTTCAGTTAAAACAACTTGTTTGTTTTTTATTTATTTATTCTTATCTCACGTTATCAGCCCTAATTTGTCATTTCCTAAGTCATTCAATCCTTCTGCTCTAGTTTCTAGCGTATTTCATTGCAATTTCTTCTTCTTTTTTTAATATTAATCTTGGGTTAAGCAATATCAGTTTCTGTGTTTCAGATGACTCAGTATGTTGGGAACAAGCAACATATTTGGAATTTACAGGATTACAAAGTGTTCTTTGCCGTATACTTTTTCTTCCTTCCATTTGAAACAACCTCACAATGTCGTGTATTTCCAGTAAATTTGAACTGCTTGAATCTGTGATAGTATTGAAAAAGACACAACAGTTATAATTTTTTTCTAATTTTGTATGCAGAAAACTGGGGGGGGGGGATAGCTTCAATTTTGTTTTCCTTTTTCACGCAGATGAAAACCTTAGCTCAGATCAGCGATTCTAAGTTAAGAATAAATAATTTCTGAGACCACACTGGCTAATCAAGATAAAACATAAAATCGCGAAGAAAGGAAGAAAACGAAGACAATTAACAGCCAGTGAAAAGATTGAAAAAATATTTCGGTCAAGACCTCCGTTTGACCGCCCTCAGTGCAGAATAAAACTGATAAAAATGTAAAAAACCAAACCTTAAAATAAAAACACAAAACTAAAACTGGACGACCCTTTCTCAGTAACGGTGAAAGGGTAACTGAATAAAAAACACAAGTCTAAATGGCATTTCACAATTTCATTTCACGTAAAGCACTCTCAAAGGCCAATCGCTTTCCAGTTAGATTATTATCAGAGATTCTATTTGATTGCACAATATAATTTTGTGGATGTATGTAAAAACGATCAGAATTAATACTTTCATCATCAATGTAACTTAGAAAAGTTTCTTCAGTGTCTCTATTGAGAGCTACCTTTTGGTGAATGTGCTTTTTTTTATTTCAACTGTCTCCCTGAAAACTTGCGTGAGACCTTTTCTTAGTTCGAATAGTTTCCTTTCTTATATTGGACGATACAATTTCATAAAAATCCACCAAAACCACGTTTTATTGCTGGGGCAGCAAGGTGTCCAACCAGAATTGCGGCTACTGACCTATCTTTAAGTTTAGGAGAAATTAGAAATAAATGTAAAGCATATTGCTCCGGAATTAAAAAAATTTCTAACTTTAACCCATATTGGAGTGTTAATAACTCGTTACAAGTCATAGATTCTTTGGCTAATGTTTCAGCTAAAAGAGTCGATTCATTTGATTTTACTACTCTGTATACAAATTTGTCACTTAATTTAGTATTCGAAAAATTGAAAATGGTCATAAGGAAATCTTTTCTTTTGTCCAATATCGGATTTTTGAAAATTGATACTTTTAATAAAAAAGCCCTATGGACGAATTTCTTTAGAAGTACTATTAATTCAAGATGTTATAGCTTGGATATGGTATGTGATTTATTGGAATTTGTTCTCTTTATTACTTTAATAAGATTTAATTGTAATTTATATAAACAAACTGTTAACATTCCTATGGGTGGGAATGCGAGTCTATTCATAGCGGACTTGTTTTTAAGTCAATTAGAATACGAATATATGATAAATAAAAATAGCCCAATCAATGTAAAATATAACCTTTCAAATAATAAAAGATATCTGGACGATCTCTTAGTAATAAATTGTGCAGAGTTTATTGAGATTTAAAAAAAATATTTATCCACAAGAGTTAATTCTGGAGCCTAGCTATGGGATAGGACAATCTGACCATTTCTTAGAATTAAATATTAATATTTCAGATAATAATAAATTAGTTTTTAAAATATATAATAAAACAGATGATTTTAATTTTGAAGTAATTAATTTTCCATTCCTCGAAAGTAATATACATTCAAATATTACTTATTCAGCTTATTATTCCCAATTATTTAGGTATGCAAAAATATGCAGTAATTACACAGATTTTAAAAATAGATGTAAAAAGCTGAGCGAAAAACTGATCTTAAGAGGTTTTTCTGCCAAAAAAATTAGTTGGCAATTCAAAAAATTTAGTTTTATGTATCATGAACTTTTAGGTAAATATACAAAAAATTATAAAGAAATACTGAATGATATTTTAATGTAATTTCTCTTTCGCTTTTCTTTTTTGGAATTTTGAATTTATAGAATGTTTTCTAACAAGCTTGAAGAACTTTAAATCTGTAATTGGTTCCGGATACCAATAAAAGACTTTTTTTATAACTCACATCTGGACCAGTCTTCATTTGTTCCAGAATGGTCTTTGCTCAGTGACCTCTGGGATTTTATTAAGGAAACAATGAAACTCATTTTGTATGTAATTTTTAATAGCTTTACTAGTATGCATGTATTTCACAAGTTTTACCTGACATAGGGATACCATACAGATCTTATGATAGAGGCTCCACTGTGCCGGGTAAAGAAAGTAAAGCCTCGAAACCCGTTAAGGCAGGTGGTATTTCTTCTGATGAGCCCTAATGGAAGGTTTTACTTGGAAATATTTCGCTAGATTTAAGGTGCTTTTGCTTGTAAATTTACAACGACTTACATTTATTGATGACGACTTTGCATGGATTTGGACGTTTCTATTTGGTTGGTGGTCCGGTTATACTGTTTGGTCCTAGGTAGTTGGATAGATGAGTAAGGTCAAAACCTCGTTCAAGTGCACATTTGTCTCAATTGCTGGATTAGGATGACAGTTTTTTTTTTCCTCTAAAACATAATATGACTACGAGACTTCCTTTGCAGAATGTATAAACTGAACTACTGAATTTTGGACCTTCACTACCAGATCTTGGAATTGGTATCAAAATCGTATCGAAACTTTATTCCGCTCTTGCTACTCCCTTTCTTTTCATTCTAGGTAATTTTAGACTTTCGATCTAAATTTGGCCGAATCCCAGAAGATTTAGGTTGCTACCACCCCTCCTCCCACGTTGCAGCACTCCTGTCCGTTACAATGGATATAGAAAGTAGAGTTAAATTTGCATTTATGTGCATTCAAACTTCCATTGTTCAAATTTTCCTAACTAAGGCCTCAAAACTGGGTTTAATTTACATGGTATCAGGAAATTGCAAAAAGCCATTGTCTGTTGTTTTTCTTCCTCTTCCCCCAAACAAACTCAGTCCAAACTTCTTCTATGTTCTGCTGCACACAAAGAACAAAAGCAGCTTCACTAGTGTGACACAAACTGGGTTGAAAGGCATCATACCGTAATTGCTAGATTTTATAGAATACAAAAACAGTTATAACGAAAACACGAACACGGATGGAATTGAACACTACTCTTCACTGAAGAGTAAAAGGTTAAGAAGTATGGAAGGACTTTTGATACTACAGATTTTGGAGCTTTGTTACTTGTTTCACGTTCTCCTCGAATTTACGGGTGTTATTATGCAGTATGGGGTTTTAGAGTTTTAAAAGGCTTGGTTCCCATTAGTGATTTTTTTTAACGTAAAACGGCTAACGTATAGCGGATGCAGGAAAATCACAAAATATTCACATAGAAACGGTTGACTGCAGTCATTTAAGTGCAATAACTAACACGAGGTATATTTAAAAAGCACATGCATAGGAATAGGGTGGATCAAGTTCTAGAAGCCAAAAAAAAAATATTCAAAGGGCTAACCTGTATTAGCCTAAAAAAACTATGCCTAATGTAAAATATAATTCTTATCTTCTATGTTCCTGACCCTAGAAATATTCCTCCAGGCCTCGCATATTAAAAATTTGTTTCAAAAAGACACGACCCTCTTGCTGCTTTTCAAATATTAGTGAAAAACTTCTGATAACCATATTTAGTTTCTCAGTTGTTTGCCATTTGCGGCCCTAAAAAGCTTTAAATTCAGAATAACGGTTGAAATTTTCAAAACTCCGGCATAAAACAGAGGAAGTATGATGGATTTGTTTTGACTAAAACTGCTATTTCTACTATAAAACGTATCAATGGGAATTCAGGATAACACTTAAGCGATTTCCTGTCAAACGTTGCGAAAATTTTACATTTTACGCTCCTGGACAAAATTTGTTTGATATTACGCAACCATGTAGAAAAGCGCAATATTTTTGTAATGAAAAAGTGCTGAAAAAGTCTAGGTTCTATTACAGAACAAAATGCAGATATTCTTAAAAAGGTATAGCCTAAAATACAAGATGAGAGGCTTTTAGCTGTCTTGAAAATTAGGCTATCTGATTTAGAAAATCGAAGTTTGCAGGGATAAAATTAATGCCTAAATTTGAATCTTGGAAGGTGTTTTCAAGCATCTAGCCTAGGCCTATGTTTTTTCTCTTCATATTTCTAAGGCTAAAAAAAATTGTTCAAAATAGTTCTTTTGGTCAATATTTACCAAATCATAATATTGAGTTTCAAATAAAGTGAATAAATTTGATGCATTTTTTATGCTGATTACAAATAGGCTATAGCCTAACAATCATTTTTTTTAGCCCCCCCCCCCTATATATGCCAATTCAGGGTATATTTTTCTACACTAGGGGGGTGGGGGAAAATTTTATTTCTGATGTAAATGGGAGGTAAGTTTAAACTTTACCCCTACCCCCCTAATGTAGAAATATATAGGCTACCCTGAATTGGCATATATAGGGGGGAGGGGCTGAAGTTCATTTCCGATAGAAATGATTGTTATATTTGTAATCATCATAAAAAAAGGCATCAAATGGTGTATTCACTTTATTCCTAACTCAATAATATGATTTGGTAAATATTGACCATCCTTTTTGTCATAGTTGATTTAAATTATGTTTACATGGGTTGAAATAGTTATTTCTAGTTGTTTTCCTTTTTGCTAGAAGACATTTATGTCCAGGCTATTGCTTTATTCAGTTTATGTGTATTGTTATTTTGTCAGGTGTTTTTTTTCTTTTAGTTTACATTAGGTTATATTTACTATTTTTTAGTTAGTATTTGCTGTTATTTTTCAATGTGTTCCTTAAATAGGCTATGTAGAAAAAAAAATAAAAGAAACTCTTGAAAACAAAATATCATCTTAGCAACAAATGATAAGTTCTGATTCCAAAGAAGAAACTTAAAAAAACAATGCAACTTCTCTGTCAGTGACAAGAAGGGAAGTTTCCTACATGGCACTCACATTATTTATCATTTTTTAAGTTAATTTTGGGAGCATTATCTTCATGCAATAATTACAGATTGTTGACTAGAGATATTTCTGCAGTGAGGTGCTGGAACATTGATCAGACACAAAGAGCCCAGAGGTGAAGGTATTGTCATCAAAATAGATAGAAGTGTATTGATCCAATAGAAATATCACCAGCAAGCCCTCTCAGCCAGTTTTGAGTATTTGGAGGGATCAAGAGGGCCAGCCAAAAAAAAATTATAATACCTTTCCTGAGAGGTGGTGAGACATAAATTATACTATGGGAAGGTGTTTTGAAGCTCATACCTCTACTCTTTTTGTATTCCAAAGGCTTGAAAAGTCATACAGAAAATAGGTTTATATATCTGTCCTAACTTTAGAGACAAATATAATTTTTGTCAATTTTGGCCTCAGTCTACTTATTTTTGACTCTAGGTCTTGAAAACAAAATTCTAATGACTTGAATAGGAGTTTAAGACATATTTGGATCTTCCTGCAATTTCACACATCTTTTTTAAATTGTTCAAAACCACATGAATCAGAGCTTATCAAAGGCAAGAGACTCAAAATAATTTCTTTGAGCCTCATGTGTTTTAAAGTTTATCAAAGGTCAGCCCTTTGAAGAGAGAAGGTATGGAGATAGATACAGTGCTTCAAAAAATCTTTCTAGGGAAGAATTTAGACTCTTGGTCCTATCTTGAAATTTTCATTCCCCAATCATCTAGAATTTTACCCTTCCCTTGGGAAGTGAAATATTTTCTGGAGAACCCTACAGCCATCAAAATGCATATAAACACTTTTTATTATTTGGAGAAAATTGTCTTAAAAGTTTCTTAAGTTTTGTGGCACTTTCCCCACCCATCACACCTCACTAGATTTTGTGGCACTTTCCCCACCCATCACACCTCACTAGACAGAGGATTGAAGTGAAAAGTTCTTAGTATTGGTTTTAGACAGTATTCTTTCCAATTATGCAATTAAAATACATACCAAATTTTGCTGACAATGCTAGGCTAAATGTTGATTTTTCAATTTGGCCAAACAGGGCAAAATGTTGCAGATGTGTGTTTTTGCCAGAAAAATCTTTGCATGGGATTTCATTTGGACTTTCTTGCATAAACCATTCAATTTGCCTCTTTGAGCTGAATTCAGTGGTATATCTAACTTGGAAAGTGAGTTTTCATGTATATACACATTCCTGCCTTTGGATGGCTACCTAGTAAGTTAACTGAAGCAACTAGCCTCAACCCAATTACCATTCATCTCTGTTTTTTTGGCCAATGTACTACTTTTCTTTCCTACTCTAATAGAAATTGACCATTAGCCATTCCCCATTGGCTTTGCTCTGCTGTGATAGAGGTAATAGGTTAGTATTGTAATAGGATAGGTTAGTATATTTGGATCTTCCCGCAATTTCACACATCTTTTTTAAATTGTTTAAAACCACATTAATCAGGGTTTATCAAAGGCAAGAGACTCAAAATACTTTCTTTGAGCCTCATGTGTCTTAAAATCTAACTATAAAAAGTATTGCTTATATAAAATGAAATTTATCAAAGGTCAGTGCCCTTTGAAGAGAGAAGGTATGGAGATAGATACAGTACTTCAAAAAAATCTTTTTAGGGAATAATTTAGACTCTTGGTCCTATCTTGAAATTTTCATTCCCCAATCATCTAGAATTTTACCCTTCCCTTGGGAAGTTAGATATTTTCTGGAGAGCCCTAGTAAGTTAACTGAAGCAACTAACCTCAACCCAATTACCATTCATCTCTGTCTTTTTGCCAGTGTGCTACTTTTCTTTCCTACTCAAATAGAAATTGGCCACTAGCCATTCCCCATTGGCTTACTCTGCTGTGATAGATGTAATAGGAGAGTCCACAGTTTGATCCTCCTTTAGGTTTGGATCTTTGATCTCCAGTGACAAAATGGACTCATATTTTGTTGTGTCCTCTTGACTCCTGGTGATAAGCCAATGTATGATATGCATTTGGCTGTTCAGTCTTTTACAACATTCTGAAGCATGTAACCAAATTTTTTCTTTCTAAATACATGTTTCATAACTTTGGTGACATCCACCTCAGATCTAAGCTCTTGCCTTCTAGAGTTCTTTGCATAATCAGTTCTCAAGTCTTCCAGCACAATCCCTGCAGTAGGTTACTCCCATGGGACATCCAACAACTTTCTTGAAGGAAACATTCTTTTCTAACTACACTTTTGTTTGGATGGTCATTCTTGCACTGATGCAACAAATGTGGCTAAAAGTGTTTCATTGATGTGACAAAAAAAAATCAAGCATTTGTAGTTTATTAGTAGAATTGGGAAGAAAGCAGACTAACCTAATGCTATTTGGATGGGGTTGCCATTACAACTTTGAGAGACAAGGTGAAAGACAGATTATTTGAAGAACAATATTTTGAATTTGCTGGTTCTTCAGTACCAGTAAAACAAATGAACAAAACCATCCCTCAAGATGATAGTTTTTGTATGATATCTACATTGTTTGTTTATGTTTTCTCTGTTATATTTTATTTTGTTAATATTTCTTTGGTGGTAGAAATTAGTGTGTAACAACTTTAGTTCAGTTTGTAGGTTTATTTTCTCCTTCTGGCTAGTAAACAAGAAGGTTACTTTGTTTATTTTGCTCAAACTGGTTTTTTATTAGATTGCAAGCAATGTATCATGTAAGGGCATTCCAGCTCTTATCAACTGCAGAAACAAAAGGAAAGTGATAAAATTTGTAATTGAGCATGCAAAACGTCTTCAAGGTAAATATATATAGATATAAAATCATCAATTGATCAACCAAGTCCCCAAAGATTCTTACCAATTAATTTTAACCGGTTTTGCAGTTTTTCACAAAACTACCATTTTTAAAAGAAATTCTATCATTTTCTGATGTCTGTGGCCAAGTTTCAGCTGGAGAATTAAGATATGTTGTCTGTTATTGTTGTTTGGGGTTTGACACATTTGACCAGTAGGTCATATACGTTTGTATCACTTGATTTTTCTTTGTCTTCTGTAATCACTAGCTTGCTTAGGTGTCTTGTCAGTCAATATTCACTGAACTTGATCATGTATCACTTTTCTTCCCATTGGCAGGGGATTGTTCACCTGCAGCAGTTGCCTGCATTGAAAAACAGGAATCAAAATAATGCAACTATGCTTCATCATACAGCAATTAAATACATATACAACACAAGTATAATAAAATAATACAGTTTTACATTATAACCTGTCATGTACTTCAAGATGTGAAAATTTAAGCAGATAAAATAAGGATAATAAAAACAAATAAGATAGTAAATAAGAAAAACTCTAAAATAAAATAATATGGGAAGGGACCTCTGGGCCTACAAGATCAAAATAATAAGGGGTCATATAGGGGGAAAGCTTGATTGGACAATTTTTTGATTTGCTTCTTACTCCTTGATACATTGTAGTGCAGAAACAAAAATTTCTCGGCATCAACTGCATTGATCAAGGAAGATGTTGTCAAGTTTTCAAGACGTGAAATAAATTTGTTTTCAAGAAAATAGGTTTTTTGACAACTACCCATTTTGTCCCAAGTACAACACTGGGCAACATAGATGGGACAAGTGGAAACCATACTTGGGACAGACAATAAAAACGTTTATTCAATGCAAAACTCAATTATTTAATAGAGATAACATAGTAAATGGAACAACAAAGCACAGCTGTATAAAACAAGCTTAAACCAGAACTTGTTCACAAAATGTTAAATGGTGACAAATCAAAGGGAAAGACAAAATGTCCAGCCTTTCTTTTGGTCTGTCCAGAAGGCACAGGCTTTGGCAAGATCATCCAATGGGAATGAATTTCAAGAATGGAGCAATCCTCTTGAAATACCAAACCTGTACTTCTTTTTCCTCTGGCATTTTTGAACAATTTGACCAACACTGTGGCACTTTCCTTTTTTGGTGTCCTTTTCAAGTACTAAGACAAAGTCTCCAGTGTTCATAGCACCAAATTAAGGGTTTTTCTCAGCTGAAGGTCCTTCCTGAGAATCTGGTTTTATTTGTTCAGTCAAGTCCAAAATATCTTCCTAGCTAATTCTGCTTTCAGTGAAAAAGGACTGCCTAGGCATTTTGCTTTTTTGACAAGGGTTACTGAGAGCTCCCTTATATTTCCTAGTTTGTCAAAGAATAGCCTCTTCCTCAATCTTCTTCTTTTCAGGAGTATCTGTCAGTATTCAACAGATCCCTTTTGGTTGGCCTCTTGTTGTGGCTTTTCTAGGACAAGCTTTAGGGTGTGGTCTTATTATGGCAGGCGAAACTAGACCCCGGCGCCGCGCTGATGAGGGAAGACCGGTGGCGGCGGGGCCAAAAACAGCGCGCCGCCGGCACGATCAATGTTGACTGCAAATATTAATGTTTTCATCAGTCTTTCTCAAATCACAGCTGAAATTTACAACAGATTCGAGCCTATTCATGAATTCAAAACTTCACAAGTCACTGGCTGGAACCTGGTCTTCTTTGTTATTCATCAAGAGAAGTAGAAATCTGGTAGAAACGAAATGGCTGTGGTGTTTCAGAACCCTTGCATAATAGTTGAAGTGTCTATTAGCTATGTATTCTTAACATAAATAATTATTAAAATTAGTAGTTGTTTCCATCAAGTATTACTGCATACAAAACTTCAAATACTGTATCAAAAAATTTGTCAGTTATCTGGGTAAAAACTTTGAATATAACTTTGAACTTAGAAGCTTAATTTTTTCATAATGCCCTTTGCCTATATCTGTTTTGTAACCTTTAAAACAGTTGAAATGGGTGACATTGATATTGATTTTTTTTTTTTTTTGCTCTTTGGGATTCCTACAAAGCCTTCTTTGTATTAAAAACTGGTTTTTAATAACAATTTAAAAAAAATACATTTTAACGTTTTTTTTGGCTTCTTTATAGGATATATGTCATGTAGGCTAAGGCTGAACTGCTGCTTTTTTTATTGCTTTTGGCTGCTCTTTTGGATATTATTCATTTTTTTTCTGGGGATTCATTCCAAATTATAAACTCCTAAATACCTAATATCAGCTAAATTATAAACTGCATCTAAAAGGAATAAATTTATCAAATTGAAAAATACGTGATGAACACTTCACGTGAGAACACTTCAATTACAATGAAACAAAAAACACTTAATGGTTTATTTGGTATGAAGAAAAATGAAGTGCCAGCTATTTTCTTAGGTAAAAAATGAAAAGCTCATCTGTTTTAAATGTAATTAAAGGAAATAATATGCAGACTGAAGTAGCTCCAGGAAGATGTTGAGATTTTCTTCCTAGTTCATTACTTTTAATCCAAGCAAAATGTTAGGAGACTTAGTATCAGTTATTGAGTTTAAGCTTTGATTTCCGAATGCTCCAAAAAATTACCAAATTTAAGAAAGTCGCAACAATAAGTCATCTGTGGTCAAAATACTCAAAGACTCCTCTTTGATCCCCAAGCAGGCTCAAAGCTTCTGCTATCGTCATATTAATGGAAATATCCAAAAAGTTTCTTTTTAAAATAGCTTTCAAGCATAGTTAGGGGTATTTAGCCTTTTTTGCTTTTCTTCAAAGCTTTGAAAAAAGTCTTATAATATTCCAAATGTTACATTTGTTATATTTGTGTATATTTTTGGTCATCATTTGTGCGGTGATCGAATTTTTTAAACCACTGTAGATATGTAAGAATGTTGCAACATATAGTACCCTGAGGTCATAAGACTGTCAAAGACTCCTCCTTGAACCTCCCAAATTGAAAGCTTTTATTATGACCTGGCCTTTTAATGTAACTTGGGCACTGGACCAAGGGCGCCATTGTCACTCGAGCACAACGTTAGGTGAGGATGTTGATATTGCTTTCGTCACACCAATTCGTTTCAGTGTGAATCTGCCTGGTACTTATAAATGAATGTTTTATTTTGTTTTATTTTGAATGTTTTATTTACTTTGCATACCATAATTCTTCACTACTCTCTTGTTCGTTAATTTTTGTCTCTTTTGCTACTTTGCATAAAAACCAGACAGATGCAATATGCAATAGCAAATATTGCAATATACACAGTTCTTCATATGTTGACAAAAAAAGCATTGTCTTTATGAAATGAGTTTAAATCATTCCGAATGCAGTTTCCCAGTTGCTATTTTTTACATCATTCGCAGTCAAGAATTTTATTTTCAAGTTGAATAGAATTATAGAATGCATTCACAACTATACAGCTTCAGCCTTCAGTTGGATTTTGAAATTGATAGCTGACAGATTGTTTCTACAGCTGAATTGTAAGTTTGCAGAATTTTTTTTTTCTTTTGCTGTTTTTAGACAAGATTTCCTAAATGTTTAATAAATACTCAATTTTTGAACGCCTGATAGATTAAAGAAAATACAATCTTCTTTCTGAAAATTTTTTACCCCCTCCCCCCCCCCCCCCAAGAAAACCCTTATATTGAGACAAAATTTAGCTATAGACTAAGCTATTTACAAGGTTGGGGAACTAAAGATTGAAACGGAAGTTACCCCAAAAGTATGATTCATAAAAAATTGTAAATTATTGCCTATAGGGGGGGGATAGGGGGCTATCATTTTTAAATGATAATACCTCATTTTTTTATTAAAGACAGGGAGGCCAAAAAGATAATTATTTTTTTCATTTGAAGTGGAGACGGAAGAAAATGATATCAAATACCCTGGGAAACCATTGAAATATTTTGATAGACCCAGGCCCCCCCCCCCCATTGGGACTTGTTCATTGTCTTGGGAATTTTGCGATTTCTCATAGGCTACTGCTCTAATTTGGCTTTTGTGTGTGCTCCCTTTTAATTAGATTCTTTGGATCTTATTGAATGCCACAGCGGATCTACGACTCAGTTTTCCAATAATTTGAGATATATCTGAATAATTTTCGACATTTTTGTTTTTGTCTTTGTATCCCTTTACTCATACCCTCAATTTTTTTCAAGGAACACTAAGCTGTTTAACGTTATTTTGCGTGTTTGTTTGAACCATATAGTGGCCTAGTTAATTATTAAGTAAATTATTTTTTTAATATAAAGCTGAGATGGTATCCTATCAAGGTGGTATCCAGAGGGGGGGGGGTAGGGAGGTATTACATTTAAATGATAATATCTCGAAATTTTTTTTATTGAAAGCAGGAATGCCAAAAAAAAAAAAAAATTAATTTAAAGCAGAGACAGCATCCTATCAAGGTGGTATCCAGAGGGGGGCAGATGGGGCAGGGAGCAATCATATTTAAATGATAATACCTTGATTTTTTTTTTGAAAGCAGGGATGCCAGTAAGTTAATTATTTTTTTTATTTAAAGCAGAGATGGTATCCTATCAAGATGGTATCCAGAGGGAGGGCATAGGGATTTATTATAATTAAGTGATAGTAACTTGATTTTTTTTTATTGAAAGCAGGGATACCAAAAAGTTGACAAAAATTAACAAGATTTTCGTGATTTATACTTGATACACCACTTGTACAGTTTTATCGTCCACAGGGAAAGGGACACATGCATTATTTAATATATTTCCATTTATGTACTGTGAGGAGGCGTGTTTGAATCAATATAGACATTCGATTTTGTTTATACGCCAGTGAATGGAAGTGTTTATTTAATATATTTCCATTTATATACTGTGAGGAGGCGTGTGTGAATGAATATAGACATTCGATTTTGTTATAGGCCAGTGAATGGAAGTGTTTATTTAATATGTGAATTTTGTTTCCTATTTATTTATATTTTTCTTTTGTTGTTTTTTTTCTCTTTATGTGTTTAGTATGTATTTATTTTGATGTAAGTTAAGGTTTTTAAAAAGAACATTTTTTGTTTCATTTTTTTCTTTTCTTTTTTTTCCGTTAAGAAAGGCTCCTGGACGTGGGACCGAAATATTCGGAGTATTTTTGTTTAATTAAGTGTTCATTTTATTGTATTCACTGCTTTATAAAAATTAAAACCCGTTTTTCTTGCTTAAGTTTTTGTATATTAAAAAAATACAACTCAAATAAAATTCTCAAATTTGGAAAGCTTTATTTTCCATGAGAGGAGGCGGGGATATTTTCCGGGGAGGTAATCGTCGGGGGGGGGGTATTTTCCGGGAAGGTAATCGCCCGGGGAGGGGGGGGGGTAAATGCTGGCCACTGCATTTTCACTATTAGATTTTAAATGGGCTACTGTAACAATTTAGCTAAGTAAAATAATTTTATCTTAGATACAACCACATTTCAGATACAAAGCAAGTAAAAAATTGCTTTCTGGACAAAATTACTGGATAATTTGAAAGAAAGTAGTAAGTCAGGTTAATAAGATTTTCAGAAATCAGCTTAGATATCAATTCCTGATAATTGTTGGAAGTTTCATTCACCATGTTCAACTACTTTTTTTTATGTCTAAAAGCAGTAAAAACATGCAAGTAAACTTTCAGGGAGCAACACAGATATCATGTCCTAAAAATCTCTTAAGTTGTATTGACTTAGTTAAGCTGCATATCATAAAAATATTGAAGACAGTTTGCAGTTCTAATTTATGTTCTGTTTTTTACTCATTATTCCTTTTCTTTATTTGTAGTCCTATTCCTCCAATATTGTACAGTTTTGGTACATAATTAGCTCTGTCCAGCATATCCACTGATTTGTGTATTATTACCATAAATACATATTGATCAGTTGATCTTTACCACCCTATCCATTGATTTGTGCATTATTACTATAAATGCATATTGATCTTGCCTATGGAAAAGGTAGGCTATATCTTGCATTTTGAAAATGTAAATTTTTGGTTTTCTTATGAGAATAATAAAAAAAAATTCTTGTAAAAGAGATTTGCACAGTAAATATAGTATTAACAGTTTTTAATGTTGTGTTTTAGTTTTTTTTTGTCCTTTGTTGCTTCATATTTTTTTTTTTTTTCCAAGGTTTGTCTCATACTAAAACAGAAGAGTAGATTTCCCTGCTGAAGTTTTTGGTTTTGTACCATTGTTGTTTTGTTATGCTAATCTAGCCAGTACAACTTAGAATCTAATAACTTTCTTGTTATATTGGAATTATTTGGAGTATTATTAAAGGCCTTCTGAATATACTGATTAGTGATAACTTCAGGATTAGAGAACGTGTAAATAAGAAAGGACCAGCTTTGTTCAGAACTTGAAATGAACATTTTATAATTTTAAAATCCTAATAAAAATTACGTTTTCCTTCCTTCCTCCATTAAAGGGTTTCCCAACCAGGTTTGACCATAATTTAGGTTCTGCAAGAAAGAAAAAGTCCCAGTGAAATATGTACAATAAAAAAACTAAAACAACGCATGGTATATATTTTGCAGAATCCCTTAAGACATGTAATTTATTTCAAGAATTCAGCCCTTTTGAAAGGTTGAGAACCAATTCTCTTAAAGTTCAACTGCAAGGACGCTGATAGAGGATTTAGGGGCTCAAACCCTCTAGATAAATAAAAATAGAAAGTTCAAATTGTAACGTTAAGAAAAATTATGATACTGTTCTTACAAAAAAAATAAGCTTTTCATACCTTAGCCCCTCCCCAGGAGAAAAGTGTTGCACCTTTGGACAGCTATAACAAACAAAAAAACCAGTTCAATGCAATTCATCTACTTTTTTCTATCCTGTAACATGTTTTTTTGGGGGAGGGGGGGGGTCAGATTGTATTTTACTGTGGGTGACTAGGCTTTATCCAGAAGTTAGTCATTTTCTCCTACCTTGATTCAATACCTTCATTTTTAATAACATTCATTTCCATAGAATTCAATTTTAATAACATTCTTTTCCATAGCATTCATAAATGAAATTCTTATGAAATTTTAAGCAGTTGTAAAATTATGGATTATATAGCTTTCTACAATTTCAGCAAAACCTGCAAGGATAAAGAAGATCCCGAAGAATGGACTTTGATTGAACTCCAGGGTGATCTCAATTCACGCAGTGATGAACCAATATCTGGAAAACATATTGGAGATCTCCACTATACCAAAGATGTATGCTTTTCATTTCTTCAAATTTGAAAGAAGCTGCTTTTATTTCTCAAAGAAACAACTGACAATTAGTAAATCAAGATATTATGGTATTACTGAGGAAGTTTTTTTTTTTAATTTGTTAAAAAATTCTTTTGAATCAAGAAAAACAAAATGGAAACAGTCAGCAAAAAAAAGGAGAAAAATCCAGTAGACAGATTATTTTTTTATTTATGTAAATACTATGTAAAAGAACAACAATATAGGCTACAAATATAAACAGTCAAAACTATGTGTCTGTTTTACCAACAGATAAAATATGTCAAACCATAACCCTTGTCAATAGCAACCAATATTCTAAGGGCCAGTTTTTCAAAATATGTGAAACCATAACCCTTGTCAATAGCAACCAATATTCTAAGGGCCAGTTTTTCAAAATATGTCAAACCATAACCCTTGTCAATAGCAACCAATATTCTAAGGGCCAGTTTTTCAAAATATGTCAAACCATAACCCTTGTCAATAGCAACCATTATTCTAAGGGCCAGTTTTTCAAAACGACATGCACATCAGAAAATCTACCATTTGTACTGATTCTAAATATGTAAAAGTTATAAATTTTAAAGTTACAAATAGACGTTATTTGTATAAGAGAAATTACAAAATATTAGAAAGAGGAGAAAACTTATAAAAGAAAAGAGGAATAAAGAGGAGAAAATACTTAAAAAAGATATACAATCTTCCTTAAATTACACCATCAAGTTCAAAATTGTCACAAAGTCTGGAATAAGGTTGTGGTCAAGGAAGTGAGTTATGTGTTTTTTTCATCTTTTCAAAGGGTGGATTGCTTGAAACCACTGGTCTTATAACATTGGGAGTGGATCTATTTAAACAGAAATTATGAGTTTTGTTACCCTTATTTAAGTAACTAAAAAAAAGTGTTTGAGTGCATGTGAGGGAGTGGTGTGTCAAGGACTCAAAAAGGACATTTTAAGGCCCAGGTTTTTCAATTTTTCACGAAAAGTTCTAAGAGGTTAATCTGGAAGAAGATGGGGGAAGGTAAGAGGGGCAATCTGTTCATAAAATTCCTTCGTTTCATGGAATATATTTAGATTGTTTTGAGAATTGGTGATGGAGGGGTGGCAAATCTGTTCTCATTTTAGAAAGATTTTTAACTAAAAAAAAAAAAAAAAAAAAAAAAAAAAAAAAAAAAAAAAAAAAAAAAAAAAAAAAAAAAAAAAAAAAAAAAAAAAAAAAAAAAAAAAAAAAAAAAAATCATATGCTTAACTGCACAGAAGAAGGGATGGAGAAAAAGATTGTCCCAAGAACTGAAAAGATTGTCTCCAAGTCGGAAAAGTATAATCTGAACACTCAACATTTTAATACTTTGCACTCCCCCCCCCCCAAAAAAAAAAAAAATCTGAGGGATGCTTTCCGCCAGGGGTGATCATATCAAAGCGGTGGTTGCTGAAAACAAAAAGAACACTCATTCAAAATTATATTTCCTTTTTCAAAACTAATGACGTAAATCTTGAAAACCATGGGTGTTTAGCCAGTAGGAAGAAAAAGAAGAAGATTAATCAAACAAATATTTCGTTTGTATACAGCAAGGCGTCCACAACATTGAAAAAGAGAATGAAATTAAACCATAACAATTTAAAGAAAGGAAAGAATCAAGACCAATAGATAATACAAAGAAAAATTCAACCAATATGCACAATAACTTTTTCATGTAAAAACTACAGAAGTAGAATATATAATCAATGACCTAGCTGTACAAAAAGGAAGAATTGTATCTATTTTCAAGGTATAATATGCCTAAGAGACAGAAAAGGAAGATATTGCCAACAACAGAAAAAAATTACAGCTATTTTGGAGGCTTGTTCACAGCATGTCAGGAGATTGAAAGAAGAAACAGAGAGAAAAAAAGTCAACTTAAAAATTGCAGGAAAAACAAGATAAAACCAACAAAATAATTAACAATGACACGAAACTAATATTAAGAATTCTTTTTTCTTAGATATTTACAGAGAATTCCTGGCAAGAAATTCGAACTCGACAGCTCATGCACTTTTACATGGTAAAAGGTTGGCTCTTGCAAAATATTAAATAAAAAAAAAAAAACAAGTTTTTTTAACTGAAAGTAAGGAACGACGTTAAAACTTAAAACCAACAGAAATTATTCCGTACATGAAAGGGGCTGTCCCCTCCTCAACGCCTCGCTCTTTACGCTAAAGTTTTTCATTGTTTAAAAAAAAATAGAGTTGTGAGAAAGTCAAACTTTAGCGTAAAGAGCGAGGCGTTGAGGAGGAGACAACCCCTTTCATATACGGAATAATTTCTGTTCGTTTTAAGTTTTAACGTCGTTCCTTACTTTCAGTTAAAAAAACTTGTTTTTTTTATTAAAAAAAAATTGAATATTAATTTTACTTTTATTTGGTTAAATGGCTTTCTTGAAACCTGTTTAATTTTATTCACGAACGTTTTTATTAAAAATAAATATACGTAACGTACGAATTAACCTACGTAACGAACCTCTATATTCTTATATTTTTAATACGTATATTAGAGGGTTCGCCCCCTAGTCAATACCTTGCTCTTTAAGCTAAAGTTCAAATTTTGTTCCAATTCTTTAAAAATGACCCCTTAATCACAAATGCCGTTAATTAGAATAAATAGCTCTTATGAAAGTACTAAATAATCTTTGGCTTAAAGAGCGAGGTATTGACTAGGGGATGAACCCAACCATATACGTAATGTTTTCTGTCGTTTTAAGTTTTGATGTTGCTCCTTACTTTCAGTTAAAAAACTTGTTTTTTTTATATATAATTTCTGATCTTTATTTAAATAATGCTGGGAAATCCGGCGCCCCTTCATAGCAATGTCCCTTCTCCCATGAAAACTTCCTTCATGGTAAGATCCTCCCACATAACCCCCGACTCACTCCCTCCCCCCACTACCAGAAAAAATCCCCTCTGAAAACGTCTGTATACTTCCCAATAACCAATACTATATGTTAACGTTGGGTAAAGTTCATAACTTTCAGCCCTCCCCCTGGGACTTCGGGGGATTAAGTCATCCTAAAAGACATAGTTATCATATTTTCAACCATGCTAAACAATTGGCTATCTCAAAATTTTGATCGGGTGACTTTGGGAAAAAAATGAGCGTGGGAGGGGGCCTAGTTGCCCTCCATTTTGTTTGGTCACTTAAAAAGGGCACTAGAACTTTTAATTTCCGTTCGAATGAGCCCTCTCACGATATTCTAGGACCACTGGGTCGATACGATCACCCCTGGGGGAAAAAAACAACAAAAAACAAACATATAAACACGCATCCGTGATCTTTCTTCTGGCAAAAATGCAAAATTCCACATTTTTGTAGATAGGAGCTTGAAACCTCCGCAGTAGGGTTCTCTGATGCGCTGAATATGATGGTGTGATTTTCATTAAGGTTCTATAACTTTTAGGGGGTCTTTCCCCCTTTTTTCGAAAATCAGCCAAATTTTCTCAGGCGCGTAACTTTTGATAGGTAGGACTAAACTTGATGAAACTTATAAAATTCAAAAACTTATATATTTGAAATCAGCATTAAAATTTGATTCTTTTGATGTATCTATTGGTATCAAAATTCCGTTTTCTACAGTTTCGAGTACCATTGAGTCGGGTCGCTCCTTACTTACAGTTCGTTACCACGAACTGTTTGATGACTATTCATTTAGGGTTTCCCAGATTGAATGATGCATCTATTTATTAAAATCGCTCCTTCAGAGGTTGTATTTTTAGTGCAAGTGTTTACTTTTCTTCTTGTAAAAGGAAACACGAGGTGAAAAAATTTCACTAAATGTTTGATTTCTTGTTATCCTAGATGATTTTGGCCTACTTCATTGTTTAGACTGTTTAGGCCTCACTTCCTGAACCTGATGGTCGGTTCCTAATTTCTTGTACAGCTTGCGTTATAGCAACTTTGAATTTTCTGCCAAGCTTCTATTTGCAAAAGCCTGGTGAACTCTTAGTTCACTCTCTGGCAACTAAAACGCTAAAAGCGAAAATAAAGTTGACTTGTTAGTTAAGTAAGTTTCGTTAAATCGAACGCAACTCTGGAAGGGTGCTACCTACAACTGAATCTTGTACAATGTAATTCAGTAGAACAACCATAATATATATTTACTGTATAATAAATTACGATTGGATTTTTTCCATGTCTCTTTCTTCTGATTCATCTCGCAGTCTATTTTCTTATTTCCTCTTGCAACATGTTATTCTTCCATTAATTATCTAACTAGTAGTACGAATCACAGATTTGTTGCACTTATCACCAGTTGCAGCTGTCAACAGCACAGAAGCAACTGAGCTATTCCATCAAAGCCATCTTTTGATTCCTCAGTCAACAGCTCAACAGATATATAAAACCAGTTGATTAAACTGGGCAAAGGGCTATTGGCATATCAGATAGGTGATGGGCCTGGCGGCAAAGCGTATTGTGTGACTTAATCTTCCAAACTGTTTAGATCCCTACAAATTAGTTTCTTACTAATTAATGTTGAATATGTTTTGGCTATGTTTCACCAATTTCAGCAAAATAAATCACAGAGTTAGCGCAATATCCTTCCTGCCTGTTTTTTTGTATGAAAATTTTGGCTAAATCCTTTTTTTTCTGTCCTATCAGACAAAACTCCTTTAAGTTTTAATCTCCAAAGCACTTACAAATTTTGTATAGTTCAAGCCAATTTTGGTGTCAGTATTGAGATTTTTTGCCCTGATTTTATTTCTTAGCCCTTCCAAGCTTTGAGTTTTTTGATAAAAATCCCTTTTGAATTACTTAAAATAATTTCGAGTCTTGAAATCTAGTGACAAGCAAACAGTTAATTCTGTTTCTAAAAGATCCTGTCTCCGAATTTGCGAACTGCCGAATTCTATTATGGCTCGGCTGGTGTGAAAACAAACAAATAAGCTAAACCATAATGCCTAAAAATAAATTGTTACTTGTTTAGAACGAATGACAGGGTCTAAAAATAAAGTTGATCTATGCACAAAAAGTACCCATTGTTAAAAGCCCCGTCTAATTTCTTTTATAAAACAACGTGATTGTATAGATAACCCTCCCAAATCAAAAATGTTTCTGCTGAATTATTTAGATTGGGAAATCACTTGGCATTCCATATTCAAATTATGAAGTTTCGTTACTGAAGCCAGGCCTCATTTACCGTTTCAAAGATCAATGAATGAAAAAAAAAATGCTTCAAGCTTTCGCCTGGTTAGTTTGTGATTATTTTTTTACGCCAAAATTGATAGTGCCAGACCACTATAAACTTAGGGCCTGATATCCAAATAGTCAACCATTTATCTGTTTTCTCCATTGTGTTGTATTTTTATTTATTTATTTATTAATACTAAAATATGGTAAGCTTTAACAAGCTTGTCGCACTAAACAATTATAAAAAAGTCTATAACAATGTCAATGACATGACAAAAACATACAGTAACTGAAAACATTGAAAACATAATAACTGAAGCATACAGTAGCATACCAAACTAAACATACCTGTTAATAATTGAAACATACCAAAAAATAAGCCTACAAAATAACTGAAAACACACTGTCACAAATCAGCTAATACAAACGTAAAAATATTCAAAATGGATTGTGATTGGACCTAGTATAGAAATCTGTAGAGGCTAAACTACTTTTGAAAGACTAGACCGTGGTACTTGCAACTATTTCCGATGGAAGTGAATTCCAAGTCTTCCACACTCGGCTAGACAAAGAGTTTTGGCCTATTCTTTTCAGTGAACATGGTGGGTAAATTTTGTGTTGGTGTTGACGGGTACTACTGTATTCTGTAAAAGTGAAAAAGTGAGTTGGGGTGGTATTATCGATATTCCTAACAATGCGGAATGTATTTATTAGGTCGGCCCTATCACGTCTGAACTGGAGAGAAGGCAACTGTAGTCTTTGCATTCTCTGGTGGTAAGGTAGATGACTCAGGTATGGTATGAGTTTGGTGGCCTTACGTTGCACTCTCTCAACCCTCTCTCTATCTCTCTTATTAAGGGGATACCATACTGATGAGCAATACTCAAGTAATGGACGTACAGTGGATACATAAAGTGAAATCAGTGAATGAAGATTAAACTTAGAAAAAGTACGCTTTAGACGTGGTAATTGGTAATTCGCCTTATGGGTGATATCCGATACATGTTTATTAAATTTGAGACTTGAATCAAAGCAAATCCCAAGGTCACGAACATATTCCACACTTGAAATTGATTTACCAACAACAAAGTAATGGTAATGCTGAGGAATCTGCGCAAATAGTGCACAACATTGCACTTGGTTTCATTAATGAACATAGAGTTTGCAGTACACCACTGGCCAAGAGCAACCAAATCCTCTTGAAGTAAAGAAATCTCTTGTTCACTCATGACTGACCTGTAGATTTTTACATCATCTGCAAACATTTTTAAGGTCGAATTCCTAACAACGCCTGGCAAATCATTGATAAAAAGGCAGAAGAGTACTGGCCCAAGACAACTGCCTTGTGGAACTCCACTTATGACAGACATAGGTGATGACAAAGCATCACCTACTGCAACCTCTTGGGTTCTATTTGTAAGATAATCCGTTATCCATGCTTTAGTTTGTGTTGTATTTGTTGGACTTCTTTTTAAAGGAATCGCCAGACAAGTTTTCAGGAACAGCATACCTTGGGTGAACATTCCAAATAGATATGCAGCAGCGTTGCCAACGCTTTGAAATAAACTGTACCAGTTTTCTGACTAAAATTGTACCATAAGAGATTAATTTGTACCATCTGAACAATAGGTTAAAAAATTCCCATAATAAGAAAGAACATTTTCGGTTAGCTACAACTTGGAATAGATGTCTGAGTCAAAAAGGAGCAAGTAAAATCAAAATGTACCAGAAAGTTTGATTGTGCCAAAAAGTTTTCAAACATAAAAATTCATTGGACCAGGACCTCTAAATTGTAGCAAAAATGGTACAATTGTCCCGCGTTGGCAACGCTGATATGCAGTATCTTAAAAAACTATTCTTCAAGTAATCAGTGCGGGTTGTCTCCTCTTGTCCGTAATCTGACTCTGCATTACCTCCGCGTTTTCTTCGTATTGGTTTGGCAAACAGCAATATAAGAAGAGGGACAGACGATGGTATGACTAGAGTAAAAGTATTATTCTCTCTGTGCTTATAAGTACAAAGTGCATAAAAGTACAAAGAATAATACAAAAAAATTATTCTCTCTGTGCTTACCCTTTCTTAGTTTGTGCAACAAGTTTTGATCTGTCTAATACCCTTTCATCTTTCTCATCATCATAACCATGGTGAGGATGATCTTTCAAGAGGGCAAAATTCTAGTTTAGTAATACGTCGTAAATACTCCATCTTTGGCTGTGCAATGTGTTGTTTATAATTTTCTGGAAGGGTATTTTTTTCATTTTACTTCAATTTTCACCCGAGTGAAAAATAAACTATGCTACTTTAGTAATAAGAAAAATAAAAGAAAAAAAACTTTTAAAGTAGGAAATGGATTTTACCTCTTCTGCATACCTTTCAATACAATAAGCATAAATTCAAGTTTCAGCAGGCCTTCTCTAATCACAGTTCTGCATACATGTAATATCGAAAAAAACATGTCTTGTTTAAAGTACTTGAGCATAATATTACAAATAGAGTTCCTTGAATACAGCTTGGGCACAATCACTACGAGGGAAAGGTTGCTTATGACAGGTTAAAGAAATGCCAAAATCAATTTTTAAAAGTCAGTTCTTTCAGAGAGAAACTATGCCTGGTGGGAAGATTTTGACTACGTGTCTGAATTCAGGGTTAAAAATGCACTAGTTTTATTATTCAGTTTTTTTTTATAAAAAATAACTTTGTCGATTAGTAAAAATCGACGCTTCAAATTACATTACAATTCGAGTTCAATTTATTTTCAAAGCTTTCCTATATATGTTTTTCTTTTTAAGGGTACACCTATCCTAATCGTCGGGCACCATATAATGTATGGAAAAATACAGGACCTGGAAAAACCTTTAGTATTGGCAACAAAGGAGACAAATACAGTCGAAACATCGAAGATAGAATACACCATTTATGCTATTATAAGGAGAAAACTTTTGTTCAAAACAAGGCCTAAGCCTATAATTAGTAATGCGTTAACAAGATAATTAAGATATATTTCTTTATTTTTATACATTTTTACAACAAGTATTCAAAATATAATTTTCCTTATAAATCCGACCTTACTTTGAATCCAGGACCTGTAGGAGGTGTTGTCAAAGTGGTCAAACCATTCAAGGGCTCGCAAGCGTATCTCCCACTTCTAAAAAAGGAAAAAGCGACGTCATTGTCTATAATCAAAAACAAATTAAGTTTGCTGATGCCTCCAGTCTTTTCTATAATCGCTTTTAGAACTGACATCAGGTGCCGCACGGCAGCACTGACATTCTTTTCAAAATAAAGCATTTTCAAAAAAAGTATGATCTGAGGACAATCTCTCCATTGTTGGTCAAATTAAAGTATACCCTAATTATTTTCAAATATTTTTCTATGCCTCTTACTTGCAAATACAACATTAATTGAAAAAAAACAAAAGCGTGACAAAAATTTTCAGGGGGGGGGGCACAGACGGGACGAGGGGATGATTTTACCAAAAGATTTGTCAAAAACTGCCAAAGAAACATTCGGACCTGAGTTTTTGACTCATTCATCAATACCCTCTTCTAAGACTCGATCTACGCCCAGTTATGGGAGAGGCATGACACCCTATCCGCACCCATCATGGCTATCCCCATGATTTGTGATGATAATGAATTTGCTTAGTTTCTTTTGAAAAAGGAATGAAACATTTTAATGCCCGTGATTTTATAAAAGTAGTCCTTTCTAAAGAGATCATGTCAAAATTTAAACACATCAGGGTCAAAATCTTAAATAATTTTTAGCTGATGATGTAACTGATAGCACTGTTTTTTTCATCATTTTAATATAATCTTTTATAACGGCAACTTGAATATGAGCTAAGCGTAATTGCCCTTCAAAAGGTTTTGGTAATGTTTTCTGGCCATGTACATCTGGAATTAAAATCTGATCCTCTTTTTCGAAATTCTAATAAATGAACAACTCCAGATACGATATTTATTTTTATACAAGCATTTTCTCTCAGCAGACAATTTTGTTTTAGATATTGCAGTATCATTGAATTTGAGCATTTGAATTGAATTTTGAATAGTTTTTTTTTTGCTCAAGATGTAACAGTTAGTATTGTTTCTCTCTCTTTTTTTTAAACAATATAGTAATAGTAATATAACCTTTCGTAACGGCAGCTTCGATGTGGGCTAGGCGTGATTGCCCTTAAAAAATTTTGTAATAGTAACTCGGTTCTTTTTTTTGTATAAACGCTTTCTGGCCATTCACATCTGGCAACATATTTTGATTTTTTTTTTTCTCTTTCTTACAAGCATAACAAGATACGAAATTTTGGATTTATTCAGGAATCTTTTTTTTGTAGATAATTTTGTCTTTGATATTACAATGCCTTCTTTTTCTTTCGAAAAACAGCACCTGGAGTCAATAACAGACTCCTTTCGGCTTCTAGGAGGTTTCATAATGGAATAGGATGGTTTTGTGGGAAGTATGAGTACTCGAGCTGCCATTTCCCAGCAATTTAAGGCATGGAGGCAGGCTTGTACCTATTCGGCTCTTGCTACTCGCTCTCGCTCTGTACTCACTTTGCTTTCTTCAAACAATATTAGTATCCACAAGAAAATCAATTATGCTTTTGTACAAGTTGCATTACATCTGTTGCATTATACTTTCATCTGTTGCGTTATAATTGGCTTTAAATAGCTCGTCAATATCTTTATTCGTCTTCAGTCTTTCAAATGTCCGTTTGATATTTGCTGCCAGGTAAGCTGTGCAATAGCATTCAAAAATTATATGTTGTAAAGTCTCAGGCCCTTTTAAACAAAATCTGCAGTATGGGTCGTCCCTTTTATTCCATTCATGTTCTTCCTTTCTTAAAATCAGAGAGTTACTGTTTATTCTGAAATAAAGAACATTAGTTTCCCGAAATGGGAAGATCAGAATAGGAGGAAAGAACCGTTTTTGAGGTATTCTATGTCGGGTTGTGTCACGTAGAGTGAGAGACCTGACGTTTATAGAAATGGATGTATCCACTGTAGAATTCGCCAGCAAATCAGCAATTTCATTATAGTATATGCCCTGATGACTTGGAATATGTTGAAACTGGATGATAATATTTCTCTGTTGAAGGACAAAGAGAAGGCTCCGAAGGTAATGCAGATCTGAGTCCGGTGCTGATTTGTGTACTTTAGAAATAAATGGTAAAGCTGACTTTGAGTCTGAAAAAACAACGCACTTTTTTTATAGTGGGGGTTTTGCTTTACCTTAAGTGCCTCAATTATAGCTTTAATCTCAACAGTCAGGATGGAAGCTTTAATTGGCAGCTGTGTACAAATATTCAAAGATTAGCTTGGGATTGTCGTGGCTGAAGCAGCTTTGGACCCTTCTACCGAAACATCTGTGTAGATTTGTAGGAAATCAGGGTAATCATTTAAGATTATCTGTCTGAAAACTAACTTACTCTGAGTGGGGAGAAAACTTGAGTTCTTATCCATTATAAGCTCAGTGAATACATGAATAGGATTAAACTTCCATTTTGGAGGCTGAAGGTGTAAATAGCAATGCACTGCATCATTATTCCAGTTGGAAACTAGTTTAGTGAAAAGAATCCAAGAGTGGATATGCCAGGTATTATTCATTGAACAATTATTACTTAAGGTTTTTGAAAAAAAACATGCAATTCACCAATTGCTAGGATTTTTGTGTAATACCTGATTACCAGCATGTTCCTCCTTTCTTGCACAGACGGCATACCAGTTAATGCCCGGACCTTATGACTTGGGGTATGGTTGTGAAAACTAAAGGCTATTTTTATTGCCATGTTTTGGAGGGTTCCATTTATTTCCATTTATCCATATTTTGGGAGGGAAAAATCCTTTTCTTTTGTAAAATATAGTTGCCTTAGTCTTTGATGCTGATACCGGAAGAGAATAAGCCACAGAAAAGGCCCATAGCTCTTTCATCATTTGGTTTAATTCTGTTGCCATATCATTTGTATTGGACCCTGAGCTCCAAATCAAAAGATCGTCAGCAAACTCCGCTTTGCAAGCATTCTCAGAGCTGAACTTTAAATCTGACAGAAACAAAGTGAACAATAAAAGGCTAAGTGATGACACCTGCGGGAGTCCTTTATGCACTGGATATACATTAAAGCATTCTCTATGGACTCTAACTTTATAATGCCTGTCGGATAGGTAATTGTCTAAAATTTCGATAACCCCCTCTGGGGAGTCCATATTTTTAAGAGTTCTGCAGAGTAAAGTTTTATCAACATTGTCAAAAGCAGTCTCAAAATCCACCAACACGACAATTAAAATCTTTCCTTGCTCTGTGGATTGTCTCATAGCAGCTTCTAGGAGGACTATATTGCCCACAGTGGATCTATCCTGACGAAAACCTCATTGGGACCTTGGTAGTACCTGGTTACATTCGACAGACCATTCCAGTCTCTTATGAATTGTTTTCTCTGAGAGTTTACCGAGGACCAGTAAAATTGACATAGGTCTATAAGACTCCGCTCTTTTGGGAGGTTTTTCTGGCTTAGGCACCGGTACAATAATGGCCTGCTTCCACAACTTTGGAAATCTTCTACTCTGCCAAGATTGATTATAAATATGAAATAGTTTGGTTTAATGTCATGTATGCCATTGAATTAAAACATTTGGATTAAAGTTTGTCTGAAAATAATTAGAGTTAGAATTCTGAATGATTTTTTTAGCGGACAATATAACTGATAATACAGTTTTTTTTTCAATTATTTTATATAACTTTTTATAACGTCAATTTCGATGTGACTGTGTGTGATTGTCCGTCAAATACCTTTTTTTTTAACAAAACTCAAATATTTTGTATAAAAGTTTTTTGATCATCCATATCGGGCATTGTATTTTGGATTTTTTCTTTGAAAATTCGTCCCAAAGTCACACTTGAGTACCCATACAATAAACACTGTTCCTCCTTTCTCAACGATGGTTAGAAATATGGTATTTTTGTAAGTTGCAATTTCTATATTTTTCGAAAAAATATTAACTTTTTAACAGCAAAATGAATTAAAGCATAAATTTTTGCTGGTTTTCTAGGATGACATCATATTTTTTCTCATATTACAATTAAATCTAATTTGTAAAAAGGTGGCATTTCTTTGTAGATGAAGTTTCTCGAAAGAAAAGAAGAAGATGAAAAAAGAGTAACACAACAACCAAATCTCCTATTACCAACTCTTGTTTTAATTTGGCTGAAGGTTTAACCCTATTTTATATTCATTTGTTTATCATCTCTACTCATTTATTTTTAGCAATTTTTACCTTTACAAGAAACAATTTTGTAATTATAAGGATACAAAATGACGCATTTAAAAACTTCAACACAATGACTCATACTTTGGCTCAAGTTGACTCATACTTTGGCAACACATGGCTCAAGTTGACTTTGACCATACTTTGGTCATTCATCAAGAAGGAGAAGAAAAAAAAGAGACGAATTTAATAAATTTGAAGATGTGGCAATTTTATAGCCGAACAATCAAATACTGAAGTACAATGGAAATGGGCTAAAATATTAAACCGTTAGTCGGATGACATCTGAATTTCTATGAGATCAAAGTCTTATTGAAAATCGAAAACCAAAAGAAACAGAGTGAGAACAAATTTCAAGGAACTATGTTTTATGTTTATTCCAGCAACTGAAACGTCAACTCCACGCCCTATGCGCCAGCAATGGCTCAGGAGGATCTTTATTTTTTTTTATGTTTTATGGAAAGTAAGTAGCTAGAATGTACAGATGATGAAATTACTATCAGCTCTGTTTTTTTCCAGAGGGTTTTAAGTTCTAATTGTTCCATTATTAATTAGAAAAAAGCTACAATATTTACCTTGGGCCAGCTTTTGGCTCTTTTCCAGCCCTTAAATCATCAATGATTTCCTCAGTGTCTTTAACTGTTAAATCTTCCTGCAATTACAAAGGAAATAAAGTATACTAAAGAGGGGGGACAAAAAGCGAGGGGGGGGACCTGCAAAAAGGGTTTCCTTAAACTTCCTCGTCGGTGCCATAGTGCGGGGAAGCAAATGAGGAACATGATTGTCCCAGACGAAATGATTTTAGTGTATATACATTTTTAAATCCAAGGAAAAATACTACCAGCTATTTTATCCTGATTACTAGTATTTCTTGAATAACCGTAGTATTTTTCCCCCATGACCACACTGCCTTTTCTATGACGAAATCAATAAGAGTTCTAAATAGGGATAGGTCATTTTATTGGACAGTGAAACAAAAATATAAACAAAGATATTTCGATGACACGGTCGGTCATCATCATCAGTAGAGTTACTAACGTATCAAAATTAAAACAAATTGTATTTATACAGTTAGCAACATTTCATTTGCTATTAGAAGAATAAAATGATAAATTTAGCACCTAGAAATTCAGCATTATTTCATTTTTAATTAGAAGAATGTTTAACACAGTATTACAGAATTCAAGAACAGTTAGTGAACTTTCTAAGTCAATGGACCGGTAACCTGCTTTGACCTACAATTTTGAAGAAAACTGTACCACCTTTATTAAACACAGTATTACAAAACTCAAGAACAGTTAGTGAACTTTTTAAGTCAATAAACCGGTAACTTGCTTTGACCCTGAAGTGATTATTTTGTTTGGTATAAATACAGTTTGTTTTAATTTTGACATGTTTGTAACTTTACTGATGATGATGACCGACTGTGTCATCGAAATATTTAGAGTCGTTGTTTATATTTTTGTTTCACTGTCTAATAAAAGGACCTATTCCTATTTGGAACTCTTATTGATTTCGTCTTGAATAACTTAAAACAACTCTTGTCTAGGTTGTATCTCCAGGTAGGGTTACTGTACCTTGGGTCGTCCCCAAGGTACGATGTTTTCTTATAATGTCAAGGGCGGCGGAGCAGAGGGGAACTGACCCACTCTTTGAAGAATAACAAGAATATCACTTTCAAGATTATACTAGATGAGAAAAAACTCGAAAAGAAGAAAAAAAAGAGGATATTTACAGCCAGCGAAAATGAAATGCAATGCAAATATTTTGGCTGAACCGTTATCACTGCAAAAACAGAAAAACAATAAAAGACCATAAAAATAACCACTAATAAAAGACCATAAAAATAACCACTACAATAAATAAAACTAAACCATAAAAAGCACCATAAACCATAAAATACAAGCACCACCCTTTCCAAGTAGCCGTGAAAGGGTAACTGAATAAAAATCTTACATTGAATGACCATCCAAGAAACTAAATCGAATTCATTTTATTTAATGCTTGTGCAAAAGCCAAGCGCTGAACAAGTATGATATCATCTAACATTTTATTAGATTGCAAAATATTATAATAGAAAAGAGAAAATCTGAATTAATAAGTGCATTATTTTTCACTTTTAAATTATAACATTTCGCAACCTAGTAAAATTTGAGATGATACGAGAGCTTATACTAAGCTCAACAGTCACTATTCATCATGGCAAATAATTAAAAAAAAACTTCAAAGGTATTATGCCTGAGCTTATACTAAGCTCAACAGTCACTATTCACCATGGCAAATAATTCAAAAAAAACTTCAAAGGTATTATGCCTAACAAAACTTCAAAGGTATTATGCCTAAAAAAAGTTCTAAGGTATTATGCCTTAGCTTGTACTAAGCTCAACAGTCACTATTCACCATGGCAAATAATTAAAAAAAAGAACTTCAAAGGTATTATGCCTAGAAAAACTTCAAAGGTATTATGCCTGAGCTTATACTAAGCTCAACAGTCAATATTCACCATGGCAAATAATTAAAAAAAAGAACTTCAAAGGTATTATGCCTAGAAAAACTTCAAAGGTATTATGCCTGAGCTTATACTAAGCTCAACAGTCAATATTCACCATGGCAAATAATTCCAAAAAAAATTCAAAGGTATTATGCCTCAAAAGGTATTAGAAATACATAAATAAAAAAAACGGACGAACAACGTTTCACAAAATTTTGCAAGCAAGCATGGAGGGAGGGTCTCAGGAAGTATCATGGTTAATTTCAAAGTCTAATAATTCTCATCCAATTTGTTAAAAAAAAACGCAACATATAAAACACATTATATTTCATATTCTGAAACTGCTTACAGTTCGAAATTATTGACATTTTTGCTTGTTTGATGTTATCGTATCATATCGTTGAACGCGGTCGTTTTCAAGATGGCGCTGCACATGGAAGAAAATTTTCGCCTGACAGCCTAATAGCTGTTATTTTGTATTTACCGGGTCTAGTTTGGTTAGAATAGGTGAGACACTGATTTCATTGAAGTGACGACAATAAAAAGCTTATCATGCTTTGGATGATACTGTTACTCCAGTTGATTTTTTGTTTGTTTATTTTTAACAAGCAATCCCAATTTTCTGTTTTTTAACAATTTGTCTATGATGAATTTCGGTCCTCAGAATAAATTTGTGGGTACATATCTGCCACTTTCCTCGTCGCTAGGTTAGAAATACGATGTTGAAACTAAAGAGTGTGATTTTTTATAAAGGTTTTTCATTTCAATTTTTTAATTTGGTAAATATAATGTTTGGATTAAACGAAAAAGTGGCTCTTTGTTGAGGTATTTCTAGTTGATCTTTTACATTCCCTCTCTAATTGGTGCATGCTTTATTAAATCAGGGGCACATGTCATAAGCTTTGTCCTTCTAAACCCCCTATTTCATAAATGCCTTTTTTTCTTTTTTTTTTAGAGAGAAAAGAAACCCGGCCTAATGCATTTGGGACAAACAAACAGACTATTAATTAGCCCCCGACAATGACACCGGAAATTAGCCCCGACAATTATACTGGAATATATGTAGAAGGGACACGTAATCACCGGGAGGAGTGGCACAGATTTAGAAATACCCTGCAAAATCACGTAACTTATATACTTAGCATAAAAAGTTAGAGGTGAAACTTTAAAAATGTCGAGATTTCGGGGAAAGGAAAAACACTTTCCCCACAACTGATCTTGAATTAATCAACTTATTTTTTGCATCGGAACGATAATTTACTCTCAGGTAAGAACTAATGTCGTTATTTATTTGTAAAATGACGTTGTTTCCCTTCTACTATCATTTTTCAATCTGCCCAGCAAAGAAAACTTGAGAATTTCTGCCTAGAATTACACCTTCCGGGAATCAAAATCCACAAAAAGCCCCACGGTCAACGTAAACATCACTTACATAATAATTATCATTAATCTGCATCATTGGAGCATTAATACAAGCACCAAGGCATTCGACTTCAAGCAAAGAAAACATGCCATCTTTAGTCGTTTCCCCATTGTTGATACCCAGTTTCTTCTTGAGACAATTCATGACATCCTCGGAGCCACGCAACCAACACGGCGTTGTTGTACATACTTGAATGAAATTTTTTCCGATTGGATTCCTGAAGAAAGAGTAAAAATATATTATATTTTTCGAATATTTTTATATTTTTCTAATACACATATTTTTCTTATAATTTAAGTGTATATTATAATTATAATGAAACTATAATAAATAATTATAAGAAGGGAAGAAACATGGCCATTATAATGTAATCATCGTGAACGGCAACAGCAGGACACAATTCGGTAGTCTAAAAATTGTGTCATAAAATAATGAAAATATATACTCGTCTGTCTGCATCTACCCTCCTATTCCACGTAGTTTAGGGTGCAAGAGTATCCTTGAAAATTAATAACAAGAAGATTAAGTCGGTAAGTCTATGAATAAGTGAAGATGAAGAGACGAAGAGCAAGAAGATTGATCAAGTGGACACCTTCACTTACATGTGTAGTGTTATTAGTAAAGACGGTGGGTGCAGTGAAGATGTTAAAAGTAGAATAGTCAAGGGCCAGGTTTTTTTGTTGAATCAGGAGTCAAGCAGGAATGCGTTAAGTCCCCATTTACATGGATTATTTTAATGAACTTTGTCTTAAGGAATACTGCAAAGGCTATGGGAGAGGGCAGACTCAAATGGAGAAGGGAACCTCTTTAGGCTTAGATTATGCTGGTGATTTGAGCGTTCTAGATGAAAACGTTGGCAAATGAATGAATTTTTGGTGGTTTTGTGACTTCAGAGTGCAGGTATGGGTTTCAAACTTAACGTTAAGAAGACTAAATTCCTAATAGTTAAGGTGAAGGTGAAGAGGTAATGCTGGGTAACAAGAAGAGCGATCAAGTGGACAGCTTCACCAACCTAGTTAGTGTTTTTAGTAAGGATGGTGGCTACAGTGGAGATTTTAAAAGTGGAATAGCTTAGGCCCGGGGTGTTATTCACAGTTGAAAAAGGTTTGGAAGAATAGGAAAATAAGTGCCAACCAAGATTAGAATGTTGGAGGCTACAGTGATGACAGTAGTATCGTTCTAAAGCGGGGGCGCTCCGAAAAATAGAGGAGTATTTGCTAGATGTTTCCTAGAGAAATTGCTTACGGATTGTTTTGGGTACCCGACTGACTAACCGTATCTCAAACAGTAAGCTGTACGAAAATTGTGGTTCAATCCCGCTTTCTAGGGCTATAATGAAAGAAAGGATGAAATGACAAGAACATGTTCTGCAGATGAAGGATGACAGATTGCAAAAGATTCTCCTAGTCGGCTAACCGTCTAGGGCCAAACGAAAAGCAGATCGTCCCCGAATGGGGATGGAGGATGTCGCAAGGAAATATTTAAGGGAATGAGAACTTCTTGGGAGGATATAAAGAGGAAGGCTTTGAACAGTTTGGGATGGAGGAGGAGCGTTCGTAGCTAGTTGGCCTCAGGCGACTTGGTGCTGCAGTGAATGGTTAGTAGTAGTAGTATTCCGCATAATCCACTACTTTTATGGATCCTACAAACATAGCCTACTTTATATGACATTGAAAAAATTACAAAACTCAAATACCTGTGCTTCAGTTTCTCAACCATCCCACTCAATTACAAACTTAGATACAATAATTAAAATATTAAGGTATTTAATGACCTAGATTTGAAAATAAATCAAAGATCGTTAATTAGATCCTTAAATTAAGTAATTAAACCATTGAATTTAATATTTTAAATGTAAATAGTTTAAATAAAGCAGACCCACCCACATGGCAAAATCTCAACATGGGTATTTTATACGTATGCCAATGCTTAATTGAATAAGAAATTTTATTTAAATAAGTGCAACAGAGGCTTTGATTTATGATAGGTCAAACAGAGATCAATACAATAAGGTCAAAAACAGGCTTTGATTTATGATAAGTCAAACAGAGGTCAATACAATAAGGTCAAACAGAGGCTTTGATTTATGATAGGTCAAACAGAGGTCAATACAATAAGGTCAAACAGGGGCTTTGATTTATGATGGTTTATCACCACATGAGGTTACACTAAGTGGTGTTTTTCAAGGTAAGAAAAGCTCAATATTGCTCCTAGTGAATAATTAATCAGTAGTTATTAGACATTTAATCAAAGAAAGGTTATCTGTAGGCTAATAACGTCTGTCAATAATACATAAATGTTCCAGGAATCTGTTAGATATGTGTTGCAGCTGAATTCTAGTTACTAATGGGGATAAAAGTAAGGTAGTTTTTTTTTGCAAAACTACCTTCCCAGTTAGCCTGTCATTACCAAATTAACAACCATTTAATTTCGGAGATGGATCATGTCAAGGACTTTCAAACTATATCTCCCCGCAGTTCTCCCGCAGCTCGAGGAATCCATTTCTCTGCCAAGTTCTAGATTTTTTTCTCCCACCCTTCCTTTCCAGCCTTCTACGTACGTGCACGCTTCTCCACGTTGCTGTGTTGATGTTTTTTATGAACATCAATCCAGATATTTGGGCCTAAAAAACAGAGGCGGTTTTAGAGGGGGCACTTGCCCCGGGCACAGAAATGTTAGGGGCGCAAAGTTTCAAATTAGTAATCTACCGGCTATAATCATTTTGTAAATTTTAAGAATTAATTTTTATTAAAATAAAGTAGAGGGTGCAGGGGGCATAATTTTTCTAATAAATAAAAATTTTGCCAAAATTTGGCCTGAAAAATTGTTGGAGACAGGGCTGAGGGGCGCTAACCAAGAATAAAGGATCCTGAGCCAAATTCGATGACCATTTGAAATTTACTAGGCATGTACAAGACAAGCCGAATTACTAGCCATTAATTTATAATGCAAATTCCTAAGAAAATGTATATTCTTAGGACTTTTTTTTTGCACATTTCCAAAGGAAAACGCACCTTTCTAAAGAAAAAAAGTCATCCGAAAGTTCTAAGTACCTTTTCCTTAAAGATATCATCAAATAATCTCAAAGAATACAAATAAAAATTAAACAATTTTATTTATAAAATAATTCGATCTTTTCAGTACAGAAGTAATTCTGCAGAACATAACTATTTTAGAACATAGTTCACAACATCAGGCACCGCGAGAACCCGATATACTTTGCAAGTTTTTTGCAGAGTGGAATCCTTAGGTTTTATCTATTTGTTGAATCCAAGCATGAACAAAACGGCACATGCAGATGATAGAATAGCTCCTTTAGAGAAGCAATCCCAGATATATCCACATGGACAAATGAAGCAATCTAAACTTTAGCAGTCTAACACGGTTCAAATGACTGAAAAACATGGTTCAAATGTGTTGCAAGCAATACAGCGATAAAACGGTTTAAACACTTATGACAGAAGCAGCCAAGTCGTCATTGGTCAAAGTACAGACAGCATGCAAGACGAGCTGAGGGACTAGATGGGATTAATAATTTTTCTGTGGAGGAGGGGCTCGAATGTATAGTCAAGGTTTCATGATTTGCATTCATAGAGCTATAATATAAGAATATTATATATAAGAATATATATTATATATAATATTATATATAATTATATATAATAAGAATATTATATATAAAAATATATATAAGAAGTCATAGAGCAAGAGTTCCATGAATGCAGTTTTTCTGGAAAAACGGTCACATTTTCCAGAAGGGCAAAAAAAAATCATTTGGGAACAGTTTAAAAAACGTTCGAGTCCAAGTAGAAGAGGCGGTGTAGGTGAACGATACCTTATAGAAGCTTCGGTGTTTCACTTTTTATATATTTTGAATAAAAAACATACCACGCGTTTTCTTTTGTTACAAATCTTATTCTACCAGCAGTGGCTTTGTGTTTCCTTCTCAGCACGGTCACCTCAAAGTAAAGGGGTGGCTGTGAAACATCCTCCAAACACCAAAAAGATTTGTGAGCATACATGGGTTTGGGCAAACTATTATTCCGAAACAGGCCCATACTCGCGACTATGAGAAGGACCCCAAATTCTTAATGACATGCTATTCTTTAGTAGCAGAAAGGCAACTCAACCAAGTTCCATCAATAGATTATAATATGCTAGTTTTGAATTGACGTTTACTGAATTAAGCTGGATTTAAAACATCTACTACCTATTGAACATTGTGTAGAAAGTGGCTACTTCATATACTCTCATTTTTGGCATTTCTAAAATTTCGGCTACTTTGTGCATAGCAGAAATGGGTAGCCAGCCTCCATGTTGTCTTTGAGCCAAGTCAAGCAAAGGGATTACAGCAGCCTTTTCGTGCCCTTCAGGGTAAATCTTCATAATTGCATCAATTCTCTGTAAAAGCAAATCCCGTTTAATTAGGTGACATTATAACCAGGATGATCTCGTTAGTATCGAGAACACTGGACATTTGTCCAGCGTTAATTGAAACGAAACTATTGTTCAATGTTATTAAAAAATAACAAAAACTTAAAGTATATCAGCATGGAATAAACTTGAACACAAAGGGTCCCACTCTGCTACCATAGGTTAATGAGATATATGGTCTGAGGTAAATAACTTCTTACATCTATACTATTGTGCATTACGTAACACACGTAAGGAATTTTTTTCCGTTCTGCAAAATAAAAGTTACAAGGACAGATTTGCCTTATTCCTGAATAAAAAAGCTTTTGTAATCCAAATAGAAAAGATCCGAAAAGGCAAAACACAATGGCTGTAGCAATTGACTTCATTAAAAAGGCAATTACCAGCCACTAATTATTCGAGGTTAGGTACAATTTTGAGGCTTATTGATCAATTAAAAATGGCTAAACACAGTGGCTAACATAGGTCCTAAATGGCCATCTCAGTGGTTGTGGCATTTGATTTCAATAAAAAGGTAACTATCAGCTACTAGTGTTTCGAATTACGATTTTTGTGTTTATGGATCAATTGAAATGGCTAAACACAATGGCCATGGCTTGTGAATTTTTTAAGAGATAACTACCAACAACTAGTTCCCCGAATTACAATTTTTAAACTTATGGATCAACTAAAATGGCTAAACACTGTGGCCGTGGATTGTGAATTCAATAAAAAGGTAACCAGCCGCTAGTTCCCCGAATAACAATTTTTAAACTCATGGATCAATAAGCCTAAAAACTACTTTTTAGTGCTATAATGAGAGAGGAATTAAAATGGTTCACGTTTTACAGATGAAAGATGATAGGGTACGAAAAATTGTCCTTTTGGCCAAACAGAATGCAGGCCATCTTCAACTGCGGTGGACTGATAAAAACGAATTCTTGGGATATAGTAAAGAACAAAGTTTTCAACAGATTGGGTGGAGGAGCGAGCGGCTACTGACGGCTTGGTGCGGCAATCAATTCTTGGTAGTAGTATTTTCCCATAGAGCTTGCAGTGTATTTTTCCAGCCCTAGAATCTATTCACGACACGTCCCCGGTTATAATAGAACCTTTTCAACAGTAACAGCATCAGAGCTTAATGCATGGAAAATTGTCAGTTACAAGTTGGACATTCTGTTAGAAATAGAAAATATTGCATTGTATATTAATGATGCGACAATTAATGGCAATGATTTCAAATAGCCAAGACAATAATGTTTTCTGACTGTTAAAGTGTAAAATTATTTCCTTAAAACAGATAACCTTCCTGCTACCATGTTGAGGGGGGGGGGAGGTAATTTTGGAAAGTGTCATATTTAGTTTTTTTTTCTCCTCATTAAAAAACAAAAAAAATGCATATTTTCATCAACCGTTTTCATATTTAGAGACGTGGCATATATATACTATTTTTTTATAGTCGAATTTGACATCATTTTTGTTTTGTTTTGGCCGCATCAAAATTTTCAGTAAAAAAAGCATTAAAAATTTGTCTTCTGTCATAGGATTTAAAGCACTGTACGATTATGTATCTTTTTTTAAAATTCTATGTTTAGATGTGTTTGTTTAATTTCATTTCACATATCTTAAAATATAAGAGCAAACCGAAAGAAGATTCAAAATATTTAGTCTACATTTGTATTTTTTTCAATATCTTACTCTGGGTACACAGGTTTTTATAAAATTATAAAACGTATAAAAAGTGTAAAATTAATAAATTATAAAATTTTATTGGGTGCCCTATTATTTTCCAGATTAATATCCTCTCCCCTATTCGTAAGTTCCCTTTTTGTAAACCTTTAAAATCTTTTGCAACTCCGTTTTTCTTTCCTTATGTTTAAGTGATACTTAATTGCATTGATAAATCGCTGTTAGCTAAATTCAATAAGCTTTAAATTTCATAAAAGTGAATCCTATTAAAGCCCTAAAATGGTTTATTGTAGACTCAAATAAATCATTTTAAATTGTATAAATGAGACTCTTCCTTTGCAGCAAAGAGGGATGCTAAATATTTTTAAAGTAACTTTTGTATACCTAAGTATTATTTTGTAAAAAGCATGGCAACAAAACATCCCAAACAACAATTAAATTAACATAACATCCCCACTATATAAGTTTATCACAAAAGAAAGCTATCAAAAACTTGTCTCTTGTCGCTGAGATTAAAGTATTGCACGATTTTGTATCTGTAACTTCTTGAAAAGTTCTTCTTGAAATGTGTTTAATTTTGTTTCTCAAATCTTAAAATGTAAGAGAAAACCGAAAAAGGATTCAAAACCTTTATTATGTATTTATTATTATAAACATTATTATTATAAACATTTATTATTTATTATATACTTTTCACTCTTACTTTGGGTGCACACAGCTTCGATTTTTTTTTCTGACGTAAAACGCCTCGCGCACACAGTCAAGACCGTATCCAGGGGGGTTGAACCCCCCCCCCGAAATGTTTGTTTGACTCGTAAAAACGTAACAAAACTGGACATAAACAAATTTTGTATGCGTTTTAAGTTTTTTTTGTGTAAATACCCCCCCCCCCTCCTCCCCCAAATTTTTTTTTTAGTAAAACCTCCTCCGAAAAAAATCCTGGGTACGGCCTTGCGCACAGTGTATACAGCAGGGCTCTGAACAGTCCATATTCAATCAGTCAACTCTTTTCATTAAAATACAAACAACAAGAACATGGAGTTGGATAGATGGAGTTAGAAGATAGAAGATGGAGTTAGATCCCTTTAATTTTGTTGAACAGATGCGTTATTCAATAGCTCAGATCGAATATTTCATAGCAGCAGAGGAACCAGAATGAAACGTGAGCTTACAGTTAAAAGCAGGTGAAAAAGGCAGCTATGTAAACTTAAGGTTACTCAAAAAGAGTTCTAACCGTTTTTCATTCCTTTTCCTTTCGATTTTAATGTAGACATTACTCTATACTATTTCATAAGCTAAAACCCCAGTTTTAGTTCATGTGGTTTCAAGTACAATAAATTCTATGTTACTTAACATGAAAGATATACATAAACAATGATAAATTATGGTAACAAGGATTTTAGTCAACTTTAATTTTTAAAAATATATTTTTTAATATTCTACGTTATTAATTTGAGCTTTTTTACAATTTAGATTAAGAAAAATGATGTTTAAGACGTATATGGAATTTTATTTGAAAAGAATAGATGGCACTGATAATTTTGAGAAGAATCGAGTTTTCACTGTCAGCTCACAGCACTATGAACTAAACTTTTTCAAAAGGTATGGAGCAACACATTAAAACATTGAACTACTACAGACAGTACAGAGTTAATGTCGGTAATACTAGTGACATCGACAATGTAAAGGCCCAGACTAAAATTACAAAAACTTGGATCAATTTGGAATTTTATTGGAAATCACTAGAAACTATTCCCTTCAAGAAGATGCAACCTTTCTCCTCTGGTCAGTTTCCAAAAATCTACTCTTTGAACTGAAATTGAAAGATTTGAAACAGAACAGACAGTGGTGTCGGCCAGTTGATTTAAAAAAGCAAAAATGTTACAACACCAGAGCTACAAACAGTGCAGTGGTAAACTAAAATGATATGAATTTGGGATCATATTTTAAATAAGCTAGTTATTTCCAATAACTAAGTTTTTCCTTTTGACTAAAGGAAAAAACACTCAAATAAAACTTGACTTTCCCCTCTAGTCAGTTTCCAATACCCTTCGAACCAAACCTAGAAGGTTTGAACTTTATGAACATATTTTATTGTTTTCTCCTATTTTCAGTTTTTTCCTTTTCTTTTGATTGATCCCTCAATACAGTTTTAATACTCTGTGAACTAAATTTAAGAGGCTTGAGCTTTATCAATATCTAAAAATTTTTATCGGATGGGTTTAGGGAAAAAGGGTGTGTGTATGTGTGTGTGTGGGGGGGGGGGGGGGGCTAGTTGCCCTCAGAAATCTTTTGACTCTTAAAAACTGAACTAGAACTTTCAATTTCCTATCAAATGAGCCCTTACTGAAGTTTATATGAGCATCCCTTTCATAAAAACCATATCCGCAACCAACCCCGGAGTTTTTGTTATCTAGTTTTTGAACAATTAAAAAATAAAATAAAAAAATGACTATGTCAAAATTTGTTGCACATGGGTTTCGGGAAAAGAGCATGGAGGGGAGGGGGGCTAGTTGCCCTTCAATCTCTTGACTCTTCTTATCTGATCTTTGAACTATTTTTAACAAAACGGCTATCTCAAAATTTTTATTGGATGCATTTGGGAAAAAAGGGCGGTGGGGGGGGGGGGGCTAGTTACCGTCTGATATTTTTTTACTCTTAAAAAGTGAACTAGAACTTTCAATGTCCAATCAAATAAGCCCTCGCTGAAGTTTATACGAGCATTCCTTCCATAAGAACCATATATGCCCCCAGGGCATAACTTACAATGCCTGCCCCTGGGCCCCTGGGGGTTGTGTCGACACAAGAGTTTTTATTATGTGATCATTGAACTATTTTAAAAAAAAATGGCTATCTCAAAATTTTTATTGGATAAATTTGGGAAAAAGAGGGCGTGGGGGGGGGGGGCTAGTTGCTCTCCGACCACTTTTGAATCTTAAAAAGGGCACTAGAACTCTCTATTTCCAATCAAATGAGCCCCCTTTGAAGTTTATACGATGACCCATTCCATATGAAGCGCGTCTGAAAACAAAATTATACTAAATAATAATAAAACATTGGAGCCGTATGGCCTTTACTCTAGGCAACACTATAGCGTTGCCTCTGATTACTAGTTATTCTTTATTGTTTAATTTTTACATTTTTAATTAATTATTAAATTTATAATAATAATATTAGAAAAAAGTATTTTTTAATGCTACTTTAACTGAGCTGAAAATGTTTGAAGTTTATGAACATACCTTTTTATTATCTTCAGAGAATTCAAATGGAACATCAGGGTTGTTTTCAACAGTGTCTCTATGCTGAAATTGAAAAAAAATATTACAAAGTTAAAAGCAAATCCATTTAAATCTAAGATAAGAAAGTATTCATTGCATTTCATTGGCATCTCAATAAGATCGATCGCATTAACATAAGTTTTCTATATTCATGGACCTAAAACATTTACTTCAATTAAATATTTTTTACTAAAAAAAAAAAAAAAAAATACAGTTATAAGACTTTCAACAAAATGTCAAGATTTTGCATGTTAGATTCAAAGTCATGTGGGCCTGGACTTTAGTGAGAATGAAATTAATACGGCAATATTTCAATGAATGCCACTTCTTATTTTAGCGAAATGTATTAAGCACTATGGAATACACCTATAAACTAATATAAAAAAAGGAAGAATTGTAAAGAAGAATGACGAAAATAGAACTTGATTTAATATTTAAGATACTTAAAGAAAAAAAGTGTACAAAAATATTGACTAAAAGCCATATGACCCATGTCTCACATTTCCAAATCAGCCTTTTAAGGTTTTTAGTTTTTACTAGAAATTGAAAAGTAATTTCATTACTTCATTACTTACTTACACACCTTCAGGTGGTTCAAGACTCCTTGTGTAGACCAGAAAATCGGGTGGTCCGGTTTCTTGGTATCCTGCTTGATGAGAACCTTTTGTTTAGAAAGAATATAGCCATGATTATGGTTAAGGTCTCACGGAGTTTGGGTATCATTCGAAAACTCGAACACACATTTCCTGGATCTATTCTGAAGCTTCATTTTTCTGTCTTATCCAGTCATACGTTTCGTATCTCCCCATTGTATGCATGTCTACTTCTCCTTCTATACTGGGGTCACTTTCTGTCATGCACAATAAAGCACGGCGCCTGGTTATGGACACCAACCGTTCCTCACCAACACTGCTCTTAAATCTACAGTCTATTTACATTCTTTCTTGTGCTTCTTTTGTCTTTCATCAGCTTCATGGCAATCTTCCAAAATCTCTTCAAAAAACTCCTGTGTTTGTTTCTGATTCAGCTCCATATAGCCTCCGTTCTTCACATAATGTCTGCCTTCCTCCTACCCCTACAATCCGGTTAGATTTCAATCCCCTCATTGCTTGTCAATAGGTCTGTGATTCTCTACCTTCTTCAGTACAGAGATGCTTCTCGTTTGGGACTTTTAAAAGGATTCTGAAGGACCATTTAGTTAAGAATCAAATAGAATAACTTTTTGTTCTTTTTTTTTCCTCTGAGTTGGTGTCCCCTGAGTTTTTTTTTCATGGTGTATGGTTGTTTTCTCTACGCTTTGACTCCCATGCCTCAGGTATGGTCTCTTTTTAATCTTATATGTTGTTTGGCTATCGTTCTCTTTTTTGGGTTGTTGGCTTTTTTGTATTTTTTTTTGTATCCCTGGTCATGGAGCATTTCGAGGGAGAACAAAAATATTGCATTTCCAACCTGTATGCATTGGTGAATAAAACTCTGAAAACTCTGAACATAAAATCCTTAAAAATTAATTTGCATGTCTTAATTTTAGATAAGATTTTGATTTGGTATATAAAATCAATAGTAATACATAAAATTATGTCAGGTTATCTTTGAGCTGGAGGTACTGAAGTATTTTTGTTTTTTTCTCAATTATGGCTAATTTTTCCATCTTCTACTAAATTCATTTTACCTCTGTTAATGTGATTTGTTGGTACATTTATATCATTTGACAAGGATCGCAAATTCAAACATAGTAAAAATTTCGCAATTCACTTTATCATAACTTTATCAATGCTAGTTAGAACACAGTTTCTCTATTAACAATGTCAGGAAGCGACATGTAAATTCATTCCTAAGTTTTTACTTGACATCAGTCTTCAATTTGAATCAGCAAGAAAGGGTACCAATTCACGAAATTGAGGTGAATTCACGAAGGAGGAGGTGATAATTTTTCCGTTTTTCAAATAATGATACAAATGATATTCCCCCATCAATGGGGGCCCCTGTCAGATAGCTGCCCCCTCTTTGCACATCCAACAAGTAAGTCTATAAGTAATATAACTCAGCTGACAAACAGACAAGAATACAAATAGAAGGAAAATGAATATACAGCAGAACCATAAAAAAAAAAAAACATAAACGTCATCACGCCATAGGTTGCAAAATTTAATATAAAAATGAAACAAAACATTAACCTTTTTTTAAAATTTTATTTGTTTGGACTCAAACAAAAAGAGGAATATGGATGTTAAAAGACCATATCCAAGTACTATTCAATGATGTACTATCTACATTTTCATGAATTGGCATCCCAGTTACTTAATAGTATCAATGGGGTAGTGCTAAGGGCATTTGATAAATTACAAAATTAAACAGAAAATTGAATTTTTTTGAGACTGAAAGTAAAAATGTGGGTTATGGATATTTTTTTATGGTGATAAATTTATTTAACTTTAACAACAATTTACATACAAAAATCAATATGATTCCCCCAAAACCAAATGGTTGAGACAGAACAAGTCAGGTAAAAAAACACAAAGACATCACATCATTTAAATTTACTATAACAAGAAAGCCTGCATATTTTGCTGGTCTTACAGAACAATTAAAACTGGTCGTTTTACTTTGAGAACTCACACCTAAGCAAATAAAGGGAATTCACCGAATTTAATAATGAGCATTCCAAACATAATGAACAATCAACCTTTATTGAAACAATCATTATAGCAGCCAAAGTAAAGACACCTCATTTGAGAAAGAAGATGTATAAAAAGAGCAGAGTAACAAGACTTTGGTCGATCACTATAGACTAATCAATTAAAATAAACACAGATACAACTTACAACATAAAGACTTTCACTAAGCTGAGCTCTCGAGGTTGCAATGAGACGAAGTTGCGTTCCCTGTAATAAATAAAAATTTTGCAATCAAAAATAAGCAAAACAAAAAGCTAAGATACCTTGGAATTACTTTTTCTGCAATTAGGCTAATGTAGGGCTATTTGTAGTAATTTTTAGTTTTATATTCTGTGTCTGCAATCCTGTTTCTATAAGGGCAGGGGTTTGAGTCCTGCTGTTGCAGATCATTTTGTTTAGAACAGGGATCTGTGTTGTGACTCTGTAAGCTCAGCCAAAGTCGACCCAGCTCCAAATGGCTACCAGAAGAAATCTTGGAAAGAAACACAGGAAGCATCAGATGATTTGTCCCAACCACACGTTGCACTTTCAGTCAAAGGCAGAGTCAGGAGATTGGTAACTGCACTATGCAGACCATTGGTCACCATGTGAAAAAGTTGTTTTCTAGTGTTTTCAATTGTGCTATCTATGCATATTGTTTTATTTGTGAATATCTCCTTCTTATATCATGTTACAGTGCTATTGTGTTATTTTTTCATGCCATGTCATTTGTTTATTTACATTCTTAACTATTCTACTGGATACATATTTCTTCTTGTTTTCTTAGTTCTAATGCTCTCTCCATTTCTTTTTTCTATAGTGAATATTCAACAAACAGCAATAATAATAGTTAAATTGCCTTATGACCATTTCAAGCTGATTCAGGGGGATTTGGTTGAATAATGCAACCAAAGTAATCAAATATGGGCAATAGTTATCCCCTATCTTACTAATTGTGTTGGCCTGGATTTACTTCTGATGATCCAAGTAATTTTTTTTAAAATATATTATCAATTTTTTCTCATGATAGTCAATTTTGTTATCACCCTATCCCAAGAAAGTATTCATGTTTTGCATCAAGCTTATGAATTGGTGAATTTTTGCTTTGGGAGTCTCATAACTTAAGTCAGAAGCAAAAGATTAAAGCTTAGGGAGTCTTAAAGCTCAGGAAGTCTCATAATTTTAAAAAAAATTTTTATTTAGGGTTTCTTATAATTTAAGTCAGAAACAAAGGGTGAAAGCTTAGGAAGTCTCAGGGAGTCTTAAAGCTTAGAGAGTCCTTTTGCTTTGACAGTCTCAAGATTAAAGTCACAAACAAATTATTAAAGTCTAGGGAGTCATTTTACTTTGGCAGTCTCATAGCCAGATTAGTCAGCATTTAAGCCAGAAACAAATGTTTAAAGCTTAAGATACACTTCTTGTCATTCAAGGTCAAAATCCTTAGCTGGGAACAGTGTTTCTTAAAGAGCTTCTTACAAAGTTTTTTTTTCTCTTTAAAGATTTGTTTGCATTTACTATTCCACCAGGGCTTTGGGGTTTTCATTTCAATCTTATTCCTACAATATGACAACACTGGACATTTTATGCTGAGTGATTAACACCATCTTAGTATTTTGTGTAGGGTATTGATTCTTCTGTGTCATTACTGTGAATTAAGAAAAGATCATTTTAGCTTGATTACACATATAAAAAAAAGGATGCCAAACAAGGAAAAAGAAAAGAAACATCATGAAAAATCATTAATGACTGTGATGAGGGAGACTCAACTAGCAGCTGAGCTTGAGGTTACATGACTAACCCCCATACCAAGCAAGGTCTTAAGATTAAAAAGATCAACTTATTCAGACCAATTTATCAGATTTTTGAACAATTTGGATTTGCAGTTAATTTTGAGATGATTTTCACTACATCATCTTGTACACATGCAATGCTTTCCACTTGATACTTCTAACTGGGGGGGGGGGTGCAGCACAGTGATTATTCTACTTGGAAACAATGTAGGTTGGGAAATTGAAACCTTATGTGTTTTTCCTACCTAATGTATTTCTAGCTACATGGAATTACAATTACAAATGAACATGCATTATCAGTTTAATATTTAGTAATCAAAATGTTAATATTATTTGATTTATTAAAGTTATAAAAGTAAAAACATTTATATTTTTTTCAGTAAAGCGCAAATTTTGTTCTGGCCTTGGGAAGGCATAGGGGTTTTGCGCCCAACTTATGTTAATTTCTGCTCGTTTTGAGTTTGACTCGGTTATTTATTGTAATTTCTGTTCGTTTTGGGTTTCATTTATTTATCGATGCTGATTTGTGGTAGTTCCACACTTGGTAGATTATTTGATTTTATTTTTGCTCATTTTTTGTTTAATGGAGTTCTTTACTTTTCTTTGAAAAACTTATTTTGTGGAAAATGTTTTTTTAATTAATCAAAAGAAAAAGGTTTTGAGCCTCATACCTTTGCTCATTCCCAGTGGATTAAATTCTACTGATAGGTTAATTATTCCTGTAAGTTTGAACATAATACCCTCAGTTGTTCTTGGGATACTGCTGAGATGCCTTATTGGGAATTTGCATTATCACAGTGCATTTTGATTTAATCTTAAGGCAACATTTAGTTTTTAAACATAATGGGCAAATGGGAGGGTGGGCGCGGAAGGGTGGTGTGGAAGGGGGATTAGTTGCCCTCCAATCACTTTTGACTATTAAAAAGGGCATCAGCCCTTTCTGTTTTCAATTGAATGAGTCCCTTTCAAAGTTCCCACAACAACTCCTTTGATATGAAGTGCCCTGGTCTAAACAACAACAACAACAAAAATATCACTAATCACTTTTGACTATTAAAAAGGGTACTAACCCTTTGAATTTCAAATCACATGAGCCCTTTTTCAAGTTACTACAACAAAGATTTCAATAAAAACCTTATAATAATAATAATAATAATAATGTATTATTAAAGCTTTTTTACAGCCATATACAAAACAAAAAGAAAGGAAAAAGGATAAATAAAATGAATACATACTAAAATCACTATCCTCTTAATCAACACTCATACCCTTCAATGCAAAATTCACCACACCTACTACCGTTTGTGGTGAATCCGAACTCAAAATCCCCCGAAGTAGCCAATCATTACCCTCTTTCAAAACCTCCCCCCTTATATGAGAAAGCCGCCGGCATCGCAGGAGGAAATGACCCAGCCCAAAATCAATCTCACCACATTTTAGACAAGTACGCTGCGTTTCCGGACCTTCTCTATTTTTCCAAACTTCTTTTCCCTATATGCTCCCAGGGCATAACTTAAAACCTGAGAGCTCTGGATGAATATCCTCCTCAAAAACATATTTTCTATCTGGAAATCAACTACACAGAACAAAATGGCTATCTAAAAATATTGATTGGATGTGTTTGGGAGAATGATGGGCGTGGGGGGGGGGGCTAGTTGCCCTCCAATCGCTTTTGACTATTAAAAAGGGCACTAGCCCTTTGAATTTCCAATCAAATGAGCCTTTTTTGAAGTTTCTATGACAACGCCTTCTATAAAAATCTTATATGTCCCCAGGGCATAACTTAAAACCCTTGCCCTGAGGGTTGTGGGGGAGTGTCCACCTCAAAAAACATATTTACTATCAGGAAATCAACTATGTTGAACAAAATGTCTCTCTCAAAATTTTGATTGGATGTGTTTGGGGGAATGATGAGCATGGGAGCGGGGGGGGGGGGGGCTAGTTGCCCTCCAATCACTTTTGATTATAAAGGGCACTATGACTTTGAATTTCCAATCGAATGAGCCTGTTTTGAAAATTCTATGACAATACCTTCTATAAAAACCTTATATGCCCCCAGGGCATAACTTAAAACCCTTGTCCCAAGGGTTGTGGGGGAGTGTCCTCCTCAAAAAATATTTTCTATCTGGATTTCAACTATGCTGAACAAAATGGCTATCTCAAAATTTTGATTGGATGCGTTTGGGGGAATGATGGGTGTGGGGAGGGGGCTAGTTGCCCTCCAATCACTTTCAACAATTAAAAGGGCACTAGCCCTTTGAATTTTCAATTGAATGAGCCTGTTTTGTAGTTTCTAGGACAATGCATTCTATAAAAACCTTACATGCCCCCAGGGCATAACTTAAAACCCTTGCCCTGAAGGCTGTGGGAGAGTGTTCTCCTCAAAAACATAATTTCTATAACCCTTGCCCTGAGGGTTGTGAGGGAGTATCCTCCTCAAAAACATATTTTCTATCTGGAAATAAACTATTCTGAACAAAATGGCTATCTCAAAATTTTGATTCAATGTGTTTTGGAAAATGGTGGGTGTGGAAGGGGTGTTAGTTGCCTTCCAATCACTTTTGACTATTAAAAACAGCACAAGCAACTCCAATTTCCAACTGAAAGAGCCCTTTTCTAAGTTTCTATGACAACTTTTTCTATACAAAGTGCCCTGCTCTAAAGGAAAAAATAATAAATAGTACATTGTGCCAACATCATTCTTATATGCCCTCAGGGTGTAACTTAAAACTCTTGCCCCAAGGGTTGTGGGGGAGTGTCCTCCCCAAAAACATATTTTCTATCTGGAAATCAACTATGCTGATCAAAATGGTTATCTCAGAATTTTGATTGTATGTGTTTGGGGAAATGATGCGCGTGTGGGGAGGGGGAGGAGCTAGTTGCCCTCCAATCACTTTTGACTATTAAAAAGGTCACTAGCCCTTTGAATTTCCAATCAAATGAGCCCTTTTTGAAGTTTCTACAACAATGTGTTCTACAAAAACCTTATATGCCCCAAGGGCATACCTTACAACCCTTGCCCTGTGGGTTATGGGGGAGTATCCTCCTCAAAAACATATTTTCTATCTGGAAATAAACTATTCTGAACAAAATGGCTATCTCAAAATTTTGATTGGATGTGTTTGGGGGAATGATGGGCATGGGGGGGGGGTTAGTTGCCCTCCAATCACTTTCAACTATTGAAAAGGGCACTAGCCCTCTGAATTTGCAATCGAATGAGCCTTTTTTGAAGTTTCTATGACAACACTTTCTATAAAAACCTTATATGCCCCCAGGGCCTACCTTACAACCCTTGCCCTGAGGGTTGTGTCCTCCTCAAAAACATATTTTCTATCCGGAAATTAACTACACTGAACAAAATTGCTATCTCAAAATTTTGATTGGATGTGTTTGGGGGAATGATGGGCATAAGGGGGGGGGGGGGTAGTTGCCCTCCAATCACTTTTAACTATTGAAAAGGGCAGTAGCCCTCTGATTTTGCAATCAAATGAGCCTTTTTTGTAGTTTCTAGGACAATGCATTCTATAAAAACCTTACATGCCCCCAGGGCATAACTTAAAACCCTTGCCCTGAAGGCCTTGGGAGAGTGTTCTCCTCAAAAACATAATTTCTATCTGGAAATCAACTATGCTGAACAAAATGGCTATCTCAAAATTTCAAATGGATGTGTTTTGGAAAATGGTGGGTGTGGAAGGGGTGATAGTTGCCGTCCAATCACTTTTGCCTATTAAAAAGGGCACAAGCCACTCCAATTTCCAATTGAATGAGCCCTTTTCTAAGTTTCTATGACAACTTTTATGATGTGAAGTGCCCTGCTCTAAAGGAAAAAATAATAAATAGTACATTCTGCCAACATTGTTCTTATATGCCCTCAGGGTGTAACTTAAAACTCTTGTCCCAAGGGTTGTGGGGGAGTGTCCTCCTCAATAACGTATTTTCTATCAGGAAATCAACTATGCTGAACAAAATGGCCATCTCAAAATTTTGATTGTATGTGTTTGGGGGAGTGATGTGTGTGGTGGGGAAGGGGGGAGGGCTAGTTGCCCTCCAATCACTTTTGACTATTAAAAAGGGCACTAGCTCTTTGAATTTCCAATCAAATGAGCCCTTTTTGAAGTTTCTACAACAATGTGTTCTATAAAAACCTGATATGCCCTTAGGGGATACCTTAAAACCCTTGCCCTGAGGGTTGTGGAGTGCCCTCATCAAAAACATATTTACTATCTGGAAATCAACTATGCTGGACAAAATGGCTATCTCAAAATTTTGATTGGATGTGTTTGGGGGAATGATGAGCATGGGAGCGGGGGGGGGGGGGGCTAGTTGCCCTCCAATCACTTTTGATTATAAAGGGCACTAGAACTTTGAATTTCCAATCGAATGAGCCTGTTTTGAAAATTCTATGACAATACCTTCTATAAAAACCTTATATGCCCCCAGGGCATAACTAAAAACCCTTGTCCCAAGGGTTGTGGGGGAGTGTCCTCCTCAAAAAATATTTTCTATCTGGATTTCAACTATGCTGAACAAAATGGCTATCTCAAAATTTTGATTGGATGCGTTTGGGGGAATGATGGGTGTGGGGAGGGGGCTAGTTGCCCTCCAATCACTTTCAACTATTAAAAGGGCACTAGCCCTTTGAATTTTCAATTGAATGAGCCTGTTTTGTAGTTTCTAGGACAATGCATTCTATAAAAACCTTATATACCCCCAGGGCATAACTTAAAACCCTTGCCCTGAAGGCTGTGGGAGAGTGTTCTCCTCAAAAACATAATTTCTATAACCCTTGCCCTGAGGGTTGTGTCCTCCTCAAAAACATAATTTCTATCTGGAAATCAACTATACTGAACAAAATGGCTATCTCAAAATTTTGATTCAATGTGTTTTGGAAAATGGTGGGTGTGGAAGGGGTGTTAGTTGCCTTCCAATCACTTTTGACTATTAAAAACAGCACAAGCAACTCCAATTTCCAACTGAAAGAGCCCTTTTCTAAGTTTCTATGACAACTTTTTCTATACAAAGTGCCCTGCTCTAAAGGAAAAAATAATAAATAGTACATTGTGCCAACATCATTCTTATATGCCCTCAGGGTGTAACTTAAAACTCTTGCCCCAAGGGTTGTGGGGGAGTGTCCTCCCCAAAAACATATTTTCTATCTGGAAATCAACTATGCTGATCAAAATGGTTATCTCAAAATTTTGATTGTATGTGTTTGGGGAAATGTTGCGCGTGTGGGGAGGGGGAGGAGCTAGTTGCCCTCCAATCACTTTCGACTATTAAAAAGGTCACTAGCCCTTTGAATTTCCAATCAAATGAGCCCTTTTTGAAGTTTCTACAACAATGTGTTCTACAAAAACCTTATATGCCCCAAGGGCATACCTTACAACCCTTGCCCTGTGGGTTATGGGGGAGTATCCTCCTCAAAAACATATTTTCTATCTGGAAATAAACTATTTGAACAAAATGGCTATCTCAAAATTTTGATTGGATGTGTTTGGGGGAATGATGGGCATGGGGGGGGGTAGTTGCCCTCCAATCACTTTCGACTATTTAAAAGGGCCTAGCCCTCTCAATTTGCAATCGAATGAGCCTTTTTTGAAGTTTCTATGACAACGCTTTCTATAAAAACCTTATATGCCCCAAGGCCTACCTTACAACCCTTGCCCTGAGGGTTGTGTCCTCCTCAAAAACATATTTTCTATCTGGAAATCAACTACACTGAACAAAATGGCTATCTCAAAATTTTGATTGGATGTGTTTGGGGGAATGATGGGCATGGGGGGGGGGGTTAGTTGCCCTCCAATCACTTTCAACTATTGAAAAGGGCACTAGCCCTCTGAATTTGCAATCGAATGAGCCTTTTTTGAAGTTTCTATGACAACACTTTCTATAAAAACCTTATATGCCCCCAGGGCCTACCTTACAACCCTTGCCCTGGGGGTTGTGTCCTCCTCAAAAACATATTTTCTATCCAGAAATTAACTACACTGAACAAAATTGCTATCTCAAAATTTTGATTGGATGTGTTTGGGGGAATGATGGGCATAAGGGGGGGGGGTTAGTTGCCCTCCAATCACTTTTAACTATTGAAAAGGGCAGTAGCCCTCTGATTTTGCAATCAAATGAGCCTTTTTTGAAGTTTCTAGGACAATACCTTCTATAAAAACCTTCTATGCCCCCAGGGCATAACTTAAAACCCTTGCCCTGAAGGCCTTGGGAGAGTGTTCTCCTCAAAAACATAATTTCTATCTGGAAATCAACTATGCTGAACAAAATGGCTATCTCAAAATTTCAAATGGATGTGTTTTGGAAAATGGTGGGTGTGGAAGGGGTGATAGTTGCCGTCCAATCACTTTTGCCTATTAAAAAGGGCACAAGCCACTCCAATTTCCAATTGAATGAGCCCTTTTCTAAGTTTCTATGACAACTTTTTTGATGTGAAGTGCCCTGCTCTAAAGGAAAAAATAATAAATAGTACATTCTGCCAACATTGTTCTTATATGCCCTCAGGGTGTAACTTAAAACTCTTGTCCCAAGGGTTGTGGGGGAGTGTCCTCCTCAATAACGTATTTTCTATAGGAAATCAACTATTCTGAACAAAATGGCCATCTCAAAATTTTGATTGTATGTGTTTGGGGGAGTGATGTGTGTGGCGGGGAAGGGGGGAGGGCTAGTTGCCCTCCAATCACTTTTGACTATTAAAAAGGGCACTAGCTCTTTGAATTTCCAATCAAATGAGCCCTTTTTGAAGTTTCTACAACAATGTGTTCTATAAAAACCTGATATGCCCTTAGGGGATACCTTAAAACCCTTGCCCTGAGGGTTGTGGAGTGCCCTCATCAAAAACATATTTACTATCTGGAAATCAACTATGCTGGACAAAATGGCTATCTCAAAATTTTGATTGGATGTGTTTGGGGGAATGATGGGCATGGGGGGGGGGGCTAGTTGCCCTCCAATCACTTTTGACTATTAAAAAGGGCACTAGCCCTTTGAATTTCCAATTGAATGAGCCTTTTTTGAAGTTTCTATGACAATGCCTTCTATAAAAATCTTATATGCCCCAAGATTAACTTAAAACCCTTGCCCTGAAGGCTGTGGGAGTGTCCTCCTCAATAACATAATTTCTAGCTGGAAATCAACTATGCTGAACAAAATGGCTATCTCAAAATTTCAGTTGGATGTGTTTAGGGAAAGGGTGGCTGTGGAAGGGGTGTTAGTCGCCTTCCAATCACTTCTGACTATTAAAAAGGGCATAAGCCACTCCAATTTCCAATTGAATAAGCCCTTTTCAAAGTTTCCATGACAACTTTTTTTTATACAAAATGTCCTGCTCTAAAGGAAAAAAAATAATAAATACTATATTGTGCAACATTGTTCTTATATGCCCTCAGGGCATAACTTAAAACTCTTGCTCCAAGGGTTGTGGGGAGTGTCCTCCTCAAAAACATATTTTCTATCTGGAAATCAATTACACTGAACAAAATGGCTATCTCAAAATTTTAATTGTATGTGTTTGGGGGAATTATGCACATAGGGGGAGGGGGGAGGCTAGTTGCCCACCAATCACTTTTGACTATTAAAAAGAGCATTAACCCTTTGAATTTCCAATCAAAGGAGCTTTTTTTCTAAGTTTCTATGACAATGCCTTCTATAAAAACCTTATATGTCCCCAGGGCATAACTTAAAACCCTTGCCCTGAGGGTTGTGGGGGAGTGTCCTCCTCAAAAACATATTTTCTATCTGGAAATCAACTATGCTGAACAAAATGGCTATCTAAAAATTTTGATTGGATGTGCTTGAGGGAATGATGGGTGTGCAGGGGGGGGGGGGGGGCTAGTTGCCCTGCAATCACTTTTGACTATTAAAAAGGGCACAAGTCACTCTAATTTCCAATTGAATGAGCCCTTTTTCAAAGTTTCTACAACAACTTCTTTGTTACAAAGTGCCCTGGTCTAAAGGAAAAAAAATAATAAATAATACATTGTGGCAACATTGTTCTTATATGCCCTCAGGGCATAGCTTAAAACCCTTGCCCCAAGGGTTTTAGGGGAGTGTCCTCCTCAAAAACATATTTTCTATCTGGAAATCAACTATGCTGAACAAAATGACTAGGCCTATCTAAAATTTTTGACTGGATTTGCTTGGGGGAATGATGGGCATGGTGGAGGGAGGGGGGCTAGTTGCCCTCAAGTCGCTTTCAACTATTAAAAAGGGCACTAGCACTCTAATTTCCATTCAGGTCAATATCTATGAAATCATATTATTGAGCTAGGAATAAAGTGAATACACCATTCAATGCCTTTTTTTATGCTGATTACAAATATAATAAGCATTTCTATCAGAAATGAATTTCAGCCCCCCCCTATATAGGCTATACCTAACCTAACCTAACCCTGAATTGACCTATATAGGGGGGGGGGGGCTGAAACTCATTTCCAATAGAAATGCTTATTATATTTGTAATCAGCATAAAAAAAAGGCATCGAATGGTGTATTCACTTTTGTCCTAACTCAATAATATGATTTTGTAGATATTGACCCAATATATACCAAATCATATTATTGAGTTAGGACTAAAGTGAATACACCATTCAATGCCTTTTTTTATGCTGATTAAGAATATAATTAGCATTTCCATCGGAAATAAATTTCAGCCCCCCCCTATATATGCCAATTCAGGGTTAGGTTAGGTATAGCCTATATAGGGGGGGGGGGGGGCTGAAATTCATTTCTGATAGAAATGCTTATTATATTTGTAATCAGCATAAAAAAGGCATCAAATGGTGTATTCACTTTGTTTGAAACTCAATAATATGATTTGATATATATTGACCTCCATTCAAATGCACCCTTTTTGAAGTTTTTACATCAACTCCTTTGATACAAAGTGCCCTGAGTGTGGAGAAAAAAAAACACATTGTGCCCACACTATTTTTTACTTAGGCAGCACTAGCATGCTGCCTATGATTAATGTAATCAAAAGATCTATGTTGTAAGGTTTCAGTTTTATAACACAAGATTGTTACAGATCAATGTGTGATTGTTAGTAAAGATCAATGAGAAAGGAGGTGGGACTAGATGCTTTGAAATATTCTACCAGGAGAAAAGTAAGGCTCTGGATGAGCACTTACCCTACATCTCACCTAAGAAGTGCATGACAAACTTTGCCAAAGGACCAGGTGAAGAAGTGGTCAAGGCTAGCCTAATATGTCAATTGGTAGGTAGCCTAGGTCTTTCCCCATCTAGCAAATTGGTTGTTGTTGGATTAATATATAATCATACACTACATTGCAATCGGTTAAAGCCTTGGTAGGACACTTGTTTCTTACTATATTTTGAATTAAGCGGAATCTAGAGAAAACTTTGCCTGGAACCATTTTTTTTTCTGTTTTCAATTGTTTTGAATATTTTCTTGGATTTCTTCAAATCACCTTCAATTTAGCAAGCGCCATCTAAATTCATGAGAAATTAAACTCCTGCACCATAGAAATTTAAATTTTTGAAATTACAGCACATTAACCAAGCCAACAAGTATTAGTCTAGGCTATTCTAAGAGGAAATATTAAGATAAAGGAGCAACTGCGGCCCAAAATTAGAACAAGATTTAACCAAATCAATTGCCGTTTATTTCAGCCTTCAAATTCAAGCTGGTATTTGGCAGAAGTCTTCTTTGATAAGTAAGTTGGCTAGGCTATTCAATAGGCCTACTTCTATTCAAAATAGAAGTAGGCATAGGCTAGGCTTATTTGTTGATAGCCTATTTTCATTTGGTTAGATGTATTTTTGATGAATTTAAGTGAAATTTGAATGAAAGTGCATATTTTTTAAAGCAAAATAGCATAGTAATTAGGATAATAGGCCTAGGCTAGCTTTTTGTTAACTCACAAATTTAACCTTAATTACCATAATTTGCACTTCAGAGCAAATTTAGATCCATTATAATCTCTAACATGCTCCCTACTTGATGGTGTGAACATCATATGCATCCCACTGGTACTTTCAGGGAACACCATTCCATTCAACTTCCAATGACTTCTTGAACACTTCATTATTGGTTGCTGAGACTGTTTTATTTGACAGACTATTCCAGTGTTGTTGTTTGGGGTGTGACGCATTCGACCAATCGGTCATATGCGTTCTATTCCAGTGATTTACTATATGGCAGAGAAAAACTGTTGTTGGTGTCAATTTTTAACAGATGGCTTAAGCAGCACCTTCAAAATTCCTTTCCTGTCATTGCCAATATATTGGGAAATTGGCAAATGAATTAGGGGGGGGGGGGTTCTTGTGAAGTAAGCTTATTTACATAAGAATATCAGCTCTTTGTTGTCAGTAAACCAGTGTAGATAATTCAAGGTCCTTTAAATATTCATCATAAGACTTGTCTCTCATCTTAGATACTGCCTTTGTGGCTCTCCTTTGCACTCCTTCCAGGAGCTGCACATTACCCCTGTACCCTGGTGATACTATGCACATTCCAAAATCAAGTACTGGTTGGACAAGGGCCTTGTACAACCTCACAAAAACATAGAGACCTACTGGATATAGTTTTCTTTAAGAGTTCTAGGACAGAGTTTGCATGAGACACAGTCTTTTTGCAGTTTGAATAGGATTTATATTTGGTTGTCAACAATGATTCTAAGATCCCTTTCTTCATCCATACTTTGCAGCTTTTGAATGTTATTTACTGCTGGATTGACCATAGTATACTTGAAACCTGGGTTAGACTTGCCAAAATGAATAACACTACATTTGTCAATATTAAAGGTCATGTGCCATGTTGTTGCCCATTTTTAAATATGGTCAAGATCTGCTTGTAGTGGCACATGATTGACTACACCAAACAATTTTGAGTTGTCTGCACAGAGAGCTAGAGGATTTGTAGTTCATTGAAAAATATCATTTATATAGATATTGAATAGGGTAGGTCCTAAGACACTACCCTGTTGGACATCACTGTTGACTCCACATCTCTCCAATAGGATTGATTCTCCTTCATTAGTGTAAAAACCTTCACTCTCTATTTTTTTGTTCAGGCATGGATAGGGAACTTTGTAAAAAAATTTTTGTGATGCAACACATTTTTTGGTGAAGCAACAAGACACACAGGTAGCCTAAGCCCTGATCAATAAGGTCTGTTATAACATTGTAAGTCTCCAGCAAATTTGTTTCTATAGACTTTCCTGGTTGAAAACCATGTTGGTGGGGAATAGTTTCCCATTAAGTTTGAGATGCTTCATGACAAAGTCATTTACCTCTCTTTCCAGAATTTTAGCAACAACAGAAGTTATCATGGGCATAGGGAGGGGGCAGCTGCCCCCCCCCCCTAGACCTTAAAATTTACATTAGATATGGCTGAAAAAGCAGATGGTTGGAAAAGCAGTTGATAAAAGGCCCTCCATCACACTATCAACTGCCCAATTGATTTTTTGACATATAACAATTTAAGTCATTTGAGGATATTCAAACTATCAGTCTCAATGGGCTCCATTGAATGGTGGATTTGTGTAGGGTCAACATTGGGTAGGTCTGTATCTGATGTGCAACTAAAAACAGACAGAAACTGAGGGTTCAGTTCATCTGCAATTTCCGTGACATCTGTTAGTTTGGCTCCTGAAGCAGTTGGTTTGGATATTGATCAGAAATATAGAAAGAGGAAATATAACTTAGCCTACCATTTGATTCCCTATTCACTGATCTTGGTAAAATGACAGTCCGTTAGTTTTTCTGAAGGGAATGTTATAAAACACAAAGAGATGTAGACTACCATCTTGCATTTTATGCTCTTCCATGCATAACACCTTCCACTCCTACCCTGATGGTCCTGTAAATGGCCCTAATAATATACTCCTCCATTGTTTTGAATCTTGTTATACATTGTGTCTTTTGTCTTGACTAGTTTTTTTTACATTCTTATGCAAAGAATATCCAGTTTTACCTAGGGTAAAGGTACCAATGATATGACAATTTTTGTAAAAAAAACACTTTTTTTGCTCCAGAAGGCTTAATTTAAAGATGTTTGGTTTCAAAAGAGTTTCAGTATGTAGAAAAAATATCTACAGATCTAACTGTATGATTAGAAGTTTGAAGTTTTATCAGAAAAGGGTACAAAACTCAGATTTTCTTAAATTGGGGTGTTGTCACCTACAAATTTGACAGGACAAAAAAGTTACCTGTTTTCAATGTAAATCAGAACCCAATTTGATGAATCTCAACATACTTGGGGAATACTTGTGGGCAGGTCCTGGTGGATTCAATATGCCTATTCTTTTAATTTTATTTCTTGTTTCTCTTCAACTTCTTTAAATTTGTAACTGTATAAATCAATATCCAGATAGTGGAAGCAAAAAACTGAAAAAAATGTCTAAAGCATAGGGACAAAATTGGATAATCATATGGAGTGTAATCATGTGACCCAGGTCTCTATAATATGATGTATGATATAGGTCTCTCTATTAATACTATCTGGAATAGCCCATATTCTCTCAGCTTTAATGATCCAGCAAAGATTTCTTTGTTGTTCACAGTGAAAATGTTGTCAACATTTGGCCATTTCAAAGTTAATCTACCAGTTTAATCCATTTAAAAAATTTTTAGTTTTGACTGTCCTTTGTCTTGAGAGTCCAGAATTCTTGAAATATGCATGTCCTGCATCCTACTTAAGATTGTTAGATGTTTGTGACACCAAGGAGTTTAACATGTTTCATTAGCATTTTGAGTGGGATAGGGTCTATGAAAACAGGAGTGGATTTTAAGAATTTTAAGAAGGTTATTGTCATCAAATTTGACTTAGGGGAATTTACTTTAATATGTAAGTTCTAGGCTTTATCCAAAACATAGGTAGGATTTTGATGGGGTCATTTTTATAGTTCTATGACATACTTCAAGGATCAGCAGGTCATTCACTTATTAACACCTTTGAGGGAATCTTACCAAATCAATTCTACACATAAGAGTGGTCCTAATAAGGTTCCCTGAGGATTAGGGAGGGGTTCAGAGAGAATATTTTGTATTTTACAGCTTGGGATCTATTTGAAAGAAAAAATATATAAAATTTACTAAGAGAAGGCCTACTTCAATTTTATTCAGTGATAAATGAATTAGGGTGTTGTGATCAACCAATTCAAATGCTTAAAAATACGAAAATAGCATGAGGTCAAGCGGTGGTTTGTCAGATGATGAAAAAATCTAGCATCAAATCAGTAAAACTACAATTTAAAACAAAAAATACCTTTTTGAATGTTTTTTTCATGTGAAATATTATTACAAATAATCATCATCAAAATCTCTCGTTTTCGAAAAGTACCTGTAAACTTGACAACTATGTTTTTGTCAGAGGACCCTTGAATTTTGACACCAATTGTTTCTCATCTGTTTTAGATCTTCAGTGAAATTTTGAAAGTCACCTATATTTTGACAGTGCCTGTTGCTGTCTGTCAAAAATTTGGACAAGGTTACTACAAGATATTCTCAAAAGAAATGAATCTCATAATAGAAGCCAAAATCTACATTTGAATTAGGCTGAAGGAACATTTTTAGTCAGTCTGGTATTCCAATAGTCTACATCAGAAAAGAATTTTTGACACTTGGAACATAGTTTTGTCAATACAATTTAAGTTGCCATTTTAACTTAATTTTATCAAGAAAAGCCAATGTGGCTATATCATAGGCAGCGCGCTAGTGCTGCCTAAGTAAAGAATGATGTGGGCAAAGTGTGTTTTTTTTTTGGGGGGGGGGGTTTCTCCATACCCGGGCACTTTGTATTGAAGGAGTTGTCGTAGAAACTTTGAAAAGGGCTCATTCGATTGGAAATTGGAGTTGCTAGTGCCCTTTTTAATGGTCAAAAGTGATTGGAGGACAACTAGCCCCCCCCCCCCCCACGCCCATCATTCCCCCAAACACATCCAATCAAAATTTTTAGATAGTCATTTTTTTCAGCATACCATAGTTGATTTCCAGATAGAAAATATGTTTTTGAGTAGGACCCTCCCCCACAACCCTCAGGGCAAGGGTTTTAGGTTATGCCCTGGGGGCATATAAGGTTTTTATAGAAGGTGTTGTTGTAGAAACTTAAAAACAGGCTCATTCAATTGGAAATTCAAAGGGCTAGTACCCTTTTTAATAGTTGAAAGTGGTTGGAGGGTAACTAGCCCCCCCCCCCCACCCATCATTCCCCCAAACACATCCAATCAAAATTTTGATATAGCCATTTTGTTCAATATAGTTGATTTCCAGATAGAAAATATGTTTTTGAAACAGACACTCCCCCACAACCCTCAGGGCAAGGGTTTTAAGTTATGCCCTGGGGGCATATAAGGTTTTTATAGAAGGCGTTGTTGTTGAAACTTCAATAAATGGTCATTCAATTGGAAATTCAAAGAGCTAGTGCCCTTTTTAATAGTCGAAAGTGACTGGAGGCCAACTAGCCCCCCCCCACACCCATCATTTCCCCAAACACATCCAATCAAAATTTTGAGATAGCCATTTCGTTCAGCGTAGCTGATTTCCAGATGTAAAATATATTTTTGAGGAGGACACTCCCCCACAGCCCTCAGAGCAAGGGTTTTAAGTTATGCCATGGGGGCATATGAGGTTTTTAAAGAAGGCATTGTCATAGAATCTTCAAAAAAAGGCTCATTTGATTGGAAATTCTAAGGGCTAATGCCCTTTTTAATAGTCGAAAGTGATTGGAGGGCAACTAGCCCCCCCCCCACACCCATCCTTCCCCCAAACACATCCAATAAAAATTTTGAGATAGCTATTTTGTTCAGCATAGTTGATTTCCAGATTAGAAACATATTTTTGAGGAGGACACTCCCCTACAACCCTCAGGGCAAGGATTATAAGTTATACCCTGGGGGCATATAAGGTTTTTATTGAAATCTTTGTCGTAGAAACTTGAAAAAGGGCTCATTCGATTTGAAATTCAAAGGGCTAGTACCCTTTTAAATAGTCAAAAGTGATTTGAGGGCAACTAACCCCAGAACCTAACCTAACATAAACCAGAGACAAAACACACGCCGAGACAACACACACACGCCGACAACAAACACACTTAGACGACACACACAGAGAAGACACATACACAGAGATGACACACACACAGAGACAACACACACACAGAGACAACACACATACACAGAGACAGCACACACACAGAGATGACAAACACACAAAGACAACACACGCACAGAGACAACACACACGCAGAGACGATAAACACAAAGAGATGACACACACATAGAGATAATACACACAGATACACATAGAGATAAGGTTTTTACTGAAATCTTTGTCATAGAAACTTGAAAAAGGGCTCATTCGATTTGAAATTCAAAAGGCTAGTACCCTTTTTAATAGTCGAAAGTCATTTGAGGGAAACTAACCCTCCTCTCACGCCCACCTTTTCCCCAGACACTCCCCTACAACCCTCAGTGCAAGGATTATAAGTTATGCCCTGGGGGCATATAAGGTTTCTATTGAAATTTTTGTTGTAGAAACTTGAAAAAGGGCTCATTTGATTTGAAATTTAAAGAGCTAGTACCCTTTTTAATAATCAAAAGTGATTTGAGGGCAACTATCCCCCCCCCCTCTCTCAAGCCTACCTTTTCCCCAAACACATCCAATCAAAATTTTTAGCTAACCTTTTTATTCAAAGTAGTTGAAAGTTTTGGAAATTATGTCTTTAAGGATGACAACCCCTCCCCCCACAGCCCTCAGGGCAAGGGTCGTAAGTTATGCCCTGGGGGCATATAAAGTTTTTATTGAAAGCGTTGTCATAGAAACTTCAAGAGGGCTCATTCAATTGGAAATTGAAAGGGCTAGTGCCTTTTTTAATAGTTGAAAGTGATTGGATACCGACTAACACCCCTCTCACGCCCACCATTTTCCCAAACACATCCAATCAAAATTTTGAGATATCCATGTTGTTCAATATAGTTGAAAGTTCTGGAAATTAAGTCTTTTAGGATGATAACCCCCTCAGAGCCCTCAGTGCAAGGGTTGTAAGTTATGCCCTGGGGGCATTAAAGTTTATATCGAAAGTGTTATAGAAATTTCAAAAAGGGCTAATTTGATTGGAAATTGAAATTGCCCTTTTTAATAGTCGAAAGTGAGTGGAGAGTAATTAACCCCCTTCTTACGCCCACCATTTCCCCAAAAACATTCAATCAAAGTTTAGAGATAGCCATTTTGTTCAACATAGTTGAAAGTTCTGGAAATTATGTATTTAAGGATGACAAACCCCCGAGAGCCCCAAGGGCAAAGGTTGTAGTTTATGCCCTGGGGGCATATAAGATTTTATAGATAGAGTTGTCGTAAAACTTCAAAAGGGGCTCATTCAATTCGAAATTGAGAGGGCTAGTGCCCTTTGTAATAGTCGAAAGTAATTGGAGCGTAACTAATCTCCCTCTCATGCCCACCATTCCTCCAAAAACATCCAATCAAAATTTTCATGTAGTCATTTTTTTCAACGTAGTAGAAAGTTCTGGAAATTAGGTCTTTGAGAATGACCTTAGGGTAAGGGTTGTAATTTATGCCCTGGGGGCATATAAGGTGTTTATAGAAAGTGTTGTTGTTTCCAAAAGTGCTCAATTGATTGGAAATCGAAAGGCCTGGTGCCCTTTTTAACAGTTGAAAGTGATTGGAAGGCTTGACATTTTTATAGTAAAGATTGTTGTGGGTATAATGTATTATTTTTTGTTGTTTAGACCAGGGCACTTCGTATCGAATGAGTTGTCAGGGGAACTTCGAAAAGGGCTCATTTGATTGAAAATAGAAAGGACTGATGTCCTTTTCAATAGTCAAAAGTGATTGGAGGGCAACTAGTCCCCCTGTCACTCCCAACCTCCCATTTGCCCATTATGTTTAAAAACTAAGTGTTGCCTTAAGATTTAATTCAAAATGCACAGTCATAATGCTAATTTCCAATAAGGCATCTCAGCAGTATCCCAAGAACGACTGAGGGTATTATGTTCAAACTTTCGGGGCTACTTCAGCTCTTAAAATTTAACCAAATCAAAATAGCGTAAGTGTATCCAAGCTATCAAAGAAAGTAAACAGATTTTTTTGCAAATGGTATCAAGTTTTCCATTTCAGGTCAACTAGAGGAGGTATGAAACTAAATTAAAAAGTACTATTTGTGTCCAAATTTTTAAAAGGGTGTATGTTGTTAAAAATTGCTGAAAATTTTTCTCCAGCATACAAATAGCAGGCCAAACTATAAAGTCTTAAAAAATGAAAAGATTTAAAGTATTATTTTCTTTTTCCCTGAAAAGACCATGTCAATGCAAAACGAACAGAAATTAATTAAAAAAAACTTTTCTACAAAATAAGTTTTTCAGAGAAAAGTAAAGAACTCCATTAAACAAAAAAAAGAGCAAAAATTAAATCAAATAATCTACCAAGCGTGAAACTACCACAAATCAGCATTGATAAATTAATGAAACAAAAAACGAACTGAAATTGCAACAAATAACAGAGTTAAACTCAAAACGAGCAGAAATTAACATAAGTTGGGTGCAAAACCCTATGCCTTCCCAAGGCCAGAACAAAATTTGCACTCTACTGAAAAAAATATAAATGTTTTTACTTTTATAACTTTAATAAATCAAATAATATTAACATTTTGACTACTAAATATCAGTATATGTATATTAAACTGATAATGCACATTCATTTGTATTTTTTCAGTAAAGTGCAAATTTTGTTCAGGCCAAATTTGCAAAGTTTGAACACTACATGGCTAAAAAATTGTTGGAAGCTCATTATATGTTGAAAACAGGAAACTGATTGAATTGAATATTCTTTTCTTATCTGGGTGTATCAGATATAGTGTCCACGTTTTGCATTGTCAAAATATAATGTCGGCTTAAAGAGATGGTGTTCCAAGTCATGACTAAGCAGAGTTACCCTGTTTTGAAGAAAAATATTGACAGTGGTTCCAAAATTGCACTGTCGAATCATTGGTGTCTTTACCCTAAATGATTCATTGCAATATTAGATAAAAATATTATTTGAAATGATTTAAAATATAGATGATGCTTTTGGATGTTCTGGTTAATTTACTGAAAGATGGGCATATTGTTTGATGAGCTTTTTAGCACTGATTCCAACTGTGCTAATTGTTTCCCTCAAAAGTCCCCCCCCCCAATGAGGCTAAATGTAACCTTAAAATATAGACACAAATTTTTTGCTTTTTTTCATATCAACTTTGTGTAGCATTATGGACCAACTTTTGATGAGAAATAAGTGCAAAAGTAATGCAAATCAATTAAATCAGCTAAGTTTTATAAAGCCCCATTAGGAGTTGACTGGGACATATTTGCTAGGATAGCAATTACCGTATTTGGAATCAATATTAAAAGATGCATTGAGATGTATGTTCTTGCTTTTGCTGGTAACTTCATTGAAACATCTGAAAATTTACCCAGTAGGCCTATAGGACAGAAATAAGATATAGAAAAGACACTACCATTCAGTGTTCTTTCCAAGTTTAATAATTTCTTCTGTCATAATTGCATCCCAGTCTTTCTAATGAGGCCATTCTGTAAGAGCAGCAGTGGTAGAAGTAGCAGTATTAATAATGGTATGGCTGCTTTTTATTGAATTAGTTAAAATGGAAACAGTTATTTTGTAGTCAGGGTAGAGATAGTTGTTGTAGTTGTTATTCTGCAAGTTGACTTTGGGTATGGTTATAGCTGCAGTTGCTGTAGAAGTACCCAATGCTTTGCCAAGAATAATCATGTTAACTAGAGTTGTTGGAAGAATTTTGGTATTGTAGTGGTTGTATTAATAGTTGTGGTAACTAGTTAGACTAGTCAGTAGTTAGACAGCTGGATGCTTTATGCCAAACAAAAACTTGTATGGATTGAATGTCTTCTGTGAAGCCAAATTTCATATTGTGCCTGAACTTCTTAATGCAATAATTTAAGTAGTATAACTAATTTTAAATGATTTACATCATGAATTAGGACTAGGGTTGTTACAAGCCAAAATGTTTTTGGGGGGGGGGAACAAGAGATTTTACTATCTGGCTGGTCATTTTTACCAACTGTTTTTTGTTAATAATTAGCATAATGTCTGTTTCAAATAAATTGTGTAAAATCACTGAAAAAGTTGGTAAAACTGCTGCATTTACCAACCAAGATTCAGATATTGGTACATATCATGTCACCATTTTAATGCTGATTATTTAACCAAATGGAAAACTGTGGCACCATCTGGAAAATCACGGCTGGAGTTGGTAAAATTGCTGCGTTTACCAACCAAGTTCAAAATTGCTGTAGATGACATGTCAGTATTTTCGTGGTCTTTATTGAACTGAACAAAGAATATTAGCGGCATCAGAAAAATCATTGCACTTTGCACCACAATTTTACAGAGTGACTAAAAAATTGGGGGTCCCCCATATGTGATGGCCCTGATTAGTACTAATCACCATTGAATGATCACCAATCAAAAGAGGTGCATCATGTCTATGTTTACAAAGTTTTGGAAAAAGTGGCTGGGGCCCTAATCTTCAGGGTCCCTAATTGCACAACAAAACTTGTATGATTGTGATTTCAATACATGTAGAATTTACACTTTTGTTGTAACATGTATCAAAGAAAACCGTGGTTTTAAATTGGGTATTTGGTATAATCTGGTGCCCTAGAAACTGCATGGGTAATGTTGTCCCAGCAGGTATAATTATTAACCTTTCAACCGTTCGGATTAGAACTTATACAGGAATTGTATCTACTTACTTGCTGTTGCACTCCAAGGCACAAAGACTTGGTTAGCACCATCCAGTCTGCTTTGTAACTTAAAATGTCACAACAGCTCACAATTTAAAGTTACAGTGAAAGTACGCTCTCAACTTTATATAATATTTTTAACTGTTTGGTTTTGCTAAAAAAAAAAAAAAAAAAATATGGGCTAAACATCACTCTTCCTTAAGCCATACCAGCATGTACACCATTATTCTGGTCATCAGAGAACATGCAGATTGCCCTAAACATTATACCCGAATAAGAACAATGTGGGGAGTGCTCTTGCAATAGTAAACATATTACCTGGTAAAGTGGTACAAATGTACCTGGGTAGAATACTATGATATCAGAGGATATTGCTGCCTAAGTCAGGAGCCCTTAATTTTTTATGTATTTTTTAAGGATTATTGTTGAAACTTGGGGGTGGAGGGGGGGGGGAGGCTTGTTCAATTAGGAAATGGAAGCTCTAGTGCTATTTTTAAGAGTCAAACAAGATTGAAGGCATCCAGTCCCCCTCCTATGCCCTTTATCCTATTTCTGGTGCCCACAATACTCCAAGATATTCAATTGAATGTCTTGTTCATTTTATTCAATATGGCTGAAAGGCTCGATAAGCTCCTTCAAGAAATGGTTAGACCCAAACAGCCCCTGGGATAAGGGCTCTAAATTGTGTAAATAATAAATTATTTATACATATATTTTATAATAGAAAAGGGATAGAGTGGCTTGTTTGATGTTAGGTGTTTACTTGGCTCAAGAATTTCAGAGACTTTTCATTGGATAAAAAGGACCGTTTATTGGTTCATATCTATGAGGGTCTTCTTGCTAAGAAAAAGCTGGATTTCTTTTGCCTTCCTTTTCTTATTTAGGGTTTTGGCCCTTGCAGTTGGCAGTTTTGCTCAGGCAGTTCTCTTTATACTACTATAACTGCCTGTGAAAGTCTGTGTGTACTGGAAAATGACCTAGACCACACGTATGTACACAACTCCGGTTCTATATCCTTCCTAGACCCAATGCTGTGCTCTGCGGATGTGAAAACAAATAAAAAGTGTCGGGTGAACCTAAGAATCTGTGCTTCCAACCACCTATCTATCTCGAATGTGTTCCGTGTGACTAATAAACCTACTCAGCGGGATGAATGTCATCGCAATTTGGTGATAAAATCTGAGTGGGGGAAAGCTGACTCTCTACTTTTCAAGTATGTATGTGATCATATACTTGGAAAGATAAAAGTCACATTTCAACTGCTTCAACAAAGTTCGTCTGTTCCTGACAATGAGAAGCAGATACTCCTAAACAATTACCATGCAGAAATCACTCATGCCCTGCGCTATGCTGGAAAGGATGTAGTTCCAACACGTAAAGTGGGAATTGGAAGTGGAAATCCACAGTGGCCCCAAAACTTTCGGTTGGCCGAGTCTTGTAGCCGGTCAAAATTATGGTATACATTATGGAACGAGTGCGGGCACCCTCGCCTAGGTGTCTTGAACAGCATCAGGTTTTGCACCAAGGAGAAATTTGCCTAAGACTGTAGACTCTAGCTAAGCACCGAATTGATGTGATAGACCAGAATTGCAAAGTGCTTGAAGATGAACCAAATGCACTCTGGAAGTATATTAAAAAGAAAAGGAGTCCTAAGTCTCGCAAAGAAGATATTTTGCCAAGTGAAAGTGATTGGAATGCATCTTCAGCAAGAGCTGTTGGAGAACAATTAAAATCTCAGCAAAATGAGGAGGGATTCAAAAAGGGTGCCTGGTAGTCATTCACTCATCATTCTCTACCCAGGTGCGAAGCAAAGACATCAGCAACGACTTTGAAGAAAAAAGAGCAATAAGAGGAAAAGATTGTTTGATCAAAGAAGGTTTTCTTCTCTTAAGATGACCTATCTCCCCCACAAAGAATCGCATCCATCAATTACCTCGTCATTGAATCTATTCAATGCTAAAAATGTTGATGTCAGTGTCAAGTATGGCTACTATGAACAATCTCATCCTCAACAACCCCTGTCAGAAAATATGCACTTTCAAATATTTTCCAATGAAGATTATTTTATCAATTTATCATCCACATATATTGATTTAAATGTTGTGGCGTAGAAAAAGTCTGACAATCAAACTCCCATCGCTACCGACGATCTATCCTATGAAAACTGTATCCTACACAGCTTGTTCAGACAAATTAATGCATTCATTAATGGAACATTGGTGAGCACTAGCAATAATTTATCAAACTATGCAAGCTACATACAATTTATGTTGACTCCAAAGTCATACAATGAGTTGAGAGGACAGACACTGGGTTATGAATATAGATCGAATGTTGATACTGATGGTAAGTTAACTGCTGCAGTGACCAAAGAGTATCATTTAGTTGGAAAATTAAATCATTAAATATTTAATATACCTCAATAGTTGCCTCCCAACATTAAAATTGACATAAAGTTACAACTAGCTCCAGTCAGTTTCATTTTGAGAAAAAACACCTGCTGCAAATGATGCAAATGTCAATATCACTTCAGCAATTCTTCATGTTCGAAAATAACAGGTTATGAGCTCTGTTGCATTGGCAGTGGAAAAACTGAGAGCCAATGGTAACAATATCAAACTTCTCGTCGCCCATACAGTCACCAATCAACGTCAAATATCCACCGTTTCTCGTAGTTATACCGATTTGTCATTTATCAATGGAGAAATCCCCTCAAAACTCGCCTTGGCCTATGTGAAGATTGCCAGTGCCGTTGGATCCTGGACCGCACCTCCCTACGATTTTAATTTTTGGGCTTATACAGCCTTGTGTCCAAGGTGAACGGAATTCCCCTGTACACTTTATCATCTGATAAAAATCTTACAGAACTCTGTTTGAATTGACTATGCAAATGCAATCACTAGATCGTGATTCACAACTATTTGAAAATGAATTAACAAATTCAATGTTTTCAAAAAATCATGGTGTAATTGTTTTGGACTTGTAAGGCACTCAAGGTATGAGTGTTGTTAGAAGTGGGAATGTACGTTTACATTGCACATTCGCTGACGCTTTGACTGAACGTATCACGTTAATATCACTGAGTTGATTTGAAACCTATTGGGAGATCACCCCTGACAGGAGTGTTCTACTAGACTTGGCACCAGGAACACAAATCAAATAATTGATGTTTTAACTTGGCCTCCTTCATGTCCAAGTACAAATCCTATCGGATTTCCTTGAAAAAATTCAAAGTTATAACCATGCCATTATCATTGTTAATAGCAGTATCAAAATTTACGTGGTTGATCCTCGCCTGAATGATTTCATTGTCGAAAATGCCCTCTCCTATCTGTGTAATATCGATTGAAGTGCTCTAAGAATAAAATGTTCTAATAATGTTTGTAAATTTGTTTATTAATAAAAAATATGTATACAAAAAAAGTATGTCGTTTTCTTTAGATTTCTTCTTCTACATGTAAGTATTCATCGTCGTCGGTAACGACTAGCAGTAGTAGATCATATGCAATCACCTTGGTCATTTTGGGAAAAGTCAGGATTGCATTTACTTCAATACAACGTAGTTTCACTCTTATCATAACTCTCTGTGAAGTCAATGATACTTTTTCCATTCATATTGTAAAATTCACGTGTTTCAATTTGTTTGTTTGCTTTAATGTCACAAACAAAATTCTCGAATGAATCACTCTGTAACAGCCAAATAAAAATCTGTAGACTCATAATCATAACTACCATTGAATACGTAGAACCATACTTTCTTGTTGTTTTGATAATTGAAACGTGTACTAAATTCTTCTTCCCAAAACAATTTAAATCCGCGACGATATCAGTCTCTTATGAGTAAACTAAAGGTTCGTTGAGGGGTTTTTTCTAATCATACCTATATAAGTATTTTCCCACTGATCACATTTATCATAGTGGCAGTTTGAGTGTAGGAAACCTCTACCGTGAGAATCACGAACTTCTTCGAGACATGAATTGCGGTCCTTAATAGTAACTGCATATCCTCTATGTAATTTACATTGATTGCACAATCTATACTTTTCATTATATTCATCTGTGACAGTGCAATTCTCACAGGAAGACCAACTACCCAACATAGTGGACAGGTGTAGTACATTTTTTACTGTTGTCTGTTGCACTGCCAAATAGAAACTAACTTGCGATCAAAAAGGAATTTTTTTTTACTTCTAGAGAGAGAGAGAGAGTAATCGAGTGGTGTCTCACTTAAAAATCAATTAAATCCCGCTTGGACTTTTTTTTTAAATTGTCAACTTGTTTGCTATTCTTACGAAACAATCATTAGGGTGGGCTTTTGAATCAACATGGAATGTTTAGGTAGTGTTCAATAGCAAATCCACAATATAATTTTGATTTGTTTCGATTATGATTTTTTTTTATTTGTTTTGATTAAACTTCTGACTTCCACTCCAATGAGCCCGCTCTGAGGTTTGTACGACTACCGTTTCCATAAAAAATCTTATATGCCCCTGGGGCATAACTTACAGCCCTTACCATGAAGGTTGTGGGGGGATTGTCACCTTCAAAGGCATAATTACTGGACCTTTCAAATAGGGTGAATCGGGGAAAGTCTGACACCTTAACATGTTTTTTTTTGTTAAATTGACTCTCAAGATTTTTTTTAGGAGTATCTCATATCATCTTCTATCAACCTTTTTTTTTACAACAGTTTCCCATATTATTCACTTTCTGATTTTCCCATATACTGTGCTTGTAGCCCATCACCAGGTCTCAAAGTTGGTGCAGTCTGCTATGTTGGACTTACCCCAGCTTTGGGGGAAGTGCAACAAATCCTACTATCTTTTTTCAACAATATGTCAAAAATAATATGACTTCACCATCTTAAAGGGCATCAAGGAATCACTATAAGTCCATAAGCAAACAATTTTTATGTCAAACTGACTGGCATCAAAAGGCCAGACCATACTTTTTTCTGCTGCTGTGGGGTAACTCCGACAGTGTCGGACTTACCCAACAGATAAACGTTACAAGTATCATAGCCGAGGTGCACAAATCACTGAATGTAAATGATTGCTTGTATTTTAAAAAAGAAAAACATATCACACAAATTATGTTTTGACTCCAGATACAAAAAGTTACTCATATATTTTGTAGCTTACGTGTATGGGCATAAAAAAAAGATCTACTGACACTTGCTAGTAACTGCCTTGTACGATACAATAACCTGACGGATGTGGGGTATTTCAAATGGTCCGGTTTTCCCACAAAGTTTACTGGTCCTGCAAAATGTATTTGTCATCCACAGTATCAATATTGTCTTTCTTTGGCCAATTGAAAGAGTAGGTGGCAAGAATCAAGCAGTGAAGAAACTTGAGCTTAACTTTTCCCTCGTCAGGAAAGTCTAGAACCCTTCCTATGTAACCTTGTTCGTCATTCCTTGCATCGTATCTAACTGCATAGTACTCATTTAGCTTGGGAACAATCTTTTGCTTACTGGGTGTCTCCTTGTCATCGCTGTCACTTTCTTGAATAGTATCTTGAATACTCTGATCATCCTCATAAGAGCCAAGTTCAAGGCTGATGTCTGATTCGCTATCACCCGTATCTCTATTGGCTTCCCTCTTAGGAAATTTTTTTTTTGATTTTATACCCTTCCCATCTGAACTTTTCTTCTTCCCTTTGCCTTTTGCTTTCAGATTTTCTTCCCTCTTAAGCACCTCTAGATGTTCTTTTGATGTTATCACTTCTGCCTCTCTTGCAATTTTCTTCCGTTTTTCTATTCCTGAAACTGATGGTAGGTCGGGCCGCTTGATTGAGTCAAGAAGAATCTCTTCGAAAGTTTTTGATTGGTTGCCAAGCAACTTCTTTGGACTAAAGGTAACAGAAAAGGTAATTTTTTCTAGTTCAGTGTTGACAGTGGTTGTGACTTTAGATGTGCCTGAATTTTCCTCTTGCTCCTTTTTCATTTGTGCATAGCGTCTCAACTTGGTAGGTTCAAACTTGGTTTGGTCAATTACGGATGGGTTCTCATTGGAACACTCAGATCAAAGATTCCAGTTGCTCTGAACGACTTTTCAATCAGACTAGGAGTGAAATAGGTATCCCATACCTTTGATAAGAGACATACAAAATCCTTCTTTGACAGAATGTTGCCAGGGTGCTCCACCTGCCATTTCGAGAGATTCTGATCATAAGACACTTTCATTCCCTTGAAAACCACTTTATGGAGAGGTTGAAGCATGTGGGATACATGTGGAGGTAGCTTGAGAATTGTCACGTTATTTTCGTTTGCAAGTTTTGCAAGAGCAAGAGAAAGCTTTGCAAGTTTTGCAAGAGCATGTGTGCCATGTCCATCTAAGATGAGAAGTGCCTTTCCCTTTACATGAGGAAGAAACTGGAATTCAAACCAGTTCATAAAGAGATCAGACGGCATCCACCCTTTATTGGTAGATGAGTAAGATGCACCAGGGTAAGCTCCATCTACAGGTATCCATGAGGTCCAGGTATTCTTTGCAGAGAAAACTATTAAAGTTGTGAATTTTTCTCCGTTTGCATTGATACAAACCAAGGCAGTTGTATTTTCACGTCCATTACCACCTGTTCTACGAGTCGCTGGTGAGCCTTTGGCTCCAGCAACTTTCGTGTTGCCAGGATCCCTGCAGAAAGATGTCTCATCCAAATAAAACCAGCAAAGGAGCTTGTCAAGAATATCCATCGCCGTGGCAGTTTCATACAACAGCTCATAAAAACCATACATTATGAAGGGGTCAGATTGCTGCAAAAGTCTTTTGTTTTCTAACCTTTTTGGTTTCTTTAGTGAAATTTTGTTTCGGCACTTGAGCCCCACCCACCAGTCATGACCAGGTTGGTTGTCCTTAAATCTTGTTTGAACTTTGTTCTTGATGAGATAGTCTTGGACTTGGTCAAAAAATTCCTGCTTGCTGAGACCTATGCCCCACTTTTCAAAGTATTCGGAGACCCTGAGCCATATCCTTTTCTATTTCAGCAGGAATTTCTTGACTCCTCCCTCCACCACAAACTGTTTTTTTGAATTTTGTCTTCTTCATAAGATGGTCATGCAAGGTAGTGCGCGGTATTTGAAATACTTTCGAAGCCTGTAGCATAGACATTCTCTTTGAAGATATCTCTGCTAGCGCGTTTTGTAGCTCAGTTGCATCATATGTTCCTCCAACCCCGCGTTGTGTTTTCCGAACATAATTTCTAGGCATCTAGAAAAGACAAAGGAATTATGAATGAATGGATGAATTTATTCGAAGGGGAATTATGAATGAATTGATGAATGTATTCGAAAACCTGTCACAAGCAGGTGTGCAAAAAATTCCAAAACTGCCAGTAGCAGAAATCCAAAAGCTGCCAACACTTTAGCAGCAAAATCCGTGATTTGACAGCTTTTCTTTGAGCAAGAAGTATTTCTATAGGTAAAATTTTCAGAAAAGTAACAAATGTAACTTAGTATAGCTTGCGGTTAGAAATATCAATAGTTTTCTTAATCATATTTAATCATATTAAAGTACTGTCTCATATTTACTCTAATACTGCTAATGGCGCATAGTATTCAAAGTCTCAAGTATGCAGTATATAGCTAACTGCTGATAGTTTATGGATTGAGTTGTACACTCCAATGATATTGGTATTATAAAAATAATACACACCCAACTGCATTCTTAATATTCATTGATCACTGTACTACAACTATAAAAAGGTCAGTATACTTTTACTAGCATAGGAAGAAAGGTCAGTAATTCAATGATCTATGTCTGGTTTTGATGTGTAGTAAATAATTGAGACATAAAACTTTTGAAAATAGTGAAAAAATTATTTCAAGTCAAGTGAAAGTAACTCACTTGACTGGATTGTCGTCAGTGATAAATCACTAGGGGTGGCAACCCTGAAAGAAAGGGGATTTTTGGGGAACCGATTTTGAGAATGTTTATGAGAAGACAGATTTTGGGGGAAATCCCCAAAAATTTGGGGATAGTGGAAGACTGGTATTTTTGAAAAAAAATGCCAACAAATTTTACTAGGCCATGAAAACTGTCCAGTAGCATTGCTAATATGCTATCCCACTTTTTGCACGGCGGAGTACGACTTGTGTTTTGACACCTTTTCTTTGAGCAAAAATTATTTTATATGTAAAAAGGGTATTTTCAGACAAAATCTGCCAACAAATTTGATACATGCCAAGTAGCATTTCTACTTTGCTACACTTTTTGCACGGCAGGTCACAAGTAAAGGTTAAGACGAAAAAAAAATTACAAGGGAGAAAGATAAACGAAAGCAGGCACAGAACTGCAATACATGAATGATCAACACAACACTACTTTCCACTAAGTTAGTAGAGCCATATAAGGATGGTTACTGGCTTCAACCTTTATTATCTAAAGCTTAGAATCTGTTCTACCATTTAAAATATCCATCTTTGGTAACATGGGGTAAGTCCGACACCCCAGCCAAACTTCCCCCGTAGGGGGTAAGACCGACATGTCGGACTTTCCCCAGATGGGCTTTTTCGGGGGTAAGACCGACACCCCTCTTATCTGTTCAACTAATAACATTAGCTTGTTTTAAAAAATCAGGAAGATGCTCTTGGTCTTCTAGTTTATAAGAAATGAAAAAAAAAATTCTCTATCTCTCTTACTTTATAATCTGCATAAGTTAAAGTAAAGTCAGTTACCTGTGTTCCTAAAAAAACGCCGTCCAAAAAACTTCAAAACCCTCTGAACAGAAGGCGTGCTAACTCTGCCAGAAGTTGATGGCACTGTTGCCTACTGCTACTAATATGGAAGAAAATATGAAAGCCTCCCACAGATACAATGGACCATAGACAAATTGAAGGTCGGTATCGGACTTACCCCACTGTCGGACTTTCCCTGATTCACCCTACGCTGAACAAAATGGCTATCAAAACATTTTGATTAGATATATTTTGGAAAATGATGGGCTAGTTCAAAATGTTGTGGGGCTAGTTGACTTCCTAGCAATTTTGGCTATTAAAAAGGACATTAGATGTTACAATTTCCAGTTGAATGAGCCCCTTTCGAAATTTCTACAACTCCTTTTATACGAAGTGCCCTGGTCTAAAACCAAAAATAAATAAATGATACATTGTGCCCACATCACTCTTTAATTAGGCGGCGCTATTGCGCTGTCTATGATAGTTTAATGTTTTAAAATTGACAGTTTGTCCTTATTGTTTTAATTGAACACAATAAAATTTTATCTTTGAGATAATTATTATAGACGTACCTTATTTTTTGCGGTCTTTTTATTTTTGTTTACTCTGAATTCAAAACAATTTTGACAAAGACACTTGCTATTCCACATTTTTTTTTAATAAAGAAAATTAATAAAGACAATTTCTGACCGAAATGTATCTGTTGTCACTCATTGCAATTAGACCACAAACCACATTTTTTGTCTGTTTTTGAAACAAGCACTAGAACTTTTAGTTTCGGATCAAATTATTTTTTTAAATTTCAATGAAATTGGTAGCTATTATTGAGCGTTGCTGCCTATTATACTGTTTATATGTCCTTTTGAAAACCAACATGAATATAGTTTGAGAGTTTAACTGAAACTTCCCCTAAGTGTTCCCTAAGAGTTTCACCTTAATACCCTTAGCGTCATTAGTTACAGTACCTGTAGTGGCAGTATTCCTTGCCTCCAGTAGATCTTGCCCTCTTCCTTTGAATAGTTCAATTGAAAGGCTCCTTTTTTACGAGCGGAAATTCTTTTATTGATAGTACGACACAAATCATTCATACAAGTGAGTTCTTCGTATGGTAATACGGCATACGGATAATCAAACGAATTGATCTTTTCAATTTTATCTCGATTGCGAACGAGTGGCCAATAATCATGTTGATCGCTATGGAGTGGCCATTCATAGGGTCTAATTTTTATATCATATATGCGATCTTTTCTCAGGATATCATGGGTATTTTAGAGAATACAGTCGAAAAGAGCCACTTCATACGCACCATCGAATTTGATGATGGGATAGAGTTTCGTCCAAAAATCACTTATTTTATTCAAGTCATTTTATAGAGGGTCGGAGACGTTGGACATAAATGTTACATAAAATTCTTTGGACATTGTTAATGTCTTCAACACCAATCCAAGAATCAAAATCAGAGTTGTATCCTGGCCAACGAACAAGTAGCTGTTTCTTGCCCCTGTGAGTAAGGCTCTTTAATATCTTTTCAATTTGATAGATTTCACTATTATTTTTAACTGCAAAAATGTAGTTCACAGTCATAAAAACCGCCGAGAATCTCTTCATATTTGGTGTCTCACAGACGGTAAGTTATGGGTTTGGTGTCTAGGATTTTTGCCACTTTAAAAAGTTCAGTGGACCACAAGTAATTGCCCTTTTCAAAAACATTAGTTGTTTTATTAATTCGAACAGTATCACCAAGATTGATTTTTTTCTTCACAATCATTTCATTGGAATATTGTTTAAGAAATGTATCAAATGTATTATGATCAGAATGATGAACTTCCGTTGGGGTTGAGTTGGACAATGATCGATGGGGTCGTTGATTATAAAATAACACGATTTTGTCTAAATCATGAATAAAAGCAGGTTTATTTTTCAATGTACAATATCTTGAAATTAAAAGTCGAATAGTTCTCATCAATCGTTCCGCCAATGCAGCCTTTATAGGACTATGACTATGATAGAGCATTGTATTATATTCATTGGTACTTTTTCGACATGTAGATTAACAAATTCACTACCCCGATCCGTTTGAATTATTTTATGTGAATCTTGTTCAAGAATACTTTCTATAGCCTGAGCAACTTCAACACCTCTCTTTGTCCGGAATGGAATGGGATATGCATAGCGACTAAAAACACAGATTGCAAGTAGAATGTACTTTGGTGTATTGTGGCGTCTTTGAATCTCATCCAGAATTAATAGATCTGCTTGCATTATATCCAGTGGGAAAAAGGCTTTAGTTTTTCGATAATGATTAGCACGAAGCCTATGATTTCTATGCAGAGCGTAACTTGATTCATTTTGTAGATAGTCTTGTCCACTTTTAGTGTGAACACCAGTGACTTTGGAAAGAGTGGTGGGGGAACCTAAACTTCCCAATTCAGCAATATTTTCATAAACATGTTTCAGAACTTCAACCATTTTGAACGCAAAGTGGTAGTGTAACTTCCACTATCCTTTTGTATACTAGTGGTTGATGATGGTGACGTTGAATTGATATCAATACGTCTTCGCTTTTGTCTAACTATCAGCAGTCTTGTCCTCATTGTCAAATTAATGTTTCCACTAGGTGTGCTAGTATTTTCCAAGATTGATTTAAAGTCTTCAACTGTTTCTTCTTCTTCTTCTTCTTGTTCTAATGTTGATGATGATGACGATGGAATATGTTCATTTAATTTTTTTAGAATTTGTCTATTGCTAATAAGACTTTCGGGGAAGTTTAATGTATTTAGAAAGTTGTATAGATGACTGTCAAATGATAAAAGTCCTTTACGATTTGTAACCATATCATAGATTAAATCAATTAGATTATAACTTTTCCCTTTAATTATAATTCGTTTCCCATTGCTATCAACTTGAATATGATCTTGACCAATTTCCATGAGATATGTTATGAGTCGTTTACTTTGTTCACGATATGAGTGTGGTATTAGATTTCCAACGCTCGACACTATTGAATCAAATTCCTTCTTCTTTAATTGTGTTCCAGCAGCAGCAGAAGTTCTATTGTTCTATTGGAGTTCTATTGGAGCCAATTTATAGGGTTTAGCTATCTAGAGAAAACTGTTTACAAGTCCTGCAATTATTGGCAGTGAAAGTGGTAAAAAAGCTACTAAAAAAGCTACCACCCTACTGAAGAAGACGTTTCCTTTTAAATTTTTTTCCTTCCTTTTTACAAGCCAATGCACGTACAATGGAACGATGTTGTTTGCCTGTTGCTTAACTACTTCTGGCAGTTGAACATTGCCCTCGGTTAAATTTAAACAAAGTTCAGATATTAGATTAATGAAATCGTAGTCAGTACCATGTTTGAGTATGGTTTTCCTAAGTGGGGGGGGGTGGGTTTGAAGTGCTTAGAACGGAAAATAAATGTCTATTTTCATGCAGTTTCTTCAGTGTCAAGATGGCAACTAATAGCCTTTTTTACTGTTCACTGGAAGATATACTGTAATTTCATTGTCAGAAATATCGTGACTACGCGTAAATCCTCGGGTGTATTTTGATTAAGATCCAATAGAATGCAGCCGTAGGGTTTATTAGTTGCCTGATTGCACGTTGAAAGTAGAAATTTTGGAGCACCGGGATATATTTGTTTATTGGAGGTTATTAGCGAGCTAGAATCACAAACAACCCTGTAGATGATATAGTTGGTACAGTTCGAAGTAAGTGTTCGCATACATTTGCTCTGATGAAAGATATTGTGTAGAACTAGAGTAACGGAAATCTGTTCATGTTGTGAGCGAACAGTAAGCAATTTTAGCATTTCCTGGGACCATTGTTCCATAGATTCAGCTAAATCGTCAATAATCGGCCAAGAGTTTGGTTCAATAATGTCGAAAACATCAAGTCCCTGTATGAATTGTATCTGCACCACCCCCGATGTAGCAATAGCTTTAATTTTATCGTATGACTCCTGGCAAACACTGTAACAATAGTAGATTTTCTTCGACTTTTCCATAAACATTTTATCACAATTTTTAATGATTTTAGTTAAGAGTGTCGTTTGGCATGACATTGTTGGACCACACAGAAACGATCTGAATGGTGTTTTAAATTGATACATATTGCTGTTTGCTTCAACAGCTCACCTACAACTAACTGTAAACTATAGATGTCTAATGACTAAATAATTTCCCTATTACTACTCCACTGTTCAAAGAACAAAACCAATAAAGAATCATATTTTCTTTTATTTTTAACATCAAAGTAACACTTTACAAATAATAATAATGCAATTAGAAAAAAGCACTTTTTTATTAAAAAAATGTACATAATTAAAAAATTTTTATATTTATTTACAAAAACAAAAGCTGCACTTTATGTTTAATAAATACACTTAATTGAGTTTTTTTATTTAGTTACAAAAAATAATGCATTTATTTGAAATAGGCACTGGGAAAAAAACACTTTTATTAAACAATAAATACACTTAAAATAATTATACCTTTTTTATTTATTTTATTTAAAAAATGACATTTAATAAACAACATTTTTAATTTGAAATGGGGCTCCTCCCAACCCCCGAGGGCGGCCGCCGCGGTGGCGGAAGGCCCTGGTGGCCGCTCTGGTGCCCGAGCCAGAAAGTATGGAGGGCACGCTGCGGCGGGCGCGGGCCGGGAACATTAAATTATGAAGAAATCATAAGCACATTAAACATTTATAAATTTTGATAAAAAAAATAAAAAAAATCCCAAAACCACCCACTTGCCACCCACCTTGTATTATGAATGAATTTAAGTTAATTTATTCAGACCAAGTTGTTTTCTATACTCTATACATTCAACTCGATCTGAAATTAGATGGTGTCCGTGTGTAAGTACCTTCACACCATCCTCAAGTATATAAACTTTTTCTGATGTGGCCGACATGGGGTTTTTCTCTACTCTAACTGTAGTTTTTAAATTGTAAAGAGCGAATCACCATGACTTTTGCTCTAGGGACTAGACTACGGTCCACAGAGTTTCTATAAACACTCATATTGAAATTAGGTTTTACAATGTGTGTAGGTACCCCCTTGCAAACTTGTTTGATATCCTTGTTTTGCGTTTCAACACAGTATACCTTCAGCCCAGGAAACACCACTGGATATCCGATCACTTCCCGTTTCAGATTTTAACATTAAAAATTGATTTGGGGCCTGGCGTGTCACTAGCTCTGAATAGAGGGAATCCATCCAGTTGGTGTAGTCCATCCGAGAGCTAATGTACTCTCCATTTTCAGATCATTCAACTAATTTTCGGTTTTAACTTTTAACAGGAGTGAATCAGTGTCTCGATAATACACTTGAACTTGTCCCTCAATCGGTCATTGTACCTTGCATACATTATAATAAAATGACTACATGATTTTTTTGAAATTTCTGTTATTGCACTCCCGCCTGCAATATTTTTACTTAAAATGACGTTTCTTTTCTTGCGATGTAGGAGCACCATATCAGAGTATATGATTGTGAAAGCTGTGAATTTCGGATCGGCGATGATTGGAGCACAATCTTTAGGATTGGTTACAATGTCACAGCTTCTGTTTCATGTAGAGCTTTTGATCAAATTGGAGGGCTCTATTAATCTTTGTGACTTTAAAACCATTGGACACCATCCATCTCAATAACATGTAATGGACAACGATATTCTGTTTCGGGTTAAGGTCAGCAATAAGTTTTTGCTTTGAAGGCACCTAGTGCATACTCCCATCTTCTACTAAGGACAAATTTTAGGGACTCGGAGAGTCCTTACCTACCGGTCGGTTTATGCACGGGGAAACAAAGTCTTTTATCGAGTCATGGATTTCCATGGGTATTTACCGTCAATTTAAAAAACACATCCTTGCGCCCCATTCTCCTCAACGGTAGCAATGTTGGGGAAATTTTAAGCACAAGGATCGTTAAGCCATTTGTAATTGCCACATGGCAAACATTAGTGAGGTATCGCCGACGGATAAAGGGAATTCATATCCAAATATACTGCATCTGTCTTTTCATCGGTGTGCTGTCCGGTTGGATCAGTTTTCATGATGCGATCCCTGTGAAAAACATACCGTACCCTCATTGATTTCTCTACAAATAGATGCTGATCCACGTCGGTGATCAGACATATTTCTGCTTTGCTGATATTAAGAATCAAGTCCATCACTCAATCAAGAATCAGTGCATACTCCCATCTTCTACTAAGGACAAATTTTAGGGACTCGGAGAGTCCTTACCTACCGGTCTGTTTATGCACAGGGAAACAGTCTTTTATCGAGTCATGGATTTCCATGGGTATTTACCGTCAATTTAAAAAAAACATCCTTGCGCCCCATTCTCCTCAACGGTAGCAATGTTGGGGAAATTTTAAGCACAAGGATCGTTAAGCCATTTGTAATTGCCACTTGGCAAACATTAGTGAGGTATCGCCGACGGATAAAGGAAATTCATATCCAAAAATACTGCATCTGTCTTTTCATCGGTGTGCTGTCCGGTCGGATCAGTTTTCATGATGCGATCCCCGTGAAAAACATACCCTACTCTCATTGATCTCTCTACAAATAGATGCTGATCCACGTCGGTGATCAGACATATTTCTTCTTTGCTGATCTTAAGAATCAAGCCCATCACCAGATGAGGAGTGGAAAAATAATACCCTAAATCCAACCCAAATTCCCCATAGATTTTGTCCGTATTTTTGCACACAATGTCCAGAAGAGTCAATACATCACTAGCCAAGTACAGTTTACAGTAATCCCACCCATTCTTACATCTTACCTTTGCCCAAACCCTCTTGGCAAATTCATAGTCACCAGTGGTGCATTGACTGTCCGTAAGGGAATTGTAAAATGCTTCGATAGACGGTAATGACACCTCATCTAGCCTTGAGGTAGAGTTGTAGTAATCATATGCGTATATGCCCTTACACGTTAATAAATCATACATTTCATCGTCGGGGAAGCGCTGTTTAAGGAGCGGGAAACTATCAAAATTGTCGCTTTTCTGTACCTGAATCGATTGACTTAGAGACTTGGGGAAGAAACTGAAAGAGTCTAAAAAACGGATTTTATTTAGGCACGTGTTACCCTTGTCAACTGTTTTCCACAGGAATTCTAGCAGCAGCAGCTTCTCCGATGATTTATGTATGATATTATAGGAAAAAGAACCGTCTACCCATGCGTTATCTACAACTCTCCCCTTGGCCATGCGGGCCAATGCCGGTAAAATAAACTTCAAATCTTAATTGGACTTGTGTATAAAAACCAGTACGAAATATTGCTGACTAACGTTTATATTGCACGATTGATGTGCAACCCCTCTAAAGTGGCTCCCTCCTGATGAAATTTCCTGCCATAACTGATCATGATCGATCACGTCCTCCTTTCCCCCAATACCATTATCAAATTCCCCCTTGCAAACCCAACATATTTTACGATTTTTAATGCCAAATCTGTCATCTGGTGATAGAACCATAGGATAGTGTGTGTAGCGTAGGCGAAAAATTGCGCCATTCGTTGTTTTAATCAGACTGGTCAATGCCGTGTGCATGCAGTCCTCCCCACCCAACGAATCAACTACATCCAGCACTTGCCTGGTATTACTAGAGTCTCTTTGAGCGTGAGCGTAAGAAACCCCAATGGCTTCATCTATTTTAACACGGTTTGGATTTGACGAATCGTACGCGTCTGTCAGTTTAGCCTCGCAGTCCAAAGCGATCTTGTTGATCTGCAGGAGCGAGTTTTGGAAGTTTTTAAGACGCAAGATCGCCCTATCTCCGCTAACCGTTTTCACAGCCTGGTATCCATGACGTTTACAGTGTTTCATGTGATGCTTTAGCTTTAAATCACTACGAAATCGGGACAGGCATGTTGGATAATAGTAGCATACACCCCCCCTCCCTATGTTTACCCTCACTTAAAACTCTACTAATATCCGTAATTGGATTAAAATGTCCTATTGAATAAGGCTCTGAAGGAAGCGTGTATAGAAGCCAGACCCAATGCTTCACTGATTCAATAGCCGGAGCCGTCACTGGAAATAATACACCCTTTTTATCAGAACGCTGACCCTCTTCAAATTCTGTTTCATACTGTAACACCGTAACACCAATCTTTAAATTTTCATTAGCCCGCTCAAAAATATCTATCCCTTTTAGTGTTACTGGAAACAATTGAAATCTACTTTAGGAAACTTTGAACCATCCCCATTAGCTGCTAATTCATCCAACTTTTTCTTAGAAGCATCTTTTGCAGAGGTCGAAAGGTCGCAATCAAAAATGCATACTTGAAGCAATGTAGCCTCGCATCGAAACGGATTCGTTGTATTCCTTTACAACCCTCTAAATCAGAATGATATTTTAATTCAATATTCCCACTTCCCCCTCTTAAAATAAAATCTTTTTTAAATCTACAAATATTAACACTTAAATTCTCAATAAATAAAACAACTGACCCAATATCCCCCTCATTATAATTATCCAGTTTAGTTATGATGCTGTTGACCCAATCCAAAAAAAAGCTCCTCATAATTTGCCAAATGCGGGCGAATTGGTAGTATTTCTGTATGTAAAAATAATGAATAGAGTTCTCTCGCATTTTCATTTAAAAAATATATATTTAGTGATATTGACGCTTTCAAACTGTCCCTCCCTCCCCACACCCCCATCTGTTGTTCAAGAAGGGCTCTAATCTTGTTTACATAGGAATGAGTAATATCCAGGTGGTCTGTTACTATACCCCCTGACATTAAAGAATTAAAGGGGTCACCGAAAACGGCCGTGTAGACATTAGTGTCGTGCAAGGCAATAACAATAGTTAAACAATAAAAAATCTGGTAGTGTAAATGTTGGTGACGCTAATGTCTCATTGTCACCACTCTGGTCAACCTCAATAGTGGGAGGTTCCATAAAATCTTCAATAGCACCAACACCACCAGTCTGTTCAATTGCAATGGTGGGGGTGGGACGCGGTGTGAAATCACCCAATTTACTAAGGATACCTTCCAGGGTGTTTGGGGATAGTTGATCTAGCCACCCAGCATTGTCCTCTGACACAATTTGATTATGTGTATTAGCATGCGAACCCGATTTAGTGCAGCTGGGGGGATATCACTTAAATAATCATTCATAAACCTATTTGCCCATTCCTGGTCCTCATTCTTGTCTATGTCACAAGTTAAATCCTTTAGGCTAGCTATATCCCCAAAAAAGTCATTTAAAAAGGCCCTTTGTCATTCTAGATTGTCATAAACTACAACACTATCCTGAAAATCCATTAGCGGTGTTGGGACTGTTGAAGGCTCATTGGAAACAACTGATTCTTGAGTTGATGTTGATAGAGGCGATAATTCACCGATGCTAATATGTAAAAACAGGATTTATTTTCCATGTGGAATATCCACTATTTTAAAAAATACTATATCAATAATTAAAAAAAAGTAAAAAAAATACTAATCAGCTCTGGTCATTTATGTAAAACAGAAAAGGATTTTTTTTGTCCCTCTCCACCCTCCTTCTTCTTCAGCAATTAGCCCATGAGCTAATACACACAAACATACAACTAGTTTATTTAAAATTATTAAGGGAAAAAAAAATAAGAATATGTAGCGTAATCAAAGTTCGAGAAGTGTAAACCCTCCGCTGTCGAATCAATAATTAAGAAAATTGTCTCTTTTTCTGAAAGAATGCTAAGCTGAAAGACATGGCATTCGCGTCGTGCAATTTTCGCGTAAGTGTACACCTTGTCCTATTAATAATTAAGAAAATTGTCTCTTTTTCTGAAAGAATGCTAAGCTAAAAGACACGGCATTCGCGTCGTGCACTTTTTGCTTAAGTGTAAACCCCCCTGTCCAATTAATAATTAAGAAAATTCTCTTTTTCTGAAAGAATACTAAGCTAAAAGACACGGTATTTGCGTCGTGCAATTTTCGCGTAAGTGTAACCCCTCCCCCCCCCCTGTCCAATGAATAATTAAGAAAATTGTCTCTTTTTCTGGAAGAATGCTAAGCTAAAAGACACGGCATTTGCGTCGTGCAGTGTGCTTAATTAAGATAGCCACGTATTATACATTGATTTCACTCTTCACTGGCAAGTGCCTAGATCGGGTTTAGCTATGTAACGTATTATTTCGTATGCCAATTAAAATGGTTAAAATGATAACCATCTCGAAAGACTCTTTTGCTGCAACCAAAGAAAGAAACGAGTTTACTCTTGATTTACGAAATTACCAAAATAAGAGTTTCAGGATATCTAGCCCTTCTTGTTTCGTAATTGGAGAACTAAACTTTAGCTTTGAAGATAGTTTTTAAACAGTTGCGAATGAGTAATGAAAAATAGTGCGAACGAAAAATTGCTATTTTTTACCTTGGCTTAATCCCTCGACAAAGGAATGTCTCGCTTACAGCTATGCAAGATCGGAAAACAGGTATCCAAACGCGAGCAAATCACAGCCACTGGGCTCCGTGTCTGATTGACCAAGGCGCAAAGAGGCGGACTTCCCCGTGCGGAGCACGAGACGGTACATAATCACTTCTCAGCGAGTAAAAAAAAGACATTTTAATTTAACTCAGCCGAAACTAAGAGTTAAACAACAATCAACTGGATTAATAGGGAATTTTGCATTGCGAAATTGTAAGTGCTTTAAAAACTTGAATACAAAAATATGAGATTATTAAGGATTTTCATTTATGTAGAATAGAAATAGGGTTTTTTACACCCTCTCCACCTCTTCCCCCACCCACAATTACACCATTACCTAATATACGTATCTATCTGATAAAGGCACTTACTCCAGGAATTGTAGGTAACTCGTCAGAAATATCCTGCATATCAGATGGAGGTGCATAGGTGATTACACTCCTCCTGGCCATGTTAAATGATCTAATTAGGTCCACATATGGGGTGCTAGACCCGCCATCGAGCTTTGGTCGTTTTTGCTCAGGATGACCTTGACCATCAATCTCCTTGAATAAAAATTAATTTTCCTTTTTTTCCTCAGGTAAGTTCCATAGATAGAGGGTGGTAATCTCATTTTCATCATGCAGGATAAAAGAAAAAAATGTATGCTTTATCAAGTAGGAAACTTGTGGGTATACACAATTAGACAAATAGACAAAAACACAATTAGAACTTGTGGGTATAAATTATTTCCGTCATAATTTCAAATCTGCTTAAAGTCGTAAAAAAGAAAGACGACCCCCTAAGACGAGGAATAAAAAGTCTAAGCTAACAGTTAATAACAAGAATACGATGTAACATAAAAAAAAAAATATAACACAATTTGTGCGATAATCTCGCGAAACAAGATAAAGGAAAAATGTATGCTTTTTTTAATTATGAATGACACGATTTAAAACGTATGGGGTTAAATTCTATTTGCGCAAGCTCATATGAAAAGAAAGAATTTTGGTACTCCTATTTGGAGCCTAAGCTATCTATATTTTCAATATGATATGCATAAAAATAACATAATTTTGCATATTAAGTCCGACAGATTTTTATTCAGAATATTAATAATCCTCACCCCCTCCACAATACCAAAGCCCCATCCACCCCAACACACTAAAGATATTCTGCGTTTCTAAAAGATATACATTGATCATTGATAAATTTTTAGTCTTAAATAAAGCGATATTTCTGCAAAGCACTTAAGACGCATTTTACCCAAATTGCCTTTTATAGCTGAACGGCAGTTACAAAACATGTGAATTTTCCGAAAGATATGTAATCGGCTGTTAATCGGAAACCCGTATGCTAGATAGTTAAAGGTAGCTATACGAAAAAGGTCTCGTTTTTTTTATAATACAATAGAAAAATATTCACTTACCAGAAATCTCTTGGTGCTATCCATTTGAATACGAATAAAGTTAACAAGAAAGACTATCTATTCGAGTTGTTTTTTCAAACTGATGTAGAAACAGTTATTGCACCTTAATTTATACAAAAAAACATGTTTATTTACCCTTCGGCTGAAACTAGTATTTTTACAGAAAGTCCATTAAATCTTTGAACACGTTATACCAAGGTCTTTAGTTTTTGGTATTGAACCTAGAAAAACCCGTCTGGTTGCCTGGTCGCATTATAGGTCCAATAATATTGCGTGTTTGGTCGCTTTATACAATCCCCCGTTAGCTTTATGCAATCCCTGGTAGGACTGTATATATCGATACTACTTATATACAAGAAGATTTAATGTAATTGAATAAATAAATCCTAAAACGAGTAAAACTTAAATTGAATATGCAAATTGGCGTCATTGGCTCTTTACTGAAAACCAATTTTATTAGAAATATTTTCTTTTGTACTTAATATTGAAAATAAACATTTAAATTATGTAAATTTTGAACTGATGAGCTTTCAGCAGTTAATGTCAGTATACATTAAATATTCAGTTAAATTTATTTGTAATTTCTAAAATTGTTGAAGACCAATACAGTTTCACTATGAACAAGAGTTTGGGTACTGCCTCCTTCCTTCACTGTAAAAACCAATAGCCTGCTGCGTCATTGGGGCTTCACTGAAAACTAAATATTACAAATATTTTCTTTTCCAGTTCTTACAGCATTGAAAATAAAAATAAATTACAGTGAAATAAATTCTTGAACTGATGGATCTTTCAACAATTAATATCATTATATATCAACTATTCAATTTGATGTTGTTTATGCTTTCCAAGACTGTTCAAGACGCATATAGTTTTCAGTAAAGCGCCAATGACGCAGTAGGTTTTAGACTTTTACAGTGAGAGAAGGATGCGATAACCAAACTCTTGTTTGTGTTGGTCTTTGCCTGTTTCAAGCTTGATTTGCATACTGAATTTAAATTTCGCTTTTTTTAAGATTTATTTATTCTTTTACATTAATATCTATTGTATGTTTGTTTGCATTAATTGTTTATTTAATTACTGTTCGTTTTAAGTTTCTTTTATACTTTAATAGCAATTTTTTTTCGTTTTAAGTTTGATTTTCATATTCAATCTAAACATTACTCGCTTTAAGATCTATTTATTCATTTTTTTTTACTTGTTGTATGTTTTTTGCTATGATTGTTTATTTAATTTCGGTTCGTTTTGGGTTTCGTTTATTCTTTAATAGTAATTTCTGGTCGTTTTGACTTTGAATTTTAACAGGTATTTGTATCTGCTGAGCTTAAGTTTAAAATAGCCTTTGCTTTCCTTTGAAAAACTAATTTTTCGGAAAGTTTTTTTTAAATTAATTTTTGTTCGTTTTTGATTGCCAAAAGTTTCAAGTTTTTAAAAATTCCTTATTTAAAAATCCAACTCTTTTTAAAAATCAAATGTTCATCGAAGTATCAAAACTGGTTACGAGGTATCATAGTTACGATATCATCGGCAGCGCGATAGCGTTGCCTAAGTAAAGAACGATGTGGGCACACTGTATTTTTTTTTTCTCTCCATACCCGGGCACTTCGTATCGAAGGAGTTGTCGTAGAAACTTAGCAAAGGGCTCATTCGATTGGAAATAGGAGTGGCTAGTCCCCTTTTTAATTGTCGAAAGGGATTGGAGGGCAACTAATCCCCCCCACGCCCACGATTCCTCCAAACACATTCAATCAAAATTTTGACGGTCATTTTGTTCAGCGTAGTTGATTTCCTGATAGAAAATATGTTTTTGAGGAGGACACTTCCCCACACCCTTCGGGGCAAGAGTAGTAACCTATATAGTACTTCTAAACCTACATGAAAAAATACATGGAATTACGCAAGGAAAACCCATGTCTGAGCCACTACACTTACACGTGAACATTCTAAAAAGCTGGCATGGTTTTTGTCATTATAAGAATTGCATAAGAGTAGAAATTTTAAAAAGCGATCTTTAGCTATAGAGCGGGCACGTATGTTATTTGGAAGATTGCCTTAACTCGAGAGTAGTTTGTTATTAAAAAATTGGATGTTGCAATCAGAATTGTTTGATTGACATTTGCAAAAAAGGGGTAATTAGAGATTGGATAATTTTTTAACATGAAATCTCTGAATAAAATATTTTTGGAGTGATGGGAGCGGGGTGTCTTAGAGTACTCATAGTGTGATAGTGGAGGGGGAGTTGCTAGCGAAAAACCCATGTGGATGAGTTGAAATAAAATTTTTAACAAGAAATGTCTGAAAAGTATTTTTTGGGGGATGGGGGCGATGACAGAGTGGATGTCTTAGACTAGTGATAGTGCTGTACTGTGGTACGAATTGCTTGTGAAAAACCCAAATGAATGACTTGAAATAAAATTTTTAACAAGAAATGTCTGAAAAGTATTTTTGGGGGGATGGGGGCGATGACTGAGTGGATGTCTTAGACTAGTTATAGTGCTGTACTCTGGCATGAATTGCTTTCGAAAACCCGGATGAATTAGTTGAAAATAAAGTTTTAACAAGAAATGTCTGAAAAGTGCGATCAGAAATTAAGAATTGTCTTGAGGGGGAAATTTTCCATGGAAGAGGGGAAGGGTATTTTTACGTGAAAACAACTTCAACCGTGGCCCGCCCCCCGCGATCAGAAATTAAATTATAAAAAAGTTTCTTCAACTGAAAGTAAGGAGCAACATCAAAACTTAAACGGGCAGAAATGGAGGCCGTTTCCATAGATTTAGGATTCATTAACTTTAGTGTTACCAATCAAAAGCTATGAGCTTGATAAAATTGCCTGATTATTGGAAAATGGGGAAACACCCTCCAAAAGTCGACAGGAATGGGATTGTCTTGAGGGGAAATTTTCCATGGAAGAGGGGAAGGGTATTTTTACGTGAAAACAACTTCAACCGTGGTCCGCCCCCCGCGATCAGAAATTAAATTATAAAAAAGTTTCTTCGACTGAAAGTAAGGAGCAACATCAAAACTTAAACGGGCAGAAATAGAGGCTGTTTCCAAAGATTTAGGATTCATTAACTTTAGTGTTGCCAGTCAAACGCTATGAGCTTGAGAAAATTGCCTGATTATTGAAAAATGGAGAAAAACCCTCCAAAAGTCGACGGGAATGGAATTGTCTTGAGGGGGGAATTTTCCATGGAAGAGGGGAAGGATATTTTTACGTGAAAACAGCTTCAACCCTGGCCCGCTCCCCGCGATCAGAAATTAAATTTTAAAAAATTTTCTTCAACTGAAAGTAAGGAGCAACATCAAAACTTAAACGGGCAGAAATAGAGGCTGTTTCCAAAGATTTAGGATTCATTAATTTTAGTGTTACCAATCAAACGCTATGAGCTTGAGAAAATTGCCTGATTATCGGAAAATGGGGAAACACCCTCCAAAAGTCGACAGGAATGGGATTGTCTTGAGGGGGGAATTTCCCATGCAAGAGGGGAATGGTATTTTTACGTGAAAACAACTTCAACCGTGGTCCGCCCCCCGCGATCAGAAATTAAATTATAAAAAAGTTTCTTCTACTGAAAGTAAGGAGCAACATCGAAACTTAAACGGGCAGAAATAGAGGCTGTTTCCTAAGTTTCAGGATTCATTAACTTTAGTGTTGCCAGTCAAAAGCTATGAGCTTGAGAAAATTGCCTGATTATTGAAAAATAGAGAAACACCCTCCAAAAGTCGACGGGAATGGAATTGTCTTGAGGGGGGAATTTTCCATGGAAGAGGGGAAGGGTTATTTTTACGTGAAAACAACTTCAACCGTGGTCCGCCCCCCGCGATCAGAAATTAAACTATAAAAAAGTTTCTTCAGCTGAAAGTAAGGAGCAACATCAAAACTTAAACGGGCAGAAATAGAGGCTGTTTCCAAAGATTTAGGATTCATTAACTTTAGTGTTGCCAGTCAAAAGCTATGAGCTTGAGAAAATTGCCTGATTATTGAAAAATGGAGAAAAACCCTCCAAAAGTCGACGGGACTGGAATTGTCTTGAGGGGGGAATTTTCCATGGAAGAGGGGAAGGATATTTTTACGTGAAAACAACTTCAACCCTGGCCCGCTCCCCGCGATCAGAAATTAAATTTTAAAAAAGTTTTCTTCAACTGAAAGTAAGGAGCAACGTCAAAACTTAAACGGGCAGAAATAGAGGCTGTTTCCATAGATTTAGGATTCATTAACTTTAGTGTTACCAATCAAAAGCTGTGAGCTTGAGAAAATTGCCTGATTATCGGAAAATGGGGAAACACCCTCCAAAAGTCGACAGGAATGGGATTGTCTTGAGGGGGGAATTTCCCATGGAAGAGGGGAATGGTATTTTTACGTGAAAACAACTTCAACCGTGGTCCGCCCCCCGCGATCAGAAATTAAATTATAAAAAAGTTTCTTCAACTGAAAGTAAGGAGCAACATCAAAACTTAAACGGGCAGAAATAGAGGCTGTTTCCATAGTTTTAGGATTCATTAACTTTAGTGTTGCCAGTCAAAAGCTATGAGCTTGAGAAAATTGCCTGATTATTGAAAAATAGAGAAACATCCTCCAAAAGTCGACGGGAATGGAATTGTCTTGAGGGGGGAATTTTCCATGGAAGAGGGGAAGGGGTATTTATACGTGAAAACAACTTCAACCGTGGTCCGCTCCCCGCGATCAGAAATTAAATTATAAAAAATTTTCTTCAACTGAAAGTAAGGAGCAGCATCAAAACTTAAACGGGCAGAAATGGAGGCTGTTTCCATAGATTTAGGATTCATTAACTTTAGTGTTACCAGTCAAAAGCTATGAGCATGAGAAAATTGCCTGATTATCGGAAAATGGGGAAACACCCTCCAAAAGTCGACAGGAATGGGATTGTCTTGAGGGGGGAATTTTCCATGGAAAAGGGGAAGGGTATTTTTACATGAAAACAACTTCAACCGTGGCCCCGTCCCCCGCGATCAGAAATTGAATTATAAAAAAGTTTCTTCAACTGAAAGTAAGGAGCAACATCAAAACTTAAACGGGCAGAAATAGAGGCTGTTTCCATAGATTTAGGATTCATTAACTTTAGTGTTACCAATTAAAAGCTATGAGCTTGAGAAAATTGCGTGATTATCGGAAAATGGAGAAACACCCTCCAAAAGTCGACAGGAATGGGATTGTCTTGAGAGGGGGAATTTTCCATGGAAGAGGGGAAGGGTTATTTTTACGTGAAAACAACTTCAACCGTGGTCCGCTCCCCGCGATCAGAAATTAAATTATAAAAAATTTTCTTCAACTGAAAGTAAGGAGCAGCATCAAAACCTAAACGGGCAGAAATAGAAGCTGTTTCCATAGATTTAGGATTCATCAACTTTAGTGTTACCAATTAAAAGCTATGAGCTTGAGAAAATTGCGTGATTATCGGAAAATGGGGAAACACCCTCCAAAAGTCGACAGGAATGGGATTGTCTTGAGGGGGGAATTTTCCATGGAAAAGGGGAAGGGTATTTTTACATGAAAACAACTTCAACCGTGGCCCCGCCCCCCACGATCAGAAATTGAATTATAAAAAAGTTTCTGCAACTGAAACTAAGGAGCAACATCAAAACTTAAACGGGCAGAAATAGAGGCTGTTTCCATAGATTTAGGATTCATCAACTTTAGTGTTGCCAATCAAAAGCTATGAGCTTGAGAAAATTGCCTGATTATCGGAAAATGGGGAAATACCCTCCAAAAGTCAACAGGAATGGGATTGTCACGAAGGGGGGATTTTCCGTGGAAAAGGGGAAGGGTATTTTTACATGAAAACAACTTCAACTGTGGCCCCGCCCCCCGCGATCAGAAATTGAATTATAAAAAAGTTTCTTCAACTGAAAGTAAGGAGCAACATCAAAACTTAAACGGGCAGAAATAGTGGCTGTTTCCAAAGATTTAGGATTCATTATAAAAATTTTTAACAAGAAATCTCTGAATAAAATATTTTTGGAGGGATGGGAGCGGAGTGTCATAGAGTACTTATAGTGCTTTACTGTGGGCCGAGTTGTTAGCGAAAAACCCGTGTGAATGACTTGAAATAAAAATTTTTAATAAGAAATGGCTGAAAAGTGTTTTGGGGGAGATGGGTATTAGTCTCTCATAGGCGTGTGTTGTCTGAAACCTATAAAAATAAACTATATCCGTAAAATCTGAGCTAATAAGGGTTTTGACCGTAAACTCTAGTTTTTTTGTTGTAAGAAAATTGTGGAAAATACAATTCTCTGGCTTGGAGCTGAAATGTACTATCAAAGAAATGGAACAATTCCTTGGAATCCTTTTGCTTATGAAAATCGTGAAACTTCCCCACATGTCTATGTACTGGGAAACGGCTACACGTTATCCTCCAGTGGCTAACGCTATGTCTTGCGACCGCTTTAAAAGAATGCGACGGTTTTTCCACGCAAATGATAGTTTCAAAGCAATCAAAAAGGGGAATCCGGGATACGACCTCCTCTTCAAGGTTCGACCCTTGTAAGATAAACTTCAGAAGAATATGCGAGAAGTCCCAAACGAAGAATGACAATCTGTGGATGAACAAATGGTCCGGATCAAGGACTGGCTTGGGTTCAAGCAGTACATAAGAGACAAGCCACACAAGTGGGGGATAAAAGTATTTACTAGAGCCGGAGCCGGTGGAATAGTTTATAACTTTGAAATTTGCAGTGGTAAAGGAACCACTGTCGGTTCAGACCTTGGTGCTGGTACTGATGTGGTACTCCGCCTAGTCGAATATCTCCCGAAAAACCAGAACTTCGAAGTGTTCTTTGACAATTTTTACAGCAGTATTCATTTAGTACAAAAGCTGCAGGAAATGGGAATCCAGTCAGTAGACACAGTCCGAATAGACAGGATGCGGAAAGTGAAACTTCCACCCTTGGAAGCTGACAACAAGCCGAAAAGCTCCGGAAGAGGATCATTTGATTGGCGGGTTGAGCAACACTCTTGAATAGTCGTGACGAAATGGTACGACAGTAAGCCGGTCCATCTTATTTCTTCATATGTTGGGCCTGACCCACTTGAACAATGCAAACGGTAGGACAAAAAGGGGAAGGGTCAAATCAATGTAGTCAAACCTCATGCTGTCAAAGAGTATTACAAGTTCATGGGTGGGGTGGACTTAAGTGACATGTTGATCGAGCTATACCGTACTGACATCAAGGGGAAAAAGTGGTACATGCGTCTAATCTATTACTTCCTTGACGTCAGTGTAGCCAATGCTTGGTTACTGTACAGGCGCAATCATCACTCTGACGCTGAGAAGCTCATATCCCTTGTTCGCTTTCGTGCGGATATTGCTGACTGTCTGCTCAGAGGTGCAGTCATCCCTGCAACAAGGAAAGGTAGACCACCAAGCGAGTCTCAAGTTACTACCAGACCGCAAAAGAAAACTAGGAGTGACAGCATCCCCAGTTCCAGCGTTAACTTTGACAACACGGCCCACTGGCCTGAGATGGTGGACGAAAGACAAATATGCAAGTCTTGTGCAAACCGCCCACACGTTTTTCAAGTGCCTGTAGTGTAATGTACACCTTTGTATAACCAAAGACGAGAATTGTTTCAAAGCATACCACTCAAGTGTTAAAGTAGACTGTTTCACTATTTAGCTGATTTGCCTTATAAGTTCCATATTCCATGTGAAATGAGTATTTGAAATAAATGATTTTCCTCAGTTGCCCCTATATCATGGACCCCTAGAAAACTAGTAAAAAGCAAAACCGAATTTTTCTAATCACAGTTTCATAATTCAGCCATCAAAGGGTTAATGCTAATTCTCAATAAGGCATCTCAGCAGTATCCCAAGAACGACTGAGGGTATTATGTTCAAACTTTTGGGGCTACTTCTGCTCTTAAAATTTAACCAAATCAAAATAGCGTAAGTGTATCCAAGCTATCAAAGAAAGTAAACAGATTTTTTTGCGAATGGTATCAAGTTTTTCATTTCAGGTCAACTAGAGGAGGTATGAAACTAAATTAAACAGTACTATTTGTGTCCAGATTTTTAAAAGGGTGTATGTTGTTAAAAATTGCTGAAAATTTTTCTCCAGCATACAAATAGCAGGCCAAACTATAAAGTCTTAAAAAACGAAAAGATTTAAATTATTATTTTCTTTTTCCCTGAAAAGACTATGTCAATATAAAACAAACAGAAATTAAATAAAAAAACTTTTCCCACAAAATAAGTTTTTCAAAGAAAAGTAAAGAACTCATTAAACAAAAAAGAGCAAAAACAAAATCAAATAATCTACCAAGCGTGAAACTACCACAAAACAGCATCGATAAATAAATGAAACCCAAAACGAAAAAGAATTACAATATCTTACCGAGTCAAACTCAAAACGAGCAGAAATTAACATAAGTTGGGCGCAAAACCCCTATGCCTTCCTTAGGCCAGAACAAAATTTGCACGTTACTGAAAAATACAAATGAATGTGCATTGTCAGTTTAATATACATATACTGATATTTAGTAATCAAAATGTTAATATTGTTTGATTTATTAAAGTTATAAAAGTAAAAACATTTATATTTTTTTCAGTAAAGTGCAAATTTTGTTCTGGCCTAAGAAAGGCATAGGGGTTTTGCGCCCAACTTATGTTAATTTCTGCTCCCTTTGAGATGGACTCGGTTATTTATTGTAATTTATGTTCGTTTTGGGTTTTATTTATTTATCGATGCTGATTTGTGGTAGTTTCACGATTGGTAGATTATTTGATTTGATTTTGCTCATTTTTTGTTTAATGGAGTTCTTTACCTTTCTTTGAAAACTTATTTTGTGGTAAGTTTTTTTTAATTAATCAAAGGGAAAAAATGGGTTTGTCTCAACCTCGGAGTTTTTATTATCTGATGTTTGAGCTATTTTTAACAAAATGGCTATCTCAAAATTTTTATCGGATGGGTACGGGGAAAAAAAGGCGTGGGGGAAGGCTAATTGCCCTTCGGTCTTTTTTGACTCTTTAAAAGTGAATTAGAACTTTATTTTCAATCCAATGAGCCCTCTCTGAAATTTATACGAGCATTCCTTCTATAAGAACCATGTATATCCCCAGGGTATAAATTACAATGCCTGTCCCTGGGCCCTGGGGGGTAGGGTCGATCCTCAGAATTTTAATATCTGATGTTTGAACTATTTTTAACAAAATGATCACCACAAAGTTTTATCAGGTGGGTTTATCCATCCGATGAACCCAAAGGCGTGGAGGGCTGCAGGGGCTAGTTGCCCCTGATCTTTTTTACTCTGATAAAATGAACTAGAACTTTTAATTTCCATTCAAATGAGCCCTCTCTGAAGTTTATACGAGCATCCCTTTCATAAGAACCATATACGGCCCCAGTACATACCTTACAATGCCTGTCTCTCGCGCCCTGGGGGGTTGCGTAGACACCTGAGTTTTGTTAACTGACCTTTGAACTATTTTTAAATAATGACTATCTCAAAATTTCTATCGGATTGGGTTTGGGAAAAAAAGCGTTGGGGGGGGGGGGCTAGGGGCCTTCCGGTCTCTTTTGACTCTTAAAAATTGAACTAGAACTTTCAATCTTTATTCAAGTCAGCCCTCTCTGAAGTTAATACGAGCATCTCTTCCGTAAGATCCATATATACCCCCAGGGCATAACTTGCAACGCCTGCCCTCGGGCCCTGGGTGGTTTTGTCGACACTGGAGTACACTGGAGTATCTCAACAATTTTTATCGGATGTGTTTGGGGGGAAAGGGGCGTGGGGGATAGTTGCCCTCTGATCTCTTTTGACTCTTAAAACTGAACTAGAACTTTCAATTTCCAATCAAATGAGCCCTCTGAATATTTGCGAATATCCCTTCCATAACAGCTACATATGCCCCCCAGGCATAACTTACAACGCCTACCCTGGGCCTTGAAGGATTTTGTCGACCCCAGAGTTTTCGTTATATAATCTTTGAACCATTTTGAAAAAAATGGCTCTCTCAAAGGCCTTATCGGATGGGTTTGAGGAAAATAGGGCGTGGAAAGGGGGGGAGCTAGTTGCCCTCCGATCTCTTTTGACTCTCAAAAAGTGAATGAGAACTTTCAATTTCCAAACATATGAGCTCTCTAAAGTTTATACGAGCATCCCTTCCATAAGAACTATATATGCCCCCAGAGCTTTACTTACAACGCCTGCCTCCGGGCCCTAAAGGGCTGTGTCGACCCCGTTGTTTTCATTATATGATCTTCGAACTATTTTTTTTTTAATGGCTATCTCAAAGTTCTTATCCCTAGGTTTGAGGAAAAAAGGGCATTGAGGCGGGAGGCTTTTTGCCCTCCGATATCTTTTGAATCTTTAAAAGTGAACTAGAACTTTCAATTTTCAATCAAATGAGTCCTCTCCGAAGTTTATACGAGCATACCTTCCATAAGAACCATATATGCCCCCAGAGCAATACTTACAATGCCTGCCCCGGGCCCTAGGGGTTTGCGTCGACACAGGTGTTTTTCTTATCTGACCTTTGAACTATATTTAATGAAATGGCCGTGCGTAAAGTGGCCGTGCGTAAAGGAGTTTTTGTTATACGATCTTTGAACTATTTTTAACAAAATGTCTATCTCAAAATTTTTATCTGATGCATTAAGGGCGTGGAGGAGGGGGGGGGGCTTTTTGCCCTCCGATCTCTTTTGACTTTTAAAAAGTGAACGATAACTTTCAATTTCCAATCAAATAAGCCCTCTCCGAAGTTTATACGAGCAGCCCTTCCATAAGAACTATATACGCCCCCAGAGCATTACTTACAACGCCTGCCTTCGGGCCCTGGGGGCTTGCATCGACAAAGGAGTTTTTCTTATCTGGCCTTTGAACTATTTTTAATGAAATGGCTATTTTAAAAATTTTATCGGATGGGTTTGGGGAAAAAGGGTGTGGGCGTGGAGGGGTGCTAGTTGCCCTTGGATATCTTTTGACTCTTAAAAAATGAACTGGAACTTTCAGTTTCTAATCAAATGAGCCTTCTCTGAAGTTTATAAGAGCATCCCTTTCATAAGAACCATATACGCCCCCAGGACAACACTTACAACGCCTACCCCCCAGGCTCCGGGGGGTTGTGTTGACAACGGAGTTTTTGTTATCTAATTTTTCATTAATTTTTAAAAACTGGCTATCTCAAAATTTGTAGTGGGTGGGTTTGGGGAAAAAAGAGTGGGGGGGGGGCTAGTTGCCCTTGAATCTCTTTTCTCTTGAAAAGTGAACTAGAACTTTCAATTTCCAATCAAATGAACCTTCTATGAAGTTTATACGAGTATCCCTTTTATAAGAACCATATATGTTTTTAGGGCATAACTTAAAAAGCCTTCCCCCGGACCGTAGGGTTGTATTTACACCAGAGTTTTTCTTATCCGACCTTTGAACTATTTTTAACAAAAATTCGATCTCAAAATTTTCATCAGATGGATTTGGAAAAAGAAGGCGTAGGGGGGGGGGGGCTAGTTGCCTCGGATCTCTCTTGACTATTAAAAAGTAAACTCGAACTTTCAATTTCCAATCAAATGAGCCTTCTCTGAAGTTTGTACGACTACCCTTTCATAAGAACCATTTATGCCCAGGGCATAACTTACAACGCCTGTCCCCGGGCCCTGGGGGTTATGTCGCCACCTGAGTTTTTGTTATCTGACCTTAGAACAATTTTTAACTTAATGGCTATCTCAAAATTTTATCGAATGCATTTGGGGAAAAAGGGGCGTGGGGGCTAGTTGCCATCTAGTGTCTCTGACATTCAAAAACTGAACTAGAACTTTCAATTTCCAATCAAATGAGCCCTCTCTGAAGTTTTTACGAGCATCCTTCCATAACAACCATATATTCCCCCAGGGCATAACTTACAACGCCTGCCCCTGAGTTCTGGGGGGTTGCGTCGACGCCGGATTTTTTGTTATATCATCTATGAGCTATTTTTAACAAAATAGCTATCTGAAATTTTTTGGCGGATGCATTTAGGAAAAAAGGGCGTGGGGGAGGCTGGTTACCTTCCGATATCTTTTGATGCTTAAAAAGTGAACTAGAGCTTTCAATTTCCAATCAAATGAGCCTTCTATGAAGTTTATACTAGTGTTCCTTCCATAAGAACCAAATATGCCCCCAGGGCATAACTTATAACCCTTGCCCTGAAGACTGTGGGGGGAGTGTCCTGCTCAAAGATATAATTTTCAGTATTTTTAACTATGTTGAAAAAAATGGCTATCTCAAAATTTTGATTGGATGTGTTTGGGGAAATGGTGGGGGTGGAAGGGGTGTTGCCTTCCAATCACTTTCGACTATTAAAAAGGGCACTAGCCATTTGAATTCCCAATCGAATGAGCCCTTTTTAAAGTTTCTACGACAATGCTTTCTATAAAATCCTTATATGCCCCCAGGGCATTACTTACAAACGCTGCCCTGAGGACTGTGGGGGGTTGGGTGGTTGTCATCCTCAAAGACCTAATTTCCAGAATTTTCAAACAGCGTTGAACAAAATGGCTATCTCAAAATTTTGATTGGATGTGTTTGGGGAAAAGGTGGGAAGGAGAGGGGGATTAGTTGCCCTCCAATCACTTTCGAATATTAAAAAGGGCACTAGCCCTTTGAATTTCCAATCGAATGAGCCCTTTTTGAAGTTTCTACGACAAAGCTTTCTATAAAAACCTTATCTGTTCCCAGGGCATAACTTACAACCCTTGCCCTGAGGGCTGTTGGAGGGATTGTCCTCCTCAAAAAGGAGGACATAACTTCTATCTAGAAATCAACTACGTAGAACAAAATGGCTATCTTAAAATTTTCATTGAATTTGTTTGGGGAAATGGTGGGCGTGGAAGGGGTGTTAGATTCCCTCCGATCACTTTTGACGCTTAAAAGGGGTACTAGGACTCTCGATTTTCAATCGAATGAGCCTCCTTTGAAGTTTATACGAAGAACCCTTCCATATGAAGTGCCTCTGGGGAACAAAAAAAAATAAAACATTGGAGCCGTATGGCTTTTACTATAGGCAACGCTATAGCGTTGCTTCTGATATTAATATTGTTGCGGTTAATATAGGAAATGAGGTTAGCAGCTGGTTTTGTATTAAATCAGGAGTTAAGCAGGGTTGTGTTCCATTTTCATTTATATGGATTGTTTTGATGGACTTTGTCCCAAGGAACACAGCAAAGGCTTTGTGAGAGCATGGAACTGAAACGGAAAGTAAAACATTTATAGATTTAATTATGCTGATGATTTGAGAGTCCTAGATGACAATTTTAGCTAAATGAATGATTTTTTTTTTAGATTTTAAGAGCTCAGGGTGCAAGAATAGGCTTGAAATGTAATGTTAAGAAGATTAAGTCGCTTAGACTGGGAATAAGTGAAGGGGAAGAGGTGATGTTGGGTAACGAGAAGATCGATCAGATGGATAGCTTCTCTTACCTATGTAGTACTACTAGTCAAGATGTCAAAAGCAGAAAAGCTGTGGCCCAGGTTGTTTTTTCACGGTTGAAAAAAGTTTGGAAGAATAGGAAGTATGCGAACCAAGATTAAAATATTGGAAGCTATGGTGATGACAGTGGTCGAATATGATTCTGAAACTAGGGTGCTCCAAAAGATGGAGGAGGATTTGTTAGATGTTTTCCAGATTAATTGTCCACGAATTGTTTCGAAAAATCGTCTGACTAACCGTATTTCAAACAGTAAAGACGTGTGGCTCTATCCCACTTTCTAGGGCTATAATGAGAGAAAGGTTGAGATGGCTATGGCACGTTCTGCAGGAGATGGATGACAGATTGCCAAAGATCGTTCTTTTTACCAACCATCTAGGGCCCGACGAAAAGCAGGTCGTCCCCAGATTGGGTGAAAGGAGGTTGTTAGGAAGGATTTAAGGAACATTCAAACTTATTGGAAGGGTGTAAAGAGGGAGGTTTTGAATAGATTGGGATAGAGGAAGAGCATGCGTAGACTGTTTGTGGTTCTCAATCATATTGACTCCGGAAATGAAACAAAAAGGCGTTTTGTCATGCCATATGCGACTTTACAATGGCTTCTTCGAGACGAATTTATGCAAAGCACTTAGATGGAAGCATTAGCCTTCATATGGGCTCCTAAAAAGTCCTTATGACGTTTCTTTTCCTGCTAGTCACCACAGCATAAATATTATAGAGTACTTTCTTTGCTAGTCATGGAGAAGTAAAAAAAAGAAAAAAAATAGACACATCACTGTTTCAAGTCTTTTTCAAAATTCGCAAAAAAAAAAATCGCAATTAACTGTTACTGTTAAGATAGACATAATTAACAGTTATTATTCCTGGGTGAAATTCAAATTACTTTTTTTTCAAATATGTAGTTTTTAAACATATTCTTTTAGTTTTCACATAAAAAGGGGGTTGGGAGGGGGAGATAGTAAACCTCCGGTCAACGCTTTTAGACCATGAAGAGTAGGATGATGTCCATTAAACACTCTTGGCGTACTTTTCCTTTTGAGCCGCTGCCATCTTCGATGGGAATCCTATTTTTCAAAATGCTTAAAAAATTTGTTTTTGCCAATACATGTTTATTATCAAGTCAAAGTTTTTACTCAAAACGCGTTTCTAAACTTTCGGTTATTATGGGCTGTGGCTTGTTTTTTACAAGGTTGTTGCTATTGTTGCAGCCATGATTTCGCAGAAACGGTCTCTTGGTATGAAACGGCTCACAAGATTATGCGTATGATTATAACGGATTTGAACACCGGTGCGTATTTGACTGTCCATGCATACATTTTAGCCAAATTGGGAAGTGAAGTAAGATATATTTGATGCAGAGGTCAATGGTAAAACCTTTTTGTTGAACACACTTGCACCAACACAGCCGTAGATTGAAAAAAAATAATTTCATTTTCAATCCCATTTCATCATTTATACTAATTTTACAACTGTAAACCTGTAAACCACGACATATTTTAAAAATACTTTTAAGTTTTTTTTGTAGTCTGTTGTTGAAATGGTGTTGACCATTCTTTAAGCTTCCGTGCTTCTTCCAATAGAGGCTCAATTATAAGGCTGCCACTTACTCTGCTTAGCTCGAGTTCCTTGTTCTCATTATATTGTCGAATTTCAGCATTTTTCAATGCTATCATTTTTCCCTTTAGATCATTGTAGTCATTGGCTTGGCCCTAGTAGTCATTGGCTCGTAGTAGTTCAGCATCCTGGTCGCTCACCGACTACTGGTCAAGATCCAGCATCTTCTGCTCCTGATTCTATACCCATCAAGAATTTAAGACAGAAAAACGGGTATAATTTAAATAAAACAGTGGAACAAAAAAAGACTTCAAACTTTAAATAACAAAAATCTGAATATTTCCATTCCACGTCTGGGAGCCTTTATCAACGGAAACAGAGATTAAGTTAAACGCAACATATAAAGAAAAAGACGAAAAAAAAACAAATAAATAAAAGTCACATGTTAAAAACCTCCAAAATACTACAATCACTGTAAAAGCATGAATAAGCACACAGAAACGACAAAAGATTGTCTCTTGACAATTGAAGATCTGACAAAAATTATTTTAAGTGTGATTTGATTGTTGTAACGAAGAATATGCGTTAAAATGCAGGTTTTTTATATTATTAATATTATTATTCCAGTCCCTACCTCTTCAAGAATTAAGTACAGTGAGAGTACCAGAGACTACTGAATGACCAGTAGTCATTGGTTTGAAATCTGTGGTTATGAATTTTTGACCATGTTGAAATGGCGCACTTTTCATTTTGACCGCCATATTCAAGGGCATTCAAGGGGATGGCCGCCATATTCAAGGGGATTCCTCGTTTTCAAAGCTCCAAAAAAAAATTTCGCCATACACCGTTGCTATTAAGTTAATCTTTTTAACAGTAATCATTCTTGAATCACATTGAAACGCAGCCTTTCTCACTAGACAGTTTTTTTTTCGAAACACGTTTTTAAACTTTCGGTTATCATAAGTTTTGGTTCGTTCTTTACTAGGGTGTAGCTATTGCTGCAACCATGATTTCGCAGAAATAGTCACTTGGGATAAAATGATTCACAAGAATAGGCGTATAATTTTAACAAATCTTAAGACTTTTAGTGCGTGTTCGACTGTCCAGGCATAGCCTACATGCCAGACAAACTGGGAAGGGAAATAAGGTATATTTGATGCATGGGTCATGGGTAAAACATTTTTTGGAACTCGCTTGCAGTAACACTGCCGTAGATACAAAAATTTCTTTTAGTTTCATGTTTCATTTCATCATTTATAACAATTTTAGCACAAAAATGGCTTAAGTTTTATTTTTTAAGCAAAAGTCTATTGTTGAAATGCTTTTTACCATTCTTTGAGCTCCCGTGCTTCTTCAAATTGAGGCTCAATTATAAGGCTACTGCATACTCTGCTGAGCTTTAGTTCTTTTTTCCCATTAAATTGTCCAATTTCAGCATTTTTTAGTGCTATAATTTTCCCCTTTAAATCACTGTAGTCATTGGCTAAGCCCCACCATCTCCAAATTATTACTTGTATGCTGAGGTTTGAATCATCTTGCAGAGTAAGGACTATTCTTGGGACATGGTGCTCTAAGTTATATCTTGATTGATGGGATACAATGGCTACTACATCCACATATTCACCAACATTCAATAGATGAACTTCGTTGATTTTGACAAAGTTGAATTGAAACTTGGGTATCTCTGGGAGCTCTTCCTTTTCTTGTATCTTGGTAAACAAGTTTGCTTTAAGCTCTTTTGGGACTAAGCCCGGAATCAAATGTTCGGAAAATTTTAAAAGATCTCTATTAGCAATTTCTGGGTAGCATACTTCATATATTTTGCCTAACTGTATAGGTTGTGTGTTTCCTTCCACCAGTCTTGTTATTTGCTCATTCCAAATTGTCATACAGATTTTTCCTGTTTCGTCTTCAAGTGTAAGGTTAACCCATTTTTTATCTTCGGTTGTAGGTCCAATGACAGGGGACAATTTCGTAAGGCGCCCAATGATTTTGAATGGTCCTGTGTTTTCTATTCGTCCAAGTGTCCCAATTGAATATTTACATATTGCATCTGTGTTTTGCGACGAGGGTGGGGTATAATAATGCTCCATTGTTTCCTCTTGACTGAAATGGTTAGGCTCATCCTGAGGCTGTAGGCTCATCCATTCTTTGAGCTCCCGTGCTTCTTCAAATTGAGGCTCAATTATAAGGCTACTGCATACTCTGCTGAGCTTTAGTTCTTTTTTCCCATTAAATTGTCCAATTTCAGCATTTTTTAGTGCTATAATTTTCCCCTTTAAATCACTGTAGTCATTGGCTAAGCCCCACCATCTCCAAATTATTACTTGTATGCTGAGGTTGGAATCATCTTGCAGAGTAAGGACTATTCTTGGGACGTGGTGCTCTAAGTTATATCTTGATTGATGGGATACAATGGCTACTACATCCACATATTCACCAACATTCAATAGATGAACTTCGTTGATTTTAACAAAGTTGAATTGAAACTTGGGTATCTCTGGGAGCTCTTCCTTTTCTTGTATCTTGGTAAACAAGTTTGCTTCAAGCTCTTTTGGGACTAAGCCCGGAATCAAATGTTCGGAAAATTTTAAAAGATCTCTATTAGCAATTTCTGGGTAGCATACTTCATATATTTTGCCTAACTGTATAGGTTGTGTGTTTCCTTCCACCAGTCTTGTTATTTGCTCATTCCAAATTGTCATACAGATTTTTCCTGTTTCGTCTTCAAGTGTAAGGTTAACCCATTTTTTATCTTCGGTTGTAGGTCCAATGACAGGGGACAATTTCGTAAGGCGCCCAATGATTTTGAATGGTCCTGTGTTTTCTATTCGTCCAAGTGTCCCAATTGAATATTTACATATTGTATCTGTGTTTTGCGACGAGGGTGGGGTATAATAATGCTCCATTGTTTCCTCTTGACTGAAATGGTTAGGCTCATCATGAGGCTGTAACCCTTCAAGAGCTGTGGAACGTGACTCATGGGGCATAAGTTCATTTTTGATGTTATTTGTTCGCATTGTTGTTTCGTTAGTGTTTTCTAGAGAAAGACCAAGTGATACACTCAAATTACGCTTAGCTCTATGTTTTGTCATTTCGACATCTTTGCAGAATGTTGAAATCTGGTCAAGATTGTCAAAGTTATCACCTATAAGGTGTTTTTCCATATATGTCTTAATTACCTTAAAGCTGTTTATACAAAAGAAAATATGGTTTTTTGATTCAATCACTGCATGATAAATCGTCAAATTGTTAATCTCAATAATGCAAAAAGGTAAAAGTTTTAATGCCTCTCCGTATTGTTGATTCGTAGAACATATGAATGCCAAAGTCTTCAGACATCGTCCGTCATTGAGACACATTCTCCATCTTCTGGAAAAAAAATTCCATTTAATTGTTGCCAGGATTGGAGTGTGGAATACATCAGCTTTCTCTGTATGTTAAGATGATGCCCTAAATAAAACCTATGTCACTTGATAATTTTCTTTTTACTTGAAAAAGCTTTCAACACACTTGATCCTAGCGTTATATTTTGAAAACTTCGAACTACGAGTACAAGGGGAAATCTAAAGAATCCTTACAAACTCCTGTTGGTATAAAAGGTACCCTTTCTAAGAGGTTCTTGGTAAATAATATAAACATCCCTCAAGTTTCTTTTTATGCCCTCTGATACTTTTAATTTGTGTAAATGACCTCCCTTAAGCCTCTTTCACATTAACACGTCGACCCAATACGTTGAGTCTACGCTGTAATCGAGTTGCGGAGTTGCGCTTGCGTCGCCTAAAAGTCCCGCATTATGCGAGAATTAGTCATACTAAACACGTTGCACATATTTCTGTTTATTCTGTTAGACTTTCATTAGATTAAATGAACTTTCATTCCTTCAACAATGCAGTTTTCATTTGAACTTACTATAATAAATTTCCAGATTATTTTGGGATTCAATTCTTCTGCTAGTTCTGCAAGCCTTACTCTGAGTAGCTAATGAACTGGATTCAAGCACATGCTTGTTCTTATTTTCCAGATCACTTTGGCACTAACTTTGCAAATGTTTCGTCCAAAACTTCCATCATAAATAATCCGACGGGATTTGTCGGTTATTGGAAACATTCAAGAATTATGCTTAGGTTACATCTCAGAAAATCGGTTTCGTAGCTACTAAAACAAGTAATGGATGATACAATGCATTGGACTTGTATAATTTGGGCTATATATTTGCGCATTAGGGGTGGGGGTTAGATTACGTTACGTTAGGTTGGGTTGGGTTACCATAATGCTGTTTCTAAAGTATTATTTTATCATCATGTTTTGTTATTTTGGTACTTGTGTCTTAAAGCCATCACACTCAAGTTTTTGTATCGCGGACATGAGACAAGACCGGTTTTCATGGTCTTTATATCAGACAATATTTTCTTCGGCTCGGTGGGAAACTACATTGTAGCTATATTTTAATTAAATATTCAGTTGGTATTTATGTTCGGGTAGGTTATTTTAATTCAAGTAACGCATCTCATATAATGCGGTCTGGGTGCCCCCCCCCTCTTCCATAATTCTTTGTTGTAGTTTCCATAATTGTGTTACTAGACTATTATATTTTTATCATATTTTGATATATTTCATAATGATTATCCTAATCAAGAACTTGAGTGTGGTGGCTTTAAAACACAACTACCGTTATTTTTCATTACCATTAACTTAACTTCATTTTTTGGGTGTGTTTCCAATAACCGACAAGTACCAATCCCATTAGCACAATCTGGATTTTTAAGTGTTAAGATAAAGAAAAAATAGATCTTGGTCCTTGTATCAACTCAATGGTACCCAGTGGCAGATCCAGGGGGGTGATGGCCCCTCCCTAACCTAGTCTAAAGTAGTGTAGTTTACTTAATTAACGCAAGTTTGTGTTAATTAAACTTGCTCCTAACGTAAGTTTATCGGATCAACCTATTTTGCGCCCCCTCCCCCCCCCCAAAAAAAAAATAAAAATTTCATATTTTACCCACTAAGAACTCTGTTGCTAATAGAATTTTTGTTGTTGTCGTTTTAACTCCTTGGATCTAAAACAGAAGGCCCGTTTTTTAGCACTAAGATCTTACATCTTTCTGCAAAGATTATCGTTTTTTAACTCATCTTTGTTCTAAGATCTTACAGCTCACTGATGTTAGCAAAAAGTGTGAAGACCGCCACTGTTCTTTCATATAGAATAATGATGAGAGAAATTTGATGATCTACTCATCATTGTTCTCAGACTGCTGATCAGAGCAGAATGATGAAAGACGTTTGCACAAAAATGACCAAAGATGTAAAATCTTTGTTCAAAGATTTCACTTTTAAGCGTTTTCTGATAAAAGATGTAAGATCTTAGCACATTGATGAGTGAAAAAACAGGCCTAAAATTTTTGTATCCTCAAAAATCTCACAAATAAGCTAGAATCTTACCAAAATGCCCCTAAACTAGAATTTTTCCAAAATGTCCCCCCTGCCCCCTTTCTTTGGATTTAGCCCTAAGTTAAAGCACAAATATTGGTACTTATGCATTATATCTTACACACGAAAGAAATCAAGTTTGGTTAAAGCCAATGAAATAAAATAAAATAGGATGAAAATATAATAGTTTAGAAACAAATTTGGGATATATATTTGCACATTAGGGGGTGGGGGGTAAAGCATAGCATATATTAAATACGTAACCTAACTTAACCTAGGCAGCTTTTCCCCTCCTAAACCCCCAAAAACAATAGTTTAAATATTGTAAACGCAATGAGAAACCACGCTTTGCGATCCGTTTATTCATAGCAAATACCCGTTTGACTGGTTTCCTTTAGTATTTCCCTATACAGTCTATAGCGGTGTGTAAGATATAATGCATATGTACCCAAATATTAACTGATTTTCTTGGTTTTCATTTTTTTATACTTATTCCTTGTTGATAGTCGTTGGAAAATACCAAATAATTCTAGTTTGCAAACAAAAGAAAATCATCGAGATTGTGTATACAGCCTAGGGTCATGCTCAGACATTGTGGTGGGGGTGGTTGGTTGGAGCATAATTGCAATAGTAGCTTTTATTATATTCGGAAAGTGTTTAACGGCAAATCGAATGGTAAGCTCTATATCTTTCAGCTGGTCCAAGCTATCCTATTAATTCAACATTTAGCAAATTTACTTGAGTTTTTAAATAGAAATCTTTTTGATAGAAATCTCATAGAAATTTAAATAGAAATCTAAAATGTAAACCTTGAGTTAAGACTTCGTGGGTTTGGTACTTGTTAGTTATCCCCACCACACTCAACTTCGTGATCTGAGTAAATCTGGTCTCTCTGTCTGCATTCGGCGATAATTAGCTCAGTCTCAGTGAGATTAACTACTGTACAGGTATATTTAAAATTAAATATTTAATATATAGAGTTTGTTAGGTTAGGTATTTAATATAATACGTTCTGGGCGGCCTGCTTTCCATAATTCTCTGTTGTAGTTTCCATAATTGTGCTTCTAAAGTATTATATTTTCATCATATTTTGGTATATTTCATTATGATTAACCTAATTTCACTTCTTGAGTGTGGTCGGGACAACTAACACGTACCGTGGATTTTGTTGAACTTGGCGGCAAGATTGAAACTAATTCCCAACCTAGACATAAATCATTCTGAATACGCCATGCCCTCCCCCCGTGATATGGTGAGGAATGTGCCCTGAGATTATGTAATTGATATTTCTTACCTTTTGTGTCGTGTTGTGATTTCTCTCCCGGCAATAAACTGAACAGCAAAGGCCACTTCATATTCTCTCTGTCCATTCCTATCACTCAAATGCTTCAATATACCGTGATTTAGAAGTTCCATTATCCTCTCCTTGTCCACACCTAAATAAACTGTGTTGTTATTTGTGAATCTGTTGAGTTGAGTTGATTTGAAGTCACCTCACGTCTTCAAGGACCTTGTGACCAGATTTCGTGTTATTTATCTTTCTTCGATGTGCAGTAAACTTCCGACTGCTGCAAATGAAAAGACGGTACTTTATACAATTTTATAGATAGGCACTATACATTTCCAAGTTTATCAGTCATTGACAAAAAATCCAATATGAGATTAATTATTGTTAATGAATGTTCACTATTCCATGTAGCATGATTTATCTGCAATGGTAAACCATACAATTCAAAAAAGTCCTTAATCTTTTTCCTATATTTTACATATGATGGACAATCAAACAAAATATGTTCCAATGTTTCATTTATTCCACAATTTTCGCAATTGGGATTTTCACCGTAAATTCGTCCCATATAACTTCCTGTACCACAATGTCCTGATCTTATACGAAAAGCAGCTCTTCCTCTTTGTCGGTTAAGATGATGGTAAATGCCAAGATTTGATTTGGTTGAGGTCATGCTGTCATTGTTAATTCTGCTTGTTGCTGTATTACTTAGCAATAATTGGTCATTTCTTGTTATTATTTGTGAATCTGAATCACTTTGTCACTCTATACAAAATTGTTCCGATACCCGCCAAGCCCCTATCTGTTCTTTTGGCTGCAGATGGCCTGAAAATTTAGACGAATGGTTAAACTAAAACAAGTTTCTCAGGCGTTTCCACGAGAAACGTCGATTGACGCTTCTCTGGCAGGGTTGCCAACATTTTTGTCAATGAATATGACAAAACTTGTTTGCCTAAAACAATTGTCAAAACAGATTTATAAACAAAATTTATAATAGGCAAGTAAAGAGCGATTAAAGCTTCATAAAACCGCAATGCCCACATATAGGGGAGGAGGCTAGCCTTCATTAATTCTTCCTTTTTTCCTTTTTAAGATTCCCTTTTTAAGAATCAAAATGATTAGAGATCAAACAGCCCCCACCCCCCCCCCCCACTTCCACGCTCAGCATTTGCCTTAACACATCCAATCAAAATTTGGAGACAACCATATTATTCATTGTAGTGAAGGTTTCGGAAATTATGTTTGTGACGAATTCAATCCCCCTCCTTATGGCTCTCAGGGAAAGGGTTTTAAGTCATGCCCTTGAAGCATAACTCATTGGATAAGCTCTAGTGCTTTTTTTAAGCGTCAATATGATCACAGCGCAGTTAAACTAAAACAGGGTTAAACTAAAACAAGGTTCTCGGGCGTTTCCACGAGAAACGTCGATTGACGCCTCTCTTGGGGTGGTTGATTAATCGGAGCTGAATAGCGTCGAGTGCTACCTATTCATTGCGTCAACCCTTCTTTGGGGTTGGGCCTCAAAAGACGAGAATCTTTTGGAGGTAGGGTGTAAATTCACAAAATGTTGGTAAGGGGAGGGAGCAAGATTTTTTTTAATGAAGATACCAAAATATATACTTTTTAAAATTTGGGGGAGGGGGCAATTTTGCTTCTTTTTTTCAGTATAAATATGGTACTAAAAGCAATTTTTCAAATATAGGGGGCAAAAGCCCCTCCCCCAATTGATGCCCTGGCAGCGAGATGACACTGAAATGCCATAGTTTTACTTTATTTGCAAGAACCATATATGTGCACTAGTATTTTATGTAATTTTAAAGTTTGCTGAGACATTCTGGAGGTTTTAGGAATTTTTTGGAAGGCGTAAGATAATACTGGTAATCATGAATTTACTGGATGGCCTAAGTATACACAGAGTTAGACTCATCACTACCCTAAAGTTGATCTGAAGGAAGCCCTTGTGGAACATTGGTAAATGTAAGCTCCAATGGGCAACTAGCATAACTTATAGCCCTCGCCCTGAGGCTTGGGGGAATTATCCAACTTGAAACCATAATTACTTTATCTTTAGACTATTTTGAACAAAATGGCTATCAAAATTCTGATCAGAAGTATTTGGGGAAAAGGGCAACGGGGGGCTGGTTTGCCTCCGATCTCTTTGACTTACAAAAAGAGAACTAGAACTTTCAAATTGAATGAGCTTCCTCCCAAGTTTATACGACCAACCCTTCCGTAATACCTTTTATGGTAATAATAAGCAGCCTTCATAACTTACAGTCCTTATCCTAGGGGCTCTGGGGGGTTTTGTCCACCCAGGAGGCCAAGTTATTAGACCTTTGGACAAATTTTGAACAAAATGGCTATCTCAATATTTTGATCGGATGGATTTGGGCAAAGAGGACTTGTGGGGGGAGAGAGGCTAGACTTAAGAAGACTAGAAGTTTCTATTTGCAATTGAATGAGCCCCTCCGAAATTTATACAACCAGTCATTGCATAAGAATCACATTGCTCTTGTATTAGTGCATTCCTGCTTGAAACGCTGATATAAATTAATTAAATTTTAGTGTAAAACTGAGATGGGGATTGAAGGTGGTGGGAGCCAGGGAGATGGTTTACGTCTGCTTTGTTGTGTCGTTCTTTACTTTCGTTTGAGAAAAACTTTGTCGGTACCGCTTACACTAAATACACATACACCGAATGGAAAAACCATGCCTGCCAGAAGTTAGCTTATGAAGGAAGGGCCCACCGTAGTCGCCCACCTGGAAGACTTACTAAGAGATGTCGACACGACTTCGGAGGTGACGTCATAAGCCTTCTCAAACAAGGTGATGGCCGAGCATTATATAAACAAAGGCGGATCTAGAGCAAAATCTTGGGAGGGGAGGAGGTAATGTGACAAGGGTGCCAGCATTTGACCAAATTGACAAGTTTATTTAAAAGAATTAAAAAAACGAAACGAGGGCATCAGAAAAATTTCGGGGCACTTTCGCCCCACCCCCTGGATCTGCTCCTGCTAATAGGATACTGATCCCTGAACATTTGAAGGAGATGACCCTAACGTGACCCCTGAGGACATCCAAGACATAAATATAAGTCTAAGGTACAGCTTATTAAGCCACCTCGGCAACCTGTGATAGCGACGTCAATTTGTACTGTATTCAAGGGTGATTCCCATAAATCATCCCCTTCTGATCTTGTTAGTGATGCGCAATTTTTTTTATATCGTGTTATATCATGGTATGACTGATGCAATCCCAGTGGAAGGGAGTTTTTTTTTAAGTCAAGTTTTGATTAAATATTGTTTTAATCTTTTTGAAACATACTTACTTTGGATTTCGTGACTTCAGTGCAATATTGCCTTACTACTCAGAAGCTCATTCTGAGAAAAACAATTTGGAGAGGGACATGAATATGGGGAACATCTTAACCCTCCCTGGATTTTTTGCCCCTTCTATAGGCTATTTTGAAAAACATCTTTTTGGTATTTTCATTGAAATTATGTTTTCGTTTGGGGTTCTTATTGAAAAAAATTCAAAAACAAAAATATCGCCCGCTTAGATTTTTAGAAAATACATTAACCACTAGTATATTTTGTCAACTGACGTAACTGGCTTGGAAATATCGAAATTTTATTATTATTTTTTCTGTTTTGAGTTTCAAGTTCGCTCTATACTTCCATCCAGGGACGTATACAGAATTAATGTTTGGGGGGGGGGGGCACCGATAGAGTTTTGTTTCCTAATTGGTACTTTTGCTTCTCTGATCCTGTAATTAGTGTAATTTTCAACCTTCTGGTGGGGGACGTACCCTAAAACCACCCCCTGGATTTGCCCCTGGCGATTGGCCATGCTTCGTAACTATACACAGTGGACACCAATTCCTACAGTGAAGTTGGCGTGAATGAACCCCTCTTGGAACATTGGTAAAATTGTAAACTCAATGTCCGGTTTTGTCTTTTACATCTCAGTCCCCCTCCAGGAAATTTTTGCTGGTTCCTCAGTAATGGCAGAACTATGTGCACCAATGGCCCTGGGTAGTGAGGGAGTATGGTTTGGCAGCATCCGCTGCTGTGCAAAATATTGTTTCTATATCCTTACTAGATAAAATTGCTTTGATTTGGATCCCATTTCTTTTACGCCCATTCACAGTTTGTTCTCCCTTCCTTGCAACTGTATTAGCTGTTAAGGCCTGATCTGTATTCCATCGGATGGAGTTGGGCTAAAATTTGGACTACGCCACTTCAAACAGAATCTGCAGAAAGAATTATGTCAATTTGAAAAACGGCAACATGCAAAAAAAAAAACATTCATCCATTAAACTAGTCTCTTTTTTTAGGTTAAGTAACATGGATCCAATTTTAGAATCAAGGGAGCATGAGCTCGAGTTGTTTTTTACTGAAAATTTTTCAACCATGAACAGACATGAGCTGCTTAAGCGCCCTACAGTTGACTTGGTCATAGAATTTTTGTTTAACTTCCTTAAGTTGATACCGACAAAAAGTGATGAAAAATTTGAAGAGTATCTCAAAGCTGTTACAACACGTGTAAGTTACACTTTTATAAATTAACTTACTATTTTTGTCATATTAATCACTATTGATTTCAGGTTTTTACGCCAAATTTAATTTTAAAATTGAGAAGGGCGTGTCTAGCTTTTGATTTCCTTTGCGTAGATTATAGATCAAGATTGCCAATCCTTAGTAGCTTGACAAAATTAAAAATTTAAGGCTAAAATATTACTGAACCATGACCCAGAAAGTTTTATTGCATTTTAAAAGAGACAATTTTTGGTTTCAATCAAGATTATCAATCTGTACAAAGTTTTAAAAAATATCTAATTTAATTGCAGCAGATATAGTCCAAAATTAAAATTTATTGTATCTAAATTTAACAAAAACTGTGATTTATAGTGACGGCAGAGATATTTCTTAGATGTGGCTGCCGATACATTATTGTTCACAAAAAAAATTCTTGTGGTTTTTTCCAAAATATCCTTAAATGGAGTTGCAAAAAAATGGAAAATAAGCAATCCATGAAGCGCTATTGAAAGTGAATGCAACCATCCATCGTACAGTAGGGTAAAGGTACCGATGATTCGACAGTTTTTGAAAAAAAAACAGTTTGATTTCTCCAGATGTCTTGATTTAAAGAGTTTCGGTTTGAAAAGGGTTTCAGTATGTAGGAAAAACATCTAGCAATCTAACTGTTTGATGAGAAGCTTGAAGTTTTATCTGAAAAGGTATAAAACTCCGATTTTCCGAAATTAGAGCATATTCACCTATAAATTCGGCACAACAAAAAAAGTTACCTGTTTTCGACGCAAGTGGGAACCCAATTCGACACTAAATACTTGGGGAATACCTGTTGGCAGAACCTAGTGTATTTGACACGTATATTCTTGTTTCTTTGTTTTTTTTTTCAACTTCATTTAATGTATAAAAGTATAAAACACTATGCAAAAAGTAGAAGTCATAAAACTAACAAAATCGTTTCAAGTATGTAGTGTTTGGTATAACAAAATTGGTACAACAAATTTTAATATACATTATTAAATACAAATAGTATTTAGTATAAAAAAATTGTTTCACTAGCATTTCGGAAGGGATAGGGTCTAAGAAAACGGGAGTGGATTTCAAGAAATTTAAGAAGTTTATTTGATTTAGTGGATTTTATTTTCATATGCAGATTCTTAGTTTCGTCCAAAACATACGGTAGCTTAGGATTTTTTTCCAGGGGGGGGGGTCACTTTTGATTTTTCAGTGATATGGTTCTGAGATTTACACCCCCCCCCCCTCCTTCCCCAGAAAATAAGATCTTCCTTTTTTTTTTTTTTTTTTTTTTTTTTTTTTTTTTTTTTTTTTTTTTTTTTTTTTTTTTTTAGTTTCATTGATAAGTGCTTAGGAAAGGGAAAAATGAATACCATGTGAACCTCTGCAATTTTTGGCAGTAGCAGGCACCCATAAATTCGACAGCTATATTTTCGTCAGTGGACCCTGGAATTTCGACACCAATTATTTCTCATTTGTTTTACATGTTCAGTGAAGTTTCGACAGAGTCACCTATATTTCGACAGGGTCTGTTGCTGTCTGTCGAACATTTCGACAAGGTTACTGCAAGATAATCGCAAAAGAAATAAATCAATTCATAGAAGCCATTATCTACGTTTGAATTTGACTGAAGGAACATTTTTAGTGCGCCTAGTATTCCACTACATTAAACAAGAGTTTTCGACACTTGGAACCTAGTTTCGACAATGTAAATTTGTTGACATTCTAATTTAATTTTATCAAGAAAAAGCTAATGTGACTAGAATTCAGATAAAATCAGATGTATCTTGATGCATTGGTGCTAATCCCAATTTTTTTTAACAAAAACAGGAAACTGAAAATCAATCAAAACCAGGAAAAAAACAATCAAAAACAGGAAACTGAGTGAATTAAATGTTCTTTTCTTATCTGGGTGTACCGGATATTGTGTTAACGTTCTCTATCGTTGAAATACATAAACGGCTTCAAGAGATGGCGCTCCAAGTCACGGCTAAGCAGAGTTATTCCGTTTTGAAGGAAAATTTCGACAGGGGTTCCAAAATTGCACTGTCGAATCCTCGGTACCTTTACCCTATATTTGGAATCAGATAAAGAGAAAGCAAAAACTGATGCAAAGGTAGTGAGGAATTAATGCTTTTTTCCTATCGTTGAAATACAAAAACGGCTTCAACAGATGGCGCTCCAAGTCACGGCTAAGCAGAGTTATTCCATTTTGAAGGAAAATTTCGACAGGGGTTCCAAAATTGCACTGTCGAATCCTCGGTACCTTTACCCTATATTTGGAATCAGATAAAGAGAAAGCAAAAACTGATGCAAAGTTAGTGAGGAATTAACGCTTTTTCACGCATTCTAACGAAACATCCGAATTTCGGTGACCAGGTGAGTGTGATATGACGGTTGCCAGAAGAACACCTAAATCCCGTTTTGTTTACCATTAGTCACCACCGTTCATTGCAACTATTCATATAAATCCCTTATTGCTCTTCCCTTCTCGTGCCTTCCCACTCGTGGGACTGGCACGTTGTATGTGGTGATGTCTGCCCTGGCACTTGCTGTTCTATTGCAATGTTTTTTCCTTGTTAGTTGATATTTGTTCAGTTAACAAATGTTTGGCTGAGTGCTAAGTAATCAGTGTGGATTTTTTTTCTCGACCGATTCAACTGATTCCAAGTGAAACCTGAAGACTGCATCACGGAAGAAGTGGGATCCTTGGTGAACTTTACATGCACAGAGTTTGTTTTCATTTTTTTCAACATCCCCTTCAATATTCCCTGAAAGTAGTCAAAAGTAGATGTATTAGCATTTACAACCAGTCGCATTTGCAGCTACAGTAGTAGTAGTAATAGGAGGAGAAGGAGTATTGGCCCTGAAATTTTCAAGTTAACACCCTTACCTGTTCCAAAATATCGCAGATACAACTTTTTGAAAACCTGGATGCAGAGTGTCTTTTGATTTAGCTCAATATATACCCCATATTCCCCGAAATTTCATCTCAGTACCCCTAGTCCTTTCGGACACATTCAGTATCAAACATTCCCTCTTTCCAAGCGAAAAATCTTGCTTGTAAAAATTTGACAAATTGCATGATTTGTATCCCATGCCCCGGGTTCTGTGGTAGCATGGCATCGCCGTGGGCATAGCCATTAAACCTTTTGACTATTTTGAATAAAACGGCTTTTTGAAATTTCTATCAGTGTTAAGGGGGGGGGGCATCTAAAATTTGCAAGAGAGGGGGATGGATTGTTGCCCTCCGTTCTTTTTCATCGTGCCTTTAAAGATTCAACATAATACCCTTAGTTGGTCCTTAAATGTTGCTGTTGTGAGATTTTGACAACCCTCCTGCATATAGTGTGTTTTGATTTTGTTTGGCTTCCTCTCTACATTTTCTAAAAGTTTTACCTTAATATACTTTGTCTTTTTGAAGACTCAGGTTCAAACATTCCCCCTTTTCTCAATAACCAACTTTATATATAAATGCTGGGCAACCTATATAACTTACAACAATTGCGGCAAGGGCCCTGGGTGGTTACATCATCCCCGGAGATGTAGTTATTTGGCTGTTCGACTATTTTGAACAAGATAGGTCTTCCAAAATTTTGATCAGGTATATTTGGGGGTAGGGTAGCTAAAAGGGCATTGGAAGGGGGGCTGCAGCCCTCCAACCACTTTGCAACATGTCCTGAAAGTTTTAACTTAATACCCTCGGCCATTCTTAAAATTGTACTAATCCGTCTTTTTTTATAAACTGGATGCACATAGTGCCTTTTGATTTAGCTCAACATATCCTTCAACATTCTCTAAAGTTTCACCTTCATATCCTTAGCCTTTTTGAACACACCCGGAATTAAACATTTCTTCTTTTCCTAATGATCTTCTTTTCCTAAAGTCCTGCATGTAAACAGTGGGCAAATTGCATAATTTACAATCCTTGCTCTGGGGCTGTTTGGGACATGGCATCTCCGGTGAAATATATATTGGATCTTTTGATTAGTTTGAACAAAATGACTAAACATTTCGTTCAATGTTTAGGAGAGGGGGCACCTCGAGGGGTATTTTGATCAGATACATTTGTGGGAAACGGGAGTGGGAGGAGGGCTGCTTGCCCTTTGATCACTTTTTGACTCTTTGAAGCAGCACTAGAAATCTCGATTTTTAAACGAATGAGCCCCTTTCGAAGTATGTACGACCACCCCTTTCATGTGAAAAGCCTCTGGGGAAGAATAAATAAATAATACGTTGAAGCCTTGTGGCTCTTTACTATAGGCAACGCTAGAGCGTTGCCTCTGATAATATCAAGAGTCCTTACCTTTGTAATTTCAATCAGTGTTTTTTATCCTTTGATTTTCTGAACTTTTTATAGCATTTCTATAGCTGCAGGAAGACAGGAATTTGTTATAATGTTTTAAATTAATCGTATGCAAGAGTGTTTGCAAACTGTTACTGATAAAGGCTTTTCTGGAATATGTTTTTTCTAAGAATATCACGTCATCTTTCTGCGGAGTTTAGATAAGTAAATAAATACAAAATATCTTACACCTTATCCTGAGTTGAATAAAATAATCTCGAATAAAATTAAAGGGTAACACTAAAACGATGAACATAAATTATCCTATACATTTGGGGATTGCAACCCCAATCTTTACACCAAGGGCGTCGTTTGGGGGTGGCAGTTGCTCCCTCCCCAATAATGTGGAGAAAAAATATTATACATCTCATGCCCTTTGATTATCCAGATATGGACCCCTCTTGCCCCCCCCCCCCCGATAAAAATGCTGAAGATTCGCCCCTGCTTTACACTAAGTTTAACCAGTGCTTAATTGAGAATATTTCAGAGTTGGCGAATATAATAGTTAAGGTCTAGGTCTTTCATTCTCTAAGCAATATGATAGTTTTGTTTTGTTTTTACTTTTTATCACTTTATTCTTTTGTAAAAGTATTCATTCTCCAAGCGCTAAAAAAAGACAAACAATTCTAGTGTAAAGGACAGGCAACAGCCCCCCCCCCCTCACACACAGGATAATTTATGTTCATTTTAAGATTTAATGTCGTATTTTTTTTTCAAAAAAGTCCTTTTATTCTTTTTGTGCTTAATAAATCATCTATATATGTGTCTCTATTAGGGAGGGTAGTTGGAAGATGTTATAGTATTATGCTAGTGTGAGCCAATTGTAAAACAAAAACAACCAAACCAACTGCAAAAAAGCATTCCGGTAGCGATTTTTTTTTTTTTCTAAAGAGTGCTGTCTTTTTTCTTATGCCCAGTCTCTGTTCCCTTTGATTATGAAGTCAATAAAGGATGGAAAAAAATGTTGGCTTCTCTCCGGGAATTAAATAAAAAAAACAAGTTTTTTTAACTGAAAGTAAGGAGCAACATTAAAACTTAAAACGAACAGAAATTATTCCGTATATGAAAGGGGCTGTCCCCTCCTCAACGCCTTGCTCTTTATGCTAAAGTTTTTTATTGTTTAAAAAAAATAGAGTTGTAAGAAAGTCAAACTTTAGCGTAAAGAGCAAGACGTTGAGGAGGGGACAGCCCCTTTCATATACGGAATAATTTCTGTTCGTTTTAAGTTTTAATGTCGCTCCTTACTTTCAGTTAAAAAAACTTTTTTTTATTTAATTTTTGAACGTTTTTGAATAAATGCAGGTTTTGATCTTGGCTCACAGTACATGAATAATTAAAACAAAATTTTCATATTAATTTACTTTTATTTGGTTAAATGGCTTTCTCGAAACTTGTTTCATTTTATTTACGAATGTTTTTATTAGTAATAAATATACGTAACTTACGAATTAATTTACGTAACGAACTTCTATAGTCATATATTTTTAATACGTATATTAGGGGGTTCGCCCCCTAGTCAATACCTTGCTCTTTAAGCGAAAATTCGAATTTTGTTCCAATTATTTAAAAATGACCGCTTAATCACAAAGGCTGTTAATTAGAATAAATAGCTCTTATGAAAGTACTCAAAAATCTCTGGCTTAAAGAGTGAGGTATTGACTAGGGGGTGAACCCAATCATATATGTAATATTTTCTGTTCGTTTAAAGTTTTGATGTTGCTGCTGTTGCAGTTGAAAAACTTGTTTTTTATATTTAATTTCTGATCTTTTTTTAAATAATGCTGGGAAGTCCGGCATCCCCTTCATAGCAATGTCCCTTCCCCCGTGAAAACTTCCTTCATGGAAAGATCCTCCCACATAACCCCCGACCCCCCCCCCCTCCACTACCAGGGAAAATCTCCCCTGAAAACGTCTGTACTGTATACTTCCCAATAACCAATACTATATGTTAACATTGGGTAAAGTTCATAACAAAGGCCGTTAATTAGAATAAATAGCTCTTATGAAAGTACTCAAAAATCTCTGGCTTAAAGAGTGAGGTATTGACTAGGGGGTGAACCCAATCATATATGTAATATTTTCTGTTCGTTTAAAGTTTTGATGTTGCTGCTGTTGCAGTTGAAAAACTTGTTTTTTATATTTAATTTCTGATCTGTTTTTAAATAATGCTGGAAGTCCGGCGTCCCCTTCATAGCAATGTCCCTTCCCCTATGAAAACTTCCTTCATGGAAAGATCTTCCCACATAACCCCCGACCCCCCCCCCACTACCAGGAAAAATCTCCCCTGAAAACGTCTGTACTGTATACTTCCCAATAACCAATACTATATGTTAACATTGGGTAAAGTTCATGACTTTCAGCCCTCCTCCCGGGAACTTCGGGGGATTAAGTCATCCTTAAAGACATACTTCTAATATTTTCGAACATGCTGAACAAAATGGCTATCTCAAAATTTTGATCAGGTGACTTTGGGAAAAAAATGAGCGTGGGAGTAGGCCTAGCTGCCCTCCATTTTTTTTGGTCACTTAAAAAGGGCACTAGAACTTTTAATTTCCATTACAATGAGCCCTCCCACGATATTCTAGGACCACTGGGTCGATACGATCACCCCTGGGGAAAAAAAACAAATTAACACGCACCCGTGATCTTTCTTCTGGCAAAAAATGCAAAATTCCACATTTTTGTAGATTGGAGCTTGAAACCTCTACAGTAGGGTTCTCTGATACGCGGAATATGATGGTGTGATTTTCATTAAGGTTCTATAACTTTTAGGGGGTTTTTCCCCTTTTTTTTCGAAAATCAGCCAAATTTTCTCAGGTGCGTAACTTTTGATGAGTAGGATGAAACTGGATGAAACTTATATTTTTGAAATCAGAATTAAAATCCGATTCTTTTGATATATCTATTTGTATCAAAATACCGTTTTCTAGAGTTTGGTTACCATTGAGCTGGGTCCCAATAACCAATACTACATGTTAACATTGGGTAAAGTTCATAACTTTCAGCCCTCCTCCTGGGGGCTTCGAGGGATTAAGTCATCCTAAAAGACATAGTTATAATATTGTCGACCATGCTGAACAAAATGGTTATCTCAAAATTTTGATCGGGTGACTTTGGGAAAAAAATGAGCATGGGAGGGGGCCTAGTTGCCCTCCATTTTTTTGGTCACTTAAAAAGGGCACTAGAACTTTTAATTTCCATTCCAATGAAACCTCCCACGATATTCTTGGACCATTGGGTCGATACGATCACCCCTGGGGGAAAAAAAACAAAACAAAAAAAAACAAATAAACACGCATCCGTGATCTTTCTTCTGGCAAAAAATGCAAAATTCCTCATTTTTGTAGATAGGTGCTTGAAGCCTCTACAGTAGGGTTCTATGATACGCTGAATATGATGGTGTGATTTTCATTAATGTTCTATAACATGCTGGGGTCTTTCTCTCTTTTTTCGAAAATCAGCCAAATTTCCTCAGGCGCGTAACTTTTGAGAGGTAAGATGAAACTTGATGAAACTTATAAATTTGAAATCAGAATTAAAATCTGATTCTTTTGATGTATCTATTGGTATCAAAATTCCGTTTTTTAGAGTTTCGGTTACCATTGAGCCGGGTCGCTCCTTACTTACAGTTCGTTACCACGAACTGTTTGACCAGGAATGGATATAACTAAATTCAGATTCGAATTTATTTTTCTGTTTTGTTGCACAGTCGGTCCTAGGGCTTATGGATATAATTTTCATGCCAACTGGAGACGTCAAATTTTTGGCCCTATATTTGGGCGTCATGATTCTTTTTGCCTTTTAGAGTGTAATGATCAAAATTTCTCAATGTCCATAAGCTTCTTTTGGTCTCTCAACCGATCAATAGGATCAAAAAAATAACATTCTGGATGAAATGTTTGTTGTTAAAAGAGTGAAAATGTTTGTTAAAAAGAGACCTGGCAGATGGGATAAAGCACAAAAAGTTATTTTTAAGTTATTTTTTTTTTGCGTATTGGGGTATTCTTGACCGACGTATGGACAAAAGACTGAAGCTGTTTAGGAAAATAAATTGTTTGTTCCCTTTTTAGGGTCCCATTTTCCGGGAACTCTGCCTCCAACCGATTTTTTCTTGCGTTAGGATCCCCTTGACCCAGGGACTGACACGTGTGATATTTAGAGACACAAACTTTTTTAGTCTATTTCTTGCCCTCTTACGCCCTCTACTCTCTCCGATAAAAATCTTTTCCCAGAAAATGATTTGCGAATGTTCAAAGCCAATACCAAACACGCCTGCCTTTATTCTAAAACCTATTTGTAAGTAAAGGGCAATTTGCATTATTTACGGCCCTTGCCCCTTAAGCTGTTGAGGTCACGTCCTTACTGGAGTCATACTTAACATATCTTTTGACTGTTCAGAAGGTCATGTTTATATGATCGCCCTCTAAACACTTCTAGCTCTTAAAGAGGACAAAAGAACTTTTGATTTCATCTCGAATGAGCCCCCTTCAAAGTTTTTTCGCCCTTTCCATAGGAAGTGACTAAGAAACAAATATTAAGTGAGAAGTACTTGATCTTTACTAAGTCCATGCCATTTTGGTAACTCTGATTCCTCTACGTTTATAATATGAAATTGAGGGCTATTCTAGATATAACGAGAGACCCCCCCCCCGCCACTCCTTGCCTTTACGCTGAAGTTTGACTTTTGCATAGCAATGCTCGGAAAACGAAATACGTTCCTCAAAAAGGTGAGCTCTAACGAATTTTCAAGACGAGCCTGAAATGCAGAAAGCGGTTGTGGTACTCCTTCGATATACCCACTCTTTTATATACTGCTACTTTGGTTAATGCGAATGAAATAAAATAAAATAGGAAGACTATATAATAGTTTAGGAACAAATTTGGGCTATATATCTCCACATTAGGGGGGGGGGGCAAAGCATAGCATATATTAAATACGTAATCTAAACTAGGTACCTCCCCCCCCCAAAAAAAAAAACAAAAAACGAAAAACAACACTTTAAATATCTTATACGCAATTAAAACCACGCAATACATTGTATTTCTCTACAGCGGTGTGTTGAATCATCCTGTCAAAACGGGTTTTTCATTGCGTGTTTATTTTGAGATATATAAAAGAGTGGGTATATCGAAAGTGTACCACAGTTTTCCCGTTGTTATCTCAAAATGTTTCATGGGAAGGGGTGTTATTCGAAAGATAGTGCTCGTGAGGAAGTGCTCTCCTTATTGTTCGAAAAGACCTCTCACGGAAATTTCGAAAATTTTGCCGGAAATTCGACAAAAATTGCACATTTTGGGGCTTTGGACACCTCCTCCTGAAAAAGTGTCTCCTGACCTTCTATCTCAGTATTTTTGCTCGATAACATTTCGACCAGAAAATAACAGGAAATCGGTGGCACAAAATGTTGGAAATTTGCAGTTCCCTTTGACCCTATCTGTAGCTGGTATGCTATGTGCATAGTATTAGGTATGCTATGTATTGTCTATCTCAAAATTTTCGCTCGATAATATTTCCGCCCTATTCTGGCCGAAACTTGATTTAGTGGCACAAAATGGCAAACATCAGTTTTCTGCAGCACGATATGTATCGTCATAGTTAGTGCAATAGCGCTGCCTAAGTAAAGAGCGATGTGTTCATAATGTTTTTTTATTTATTATTATTATAGGCCAGAACACTTCGTATAGAAGGAATTATCGTAGAAACTTCAAAAGAGGCTCATTTGATTGGAAATTGCAAGTTCCAGTGCCTTTTTTAATAATCGAAAGTGATTAGAGGGCAACTAGCCCCCACCCCATCATTTCCATCATTTCCCAAATACATCCAATCAAAATTTTGAGATAGCCATTTTATCCAGCGTTATTGAAAGGTCCATTAATTATGTCTTTGAAGATTACAACCCTCCCCACAGCTCTCAGGGCAAGGGTCGTAAGTTATGTCCCGGGGACATATAAGGTTTTTATGGAAAGGGTGGTTGTATAAACTTCAGGGGGCTGATTGGGTTGGAAGTCAGAAGTTCTAGTGCCCTTTCTAATAGTCGAAAGCTATTGGAGGGCAGCCAGCCCCCCTCTTCCCCGCCACGGCCATCATTTCCCCCAACAAATCGAATCAAAATTATAAGACAGCCAATTTGTTAAGCGTATTTGAAAGATCCAGTAATTAAGTCTTTGGGGATGACAACCCTCCACGGCCCTCAGGACAACGGCTATAAGCTGTACTAGTTGCCTATTATTAAAACTTAAGGTTTTTCTGGAAAGAGTGGTCATATAGACTTCGGAGAAGGCTCATTTAGTGTAAAATCGAAATTCTAGCTCCCTTTTGAAAAGTCAAGAGTGATCGGACGGCAGCCAGTCCCCTTCCCCACGCCCTTTTTCCCGAAATTCTTTCGATCAAAATTTTGAGATAGACATAAATGAGAATAAAATTTGTATGTGGCTCATTCAATTGGAAATCAGAAGTCCTAGTATCCTTTTTAAAAGTCCTAAGTGATAGGAGGACAACTAGCCACCCTCCATCTTCTTTTCCCCAATTGCATCCGATAAAAACTTCGAGATAGCTATTTTGATCAAAATAGTCTATAAAAAGGCCTTCGGGGTTGAAACAACCCTCTAGAACCCGGAGACAAGAGTTGTAAGTTATTCCCCGAAGACATATAAGGTTTTTATGGAAGGCGTTGTCTATAAACTTTAGAGGAGGCTTATTTAATTGGAAATTGAAAGTTATAGTTCCCTTTTAAGAGTCAAAAGTGATAGAGGGTAACTAGCCTCCCCCTCTCCTGATGCCTTCTCACCCAAATGTATCTGATCGAGTTAGCCATTTTGTTAAAAATAGTCCAAAGAACATATAACAAAGACTCTGGAGTTGACACAACCTACCAGAGCCCTGGGGTAAGAGTTGTAAGTTATGCCCTGGGGGGCATACAAGGTTTTTTGTGGAATTGGTGGTCGTATGAAATTTGGATAGGGCTCATTGAATTGGAATTTGGAAGTTATAGTGCCTTTTGTAAGAGTCAAAAGTGAATTGGGGGCAACTAGCCCCCCATCCCCTCCCTCAAGCCCATCATTTTCCGAAACAAACATCCAATAAAAAATTTCAGACATCTATTTTCTTCAGTTTTCTTAAAAGATCTAGTAATTATGCCTTTTGGGATGTCAACCCCCTCACAGCCCCCAGTGTAAGGGCTATACGTCAGGTAATTTATTCACTGTTTAGGTATAGTTTATGTTATTGAGAAATGTATGCATGTTTGACCTTTATTTTCCAAAAACACAAAGAGCACTTTGGTGAGTCTTTCAGAAAAAAATTTCATAGAAACTTTTAAAAGAGCTAATTTGATTCATAATTAAAAGTTTTAGTGCCGTTTTTAAGAGTAAAAAGAGATTGGAGGGCAAGCAGCCCTCCTCCAAATCACATTCATTTTCCTAATACATCCAGTCGCAATTTTTAGGCCTCCATTTTGTTCAGCATAGTAGAACGGTTTATCACATATGTCTCTAGGGATATAGAGTAAAAAGAGATTGGAGGGCAAGCAGCCCTCCTCCAAATCACATTCATTTTCCTAATACATCCAGTCGCAATTTTTAGGCCTCCATTTTGTTCAGCATAGTAGAACGGTTTATCACATATGTCTCTAGGGATATAGAGTATGTCAACCCCCCACAATTTTTACAATTGGCCCATTGTGCTTTAAAACTAAGTGTTGCTTTAAAACTAAATCAGAAGGCACTGTGTGTATGGTTGCCAACAAGAAACCTTAGCAATATATCGAGAACGACTGGGTTGTATTAAGATGGAACATTCTGGGCTACTACTATTACTGCTTCTGCTCTTACAATCTAACTAAATCAAAAGGATGTAATTGTATCCAGCTTGGCAAAGAGTATAGATAGAATTTTTTGGGAATGAGATTAAGTTTTATTTTTTAGGTCAAACTGAGGAGGTAAGAAATTAATTTAAACTATACAATTTGTGTCGAGATTCTAAAATTGTTGATTTCAAGTTTCTTCAATATACGAATAGCAAGTGAAACTATGGATTCTTATAGAAAAAACAAAACAAAAAGATATATGGTTGCCAATAAGAAACCTCAGCAGTATGCTGAGAACGACTGAGGTCATTAAGTTGAAACTTTCAGGGCTACAACTATTACTACTTTTGATCTTACAATTTAAATGAGTCAAAGAGTGTAAGTGTATCTAGGTCGTCAGAGCATAGATAGAATATTTGAGGAATGACATTAAATGTTATTTTTCGGGTTAACATGATAAGGTATAAAATTAAACCAAACAGTACTATTTTTTCAGGATTAAAAATTCTTGAAAAAGTTTCTACAACATACACATAGCTGGCGAAGCGATGGATTCTTGTAGTAAAAAAAAATCAAAAAGAAGTAAAATATTAAATTTTTCCCATGAAAAAGACTGTGTCAATAAAAAATGAACATAAATTAATTTTTTAAAAATTTCCACAAGACAAGTTTTTAAAAGAAAAGTAAAGAGTTCCAGTAAGCCAAACATGAGCAGAAATAAATTCAAATAGTTTTCTTAGAGTAAAACTACCACAAATCACCATTAAAAAATAAATGAAACTCAAGACGATAAGAAATTACAATAAATGAACGAGTCAAGCTCAAAACGAGCAAAAATTAACATGAGTAGGACTGACAAACCCCATGCCTTCTTAAGACTAGAACATAATTTGAACTTTACTGAAAACAAATTACATTATAAACGTTTTCACTTTTTTGCTTTAATAAATGAAAAATTATTAAAACCTTAAGGAATAAATGTCTATATGTATATTAAACTGACAATCTACGGTCTTTTTTTTCTTTTTTTTTTATAAAGTGCAAATTATGTTCTGTGCATGAGAAGGCATGGGGTTTGTCAGACCTACTCATGTAAATTTTTAGACCTCAAGAATAAATCCATTGAGGAGTAATCTGAGGAGGGAAAAAGAAATTCCTTTGCTATTACTACTTCTGAAGACCGATTGTCACTTACTGCTATTGACTGGCGAGCGGTCAGTGACTCACCACTCTTTCTAGAGACGATGGTTGCCCACCAAAGCTGGTGGGTAGGTTTCTCGAGAATAAGGACGGAAATTAAGGATGGACATCTTGACACTGCCGTGGAAGATTCGTTTAAGAATTGAGCAAAAAGATGTAGTTAAGCTATACCTCAAAATACCCTGCCAATAATGGAGTAGATTAAGGTTGGCGATAGGGGCAATGTCAATAAAACAGAACCAGGGCAAGAAAGAAGAAACAATTTTCGTTACCTGACGAAACAACGAGCCCTTCAGAGGCTAGTAAACGTATTTCAATCAGAGTGATGAGCTGTCTCAGCCAAAGCCTGAAAGACCAGTTCGTTCATTAACTCAGGTGCATAGTTTGGAAGGTAGATAACATGTTAGTTTGAGGTCGGCCGAAGTTTTGGAATGTAGAAGTGCATGGTTTTTTATTTTAAAATTGCGGTGTCAAGGGCTGTGGGCCGAAGCTGCGTGAAAATTTTAGTTTCTTTTGTTTTATCTTTAATGCTGCTTTTCTTTATTCTTCATTTACTTCTTGGTTCAACTTCTTCTTCTTCTTTTCTTCTCGTCTTCTTTTTTTTCATTGAGCTCAAAATCTCTTATTAAGGTTTATTCAGGTTACATTTTCTTTATTCGATTTCATTTACTGATCTGAGAGCTTTTCATCAATTATTCTTATCTTTTGGGTTGATTCATTTTTTTTTTTTTGTTTTTTTTTTTTTTGCAGTACACGCAGCTTGTGGGCGGTGACCAGACTTACGGAAAAGCTCATGCACTGTACCACTTATGCAAACCTTTTCTAGCCTTTGAAAATGTAACAGATTATCAAATAACAATTTGGGACATTCTACAGCCTAGTAAGTTAAAATTTATATATGTATCATGAATTTTTTTATAAAATATCCTCTTTTTTAATTTTATCACTTATTTTATGTTGTGTTTTTTGTGTGTCTGAGACTTTTTTTCTCCCTTATCTATTAAAGACATATACAGGGTCAATGAGTTACAGACTTATGAGACTGAATTTCATCTTTGCTGACACCCTAGAATTTCAGGAATAGATATTAATGTAGTTTTGTAAATACTAGTTTTTGTTGACTTCTGAAGTCATTTACTATCGGAAAAGACAGTATCAAGCCCCAAAATCTAAAATGACCGAAGGACTGTACTAATGTCGCTACAATTACCGACAACCTATTCAAGTTCCAAGCTAGCGGAGGCCAAACTACCGCACACACTTTTTTCTCCCCCCCCCCCTCTGACCAAAGCTTCATACTCCAATCTATCTCAAGAAGTGTCTATCTGAATTAAATAGTTTATTATAACCTCTTCCCTCTCCATTGGAGGACATCCAGTTCGTCGTTTGGCCCAGGTTTTGCTGATTGGCCATCGTTTGGCCGATTGCCAAAATCATTAGTTTTAGTAGCATATTTTTTTCATCCGTAAAACATTGCCTAACCAATGAATTTTTGTTTGTATTCCTAGGGACTGGGATCGAGCCATAGTTGGCATGCAGATTATTGTTCAGTGTACAATTATTTAGGAGTAGTTTAAACCAAAAATTAAAAATTGTGTGTCAATTTCTTTTAAAACCTCTTTTTCTTTAATATTTCGAAGCGTCCAGATTTATAAGCATCCACTTTTTACTTTGGATTCTTACTTTCATCTCAATCGCGAGCAAGGATTTCAATGGGTTCCTTTTTGGTATTTCTCAAACGTATTCTGGGAATCGACAGGTCGTACACGCATTTTGATCTTTTGGGAAACTTATTGCTGGTATCATATGCGATAGCAAGAAATAAAATTGTCCTTGAGCAGTATCATCACCATGACTTTAAGAAATAAAATTGTCCTTGGGCACTGTCATCACCATGACTTCAAGAAATAAAGTTGTCCTTGAGCACTGTCATCACCATGACTTCAAGAAATATAGTTATCCTTGGGCACTGTCATCACCATGACTTCAAGAAATAAAGTTGTCCTTGAGCACTGTCATCACCATGACTTCAAGAAATATAGTTGTCCTTGAGAACTGTTATCACCATGAATTCAAGAAATAAAGCTGTCCTTGAACACTGTCATCACCATGACATCAAGAAATAAAGTTGTCCTTGAACACTGTCATCACCATGACTTCTAATATTTTAATCTTATCTTCCTAAATGAGCTATTTTCCTACTCTTCCAAACTTTTTTCAACTACGAAAAAAAATATATGATCTCTTCGCCATTCAATTTTTTTATATCTCCACTGCAACTACCATTCTCACTAATAATTTTTTAAATAACAGCCAAGTTCATACCTGTTACCATTGTTTGGTCACCCACAATTTTCACATCCAAATCATTGCTGATACGCTATATTCCTTCTAACGTTAGCCTGTAGACGTAATAACGACTTGAGTTGAAATTAATACCAGTATGTAGTGTTGGGCGATATTTTGATTAATCGATATATCGATATTTTTACTTTCGATATTCGATATCGATATTTCGGATCAGTTTTTTGCTATCTCGCGGATTTGCCGAAGTTCACTTAGATAATTTCGGAGACCACGCTGCGTTTCCATGACGATAAATAAAAGTTCAAATAGGGATAAAATTCTTTTAATAGACACTGTTTCACAAACAGTGATAGAAATTCACAAAAAATACCAGACATTTCGGTCACATATGCAGTGACCAGATATTCGGTCACTGCATATGTGACCGAAATATCTGGTATTTTTTGTGAATTTCTATCACTGTTTGTGAAACACTGTCTATTAAAAGGATTTTATCCCTATTTGAACTTGTATTTATTGCCGAAGTTCAGTAGTGCAAATGGTAAATAGAGGGTATTTTTTATAACTTTTCTTCAAAATTCAAATAGTATAAAATCAATCAGTAAAAATAAACTTCGATTACATAAATGAATATAATAATAATCCAGATTTGGAATTATTCGGGCTCAGGAAAAAGAAAAATAAACTACTGGCCATTCAAAAATATCAGTATGTCAATGTTCTTCCCTGAGAGTTGGTTCCACCGTTCAGTGACTATCTGACCAGCCTTGGAAAACACTCTTTCAGAAGGGACGCTGGTACGGGCACAGACATGAATCTCATTGCAACTTCGTACAGGTGTTTTTGGGATCCCATAGCACGAGACCTCCACCACTTGAGTGGAAAATTTTCTCTAGAAACTGTTGGCTCCCTATTGAAAGTTTGCAGAGCCATGATATATTCGGCTGCTGTCGAAGTGTGTCCTGCATTGACTATAAGGACTTCATCGTGTAAACCCCACAAACTGGCTTGATTCTGATATGACTGCATCGCTGGGACTGCGATGGTACTTGTGTCTTCTGATCGAGATTCAGCAGCCAGCAAGGCCAAATCTATCTCGTTTGCAATTTTGCTCTCAACTTGTTGAAGATCGTCAGGTGAAATATAAATTTTCTTGAAACGCGGATCAACATATGTGGCAATTGTGACGGGTTTGACTTGACCAAGGGTTATAAACCCACAATACATTTTATTCAGCAAAGCTTTTCGAAGCTCATCAGCCACATCTGAGAATCCACCAAAATCTACCTGAACAAGGTAGCGTCTCAGAATCTTAGACAAAGGCAGGACTTCCGAGATGGGGGATAGCTTTCAGAAGAGAGATCAATAGTTGCCTCTTTAAAGGGTGTAAGTACCGCAATCACGTTTGAAATAACACCCCACTTACTATCAGTGAGTATGAGGTCCACTTTACCGAGAAGTGCAAGCAAGCTTGTTACCGACTCTTTCAAATACTGTAGACTACGCAATATAGTGCGAAGCGAATTCCATCTAGTGGTCACATCAGATTTAGTTTTTTAGTGCAAACATTGTCAATAGAGATTTGAACCTGGCGCAACTTGTCGATAGCTACAACATTACGTCTGAAAAAGCTGACAATATTTCTAGCCTTTTGGACGAGAGGCAACAATTCAGCAGTATCATTAATAGCGCCCCCCACATCCAACTTCGAATATTTGCGAAGCACGAAACATGTGTCCATCCTGTACCTACTTGCGATGCAGCATCCTTTACGGCCCGAACTACATTTGCTCCATTAACAGTTACTACAGCAACAACCTTTTCATTGATCCCCCACCCAGTGACAATTTTCATAAGATGAACCTTATTAGCATCAACAGTATATGTTTTTTCAAACTGAGAAAATTCACCCCTTCCGATCGGCTAGTTTAGCTTTGAAAACATTCAAAATCCGAACTTTTCATTGCAAAATTATTTGTTGTGAATTTTTTATTCTCAGTCGGTAATAATTCACACTTATCTGACTCGGGAGCCGAAAGTAAATTCTTGCGAAAAAGATGCCAGGGTAAGATGTAAGATAAGGATAAATAAAATTCAAACCTGCAAAGAATCTCGAAGGTTTATGCTGAAAATTTGCAGAATTTTCATGTGGTGGATTTTCCGAAGGAAATATAGGGGGTTAGAGACCCCTAAGAAATACCAGTTTCGATATTTGATATCGATATTTGGTACGATATATCGATATGTCAATATCGATATCAAATATCGCCCAACACTACCAGTTTAAACTTTTCTGGTGAAAGGTGCTATGGAATCAAGTACCTTTTTTTACGGACTTAATAGAATTTAAGGACTATTGTAGAAGAGATTAGTCACATCCACTTCTTGAGACAGGAATAAGTTGCAAAATTTCATCTGTTTACAAGTGCTTTTTATTTTTAATTATTGAATATTTAGAAGTGTGTCTTAAGGTTTGATTGACTAGGGAGTGCATAAATGTAGTAATTAGAGGAGCCTTTGTGTGCAGTTCAGTTTTAGTTTAGGTTTCTGTCAGTTTTTGGTGATTCATTGAAGTTTCGGAAACATTAGACTCTGTAATCTCATTTTGTGCCTTTGGTTCAGAGTTCAAATTAATTGCTTATGAAGAGATTTCTCGATCACACAGTATCAGTGTCTGACGGTATGTTCTGGCTGTAAAGATATGCATTGAGGGCATAGGTGAATTTGACTGCTACAAAATATGGAACTGTAACACGTAGATCCAGGTCACGATCAGAAGCCTCTGTTTGGACTTTACAGAGTCGCAACCAACTTAATATGGCTGCAGAAGGATTTGCTCAAAGAGCAAGGAGGTTTACATCGTACCGTTTCGGTTCATACCACTGTTTACCGGAAAGACGTAGAAGCATGTTGCTGTTGAACTACCTACAAGAGGAGACACCCTGCACTAAGCTCTTAACGAACAGCTTTGTAAGAGGCTGTACCTCCGTATTGAATAGTCGCCAAGGAATGCTATTCCTGAAAACCTGTCTGTTTAGTGCTTTAATAGAAATTTCAACATACAACTCAAGAGAGGAAACATATGTAAATGTTTTACTTATGGCATATCAGGCCCTAAGTTTTCTAGGGGTTTGATGTCCTTAAATTTGTCACAAAAAGCGTCCATCGGTTCTGGTTTCGCAATTAAAGATCCACAATGAAAAAACATCCCACTACATCCTGGGATGTTGTCTATTTGTTTCTGCAACTGCATGCAAAATTTATCCGATTAGATACTGTTTCCGTAGATAATATCTTCTGACCAGGAACTAATTGACTGCTCCCTTAAACATTTTTGTCATAGGCTATGTAAATAAATGTCTATTATTAACAAAACTTGCTTTTTGGCATGAGTGCCTTCCTGTCTACATACCCAGGGGCGTTGTTTCAGGGGGGGGGAGGGTGGACAGGGGGGAGGGTGGACAGGGGGGGGCAGTTACCCCCCCCCCAATGATTGGAAAAAAGAAATTATAAGTTGGATTTTATTCATTTGCATTAAACATGGATGGTCTTATTTCTGAAAATTAAAACCCAACTTGATTAGAAATTCAAATATTATTAATAAAACCAGACATACACCTACGAAAGGTTAGGAAATCTAGCTCAGAAAAATCCAAAATAGCAAACTAAACATCCCAAATCATGAGTTTCATGCAACACACATCTACGAAAGGTTCAGGAACCTAGCTAAGAAAAAGTTATTAGTAAAATCAGATGTATTTTAAACTGGGATGGTCATATTTCTGAAAACTAAAACCCAACTTTATTTAAAGATATGCAAAAAATGTACCCAATTATTAAAAGAAATCAAATATTATTAATAAAATTACATGTATTTTAAACATGGATGTTCTTGTTTCTGAAAACTAAAACCCAACTTTATTAGAAAATCAAATATTATTAATAAAACCAGACATACACCTACGAAAGGTTAAGAAACCTAGCTAAGAAAATGTTATTAATAAAATCAGACATACAACTACGAAAGGCTAGGAAATCTAGATCAGAAAAGTCCAAAATAGCAAACTAGACATCCCAAGACATGAGTTTCATGCAACACACATCTTCGAAAGGTTATGAAACCTAGCTAAGAAAATGTTATTATTAAAATCAGATGTATTTTAAACTGGGATGTTCATATTTCTGAAAACTAAAACCCAACTTTATTAAAAAAAAATATGCAAAAATGTATCCAATTATTAAAAGAAAATCAAATATTATTAATAAAATCAGATGTATTTTAAACATGGATGTTCTTATTCCTGAAAATAAAACCCAACTTTATTAGAAAATCAAATATTATTAATAAAACCAGACATACACCTACGAAAGGTTAAGAAACCTAGCTAAGAAAATGTTATTAATAAAATCAGACATACACCTACGAAAGGTTAAGAAACCTAGCTAAGAAAATGTTATTAATAAAATCAGATGTATTTAAACTTGGATGTTCATATTTCTGAAAACTAAAACCCAACTCTATTAAAAAATATGCAAAAAATGTACCCAATTATTAAAAGAAGTCAAATATTATTAATAAAATCAGATGTATTTTAAACATGGATGTTCTTATTTCTGAAAATTAAAATCCAACTTTATTAAAAATCAGATATTACTAATAAAACCTGACATACACCTATGAAAGGTTAGGAAATCTAGCTCAGAAAAGTGCAAAATAGAAAACTAGACATCCCAAATCACGAGTTTCATGCAACACACACATCTACGAAAGGTTAAGAACCCTAGCTAAGAAAAGTCTTAAATAGTAAACCAAACACCCCAAATCATAGATTTCAGACAACACACTCCTATGACAGGCTAAGAAACCTTGGTCAGAAAAGTGTTAAATAGTAAACCATGCACCCCAAATCATAGGTTTCAGACAACACACATCTACATTCGTTAAGAAATTTTTTATGCTTTAAGTATGTTTTATATCATTCTAAGACATGTAAAAAAAAAGTTGAAATAAAGTTATCATGTTAAAAAATAAACTTCAAAAAAATTTAAATAACGGGGGGATGGGCCCAAAAAGTTGGAGTGGAAGGGGGCCTTGGAGGTTGGGAGAGAGGACCTTGGAGGTTGCGGTCCTTGGTGGCTAGGGTCATTGGTGGTTGCGGTCCTTGATGTTCAAATCTATAAGCGTCTCACTAATCCCATATTGTATACTTGTTCATTCTAAGACATGTAAAAAAAAGTTGAAATATAATTATCATGTTAAAAAAAATAAACTTTAAAAAAGCATTAAAAAATGGGGGGATGAGATCAAAAAGTTGGAGGGGGCTCCTTGGAGGTTTGGGAGGGGCCCTCTTGGAGGTTGGGGAGAGGGGACCTGTGAGGTTGAGGTCCTTGGTTGCTAGGGTCATTGGTGGTGGCGGCCCTTGATGTTCAAATCCATAATTGTCTCACTAATCCCATATTGTATACTTGTTCATTCTAAGACATGTAAAAAAAGTTGAAATAAAATTATCATGTTAAAAAAAAACTTCAAAAAAAGTATAAACGAAAAGTGGTGGAGGGGCCAAAAAGTTGGAGGGGGCTCCTTGGAGGTTGGGGAGAGGGGACCTTGGAGGTTGAGGTCCTTGGTGACTAGGGCCATTGGTGGTTGTGGTCCTTGATGTTCATATCCACAATCGTCTTACTAGTTGATTTCTAAGGATTGTTTTGAATTTCTTTATTAGTATCAACTTTTTAGTATACTAGAATGTTAAAGCATATTTTATATTGACAACCCTGCTTAAATGGTACTTGTGTATTATACAGAACACAGTCGAGAACCACCAAAATAAAAAATAATATGTATCTCTTGATAGAGTTAGCATTCCCTGAGATGCCTTACCTTTTTCGTTTCTACTTTCAAATCCCCTAAAATGTCAATTAATCTCTGACGTTTCCTATGTTCTGACAACTGTGCACAGATGCATTTTAAATTCCTATGAAGCCTTCCAAATTTATAAACATGTTTCATGGAGAAATTATGTCAAACAGCTATCTTGTCCCGTCAGTATTTCTAACTCCCTGATAAGAATGTTCACGAGGTGAAATTTCCTTATCTGATGATGTCACATGTCCCGGTCGTTGATCTTGCTCGTACACGGATTCTAGTCCTCTGATTGGCTGTCATCTTGTTAGTTTAGTATGTTAAGGACGCCCTCTTTTTATTTTTGTGCTATAAGGTCTTCCCCTACTTATATAATCGTTTTTTTGAGATGCAGTGAAGGTAAGAAGTTGCATGGGTACCTTATTCTTTTTGACAGTTTAGGAATTGTGCCATCTCCGAACTATGATATCCCAGCAAGTTGACAAGGTCTATGTAGTTGCCCCGTCATGATCGTTTCCTTGAAAGGCCAGTTATCGCTTCACGAGTGTGATAATGATATCTGTTAGCATTCTTACGATTTTCCGATTTCTCTCTTTTTCTTTCTCTGCTTCAGCGTCTTTGCTCCGCTTTTCTTTGTCGAATAAATATTGCAGCGAAGCCATGCATTTGAGTCAAATGACTTGATAACTCAGACATACTCACACAGGTGTTATCCTTGAGGGGGAGGGATTTCGTTTAGATTGCTTGATAAAAACAAAAAATTTCTACTGTAATTTAACTTATGTCTGGAGTTGGAAGCAAGGACATGTCCAAGATGTTTATTTGAAGGTCATTATTTTTTTCGGCGGGGAGGGGTTAAATTGGAAAAAAATTCTAAACCGTAAAAAAATAATTATATGCATTCTTGTTACTTTCTTACGAGTTGAACAAAAATCTTAGGAATAGGGAGGGGAACCCGGTACCCCTCCCCCCCCCATTGATGCGACCTTGGCTAGAAGCTTCATATCATTATAGGTAAGATTCCTTGTTGATTGACTGCTGATACTTGTAATTTCTTTTTTTAGCACCAAATCGAGTGAAAGCCATGGTTTTAGAATGTCTAAACTACTATGGCTTTGTTAACTTCATCCAAGGAAGTGAAGATCAATCATTTTTTATCGAATCACTAAATTCATGGGAAGAAAGAAATATCAGAAAAGCAGAGCATGAAGTGTTGTTGCAACACTTGATAAACGAGATTGATCGAGAGAAAATGAACAGAGAAAAAGATCGAATAACTAAAGAGGCCATGGAGAGGCAACATGAAAATCTACAAAAAGAGGTAAAAATTTCAGGTCTTTTTTGGTAGAAGTTCTAAATACTGATATTAGGGTTTACATTTTGTTAATTTCATATCTTAGTCAACTGCATCTTTATGATAAAAAATTTATTTTGTCTCTTTAGAATTTTCCCAAGATTTTTGTTTCTTACATGCCTGAATATAACCACTTTTTTTAGTCTTTCAGTCTCGAAATCAAGTGTTAGGAAATCCGTGGGGTTTCCATCCTTAGCTTGGGATCTTGGAAGAAGCATTTGTAGAACATAATCCTAAAAAGGATATTAACTATAACTCTATATAATATTTTATTCAATATCTTATTGTGATTTTTTTTTTTGGGGGGGGAGGGGGGTTAGAAGTACTGAAGAGTGACCTCAGGGATTGCACTTCTGGTTAATTGGATATCCCAGCTAATTATATCTTTTTGATAAAAAAAAAACTTCATTCTTCCCTGGGAAACATGAAGTTTTTATATCCCAACATACGTTACTTTTATACCAGAGTAGGAAATTTTTTTTTTTCGCCTAGAAAGGCGAAAAAAAATTGATGACCCTTCAGCCAGGAAGTGCGATGGGGGGCTGGGGGCCAGCCATCCTGTGCTTTTGCACGTCCTTCCCCACTCTATTTACTTTCCCCTTATTTATCCAGTTACCCATTTAGAGCTGGGTCGACTGTAGCTGAGTTTACAAAGTCACGCCTCTGGTCCCTGTTCTAAAGCAAATAATCCGTTACACCAGGACCTAACCTGTTTCCGTCCTCATGGACAAAGGATTTCAAGTCTAGCGCGCTAAGCACTCGGTCAGGTTTTTAGGAAGAAGCATACATAAAATATAATCCTAAAAAAGAATATTAAACATATATGTTTTTTATTTCACATCCTAGAGTTTTTTTTTGCGGATTTTAGAAGTTCTGAGTTTTGACTGATATCAGAGTTTACGTTTCAAATAATTGAATTTCTCAGCTAACTACACCTTTTTGATAAAAATCTTCTCTTGTATTTGGAAAATTCTTTAAAGATGCCTTTCTTTCATATCAGAGTGCGACCTCTTTTTTCGATCACCCAAAATATGAGTGGGAACCACCATAAGCCCCAAATTCACAAAAAAGTAGTAATTTGTGGGATTCTCTCCAAGGTGCCAGCCATTCTTAAGACTAAGTAAAAGAACCGAAAATCTAAAAACAGAATGACAGAAAAGGATACAGTACAGTTTGATTAGAAGACGTTTGCTGTACTTTCTCCCTCTTTTATACGTCTTTGCATACCCTATCTATTTTTGTTTTATTGTTTTTTTTTTGTTTTGTTTTTTTTTGTAACTAATACCGAAATAGTCTGCTGACGAAAATTCGGAAGTCTTAAATTAGGACACTGGTGAAGTTGCAATCGAAAGTACTATATTTGAATAGCAGGTTTTGAACTAACTTGGCATAGCAATTATGAGTTATGGAAGAAATCTGATTGTGCTATTGAACAGAGAACAAAAAATGGTTTTAATTGATAAAGACTGTTATTGAAAAGAATTCTTTTATTATTGCCAAAAGAAGTTTTCTCAGGCAATTGCTTAAAAATGCTGTTATTCGAACACATACTCAAAACTCCCGACTTATTTTTTGCAATTAGTATGGAAATTCATATTAAAAAAAATACTAAAGACTAGATTCAGTTCTAAAAATAACAAAAATTCTTCATAATTAAAAATAAATTTTACGGTTTTTATACAAAAATTAAAGGATAGAAAATGTGATCACTTGTTCAAATTAAGTTGTACAAAAAATCGTCATATATCATATATTTCGGATGTGAAAGTTTTAAATTCTTTTCTCAGTGTAATGAAATCTACCAAAAGCTTGGTGTATTAAAACAATATATATTGTAGGTAAGGCTCTACCTAAGGGGGTGGTACCAAGTTTGAACCTCCCCCACTCCAAATATGTGTCCTACCTGTAAAAACATAACTAAAACACATAAGTAAAATATTATGTTTTTTTTAAGTTTTTGTTATAAAGCCTTCCCCCGAGCAATAATTCTGGATACGTCTTTGCTTATAGGGATAGTAATACGCTAAGAATCTGAAAGATATGTGAATGGTTTTGTTTCATTTGCTTTTCTCGTGGACTGTATTTAAACATGTTTGATACTGCAGAAGTAAGGGCGGAAAATGGTCAATTAACTTCAATCGAAATAACAATGCAAAGGTTAATTTCTAATAGAGGCTTTGAATCTGAAGGTTTGGATCACACTGTTGTCGTTCAACTGACCTGTTCCATAGCTAGGCCACTAATTGATTAGTGGCCAGGCTGGCCACTTAATTAGCCAGGCTGCTAATTAATTTAGCAGTACTGCTCTATGTAAATCGTCGTTCATAAATTTGGTTGGCTCAGTTTCAGAACGTTTAAGGATAGTAATGACATGATTTTGATTCACTCTTTTACCAGAGAAATTCTCTAGTAGCCTACATTCCTTTTTTTTTTGTGCTAATATCCCTAATAGAAATAACTCGAAATTTGTTACACAAAATAAAACGTGATTAAAACTAAAATGCTAGAAAACTTGGATTTTATATAATAAAAAATCGTAATGTACAACATTGATCCTGGACCGCCCTATTGTTCCAAAAACGGTACAGATGTACGTTATTGGTGGCCCTGGATAGAAAGAAGAGAAAGAGGTGAATATTCATGATGTTGCTTATACTACACTACTATTTAACAGTTTCTGCATATTTATATTAAAAAAGATCAAACATTATCTAATAAACTATTTATTATTTATATAATTTCAAACCAGAAAAAAAGTTCATAAACAAGCATATAAATTCAAGTAATTGTCTGGGGAGGGGGGATATATACAAAACTATATATACATATATGTCGAAAATATCACAAAAGTTTACAAGATTAGGCTATTTTTATGGCAATACTATGACGTGATCCTTAGCTTTCAAAAAATATCTCCATTACTTTTTTTTCGGGTTTGTGTATATAGGAAATATTGTGGAGTTGGTGTGTCTTATTCCTTAGTAGAAATGCCCACCCGACATAATTTACATCACAATAATGATATTTGTATGACAAATTAGACGTATTTATTGGTTGTTAATAATAACTTTATTTATCAATATATATATACTTATATACGTAATTATAAATAAAACTTATTTCTGTTGACTTGAAATATAGAATTATAAATCAAAATACGTGATTATACATTGTCCTTAACGTCAGCTATAAGAAAAGTGTAATGAAAGTTTGTGTTAAGTACAGTTTTACACAAGTTCCATCTAGATTAACGTGGGGAAGTGTAAAGTTTCAGCTCCCCCACCCACCCCGCCCGAGCAATAAAAGTAGCCTAATATTTGTGGTGTTTCCTTTCATTTAATGGTAGACGTATTCATAGGTGGTTAATATTATATTAATACTAATATAATATTAATTAAATACTAATCATGCATACAGCATACAGCAAAACTCAATGTTGCTTACATAAATTATGCGATTATAATTTTAAAATGTGACCACGTATTGTCCTTAGTGTCGGCTATCAGCAAAGTGTGATTAGTTTTTATTAAAACAACGTTACATCAGCCCTATCTAGACTAATAAAGAGAGGTGCAAAGTCCCCTCATCCGTCTGAGAAGTGAAAATAGTCTAACTTTCATTGGTTTGTTCTTTCGTTTAAGGGTGATCGCAAATGTTTTCTGTTTTTCTCCTGTTTGCCTTTGATAATTCATACCTTCAATAATTTCTCCATAAGTTTACAGGACCCAACATTCAATATAGCTTATTGTGATCACAATTGATTTTCATCACTAATAACCAATGAAAATCATTCATATTGGAAGGGGCTGGTTATAATTGGCTGCCAGTGACAAAAATCAGTTACAATCGGTTGTGAAAAGTTATATTGAATGCAGGGAAGATCACATATATTATTATAACAATGCCTCCCGCATAACCAAAGTGGTTTTAGCTCACCCATTGCAGGTATAACGAAGGAACGGCGTTGGCTTAGATATGTCTCCAGGAGGCATAAATACATTTTCTTGAAAAGGTATTCCCCGGAAGGTCTGTTCCACTCATTAGGAGGAAGCAAAAAGGCGTCCCAGTTTATGATGTGATTAATAGAGCTGAAATGTAAGCCAACGTGTCAGTCTCTAACAACTTACCATGACAAAACTTGGTTGCAGTGTTTTTAAGTTTTACTCCCATAACAAAGTCTTTAAAGGTCAATAGTTTAAACAGGTTTCTCTTACAAAATAGGCAACATCATAAAGGCACGACTCTTCACATACCATAAAGTAGAAGCTATCCTTCTTCAATCTTGGGAGATAAAGTATAAATAGATCTGAAACAATCTGCATATGTCAATGTTAGAAACTACTCATGATATATGCTTTAAACCTTTTTTTTGTATAGCACTTGCATTTCCAAATTACAGTTCCACTTTTTTTAAAGTAAGAACTGAACTTTTTCTTCAAGATTTCTTTTTTGTTCATGTTTGATTTACGCATGACACGAGTAACTTGATGGAGAAGGCAGCACTACAATTTCTACTTAGAATTCACACAAGTGATGATCTATAGCAGCGACTCAGGGAAGACATTGATCCAACATTGATCATGCCAAAGAAAAGTAATTTGATCATGTCATGTCATGTCATGTCAGGGATGATCATGTCAAAGAAAAATTTCTACTTAGAATTCACACAAGTGATGATCTATAGCAGCGACTCAGGGAAGACATTGATCCAACATTGATCATGTCAAAGAAAAGTAATTTGATCATGTCATGTCAGGGATGATCATGTCAAAGAAAAATTTCTACTTAGAATTCACACAAGTGATGATCTATAGCAGCGACTCAGGGAAGACATTGATCCAACATTGATCATGTCAAAGAAAAGTAATTTCCTATCAAATTTTGCTAGAATAAACGGGTGCCGTAGGTAAATTGTATAAAACAGGCTTTTTCCGAAGAGATTGAGTGTTATAGGCAAGGACGCATCCATTATTTTTATTCGTGGGGAGGGGGTAAAAAATTTAACGCATTAAAATTCTCTTTATATGAATTTTGTTACGTTTTATGAGTGGGACAAAATTTTGAGAAGCTGCAAACCGTGTAACCTCACTCCCCTGGATACAACACTGTCTATAGATAATATTCTCGTGGTCGTATGTCTTTTATGTTAAGTGTGGAAGGATCCGAGACTGATTTAGCACAGTTGGCAATGTGACATCTATCAGTGATTACTAGACCCCAAATGTCTGTAGAATTATAGTGAGAAATCCAAAGGTGATTTAAATTTTCCGTGTACAGAATGCATATTATGATTGGCCGGCGAAAGGCTTTATGAATGTAAAGCAGTGTTGGCTCACTCCAAACGGCATTTTTGCTTCTATTAAAATTTGTAAAGTAGGTTAAAAGGCTGGCAAAAAACAGGGCTATACCTTTTTTGTATTTTCATTAAAAAAATCCTCCTCCCCTCCCCCCACGTTTTCGCAGGTTGGTGCCACTCTAAGTTACCAAGAAATACTTTTTTTTTAATGCGAATTTGCTGTCAAAAAGACATAGTAAGGGCTAATATGCTATGTTTCTTTGAGGCCCTCCCTATTAAGAGGCATAAGGGTTGTTACTACTGGTACTCATCATGGCACAAAGCCACCTGAGGGTACTACAGCTCAAAGCTCTGTTAGTTTCTCGGCTGTATTTAATTCAAGAGGTTCCATTAGATCAAAAATGAGTTGCAAGTTTTAGGCATAGTCCTTGGAGTTTCCAGGCTTCATTATGTCTCCTTTCCGCGTAGGTCAGCTGAGCCGCGTCAGCCATGTTATTTTATGGTCAGAAACTCGTTTTGGTGTCATCTTTGTATGAGGGCGTTAATTGGTGTATTACTTTAAGAATTCTCAGGAAGTAAAAATACTATTGTTATGGTTTTTCAGTAAGTTTTTGTTAACTTTAATAATTTTTATAGTTGTAATTACTATTTTAGTAGGTAATAAAATTACTTACTAAAATTACCGATTTGAAGATATTTGGTTCAATTATAGGTGAAAGCTCTTACCCTTGAGCAAAAGTCCCTGGAAGATGAGAAAGCAAGTATTAAAGCAACTATTATAAAACATCAGCAAGAAAGTGATGAATATGATGAAGAAATTAGAAAGGTACGTCTTTACTTTTTATAGTGGAAATTTCCTAATGGCAACATGATACTTAAAGCCAACAATCCTCGCCATTCCATTAAATCATGTTGAATAATAAAGAATTGGATTTTATACTGAGCAATTCTGTTATAATTAGTGTTGGGCGATAATTTGATTAAATTATATAGCGATACATCGATATTTTTGATTTCGATATTCGATATATCGATTTCGACATTTCTTACCACTTTTTTTTGCCCAGATTAGCTTTAGGATTCGGCAAAATTCAATAACATAGCAATTCCAAATCCTCGCCATTCCATAAAATCCTGTTGTAATTAGTGTTGGGCGATAATTTGATTAAATTATATAGCGATATATCGATATTTTTACTTTCGATATATCGATATAGAGATTTCGATATTTCTTATCACTCTTTTTTGCTCAGATTAACTTTAGTGTTTGGCAAAATTTAGTAACATTCAATAACAAAAAGATCATTTTATGCAATTTTTTTTTCAAATTCGAATAAAATACAGAAAAACTTCTATTGCATGAACGAATATTAGAAAAACCCTGATTTAGGATTCCTTGGGCTCAGGATAACGAAAAATAGGCCACCGGCTATTTTTGGCTATTCAAATCAGCAACATGTCATTATTTTCCACTGAGAATTGGTTCAGCCTTACAGTGATTTAATAAATAAAAAATTGTTTTTTTTCGACTGAAAGTAAGGAGCAACTCTAAAACTTAAAAGAACAGAAAGTGTTCTGTATATGAGGGGTATAAACCCTCCTCAATGCCTTGCTCTTGACGCCAAGGTTTCTTTTTGTATTTAACAATCTTCTTACTCTAATAGACGGTAATTAGAGTAATTACTCTAATTACTCTAATAAATTACTCTAATTTTTTTTTTAATATTTTGGACAAAGTTAAAAAATAGCGTAAAGAGCGAGGTATTGAAGAGAGAGATTTGCCCTCATATACGTGATAATTTTTGTTCGTTTTAAGTTTTAATATTGCTCCTTAGATTTAGTTGAAAAATTAGTTTTTTATTTAATTTCTGATCGTTTTTGAAATAATTCCAGAAAATTCACCTTTTATGTCCATGGAAAATCCCTCCCCTCCCCCTCCCAAAAAAACTCCTCCTTGGAAAGTTCCTCTCGCGTAAGATCCCCCATCCCCCAGACAATCCCATCCTTGCTGAAAACTCTACCAAAAAATTTCATGCGGACAATGCCGCCAGGAAAATTATTTTTAGCCTACTTTCTTTTGAAAAAAGAATTATATGTCTTCTAATTTCTAACCGCTTTCAAAACATGCCGGAAATTTTCCCTCCGTGGAAAATTTTTACTGGAAATTCTCTCCTCCCAATGTCTCAATGGAAAGTTTGTTCCCGTGAAATTTCCCATGGAGAATCTCTCCCGTGGAACCCGCCCTCCCCCCCCCCCCCAAGAAAAAATCCCCTGGACATCGCAACTCCTTTGAAAGTTTTCCCTGGGCAATTTTCCCAGAATATCTCCATATGAAAAATTAAATTTGCACAGAGAAAGCAAATCAAATAAAAAGAATGTTGTATAAGAATTCTGGTAAATTCCCCCGTGTATAGTTTCCCTTTGATAGTTCTTCCTCGTAAACTTCCCTCACCATGGAAAATTCTCCCTTGGAAAATCCCCCCACATAAAATTAACTCTCCCCAGAAATGTCTGTGTACTTCCCAATAACAAAAACTATATGTAAACATTAGACAAATTTCAAAACTTACAACCCATTTCTCAACGGACTTGCAAGGTCGGGTCATCTCCAGAGGTAGAATACTTGACCTTTCAACTATGCTGATCAAAATGGCTATCTCAAAATTTTGAGCGGATGACTTTGGTCAAGAATGAGCATGGGAGAATGGGGAATCTAGTTGCCCTCCAATCGGTTTGGTCACGAAATGGGGAGCTAGAACTGTAATTTCCGTTCGAGCGAGCCCTCTCCTGGTTTTTTATGACTATTAGTTCGATACAATCATCCTTGCAAAAAAAAAAAAATAACAAAACAGAACAAATAAACACGCATCCGTGATCTTTCTTCTGGCAAAACTTACAAAATTTCACATATTTTCAGATGGAAGCTAGAAACCATTACAGTATGGTTCTCTGATATGCCGAATCTGTGATTTTTATTAAGATGAGTTGACTTTTTGAGGGCGTTCCCGCCCTTTCTCAAAAATCAAAAAAATTTCTTCAGGCTCGTAGCTTCTGATGGGTACATAAAACTTGATGAATTTTATATATCTGGAGTCGGCAAAAAATCCAATTCAGTTGATGTATTTATTATTATAAAAATTCCGTGTTTTACAGTTTCGGTTGATATTTGGCCGAGTTGCTCCTTACTTAGAGTATGTTGCCACGAACTATTTGATTACCTAATCAGGCGTGGAATCCATTCTTAGAAAGGACATTGGTGGCGGGGACAATAATTTTTGACAACTTTGTATAGGTATTTCTGAGATCCATATTACAAGACTTCCACGACTTAAGTGGCTCAGTTTTACTTGGAACTAAAGACTTCCTACTGAAAATCTAGAGAGCCGTGACAGATGCAGCTGATGACGAAGCTTGTCTTGCATTGACTACTAAAACTTCATCGTGTGATCCCCAAAAACTGGCTTGATTCTTGATTCAGCACTTGTATCTAATGATACAGATTCCAGTAAGGCTCGATCCATGTATTTTGCTATTTTACTCTCAACTTGGAGAAGATCGTCAGGGTAATATACAATTGCTAGAAACATAGATTGAGGTATGTGGCAACCGTGAAGAGTGTGATATGAACAAGGCCTATAATTTTGGAAGGTATTTTATCTAGCCAAGCCTTTTAGAGGTTCTCAGAAGCATTTGAGAGCCCACCCTCGTTAGACATAGTTTGAGAACGGGCTATGCCATCTTATGGCTACAGTTGTGCATGCTGTGTATCTTCTTATATCAGTCAGTATATTGAATTGGTTATTCATCTTCGCGGCCATTTTCAAAACAATTTCTATGTTGGATCTTTTCTGCTGGACGTTCACTGGTAGATACCAGAAAAATGCCGAAAGAAAATCGTTTTCGATATCGATATTTACGTTTTGATATTCGGTATCGATAATTAGTGTGATATATCAATATTCGATATCGCCCAACACTAGTTGTAATGAGCAATTATGATAGAATTGAGAATTGTTTACCGAAATGACATAAATAATTGCAAAAAAAAGAGATGTTTCTTATTAATATTAAAAGTGTACTCGTTTGCTAAATGTTTTCCAGCGAAATTGTCTACAGATTGTTTTGGATACCCAACTGACTGACAATATCTCAAGCTGTAGGCTGTACGGAAAGTGTGGTTCAATCCTGCTTTCTAGGGGTATAATGAGAGAAAGGTTCAGATGGCTAGGGCACTACGGATATTGCCAAAGATTGTCCTTTTTGGCCAACCGTCTAGGGCTAAAGAAAAGCAAGTCCTCCTCGTTTGGGTTGGGAGGATGTCGTAATGAGAGATTTAAGGGATATAGGAACTGCCTGGGAGAGTGCAAAGAGGGAGGCTTTGAATAGAAGGGGATGGAGGAAGAGTGGGTGTGCCTGTGTGGGCCTCAGGCGCCTTGGTGCTTTGATGAATTTTTTTTATTAGTATTAGTTATAGTAGTAGTAACCTTTATCTTAACCTGTAACTCAACTCCTAGCCCCCAATAAACACGGAAAAATAATTAAAAGAAACACGAAGATAAATCCTATTGGATATTTTATACCAGACATTTTGCCTGTATTTTCGAACAAAAGTAGAATTTTTCTGAATCCTTTCTTTTTTCTTCTTTTTTTTCTTTTTTTGTCTTACTTTCTCTTTGGCTGCTCAATTTTACAAGCAGGGAGAATTTTCCAGAGTTAACTGAGCCCCTCTCGGTGGTGTCAAGGTGTCCACCATTGTTTTCCCCATCCCTATTACCCCACCCGATAGTTTCAGACTGATTTGGGATTTGGGCTCCTTTTCAAGGTGATCGCTTGTTCTGTTTTGTTTTTTTGTTTAGGGCTCCACTTGCTGTGAGGGGGAGGGGTTGTGTTATCGTGCTATCTGGAAATTTTGATCCGATGCTATGGGGGTTTATACGGTTATGTGTGGGCATAAAAAAGCGTGTTAGTATGGGTGCCCTCTAATCACTTTGGCCCTTTAATAGAGCACTAGAAGCTTCAACACCCAATCTAATGACTTCCCTCCTCATTTTTTGTCACCGACGAAACAAAGTGACCAAAAATGTGGGGAAAAAATACATGTAGGGGGCACTGCACTCTTTAATAAGTCAATACTAGCGCTTTGATTTTTAATTAGAACCATATGAAGGGTTATGCTCCCTAAAAGGGTGCATCCAGGATTTTGTGGTTGTTTTTTTGTGGTGGGGGGGTATTTTTTCGGAGGGGTTTTAGAAAAGGCTTTAAAAGTGCATCAAAAATGGGTTTGTATGCATTTCGTTAGGTTTTTACAAGTCTCACAGATATTTCGGGGGGGGGGGCTTAAACCCGGGATTTTCATCCTGGGTACGGGCTTGATACCCTGTGTGGGTTGTTGTTTGAGTCTTGTTTTTATCCATCTACCGAATTATATTTGGAAATTTGACCTATATTCTTATAGGCTGAAAAATACAATGAAAAGGCATGACTCGCATGTGAAAATAGAAAATGGAAAAATTAACCTATTCTGTAGTGAGTTTTGATCTATCTCTAAGAAAAACTCTGATTCCAGCCTAATCCTAGCTTGCTGAGTGGATGGATCTGAAACTAAGGAATTCAAGTATCTCGTCATTTTAGTGCAAGTTACGACAGTAAAATCGTTACAAAATTATAAATTTCACAAAGAACATAAATGTTGAAGGGGCTCCGATTTTTCTCCGGGCACCTATATTCTCAAGTTTCTCCAAATATTTTTATTGCTTCTGGCTACCAGGAATTCCGTGACAGGCTCGTAACAGACATGAGACAAAAGATAACTCATATTCGATTTGACCCTGGGAAAGGGGCTTTCGGGTCGCTTTCTGTTTTATAGGTCTGATTATTATTTTTTAAATAGAAAATAAGATAAGAATTTCAAGGTCATAGCCTTTCGATCCTGACATTTTAATCTTAATAAGAATCCTAACATATCTAAATGTTGTTTTAACTTTCTGCTTTGTAAAGAAAATATAGCTTTGGAAAGAATTTTTTTCTGAAAATAAACATATATATATATATATATATATATATATATATATATATATATATATATATATATATATATATATATATATATATATATATATATATATATATATATATATATATGACGGTGAATGTCCGAAATTCCTTTTTCTCTGCTTGGATTCAATTAGCTTTGCGAGTCAGCTTGTTCAGTCTTATGCAATCTATGATGGTAAAAGTTAAAGTTACTTTAGGTTAGAACAGGTTAGATTAGGTTAAATTTGATTATAAATATCAGAAATGGGTTAAAAACCTAAGCTAACCCAACTTAACCAAACCTATTCTAACTTAACCTGTCATCATCAAACCTTGCATTAAATTGAAAAAGTTGACTGGCAACGCTGAGCTAAATAATTATTGTTCTTAAAAGTTTTTTGGAGAGGGGAGCAAGAGAGGGTTTGAAGTAGGTCTCCCATGTAATTCCTGCCCTTTAAAGTTACGTTTTAGGTTCTCCTTTCTTTGTGACCCATCAAAAAGGAAATCCATGTGAATCATTTTTTGACACTCGAAATGTTTCAGGCTTTAATGGAAATAGAAAATCTGAAAGGTGAAATAGTTGAGTCCCCGGAGAAAGCTCAAGAGGAAATGAGAAGTCTTAAAGAACAGGTTGACCAAATTAAGGAGGAAGTTGCCAAAGCCCAGAGTATATTGACCGAAAAGAAAAGAACATCAGCTTTACGAGAAGAAGCAGCTTATTTGTCCAAAAAAGACGCAGAAATGCTGCAAAACATTATAGAAACAACAGAACAAGTCGAGTAAGTGTTACTGTCCCTTTTTTTATCATCAAAAATAGTTATTTTCTTTTTTAAATAAGTCACCCACATGAATATGGTGGAACTTAATTTCACTTATTAACAGAGATTAACCGATTTGAACTTTATTTGATATACTAGATGTATGCGTCCTAGATATACTCTCTCTCATAAATAGATAAATCTACGTAAATTGGCATTATCAAAATTCCACACCAATGTAGAAGAGTTCCTCAATCATACATGTTAACATAATTAGCTGCACTAACATAACTTTTTAAGGATTTTCCCCTCGGTGACTTCAATTCATAAAAAACCAGGAGGGGACAAAATATCGTTTTAGAAATCTAGTGGAGGGGGCAAGTTTATAGTTAAAGAAATTCCAATTTAAACGCCAAAAAATGTATTTTAAATGAAAGTTACCCCCCCCCCCTCTCCCTCCCTTCCTCCAAAAGATATTTTCAAAAAAGTAGGGGGGAGAGCACATGCCCTCCCTCTCGATCTATTACGTAAAAAAATCCTATTGGGAATGATTAGTGTCTCAAATTAATTAAATTGTATTTGGTCTTAAATATTCAATCATTTGTTCCAGGTTAATTACATTAGTACCTTGCTAAAATGTATCTAAATAAATTCAAAATTATCAAAGTTATATAACGGGAAAAAATAGTGACGAGATAATCGTCAGATTATCAAAAAATATCCATTTATCTTATTTTTTTAACGTTTTATCTTTGTTTGTATGATGACATTATAAACGCTATAAATAAGGCAGGGCATACGCGAGGGAGTGCTATTCTGAGGAAGGAAGTACATTTGAAGGTTGGAGGAGGGATACTAATTTGGACACACATAAAGTATTTCAATTAAATGGAAAGTGTAATAATTTTTTGTAAAGATCATATAAATTCTAGGGGAAGGGCACGGGCCCGAAGGCTCTGCATTAGACTTACAAAACGTCTATGAATGCCAGAGTCCTCCGTTGGATATGTTCAACTTCGTCTGCACTTAAGCCAAGTTTCAGTTCATGGGCGTATATAATGTTATGCTTCGTTTATTGCTACTTTGTACCGCTTTTTTTATGTAGTTGATATTTTCAATAGATAGATAGATAGATAGATATTTATTGCAACAAAAGCCTTTTCGGGCCATGGCAAAATATCAAAACAAAAATAAATACAAAAAAAAACACACATTAAATTACACACAATTCATCAAAAAAGTTTCTCTATGTGCCATACCCACTCTTACAAATTTACCCAACCTTCTAAAATCATCATAATTTCTGCTTTTTAAAATTTTTTCAAACCAATCCACCCCTCCAAAATCTGTTGAAAACACACTCAATATAGAGTCAAGGTGTCCGTATAAAGTGTAATTGACTCTTGATCTTTTTGGGGGGAGGGGTTTAAGAGGGGGTTTCATATTTATTTGTGGTAATTTCTGTCCCCTTCAGGTTTTACTTCATTATTCACTGTCGCTGGAATCAATGTTGTGTTATTTGGCTGTCAAGTTTTTCCAGAGTGTAGACAAAAATTGGTTTGACGTTATATTCGGGTTTCAGTTTTCATATATTTAGTTTTATATTTTTTTTTTTTATGTCGATTTCAAGGCCATGTTAATTTTCGGCGTTGATAGAAGCAAAGTATTTTATATAGACGAAAGGAAAACAAAGAGCAAATTATTTTGAAACTTGAAAAAGGCAGTTATTGCTTTATATAAGACCCCAAACTTAACAAAAACATAAATTATTATGAATAACATATATATATATATATATATACATATATATATTTGATGGCTTTCTTATATCTTGTGTGCAGCTTACATTTCTTGAAATCTCTCTCTCTCTCTCTCTCTCTCTCTCTCTCTCTCTCTCTCTCTCTCTCTCTCTCTCTCTCTCTCTTTCTCTCTCTCTCTCTCTCTCTCTCTCTCTCTCTCTCTCTCTCTCTCTCTCTCTCTCTCTCTCTCTCTCTCTCTCTCTCTCTCTCTCTCTCTCTTTCTTTTAATGTTTTTATTTTAATTATTTTGTGTATTGGTTAGAAAAACAATGAGAGACCATCAAATTATGCATGACCGGCTCAATGCTGGGAAGGAGATTTTGGCTCAGGCTGAAGCTAGAAAAATCAAAGCTCAACAGGGTGTAAAGCAAAGAGAAGAGAAACTTGTTGTCACAGAATCAATAATGCGGGCTAAGAGCCAGAGTGCAGCTGAAGAAATAGAAGAACTTGAACTGTAAGTTGGATCTTAGTCCCCCCAAAAAAACTTCGAACATTATTGCTCCTAAGGATCAAAGGATACTTTGGTTTGTTTGCCGCACGGAAAACAAAATAAAAACGTGTTTGTTTTTTTACCCAAGTACTGGCGAATATGGTTCTTTGGCTGTATGTGAGAAAATTAAAGAAACATTAGATAAATACGTCAATATAAAGAACTAAACGATTCGTAGTGAAGTTAACATCACACGCACTAGAATTTGCAAATTTTTCTAGTATTTTTCATTTGCGAGTTGAAAAAACTGAGTATGGAGATCCCCTTAGGCAAGATATGATTTTCTAAATTTAAAAATATAACAATAATTCTTATTTTGTCATGCTAATGCTGGAATATTGGTATATCTTGATTGTTATGTTATTATTGTTATTTTCAAGACAAGTGAACTTTGAAAAAAAACAAAAAAAAAATTGCATTAATAATAGTAAATTTGGCTTCACAGTGCGAATATTTTGGCTTCAAATTCAAAAGCCTAGGATAACTGAAATAAGCCTTAGGATTTAAGGAGTAGTTTTCCTATACCCAGAAAGTCTTTAATTAACAGTCCAATTTAAGTCCAAATGTCACGAAAACATATTAAGGGAAGAAATGATCAAATAAGATCAATGCGTCTAGAACAAATAGTTTTGAGCAACAAAACTTAATTACTTTCTTTACTTTTAAAGCAAAGAAACTGGAAGTTTGTTAATTTCTCCATCCATTACCTATCAATTGCTGATTTTGATTTTTGCTTTGGGGCAGTACCTGTCTGGCCTTTCCCCTGGAACATATAAAAGGAATTTGTTTTCGAGAGAAAGGCTTGTCCAATTGGAGTAATGGTGTTATCTAGGTTTAGCTGAACTAAAAATATAAATTTCCTCCATTTTGTCGATTTTTTGCAAATAAAAAATCATACCGTTTTTTTTATAGATTCTGAAATTTATACCTGGAAATAAATTTACAGGCACGTACTGGTGACAGTTTTAAAAGGTAAATGTTGTATGCTTAAAAAACAATTTTAAATATAAAAAAATTTCCTATGTAATTTAAATGAGTTTTTTTTATTAATTAAGTCGTGTCTGTGTAAAGGGAAGATGATAGGGGAATGTTAATCGGGAAAAAAGATTATAAGAAAGAAAACTAAGAAGGAAAAGTAAGAAATTAACACATGAATAAAAAGATGAGAAAAAAAAGATGCTTTCATATATAGACTATTTGAAAACGGATAAATGCAGTTAAATCTATGTTTATTTTTCACAATTTTGCTAAAAAGAAATTGTACGACAGTGAAAGAAGTGAAGATAAAGGTTCTCCCGCTGGAAAATATGTGAACTAGGATTATTTTGCATATTATGAAGTAAGAATTATTTTCTCAACATGTTTCCTTATGTAGTGGAATGGTCATACATTTACACTATTCCTTTTTCCTCGTATATCTTCATCGTCTTTCCCAGAAAAAGGTATTAAGAAATCCTTTCCCTCATTACTAGGAAAAAGCTCCGCGAGAATCAGGAGGGTAATACTGTCAAAATTCTGGGAGGAAAGGGTAAAGTTGGAGCAGATTTTCCCAAATCAAGTGAAAATGAGCATTTTTATGATGCTAAATGTTTTAAGACGCTAAATTTCAGCTTGAGGGGGGCAAACATCAAGCCAGGGGAGAGAGACAAACTGGGGTTGGAAAGAGTCAGTTTCCAATCCCATTTATTTTAACCCCATTTATGGGGGTGAACTAGGATTATTTTGCATATTATGAAGTAAGAATTATTTTCTCAACATGTTTCCTTATGTAGTGGAATGGTCATACATTTATACCATTCCTTTTTCCTCGTATATCTTCATCGGCTTTCCCAGAAAAAGGTATTAACAAATCTTTTCCCTCATTACTAGGAAAAAGCTCCGCGAGAATCAGGAGGGTAATACTGTCAAAATTCTGGGAGGAAAGGGTAAAGTTGAAGCAGATTTTCCCAAATCAAGTGAAAATGAGCAGTTTTATGATGCTAAATATGTTTTAAGACGCTAAATTTCAGCTGGAAGGGGGCAAACATCAAGCCAGGGGAGAGGGACAAACTGGGGTTGGAAAGAGGCAGTTACCAACCCCATTTATAGGGATGAACTAGGATTATTTTGCATATTATGAAGTAAGAATTGTTTTCTTAACATGTCTCCTTATGCAGTGGAATGGTCATATATTTAAACTCTTGGAATTTGATTGTAGTTTTTATGTTGTGTTTTTTAATTCCATTTTAATTTTTGCAGTAAACAAGGAAAAGATGCCAAAGATACGCAATTGGTCTTTGTCATTTTCTTCTATAGATCTGGCTTGACTTAATTTTTTGTTTTTCTTATAGAAAGGAAGAAGGAAATATTTTTGCAGTAAGGAAGGAAAAGATGCAAAAAATATGAAATTGGTCTTTGTCATTCTTTCTATACCTCAGGCTTGCCTTAATCTTTTCCTTTTTCTTTTTATAGCTTGAAAAATCATCTCTTCAGAAAACCGATTCAAATTAAAATATCTTTAGTGAACGTTTTTATTTGAGATATTCATTTAAGATATTTGACAATATCTTTTAAGATATTGTAGTTTGGATTGAATATCTCAAATAGATGATTTCTAAAATTACTAAAAGAAAATAAATTAAGTCAACCCAGAATTATAGAAGGAGACGAAATAGACAAACAAATTAAATACTACGAAAAAGCGTTCAATCATATTAATGACATACATGAAACGTTGAAAATTTGGGATTTGGGGGTGGGATGGCTCAGACTCAAACCTTGGTTAAGGCTGGTATGCAAATTGATTTTGTTGAAAATAAGACTTAACAACCAAATCTAAACAATTATGAACGAAGGAGAATCTATCTATATCGGGCGATATAGGTTCCGATATCGGGCGATATAGGTTCTGATGAATATGTTGTAGGCCAATGTTAGTTTACCTGTCGAAGAGGAATGACTCTTTGTTCAGATGTGGGTGATCTACCCCTTATCCCGCCCCGTGGTAAAAGTATATACCCCTTACCCTCCCCCGTGGCTTAAGCGTTAAGAGCATTTTCGAATAGTACTTGCTGCAACTCCTTAGTCTAACTTAAAGCAAAGAGATTCTTTTATATATATATATATATATATATATATATATATATATATATATATATATATATATATATATATATATATATATATATATATATATATATATATATATATATATATATATATATATATAGCTTCTGAGGATGTAGTAACAAGATTCAAGGTTATCCGAGTTGGTTCGAGGTTGTCTGAGGTGGTTTGAATTTATCCGAGGTGGTTCAAGGTTATCCGAATTGGTTCGAGACGGTTCAAGGTTTCTCGAGGTGGCTTGAGGTTATCCGAGGCGGAACCATTGTTTTTTTTTGCTGTAGAGAAAGCAGCAGAAAAACCGTTCACAAGCCTTTAAATTTTCTGGAAAAAACAGAATGTATCAAAGAGGTTACTGATAAAGAAATACTTCTTTCCACTATCTTTTGCATTTTTTTCTGTATTTCTTGTTTATGATTTTTTTTTTTTTTTTTTTGACACATCTAAACATCGTGAGAACAAAACACAATTCAAACAAATACATTCAATCATCTGATGAACAATTATACTGTGAATGTTATACATAATGATAACATCAATATTCAGCAAAAATTATTAGGTGTGTATCTCTTCAAGGGCACTAGAGGTACAAGTGAGTATGTAATAAGTAAGAGCATCAATTTGTATGGTACACTGAGTGGAAATTTGCTCATACATGAACAATTTATGATAAGAAATAATAAAACGAAATAAAAATAACAATGATGAAAAATGAAAAAATATATATTATATGGACACGAACAATTTGTGAAAAAAAATTACAATTGATAACCAGTTCAAATCAAAGTTCCTTTAACTTTTTTGTTAATCCATGGAAAGTTCTCAAATAGCAAATAAAGTACGACGTTGGTAAAAGAACGTCCAGTAAAAGAAAGAAAAATCAACAATGTAGCAATGATCATCATCTCCATAAAAAAAGGAAAATTTTGATCTGTCCACTTAGATTAATTTTAGTGGTAACTTTGTAGTTCTTATACATAAATTATTTGAAAAAAACTACGTTTTCTAAAGAGTTAAAGAGGCTGAGTTACAAGGTCGAACCTTAAAACGTACAGGGATTAGGAGGCACAGTTGGGGGGCTGCCGCCCCCCAAACCCCCCGCTTTCACAGCCTTTAAATAAAAAAAAAGTTTTTTAAACTGAAAGTAAGGAGCGACATTAAATCTTAAAACGAACAGAAATTATTCCGTATATGAAAGAGGATGTGCCCTCCTCAACGCCTCGCTCTTTACGCTAAAGTTTTTTATTGTTTTAAAAAATAAAGTTGTGAGACAGAGTCAAACTTTAGCGTAAAGAGCGAGGCATTGAGGAGGGCACAGCCTCTTTCATATACGGAATAATTTCTGTTCGTTTTAAGATTTAATGTCGCTCCTTACTTTCAGTTTAAAAAACTTTTTTTTTTATTTAAAAACTTTTTTTTGCCTCCTAATCCCTGTACGTTTTAAGGTTCGACCTTGTAACTCAGCCTCTTTAACTCTTTAGAAAACGTAGTTTTTTTTCAAATAATTTCTGCACGTTTTTGTACAGTTTATTACTTATTATTGCTTGACTAACTGTTAGCTGATCGTGTCAGGAGTTAAAGTTGGGGGGCTGCCGCCCCCCAAACCCCCCGCTCTTGAACATTTTTGTGTTAAGGCTTTTAATTCCTGAATACTCAAATCACGTCGTACAGGGTGCCTCCTAATCCCTGTACGTTTTAAGGTTCGAACATGTGACTCAGCCTCTTTAACAGCCCATCAACTGTGCCTCCTAATCCCTGTACGTTTTAAGGGTCGACCTTGTAACTCAGCCTCTTTAACTCTTTAGAAAACGTAATTTTTTTCAAATAATTTAAAAAAGAAACTGAGTTTCTTTTTTAAAGTTTAAATTCAGTATATAAAAAATTTTCTCTGACGGTGAATCGAACCCGGGTTTTCCGCCTGACAGTCTGGAGTATCAACCGCTGGACTAAAGAGACACAATTGTAATTTTTTTTTAGTAAATGGAATCTATTTTCGACGCAAGCAAATTCCCACAAAACTTGATATTTGGTTTTTGGAAAACAGGGAAGGAGTGATCAGATTGAGCTGAAATTTCGAGGATAAGCTCCCTGGCCCCAGGAAAGCTTATCCTCTAAATTTCAGCCCGATCAGACAACGTTAAAGGGGGGTTGTGGTGGGAAAAATTAGCATGGGCTATTATAGGAAAACGAGGTTTTTCGTAAATGTAAATTCGGGGGATAATTTTTTCGGTCTGAAAATATCAAAAGGCCCTAACAGGTCGAATTCTGCTTCGAATGAGTCCTCATTCACCCGGATCAGTTGCCAACTGTGGCCTGTAGGTGTGGATAAGAAAAAAAAAGAAATGATGATGAATTTTAAGTGGCTATATTTGGTTTTTTGAAAACAGGGAAGGAGTGATTGGATTGAGCTGAAATTTCGAGGATAAGCTCCCGGGCCCTAGAAAAGCTTAACCTCTAAATTTCAGCCCAATCAGACAACGTTAAAGGGGGGCTGTGGTGGGAGGGTCGAAACTTCCGGCCCAGTTTACCCCATGAAGATAAAGTCGGAGGAGGATGAAATCTTGCAAGTTTCTTAGTTTGAGCTTGGGCTACATAATGCGATTACCGCCGTCTCTCTGCGACCTCTAGGACCTGAAATCGCTTAACATTGTGGTGGGTCGCCTCTTTATAGAGGCACAAGTGTGCCTCCTTGAAAGGGTCTATGAGTTAGGTTATCTAATTCATACGAAGAAGACTGCAAACTTCTCAAATATTGCTACTATTACTAAAATCCCATTGCAGGCCGCGTGAGACCAATGTAACTGCGCAAGCTCCTCCTCATTCGAATCTATGCAAAGTTTCACTATTCACCCCTTTGATGAAGTTTCCATTTTCTTTCAATTCTTCCTTACAGCACCTTTTCAAATCATTTGGAGACGACCTGCTTTCTATTCGGCCTCAGATAAATAGCCAAAAAGCAGAATCTTTAGCAGTCTGTCATTCTTCCTTATAGCACCTTTCCAAATCATTTGGAGATGACACGCTTTTTGTTTGGCTTCAGATGGATAGCCAAAAAGCAGAATCTTTGGCAGTCTGTCATTCTTCCTTATAGCACCTTTCCAAATCATTTGGAGATGACCTGCTTTTTTTCGGTCTCAGATGGATAGCCAAAAAGCAGAACCTTTTGCAATCTGTCATTCTTCCTTATAACACCTTTCCAAACCATTTGGAGATGACCTGCTTGTTGTTCGGCCTCATATGGATAGCCAAAAAGTAGAATCTTTGGCAATCTGCCATCCTTCATCTGCAGAACCTGTCCTTGCCATCTTGAGTTTTCTCGAGATGGTCGAGCCAAGAAAGTCGGATCGAACAATATTTTTTGCATAATTAGCTGTTTGACAGACGGTCAGTCAAACGGATGCTTAAACTATCCTTAGACATCCTTAGACAGTTTCTCTCGAAAACATTTAACATGTCTTTAATGTCTTTTGAAGAATCAGCGAAGTGTACTTGACCACTATTATTACCTATATTATATTATTACCACTATTATTGTATTAACACTATTGTTATTACCACTATTATTACCTATATTATATTATTACCACTATTATTGTATTAGCACTATTGTTATTACCACTATTATTACCTATATTATATTATTACCACTATTATTGTATTAGCACTATTGTTATTACCACTATTATTACCTATATCATCTTCCAATATTCTAATCTTGGTTCTCATGTCTAATCAGCTTATTGTTTTTTCTAAATATGATTTTAATAATTTAATTTAATAAAATGCATAGTTGATAGATTAAATTGGTATAAAATCATTAAATTTTGTGTTTTATTTTGATTGAGGTTTTAAGGAAGGATTTGAGTGTTGAGTGTTTAGTTAGTGGTAGCAGGGTACATGATGTAGATTTTGTGTTTTGCTTTTTAAACCTCTTCTGATGTTAATGTTAATTATTATTATTTTGTGTGGATTTGTTTGGTTATCCCCCCTCCATATAATGTTGTGGCATTCGGAAGGGATGTGTTTATGTTAATCTGTTTATTAGTAATTGATATCAAAACAAACAATTACTTACTTATGTAATATTAATTTAGTGATTTTAAAATTAAAGTAGCCCGCTTCAGCACCTTTTGTGGCTACTGAGATATCATTTGTAGAAAAAATATTTTAATTCTTTTATTTCTTAGAAGTCGTTGTGAGTGGGAAGCCCGACTCGTAGAATATGAGTCTTCGGAAAAGGAAGCTGCGAATGCTCTTGAAAAGGTCACAAAAGAACTGGGTAAGATACAGTCTATTCAACAAGAGTTAATAAACTGGCAAAATGAAGGAAAACCTGTAGTCTTGAACCTGGTAAGTAAAACACGGTTTTACTGACAGTCTTTAGTAATCAACTACAAGTAAAAGTGATCTTTGCAAAGAGAAACCGAAAATTTAAAAGGTAATTTTAATTATATTATTATGATTAAATTGTAATCTTCTTTTTATGCTGACCTAATAATTAAAGAATCAAAAGAAATGAAAGAATCTGCTTTTTATTTTGACATAATATACCAAATTCGGTCAATATCTACCAAATCATATTATTGAGTTAGGAATAAAGTGAATACACCATTTGATGCCTTTTTTTATGCTGATTACGAATATAATAAGCATTTCTATCGGAAATGAATTTCAGCCCCCCCCCCCTATATAGGCTATACCTAACCTAACCCTTAATTGGCATATATAGGTGGGGGGGGGGCTGAAAATCATTTCCGATAGAAATGCTTATTATATTCGTAATCAGCATAAAAAAAGGCATTGAATGGTGTATTCACTTTAGTCCTAACTCAATAATATGATATTGACCCCAAATTCACCTATTTTAATTATATGGACTAACAGATTATCAAAAAGTACATGATGTCATGACAATTATACCGTGAAGGTCAACATGTCTGAGAACCGGAAAACAGAGGTTTTGAGCTATTATCTAAAAAGAATTCGGATCTTCGGATTTTTCCTGGGAAGGGAATTCATGAACACGAAATTTTTATTGCAGAAATAATGGTGTTGAATCAGTAGTCACGCATTATCATAAATTGCTCATTTAAGCAGAATTGATTTATAATTTAATATAGATAAAAACTTAAAAATTTCCACAGTTTTTCACTTATATTTTTCCACATGGGGAATGATTTGTTTTTCTTTTTGTTTGTTTTGTAACCGCCTCCGAGAAGATTTCACACAAACTTTATGAAAGCTAAAACTGAATGTTGAAAATAAATTCAATAAAATGATAAGATGCCTCAATGAATATTTTGAAGCATTTTTCAATTAACGTAAATAGTCAGGTTAATGATATAAGGTAGACATCTTGTTACTATTGTTGGTAGTTTAGTTATTGAAGGAAAAACTGCAGTTTTGAATATGGGAAGCAAAGTTTTAGCTGGTTTTAATAGGGCGAGCTTTAAGTTTTAAGTTTTTAAACCGAACATATTAATTTTCGGCCTCCATCGATCCCAGATCCCAGACTCATTTTACTAGACATAGACAAAGCGTTTGTGAAGCGAAGTGCTTCTGAAAATTACATTGGTGGAAATCCAATTTATTTCATTACATCTTAATGTAATGAAAAAATGGGTGTAATGAAGAAGGGGACAAAACTATAACTAATATTTTATAACTAATATAATCAATATAATATATAATATAATAACTAATGTATAACTAATATAATATAATAGCTAATATAGTTATATTTTCTAACTTTACGTAATTTACTGGGCTTGGAGGATCAATTCTTCAGAGAATAGTCTCTGCAAAACCACAAAAAAGGGGTGGGTTGATGGCTACCCTCTTTTTGCCGAAATTTGTTTGTGTGTAACATAAAAGATAACATTCGTATGCTTGCTGGTATAAAAGGAGGCGATGGTGGTGGGGGCATCATGGGCATCGCCAAGAAATTCATCATGGGGGAGTGCTACCTCAAGCTTTGTTTTCACCGAGATTTAAATTTGAATGTCTTATTTTCCTGTTTATATAAATTTTTAATGTTTTCTTCATATGGGTGGGAGCAGTGCATCCCGAACCTCCAACCGAAAAACCCTATGAAAACCATGGAAATGATGGATTCTTTAATTAATTAATTTTAAGACTTTCCACAAAATGAGTTTTTCAGAGAAAAGTAAAGAGCTCAATTAAGCCAAGAATGAGCAAAAATAAAGTCATATAGTCTTCCAAGCGTAAAATTGCCACAAATCACTATCAATAAATAAATGAAACTCAAAACGAACAGAAATCATAGGCAGCGTAATCGCGCTGCCTAAGTAAAGAACGTTGTTGGTACAATGTATTATTATTTTTTTTTCCTTTAGACCAGGGCACTTTGTATCGAAGGAGTTGTCATAGATACTTCAAAAAGGGCTCATTCGATTGGAAATTGGAGTGGCTTGTGCACTTTCTAATATTCGAAAGTGATTGGAAGGCAACTAACACCCCTTCCACGCCCGCTGTTTCCCCAAACAAATCCAATCAAAATTTTGAGATAGCCATTTTGTTCAGCGTAATTGCTTTCCAGATAGAAATTATGCTTTTGAGGAGGACACTCCCTCCCAACCCTCAGGGCAAGGGTTGTAAGTTATGCCCTGAGGGCATATAAGGTGTTTATAGAAAGAGTTGTCGTAGAAACTCAAAAAGGGCTCATTCGATTGGAAATTGAAAGGGTTAGTTCCCTTTTTAATAGTCGAAAGTGACTGGAAGGCTTGACATTTTTTATAGTAAAGATTGATGTGGGTACAATGTATTACTAATTTTTTTTTTGTTTAGACCAGGGCACTTCGTATCAAATGGGTTGTCGTAGGAACTCTGAAAAGGGCTCATACGATTGAAAATAGAAAGGGCTGATGCCCTTTTTATTAGTCGAAAGTGATTGGAGGGTAACTGATCCCCCTCCCACGCCTACCTTCCCATTTGCCGTAATGTTTAAAAACTGAATGTTGTCGTAAGATTAAATCAAAATGCACTGTGTTAATGCTAATTCCCAATAAGGCATCTCAGCAGTATCCCAAGAACGACTGAGGGTATTATGCTCAAACTTTCGGGGCTACTTCTGCTCTTAAAATTTAACCAAATCAAAATAATGTAAGTGTATCCAAGCTATCGTAGAAAGTAAACAGATTTTTTTTTTTTGCGAATGGTATCAAGTTTTATCTTTCAGGTCAACTAAATGAGGGATGAAACTAATTTAAACATTATTATTTGTGTCCAGATTTTTAAAAGGGTGTATGTTGTTAAAAATTGCTGAAAATGTTTCTCCAGCATACAAAAAGCAGGCCAAACTATAAAGTCTCAAAAACCGAAACGATTTAAAGTATTGTTTTCTTTTTCCCTGAAAAGACTACGTCAATATAAAACGAACAGATTTTAATTAAAACTTTTTCACAGAATAAGTTTTTTAAAGAAACGTAAAGAACTCCATAAAACCAAAAATGAGCAAAAATATAATCAGATAATCTACCAAGCGTGAAACTACTACAAATCAGCATCGATAAATTAATGAAACCCAAAACGAACAGAAATTACAATAAATAACCGAATCAAGCTCAAAACGAGCAGAAATTAACGTAAGTAGGGCTCAAAACCCCTAAGCCTTCCAAAGGCCAGAACATAATTTGCACTTTACTGAAAAAAAATACAAATGAATGTGCATTGTTACTTTAATATACATATACTGATATTCAATAGTCAAAACGTTATTATTGTTTGATTTCTTAAAGTTATAAAAGTAAAAACATTTATATTTTTTCAGTAAAGTGCAAAATATGTTCTGGTCTTGGGAAGGCATAGAGGTTTTAAGCCCTACTCATGTCAATTTCTGCTCGTTTTGAGTTTGACTTGGTTATCTATTGTAATTTCTGTTCGTTTTGGGTTTCATTTATTTATCGATGCTGATTTGTGGTAGTTTCACGCTTTCATGGTAGATTATTTGATTTTATTTTTGCTCATTTTCGGTTTAATGGAGTTCTTTGGTTTTTTTTTGAAAAACTTATTCTGTGGAATTTTTTTTTAATTAATTACAATAAATAGCCGAATCAAACTTAAAACGAGAAAAATTTGACATGAGCAGGGGTGATGACCCCCCGTGCCTTCTTAAGACCAGAACACAATTTGCGCTTTACTGAAAAAAACAAAAAACAAATGACCATGGATTGTTGGTTTAATTGACATATGCTGAAATTTATTCCTTAAAGTTCTTATGATTTTTCATTTATGAAAGTAGGATAAGTGAAAACATTTCAAACGTATTTTGTTTTCAGTAATGCGCAAATTGTGATCTGGTTTTGAGAAGGCCTGGTCATCAGCCCTGGTCATGTTAATTTTTTCTCGTTTTGAGCTTCACTCGGCTATTTATTGTAATTTCTGTTCGTCTTGAGTTTCATTTATTTTTTTATAGTGATTTGGAGTAGTTTTACGCTTGGAAGATTATATGACTTTATTTTTGCTCATTCTTGGCTTAATAGAGCTCTTTACTTTTCTTTGAAAAACTCGATTTGGGTAAAGTTTTTTAAACTAATTTCTGTTCGTTTTTATTGACATATTCTTTTTCATGAAAAAAATAATATTTTATACCTTTTCAGTCTTTTTCTATAAGAACCCATAGTATGGGTCACTATTTGTATGTTGTAGGAAATTTTTCAACAATTTTGAATCCTGACACAAATATTTTTTTTTTTTTAATTTTATTTTATAGCTTCTGAAGTTGACCTGAAAAATTAAACTTAACATCATTCCCAACAGATTCTATCTATGCTCTTTGACAACCTGGATACATTTACACTCTTTTTTTTATCTATTTAAACTGAAAGAGCGGAAGTAGTAATAGTAATATCCGCAAAAGTTTCAACTTAATACCCCCAGTCGTTCTCGATATATTGCTGAGGTGTCTTATTGGCAACCATAAACACATTGCGATTTGATTTATTTTAAAGCATTATTTGGTTCTAAAGCATAATGGGATTTTGATTTAGCTCCTTTAAAAGTTTCAACATATATATATATATATACATATATATATATATATAATATATATATAAATATATATATATATATATATATATATATATAATATATATATATATATATATAATATATATATATATATGTATATATATATATATATATATATATATATATATATATATATATATATATATAGATATATATATATATATATATATATATATATATATATATATATATATATATATATATATATATATATATATATATATATATATATATATATGTATATATATATATATATATATATATATATATATATATATATATATATATATATATATATATATATATATATATATATATATATATGTATATATATATATATATATATATATGTATATATATATATATATATATATATATATATATATATATATATATATATATATATATATATATATATATATATATATATATATATATATATATATATATATATATATATATATATTTAAGAAAAAAGTAAGACCTAACATTTGAAAAATTCAGAGGGATTAACAAAGACAACATTTACTCGACGGCGAAGAAACCAGACGACCCAACCCTTTTGTCAAAGGGTCACGTGATCTTGGCGTCGTAAATGCAGTTCATGTTCGTTTTAGGTCTGATTTATTCGTCCATAATGTTATTATTTAGCTTTAAGTTGGATTTACTATATGAACTTATTTCTACTCGTTCTAGGTTTAATCCTTATATGCCCTTTTGAAAACCTGCTTGGGTATAGTTTTTTCCTTTAATTGAAACTCTCAAATGTTCCCTAAAAGTTTCATCTTAATACCTTTGGGTCATTTGTTACATTAACTGTAGTGATAGTATTAAAAGTATTCATATAGTGCCTTCTGGCTAGTTCAAAACTCCCCACAACTTACCCTTTAAGGTCTAAAGTAATAGTATAATTAGTTCTTCAGATATTGCTTTGTCACCTTTTTGAAAGTTCACATGCTCCTAGTTTTTTTTTTGTTTTTTTATTTAGTTCAACATCCTCTTAAATATTCCTTACAAGCTTCATTTCAATACCCTTAGCTTGCGCAGTAGCACTAGAAGCAGTATGCGCATAGCACCTTTGGTTTCTTCAGCATCCCCTTCAACACACGCCATAAGTTTCAGATTAATACATACCATCAACCATTCCTGAGGCATATCTGATTCGTCTGCTTGACAACCTGTGTGGGCATAGTGTGTTTCGATTTAGTTCCATACTGTTCCTATTTATGCCAAATTTTTCGCCTTAACATCCTTAGTTTTAATAGCAGTAGCAGTAATAGTAGCTGTAGAATGAATTGTAGTAGCCTAAGCTTTAGTGCCGGTATTAGTAATAGAAGTAGAAATAATAGTAACAGTAGCAGTAGTATGAGTAGAAGCACTAGCATTAGGATTCAAATATTTTATGTTGGTTAGTTCAAAATCCCTCGCAACAAGCCCTGTTAGTTTCAACTTCACACACCAAACTGTTCCAAAGATATTGCTGTTACACACTTTTAACAAGCCGCATATAGACGACGTGTTGTGATTCAGTTCACTCCCCTCAAAATTCCTTGAAAATTTCACCTTCATTCCCTTAGTCATTGTTGTAACAATATTCAGTAGTAGTATTGAATTACTCTATTAATAGTAATAGTAATATAGTAGTAATAGTAAGTAATATGACACTGCTGACATGTCCTTTGGATAATCTGTATCTTCATATACTTCTCGAAATTTTCATCTCAATGCTCTTAACCCTGAAATTAGTTGCAATAGAATTAGTAGTAAATGTAAATGTAGCAGTAACAGTAGTATTAGCAGTAGTGTGTCGATATTGCCTTTTGGTGAGATGATCTTCCCCTTTAAGTATACTCTGAAAGTTTCAACTGAATACCCAAATCAATACTTGAGAAACGCTATTTTGACAATGTGCATGCACATAGCGTCTTTTGATTTAGTTCAACTTTCCCTTTAATACTGTAAATGAAGCAGTGTGGTAGTAGAAGTGGTGGTAGTTGTTGTAGTAGTATTGATAGCATGCAAATATTCCCTTCTTGATCATCTCCCTTATCATTTCCTGAGTTTTCATACTCAGTTATTCCTGTGTTGTATCCTTTTGACAATCAGTATACACATAACGTGTTTCGATTTAGTTCAACACCCCTCAACATTCTCTGAAAGTCTCACCTGAGTACCATTCTTCTTCTTGGAAAGTAAATTTCAAACATACATACCTTTCTCAAGAACATATACTATGTCTAAACAATGAACGAATTGCCTAACTTACAGCCCTTATCCTGAGGACTGTGGGGAGGTTGACATCCCTAATACTGAACCTTCCAACAATGTCGAACAAAATTTATCTCTTAAGATTTCTATCGGATATGTTCTTGGTAAGAATAGGCTTGGGGGGGGGGGGGCTGACGTCCCTCCATTCACTTTTGACTCTTAAAAAGGGCATTAAAACTTCCGACTTCCTATCAATAGAGCTCCGTCCAATCCAAAGTTTATACAACTACCCGTTCCATATATACCTTTCATGCCCTAGGCATAACTTACAACCCTTGCCAATGGGTTCTGGGGGATAGTGCCCCCCCCCCCCACTCCCCTAAAGACATTGCTATAGGATTTTTGGACTATTGGTAACGAAATGGCTATCTCACGATTTCAATTGAATCTGTTTTGGGAAAAGAGGATGTCAGGGAGGGGGGTTAGTTGCTCTCCATCATCTTTTACTTTTAAAAGGGAACTGGAACTGTACATTTCAAATCAAATGAGCCTCTTGTAAAGTTCTCACGACCACCTCTGCCATAAAACCTTACATGCCCCAGGGGTATAACTTGCAACTCTTTACCCCCAGACTCTGGGGGATTCTGTCACCCCAAAAGCCTTATCATATGATCTTTGGACTATTTTTGAATAAATGGCTATTTCAAAATTTTTATCGGATGGGTTCGTGAAAAATAAAAGGTAGGAGGGGGGGGGAGGAATGGTTGCTGCCCCGATCCCTTTGACTCTTAAAAAACTAGAACTAGAAATTTGATTTCCAGTCAAATGAGCCCCCTTCGGAGTTTATACAACAACTCTTTGTATAAAAACCTTATATGCCCTCTGGGCATAATTTATAACACTTTGCGCTGAGGGCTCTGAGGAGGGGTGTGTCATCTTCAAATACATAATTTGCATACCTTTAACTACGTTGAACAAAATGGCTCAAAACTTTTATTAGATTTGTTTTGGGAATTAATGAGCATGGGGGGGGGGCATTTTTGCATTCCAGTCAATTTTGACTTTTAAAAAAGGCCCTTTCAATTTCCAATCGAATTAGCGTTTTTTGTAGTTTCTACGACAACAAATGACCATCTCAAAATTTCTATTGGATGAATTTTGGGAAAATACGAGCTGTGGTGGGATATCCGGCCTCCAATCACTTTGAGTCTTAAAAAGGGTACTAAAACTTTTGATTGCCAATCCAGTGAGCCCCTCCGAAGTTTATATGACCACCCTTTCTATAAAAAAACCATACGTGCCCCCAGGGCATAACTTAAAACCCTTACTCCGAGGGTAGAGGGGGGGGGTGTCATCCTCAAAGACATAATTACCGGACCTTTTAACTATGCTGAACAAAATGACTATCTCCGAATTTTTGATTGGATGTGTTTGGGGAAATGGTGGGCTTGTGAGAAGGATCAGTTCACCTCCAATCATTTTTGACTATTATAAGGGGCACTAGACCATTCAATTTCCAATCGAATGAGCCTTTTTTGAATTGTCTACGACAACAAATGGCCATCTCAAAATTTCTTTAAATTGCATTTCGGGAAAACACGAGGTGTGTGCGTGTGGGTGGGGGGGGGTATTCACCCTCTGATCACTCTGAATCTTAAAAAGGGCACTAGAACTTCTGATTACCAAGCCTATGAGCCTCTCCGAAGTTTATACGGTCATCCTTTCTATATAAACCTTATATGCCCCCAGTGCATAAGTTATAACCCTTGTCCTGAAGGCTGTGCGGGATTGTCATCCTCAGAGACATAATTTTTGGGCCTCTCAACTACGTTGAACAAAATGGCTCTCTCAAAATTTGATTGGATGTGTTTGGGGAAATGGTGGGCTTGGGCGGAGTGTTAGTTGTCCTCCAATCACTTTTGATTATTAAAAAGGACATTATCCCGTTAAATTTTCAATCGAATGAACCCTTTTTGAAGTTTCTACGACAAATCCTTCGATACGAAGTGCCCTGGTCTAAAACCAAAAAAAAGAAAATAATAGTAATAATATATTGTCCCCACATCGCTCTTTACTTAGGCAGTTCTATTGCGCTGCCTATGATTTGTATATTTCAGGCCCCCATCATCTGAAAAATTTTGATGGGGCACAATTTTTAAGAGATGATAAAGAACCTTGGAACAATTCTTTGCTATTCCAGCATGAAAATTTGTATGATCTTAGAAAAGAAACTTGACTTTCCCAAAAAGGATCTTTGTAGAAAATATTCAATGAAGTTCAAAATGTGTTAGAAAGCTAAATCCACTATCTGCAAAACGAGAAACTTTGGATTATCAGATAAAATTTTTTGTTAGTCTAGATAACTTAGTCACAACACCCCCCCCCCCCTCCCCCCGTGGATACGGCCCTGCTTTGGCTGCATGAATATATTCATGTGGAATCAAAATTTGTTGATTATGTGCTGCTTGTTGGAGAGACTTCGTGGAAACTGCGTGTTTTATGAGTTTACGAAGAGAGGCTAACGTAAGAATATTGAAAATCACTACCTGATAACTTTTATATAGGATTTACTAGCACAAAATGTATTTAAATTTAGTAAATTTCATTTCAATTAAATCTTTATTTTTTTATTTTTTTTTTACCTTAATAAGTTCTCGAAGGATGTATCAACTCAATTGGGACTCTAAGAACACCGTTTTCAAGCACTTTTTTTCCGCTGCCTTATATACGATGTTGCAATGTGTCATTTTCTTTTATCTGGAATAAAACCTTAAGTAATCGATTCCATCATTTTTTAAATCATTTTTTCTACCAAAATTTTCTATAGGGTAAATAGTTGAATCTCAAAAAGACCTTTGAGGTTAGCTGCCAAAACGGCTGGATTAGCAATAAGAACGTGTTTTTAATTTATTTTTCTTTCATTTCATTGAATCGTCTTGTTTTACCTTACTTTTTATCAGTCCTGGTTGAACTTCGCTGAAGTAATGATACTAGGACTGTTTTGAAAAAATTTCCACTTTTTTGGTTTTATTGGTCGCATGTTGTTGTGAGTCTTTTTTCTTTTATATATTTTTGTCTTGCTGAGGACGGCCCTTGGACATAGGGCCGAAATATTCATTCAAATTATCTCCACTGTCTTACAAAAAGATTTCCCTTTTGTTCTTCGTACTTTTGTTGTTAGTTGAATCTGGGATGTTAACTCACTTCACCCAAGGTTGAAACACATTTCGTATAGGTGATTACACATAGGTGTTTTTGGCTGCATTTTGGACAGTGGTACAGTTTGTGACGATAAAGACTCCGAAGTGGGCCCTAAGTTAATTACCAAGCGATAGTAAATTAAAAGTGGTTTAATATGGTTTAAGTGTGAGCGGTAGAGTTTCAGTTAATATTCGAAGCTAATGTACTGAGGAGTGCATAAAGCCTTTTCCTATTCCTCCTCTTTGCCTTGTTATATCAGCTTGACTGTATTGAACATCTTATAGGGACTACAACTTATATGTCCGAATAGGGACTATTTAATCTGGTAGAGATCCCAACCATTTTGGAGCGTTCAGGTTCTTGAGGCCCTTTTTTTTTTTCGTGTGTTGAGGGAATTCATGTCGAAAGCCTTCTTCAATTTTGACTCTCCTCATAGTTTTGATAATGATGGATGTATTACCAACGGTAATAAACAGGGATATATATATAAATTCCCCTTAAAGAGGGATACATTTTCGAAGCGTGGTTTCAATGGTTAAAGAAAATTGTCGAATGGGGAGATAAAAAATTTTTTATACCTCACATTTTTTCTAGTAATTAATACAGAGAAAATGTAAAAATAGAAAATAGCTTGTGACAATAATGAATAAATCCCTTAAAAACAATTCTGGACATTTTGGGAATACCCTCAAAACCCTATTTTGATGACAACCAACAATTAAAAATTGAATAAAGCTAGCATCTCCAGCATATTTTATTCTATAGACTAGGTATGAACTTAAAAGAGCTGTGGATTCTGATCTGTTTTGTCATGCATAGAGTTTGCAACCCTTTGCTCCATGCTGACTTCATTCTACCATGAGTTATGATAATTGTTCTTAAGTATTGTTTCTTATGCTGGAAGTATGCCTGGAAGAATTTTGTTGTTGAGTGATTAGTCAGGAGTTGTGTTTTCTGGTTGACTTGAGGTTAAGGGGACCAATTGGGTAAAGGGAGCAAAAAATTTTTTAAAATATTCTGGTTTATGCCTAGATTAAAAAAAAAAAACTTTTTTGGGTATTTTCATTCGAAAACAATGCCCCTCCCCCTAGATTTTGATAAATAACCTTTTTGCTCAATTCCCCTTTTTGCATACCTATTGCCCCCTTTGTCCTCCTATATTTTCGAGAATTGGCACACCTGCTTGGGGTCAAGAAATATTCCTTCCAAATCCCTGTGTTCTTAGCTATACTCGTCAGACTCGAATCAGCACTATATTTATGGCAACAAATTAATTTAATTTTACTAAAATAGTATTCTACTAACTTTTTTCAGTGGCTTTTTTCGTTTAAATCTATTCCTTGCAAATTGAAAAATCATTTGGATAAATAAAGGTTTCAACTTGGCTGCGTAATTAGCGTTCAGTGGCGTACAAATGGTGCTCTTGACTTTTGAGAGACTTAAGGGGGTGGTAGCATCGATTTTATTTGCGGTGATTTATGCTCATTTTGTGTTTGATATCTAGTTTAAACTATCATTAATTTTGCACTTGCTCTTTACTTTTCCTAAGAATACTTTCCCCATGATATATTTATGGTATTCTAAATTTTTATTTGCTAATTTACCCCATTTTTGAAAGAATTTGAATTTTTGTAAAAAAATTTCGACATCAAATTTGTAGCCAAGAATTCCTGCTAGGGTAAATCAGGATAAGTCCAAGTAGTTGAGCTTAAACATTATTATTTTTGAAGTGCTAGAAAGTTCTCTTCCTTTTATTCCCCTCACAATTTGTTGACTTGCCGTAGAGTTGATTTCTGCACACAGACGTATAATGTATGGTATTTCATGGCATTAACAAATTTCGCATTTAGAATTTATTTTTCTAACTATTAAATGGTCGCTATATTTAATTAAATGTTTAATTGTGTAATTTCCGTCGGTGATATAGTTAACGTCTTCATTGTTTGTCCTTGCATGGATCTGGAATAAAAAGAAAGATAATAACGGACGAAAGTTCTTAAATTAAGTAATTAGAAAGGGTTTTACTTATGATATACTCCCTACCTAAGCATCCCATACTTCCTGCTCGAGTAAATAAATTCAAAATCACTTAATTTCATGTTTCCTACCTCTAGGATATGAGTTCCTGAAACTCCTAATAAGTCCAATTTGAAGCGTGTGAAATCGTCAGTCAAGATGTGGATACCGTACTTGCTTTTTACCGTAGTAGCATTCCAAGCAGCAATTTCCTTATTCTTTAAATCATCGAAATTATTTTGACCTCGGGAAAAGTAATGGTCTCAGAACTAGTGCAGGATTGCACTGGATAACTTTTGAAAAAATATCTTTCACTGGGTTGTACCTACTGCTGCAACCACAGTTATCTTGTCAAAAGATAAGTGTGCTGCATCATCATGCATATGATGATTTATTTTAATATTTCAGTTACTAAGGGCTAGAGTTCATTCTTTACTAAAACAATTTTTCAAAAGATGTTTGTGTTATTTTATCTTTTAGATAGATAGAGATAGATAAACTTTTATTTTCACCAAAATTTTCATGGCACTGCCAAATTTCTTTGGTATAGTCATACTAAAAACAAATACATAAAAAACACTAATCAATTCCCCTGATTTTCGTTGTACATTTTTACAAAACTAGGTATAAAACTTTTTGCTAGTCGCTGATGGGCACAGCGTACAGGCTGAAGTTTCTCAACAGGCAATGCAACCCTGTGCGGGAGTAGTTTTGTTATGGATTGAGGGGGAAAGGGTTTTTTGGATTGGGTGGATCAGAGATTTTCTTCCGAAATCCATGCAGAGTTTCTCTCTGCTTTTTTTCAGAGTTTGCAATTTAAACTTTTTCAGCAGCTCTTCATACAACATTTCTGCCTGCTTCGATACTATCATTAGAACTCTTTTCTGAACTATTTCGAACCTGGCGCTTTGCTCAGCCGTCAGTCGAAAATGCCATACAGGAGCTGCATATTCCAGAATTGGGCGAATAAAATATGTAAATATTCGGAGGAGGTGTTCTGGAGGGGCGCCGTGTTTCTACATAAGCTTGAGCATCTGCAGCCCAGCACTGCCCCTTTTACTAGACTAGATGTGTTTGCTTCCCATTTTAAATCATTGGTAGCAATAACTCCCAAGATTTTAATCTTTCTGACATTAAAAAAATCAGAGATAGTTGGTAGAAAATTTGGTTCGGAAGAATTTAAAAATGAAATAGTTAAAATAGAAGATTTACTGTCATTTACTGTCATATTTGAACTGAAAGCTTTAGTCTTCACTTTATCAAATAAAATTTGAGCTTTGTTACATTCATTTGCTTCAAAAATTTCTCCAAGAGTAAGGCTATCAACATATTTCCAGCGGTCTTCGCAATCATTAGCAATATCATTGATCGTACTAAAAAAAGAATAGGACCCAGAATGGTACCTTGAGGTACATCACAAAAACTGGCTCGGGTTCAGAGAAAAACTTCTTATATTTTTAAATTTGGAACCTATTTATTAAAAAACTGAATGAATTTCACAACAGCAACATTCACTCTAAAATCAATTAAAAGCTTAGAAATTAAAATGTTATGATCAATCAAATCGAATCCCTTTTTAAAATCAATTGTAATTAAGTTTAGCCATTTACCAGGCTCGTCAACCTGCTTAAAAATAAAATGTAAAAGACTGACTAGGTATTGGGGTGTTGATGTATTCTTTCTGTTACCGTACTGATGAGGATCAAGGAGGGGTTCAACTTCAGCTTTTAGCCAATTTGCTACAAAACTTTCGTACATTTTGCTCACACCATCGAAATTAAGTTCAGTATCGTTTTTGAGGATTATAGTAACATATCCCGTTTTTCATATCTGTTGGTAAACTGAAGAAGTTGAAATGCAATTAAAATTTGTGTTAGTAGCTTAGTCAATTTGTCAGGAAATGCTTTTATAAGTTCAATCAGAATATCTATGGGAGTTAGAATAATTCGTTTAAGTTTCTTTATTTTACTAAAAACTTGATCCTCAGAAATAGTAGGTAAAGGCACGCCATCATGTGGAATTTTCTGATACTCTTGGTTCGTTTTATTCACATCAAGATACGGCAAAGACTGGATTATTCTGGCCAAATGACCATTTAACTGGTTAGCAACTGTTTCATCATTAGAATCTGAACAAAAATCAATACCACTAGGGGATTTTCGACAAATTCGTTTTATTTTCTTATTCCACATGCTAGGCTTTGATTCAATAATCAATTATAATTTTTTTGGTGGTAATACTCAGCCGCAGCTTTTCTTGTCATTTTACGTACTTTGTTGTGAACTATATTAGCATCTTCAATTTCTTGGGTTATGTAAGGACGATCTGTGTTGCACCACTTGAAAGTTTTCTCAGGAAAGCATTCTTCATATTTGTTTCTTAATTTATCTTGCAAAAATTTAACTTTTATATCGGAGGACCCTAAAACTGCTACCTCATCCCAGGACTCGGATGTAATCCAATTCCTAAATTCGAAGAGACCCCTGTCCGAAAGAGGTCGGTAGGAAATTTTCTCGATGACATATTTTACTTTATACGAAAGCAGCGGAGCCCACTTTATCATGTAGTGTTAGCTACTACCAAGGGGAGGTAGGTCTTGAGGCTCATTATAATATTCTGACAAATTTGTGCAAATTACGTCGAGTTTAGTATTACCTTTAGTAGTAGGAAACTTTACTAAACTTTACAGAAATATTAAATCTTGTCGAAAGATAAGTAAGTTGCATCATTATGCATATGATGAGTTATTTTCATATTTGAGTTACTATGGACTAGGGTCGTTCTTTACTATTATTATACCCTTGCAAAATTTTGGAAATCGACTTAGCAAAATGTATTTAAGAGATTTTCGATCAAAACTAATCTGTTAACAAAAGACAACTTTGTTTACTTTTCAAGATTTTAATGGGGTTTATATTAAGCCAGAACAGCTTTATACCCCGCCTGGCCGAAGCCGAAGACGACAATCGTCGGAAATCTTTCATCCCTCTAGTGTTGTAACTGGTCAAATTGGTCACGGTAAAATTCGGTATTTTACCGTGATTTTACGGAGCCCCGTAAAATTGGTATTTTACGTAATTTGTGTACTTTCTGGAATTTACGTATTTTACCGGTATTTTACTGACATTTTACGCAGTCTTGCAATTTTCAGAGCACAAAAGTGCGAAGAGGCTGACAGAAAAAAGATTGAATATGATCTTGTTTTGTGTATATCTGTGTTCCCCGGTTTAAAAGACAGTCTGTCTCACTTACAGGTAATAGTGCGGTTAATTATAATTTTAAAATGGTGAAATATTAATTTACATAAAATTACATCAGTCCTGTGAGCTGTTGAAGACAGAAAGGTCTACAAGCAGGATTGACATAGGACAAACAAGAAAAAAAAATGATAAAACTAAATAGCTTAGGAAATGAGGGTAATGTCAGCCAGCGGACGAAAAAGAAGCAAACATGATAAAGGCAGATATATCGCCAGGGACTCCTGCCCGGCTGTCATACAGTGTTCAAAAAAAAGAAGGAAAACTAGTCTTTCGAATTAAATCTAACTGAGCTGAAGAAAGACTGAATCAAACCAAAAAACCAAGCCAGAATAAATAAAAGACTATTCACCAATTAGATTGGGCAAGAATTCTTTGCTTAGTGATTGACTTAGCTTGTCTACTGATCAAATTCTCATTAAAAGTCTGATCAGGTGATCTTAATTTAAACTGAAGAAAAATGTTATCTGAATCCTTTAAATTTAAGTTATTGTAAATTGGGTTTGTAGGAAAAATCTCCAGTATCTCTATTTAAAGCAAGGTTCATGGATTTTGTTTTTTTTTAATTTCAATTGCCTCCCTAAAATAATATGGGAAGCCATTTGCTTCAAGTATTAAGGTTGCCTCGTCAAAAATACTACATGATCTAGATTTTCGACATTTTGGAGGGCCAAAGCAGAATCAATATTCTCATTTTCATTTTAAATTTTACATATCAGTGGAACCTTGTATTCATGCCGTCTTTTCCCAGGGAGCCGATGTTTACCCCCCCCCCCCCCAAATAATACCCAAACGGAATATCCCCCCTCCCCGCGCGGAAAATTACGCTTATTTTACCCTTGGATAATTTTAGGATTTTCATTAAAAGGGAAATTAAAATTTCTATTCTCCTGTTTAAGTCAGGGGCAATTGTATTACATTATCTATAGTAAAGACCGATAAGGGATTAATGTATTAATATTTGTTCATTTATTTTTTCCAGGGGCACTTCATGTGGAAAAAGTGGTCGAACAGGTTTTGGAGGGGGCTCAGTCAATTGGAAATCGAAAGTTCCAGTGCCCTTTTCTAAGATTTATCCCGCTTTTCAACGAATTACCACCGAATGAGTTGTTACTGACTACAGCGTCTAAAAAAAATTCTTATTCTAGGTTAACGGCCTTTGGGTTTCAGCATACAGAATTAGCTCTAAGGGAGAGACTATGGGAGGGTGGAGGTATATATTGATATATAATCCAGGACGTTTGTTTGGAGGGAGGGGAGGGTTCGAGACAGGCACGGTCACCTGAATCAGAATATAACTCTAAAGGAGATGAGCTAGATTTGAAAGCAAATTCTGTTGAAGGCAGTCTTAATAACTGAGAAAGTGACTGAATATTCCACTCTCATGATCCAGTGCTTAGTTATTCAAAGTCATCTAAGTGTAACAAACCTCTTTTATAATTGTATTTGGCACTTTTATAAATAAATGAAAAGTAACGTGCATATGATATGAGGAATGTGGCTGAATACGGCCATTTAAATATGTAAGGCTATTAGGGTAACATTTCTTATGTTTAAATATAGAAAAAATTACTAATATGATTATACTTCCAAATAATGGTAAATTCATATATTTTTTTTATTTTATTATATATTTTTTTTACAAAATGGATGTCCGAAATTCAGCCACTGTCCAATTGCTGAGGTATTACCCTAGGCACAAGATTACCAAAGGGATAAACTAGACAGTGAATTAGATTGATGAAACTCTAGATGAAGGGGTATTACCTTTTTTAACCCCAGAAAAATCAGAATCATTAAACAGTTTCATGAAAAGCTGTAAGAGATGCTTCAAAAGAAATGCTTAGCTGGTCTTGTAACTACAGGGCCACTCTAAAACACAAATTTTACCCTGTGTTTCCTAGGGAATACCTTATTTTACTTAATTTTACCAATTTTACCTTATTTTACAAATTTCACTGTATTTTTCCTATTTTACTTACCGAGTTTCTATTTTACGGTCATTTTACAACACTACGTCCTTCATCCTCAAAACATGTCCTAGCCATCTCAACCTTTCTCTCATTACAGCCCTAGAAAGCGGGATTGAACCACACTTTTCGTACAACCTACTGTTTGAATACGGTCAGTCAGCCGGGTGCCCAAAACAATCCGTAGGCAATTTTCTGGCAATTTCACAGTAAAACATCACAATACAGCATTAATAAAAAAAAGATATAAGAAAAACAAATTTTTCTTTCATCGCAGCGCTCAGAGTACAAAATTCTCATTTGTATGTATTACAAATTACAATACTGTTTCCAGATCAAATTTCTTTAGTGACAATCAGAAGATAAAATAATTAGAATTACCTCGTGAAGTTTAATACTACTTTTTAATTTCATTTGAGGAAAAAATGCTAGAAAAAAACAACAGAATCATGGTCATAGTCACCACCTGTCAAAATGTATAGTAGGCATAAACTGTTTATGCTTAAAAAAGGAACAAAATCAAATTTCTCGTTTGCTTGGTAATCGATAATTAACCCCTTTTTTAAGAGTTGATACATTTTTTTTTAAATACATCTTTTTTACATCTATCACTTTGATATGTCTCTGTTTTAAGAGATATATCTATTTCATACTCAAAAGTATTTTTAAGTTATACTTACTGTTCTCCAAGTTTCTTCCACGTATCTGCCTGCTCCTGTAGTTTTCGCAGTAACTGCGATGGCTCAATTACTAGACTTCCGTCTGCTGGCTTTAGCAGCAGTTCCATTTCCCCGTCAAAGTAATCTACTTCTGAATTTCTCAACGCTATAGTTTTCCCCCTCAAATCCTTATATTCAATAGCCATCCCCCACCATCCCCAAATTTTTACTTTTATATTTTTATTAGAATCATCTTTCACATCGAGGATTATTCTTGGATGTTCTTGTTCTACGCCGAACGTTTCCTGATGAAGAACTACACCTTGTACATCAACAACGTGACCTTTTTTGCGTGAAAATAGGATATCTTCGATTTTCACAAAGTTGAATTCAAACTTCGGTATCTAGAGTATTTCCTCTTTTTCTTCTATAGTAGTAAAATCATTTGCCCTTAGTTCTTTTTTAACTAAACCTTGCCAAAAAAAGTGCTGTTTTGGTCATAAAATCTACGAGGGTCTCTCTCGGTAATGTCTGCACAGCAAACCTCATATATTCGACCCAATTGCAAAGATCGGGCGTTTTCTTCTATCAATCTTGTTACGTACTCATTCCATAGGTTCATAATAATTTTACCCGTGTCATCCTCAAACGTGATACTGACCCATTTTCCGAAAAGTGGGGCAGGTCCCATTATAAGAGACAATTTTACAAGACGTCCAAACCCGGAACGGTCCAAAGTTTTCCATTTCTTCAAGTTGTTTAATTGAATATTTAACAACTAACTCACTTTCACATGAAGTGGCCATCATTTAATCGTAATGTTGCTTTTATCAATTTAGGTTTTCTTTGTGGCTCTTTTCAGGCTATATGCTTGTAGTTTCATCCAATGCTGATGTGACTACAAGAACTGAGTTTATTTTTTTTTTGACAATGCTGTTCATTCATCCAGTACAACTAAAAATAGAAAATAGCAATGATAAGATGGATGATAAGAATAATTCAGCGTTGGAAGGCATTATGATTTAGGTGAAATGAAATATTCATGATGCAGCCTCATACATAAGAAGAGGGCCTATGGGTTTACTTCTTTCTCCAAATAAACATAATCATAAAGATGGATTCTTGCTATGATTTATGATTTTTTGCCCATGTTTAAGCGCTTTTTTGGCAACTGGCAAAAGTTTTTTTGGGAACTCAGAAACATGGCTGCTTAGAGCAGAATCCAAAAAATCATGAATAGTATTAGAATTAGAACTATATAACTAAGGTTTTAAATTATTTAAGTTTTTTAGTACCTTTAAAAAAGCTTCTGATTTTGGTTAAATTGTGTCTTTCAGGATTCTCTTTTAGGTAATTGGGACAAATTTTAATTGAATTTCTGTTCGTTTTTCAAATAATGTCGGGAAATCCCCCTCCTTCATCTTCTCCATAAAAAATTCCCTACCCCCATGAAAACATTTCTGTACTGAGAGTTTCTCCCGTGTAAAATCCCCCTGGGAGATTACCCCTGGACAATTCTATATTTGCAACAAATTCCCCTTGAACATTTCTTGCGGACACCTCCACCTGAAAAAGATTTTCCATTTCTTCAAGCTCTTTAATTGAATGTTTAACTACTAACTCACTTTCACATGAGGTGGCCATCATTTAACCGTTTTAAACCGTTAAATGGCCATCATTTAACCGTTGCTTTTATTTATTTATTTAAAAAGGGTCTGAAATGTCAACCTGCTTCTTAATGTCACTTGGTAAAGCATCTTCAACTTCTAAAAACATAGTTAAAAGAGACATAAAGTTTGACAACAGTGTATATTGTAAAACAGTGTACAATTGTGATACCCGACTTGACAGTGATACCCATCTGAAATAGTGGACATCAGATTACTAACACTGTGGTAGTTGCTGCTCAAAATTACAGGAAACTTTATTGCTTCCATAGATTATGACAAATGTAGACTTGTCTTTATGCAATTTCCTACGCTTTAGAATAGTTTACAGAAGGAGTACAGACACTCAAAAATCATCCTCCCTGCATATGTGCCACGTTTTGATTTTATAACGGCCATGTAAAATGTACCTTTTTCATAACAGTATAATTCTCCTTCCCTCGAACTTAAATCCTTTATATATTCAGATGCTAAAAAAATAGCATAGCGAAAGAAAAACTAAATTTAAACTTACTATCCAGCTGTCAAATTAACCCTCTTTCTTTTAGTGTCCTTTCAAATAATAAAATGAAAAGGTAAAGAAAAAATTTCGTCACAATAGAATCTTATCAAATAATTTGTGATAAAAAAAACTGGAAGTAAAAAGTGATTTTTACTTCCAAGATGTATAGAAGGGTGCAAAGGTCTGGATTACCCAGCAAGATTACAAAAACTTGTAAACTTTACTACTTTATAGAAGATGAAGGGGAGACATGATTATGACTAAGAAATTATAAACCAGCAACAGCCCTTCTTCTTACCTCCAACTAGGCAGCACTGAAATTGTTGCAGAAGAGAGCACACATATGTACTGCAAACCACTTCTTCTCCAATAGAATTGTGTCATTCTGGAATTCTTTAACTGATGAGATGGTAACCAAAACTTTTCACCAAAACGATTCACCAAAACTAAAAATGGAACATTCATGATAATTGCTACACCGGCATTATTGGCTGTCACCCCAAAAGCCTTATTATATGATCTTTGGACTATTTTTGAACAAATGGCTATTTCAAAATTTTTATCCAAATGGCCAAAATTTTTGAACAAATGGCTATTTCAAAATTTTTACCATACCTTTAACTACGCTGAACAAAATGGCTCAAATTTTTTATTAGATTTGTTTTGGGAATTAATGGGCATGGGGGGGGGGTTTGCCCTCCAGTCAATTTTGACTTTTAAAAAAGACCCTTTCGATTTCCAATCGAATTAGTGTTTTTTGAAGTTTCGACGACAACAAATGACCATCTCAAAATTTCTATTGGATGCATTTTGGGAAAATAGGAGCAGTGGTGGGATATCCACCCTTCGATCACTTGAGTCTTAAAAAGGGTACTAAAAGTTTTGATTGCCATCCAGTGAGCCCCTCCGAAGTTTATATGACCACCCTTTCTGTAAAAAAAACCATATGTGCCCCCAGGGCATAGCTTACAACCCTTACTCCGAGAGTAGCGGGGGAGGGGAGTTGTCATCCTCAATGACATAATTACCGGACCTTTAAACTATGCTGAACAAAATGGCTATCTCTAAATTTTGATTGGATGTGTTTGGGGAAATGGTGGGCGTGTGAGGGGGATCAGTTCACCTCCAATCAATTTTGACTATTATAAGGGGCACTAGACCCTTCAATTTCCAATCGAATGAGCCTTTTTTGAATTGTCTACGGCAACAAATGGCCATCTCAAAATTTCTTTAAATTGCATTTCGGGAAAACACGAGGTGTGTGTGTGGGGGGGGGGGGGTATTCATACTCTGAATCTTAAAAAGGGCACTATAACTTCTGATTACCAGGCCTATGACCCTCTTCGAAGTTTATACAATCATCCTTTCTATATAAACCTTAAATGGCCCCAGTGCATAAGTTATAACCCTTGTCCTGAAGGCTGTGCGGGGTTGTCATCCTCAGAGACATAATTTTCGGGCCTCTCAACTACGTTGAACAAAATGGCTCTCTCAAAATTTGATTGGATATGTTTGGGGAAATGGTGGGCTTGGGAGGAGTGTTAGTTGTCCACCAATCACTTTCGACTATTAAAAAGGACATTAGCCCTTTCAATTTTCAATCGAATGAACCCTTTTTGAAGTTTCTATGACAAATCCTTCGATACGAAGTGCCCTGGTCTAAAACCAAAAAAAAAAAGAAAGAAAATAATAATACATTGTCCCCACATTGTTCTTTACTTAGGCAGTTCTATTGCGCTGCCTATGATTTTTATATTTCAGGCCCCCATCATCTGAGAAATTTTGATGGGGTACAATTTTTAAGAGATGATAAAGAACCTTGGAACAATTCTTTGCTATTACAACATGAAAATTTTTATGATTTTAGAAAAGGAACTTAACTTTTCCAAAAAGAATCGTTATAGAAAATATTCAATGAAGTTCAAAATGTGTTAGAAAGCTAAATCCACTATCTGCAAAACGAGAGATTTTTCATTATGAGATAAAATTTTTTGTTAGTCCAGATAACTTAGTCACCCCCCCCCCCCTCCCATTGTGGATACGGCTTTGCTTTGGCTGCGTGAATATATTCATGTGGAACCAAAATTTGTTAATTATGTGCTGTTTGTTGGAGAGACTTCGTGAAAACTGCGTGTTTTATGAGTTTAAGAAGAGAGGCTAACGTAAGAATATTGAAAATCACTACCTGATAATTTTTATATAGGATTTAATAGCACAAAATGTATTTAAATTTAGTAAATGTCATTTCAATTAACTCTTTAACTTTTTTTTAGCTTAATAAGTTCTCGAAGGATGTATCAACTCGATTGGGACTCTAAGAACACCGTTTTCAAGCACTTTTTTCCGCTGCCTTATATACGATGTTCCAATGTGTCATTTTCCTGTATCTGGAATAAAACCTTAAGTAATCGATTCCATCATTTTTCAAATCATTTTTCTACAAAATTTTTCTATAGGATAAATAGTTGAATCTTGGATGTTAACTCACTTCACCCAAGGTTGTAACGCATTTCGCATAGGTGATTACACATAGGTGTTTTTTTTCTGCATTTTGGACAGTGGTACTGTTTGTGATAATAAAGACGCCGAAGTGGGCCCTAAGTTAATTACTAAGCGATAGTAAATTCAAAGTGGTTTAATATGGTTTAAGTGTGAGGTTAGAGTTTCAGTTAATATTCGAAGCTAATGTACTGAGGAGTGCATAAAGCCTTTTCCTATTCCTCCTCTTTGCCTTGTTATATCAGCTTGACTGTATTGAACATCTTATAGGGATTACAACTTATATGTCCGAATAGGGACTATCTAATCTGATAGAGATCCCAACCAATTTGGAACCTTCAGGTTCTTGAGACCCTTTCCTAGCGATATTTTTTTTTTCGTGCGTCGAGGGAATTCATGTCGAAAGCCTTCTTCAATTTTGACTCTCCTCATAGTTTTGATAATGATGGATGTATTACCAACGGTAATAAACAGGGATATATATAAATTCCCCTTAAAGACGGATACATTTTCGAAGCGTGGTTTTTCAATGGTTAAAGGAAATAGTCGGATGGGGAGATAAACTTTTGTTTATACCTCACTTTTTTTTAGTAATTAATACAGAGAAAATGTAAAAATAGAAAATAGCTTGTGACAATAATGAATAAATCCCTTAAAAGCAATTCTGGACATTTGGGAATACCCTCAAAGCCCTATTTTGATGACAATTAAAAATTGAATAAAGCTTGCATCTCCAGCATATTTTATTCTATAGACTGGGTATGAACTTAAAAGAGCTGTGGATTTTGATCTGTTTCGTCATGCACAGGGTTTGCAACCCTTTGTTCCATGCTTACTTCATTCTACCACGAGTCATGATAATTGTTCCAAAGTATTGTTTCCTATGCTGGAAGTATGCCTAGAAGAATTTTGTTGTTGAGTGATTAGTCAGGAGCTGTGTTTTCCTGTTGACTTGAGGTTAAGGGGACTAATTGGGGAAAGGGAGCAAGGAAAATCTTAAAATATTCTAGTTTATGCCTAGATTAAAAAAAAATATCTTTTTTGTATTTTCATTCGAAAACAAAGCCCCTCCCACTAGTTTTTGATAAATAGCCCTTTTGTTTAATTCTCCTTTTTGTATATCTATTTGAACAATGAAAAAAATCCTTGCCCCCCCCCCACTATATTTTCGGGAATTGCCGCACCTGCTTGGGGTTAAGAAATCTTCCTTCTGTGCTAAGTCCCTGTGTTCTTAGCTATACTCGTCAGCCTCGAACCAGCAGTATATTTATGGCAACAAATTAATCTAGTTTTACTAATATAGTATTCTAATAACTTTTTCAGTGGCTTCTTTCGTTTAAATCTATTTTTGAAAAAATTTGAATTTTTGTAAAAAAATTTCGACATCAAATTTGTAGCCAAGAATTCCTGCTAGGATAAATCAGGATAAGTCCAAGTAGTTGAGCTTAAACATTATTATTTTTGAAATGCTAGAAAGTTCTCTTCCTTTTATTCCTCTCACAATTTGTTGACTTACCGTAGAGTTGATATCTGCACACCGACGTGTAATGTATGGTATTTCATGGCATTAACAAATTTCACATTTAGAATTTATTTTTCTAACCATTAAATGGTCGCTACATTTAATTACTCCCTGCCTAAGCACCCCATACTTCCTACTCGAGTAAATAAATTGAAAATCACTTAATTTCATGTTTCCTACCTCTGGGATATGAGTTCCTGAAACTCCTAATAAGTACAGTTTGAAGCGTGTGAAATCGTCAGTCAAGATGTGGATACCGTAGTTGCTTTTTACCGTAGTAGCATTCCAAGTAGCAATTTCCTTATTCTTTAAATAATCGAAATTATTTTGACCTCGGGAAAAGCAAAGGTCTTGGAACTAGTGCAGGATTGCACTGGATAACTTTTGAAAAAATATCTTTCACTGGGCTGTACCTACCGCTGCAAACACAATTATCTTGTCAAAAGATAAGTGTGTTGCATCATCATGCATATGATGGTTTATTTTAATGTTTCAGTTACTAAGGGCTGGAGTTCATTCTTTACTAAAACAACTTTTCAAAAGATGCTTGTGCTACTTTATCTTTTAGATAGATAGAGATAGATAAACTTTTATATTCACCAAAATTTTCATGGCACTGCCAAATTTATTTGGTATAGTCATACTAAAAACAAATACATAAAAAACACTAATCAATACCCCTGATTTTCGTTGTACATTTTTACAAAACTAGGCATAAAACTTTTTGCTAGCCGCTGATGGGCAAAGCATACAGGCTGAAGTTTCTCAACAGGCAATGCAACCCTGCGCAGGAGTCGTTTTGTTATGGATTGAGGGGGAAAAGGGTTTTTTGGATTGGGTGGATCAGAGATTTTCTTCCGAAATCCATGCAGAGTTTCTCTTTTCTTTTTTTCAGAGTTTGCAATTTAAACTTTGTCAGCAGCTCTTCATACAACATTTCTGCCTGCTTCAATACTATCATTAGAGTTCTTTTCTGAATTCTTTTGAGTCTGGCGCCCAACCACGATACCAATCCATATAAATTCCCCTTAAAGACGGATACATTTTCGAAGCGTGGTTTTTCAATGGTTAAAGGAAATAGTCGGATGGGCAGATAAACTTTTGTTTATATCTCACTTTTTTTTAGTAATTAATACAGAGAAAATGTAAAAATCTCCTTCGTATCGAAGGAGATACTTATAAAGGCTACGAAATGGAGATCAGCACCACCGTAAGGATCAGCACCGGAAGGGGGTGCGAAAGTGAAGTGAAAATATGGGTACAATGTATTACTAATTTTTTTTTTGTTTAGACCAGGGCACTTCGTATCAAATGGGTTGTCGTAGGAACTCTGAAAAGGGCTCATACGATTGAAAATAGAAAGGGCTGATGCCCTTTTTATTAGTCGAAAGTGATTGGAGGGTAACTGATCCCCCTCCCACGCCTACCTTCCCATTTGCCGTAATGTTTAAAAACTGAATGTTGTCGTAAGATTAAATCAAAATGCA